>OX377205.1:37621428-37808706 GCA_947396885.1 Heligmosomoides polygyrus polygyrus | reverse complement strand
CGCCACAAGTCCAGTTAGCTCTGTGTGTTCCCAAATTTTTTCTTATTTTCATTTTTCATTAAATTCATAAACGCCGTTTCCCCATCTACCCCTGGAAACGTTGTGAAAATGGCACTCTTAGGATCAACGCGTTTTGATGTGGGAGATGTAAGGACTCGTGTACCACGCTTCCTAGTAGTAGGTCAGCATACCGTAACCCCTCCTACAGACGTACTTATTGTGTAGATCAGCATACTGTAGACTCCCTGTGCTAGGTTACTGTAACTCTAGTGTAAGCTCGAATGTTCCCAAATTACTCATATATTCCTCCTTTGCTCCGTAACCAAAGCTTGTACATATTTATGGGAGAAACGACAACGAAGAGGAATGCGATGGACTTTCGACAGACCGACGGCTGCATCCCCGTCCCCCACAATCGCGAGCCTGATCCCGACCTCCACCTCTGCCGCCTCGTCTTCCCTCACCACCTTCCACTGCGCCTGCTGATGATCTTATCCATATTGCTATTTGCTCGTATTTGCTGATAAACATATATTTCATCTCGACTTACGACAGAAGCATTTAGAGGCGAAAACCATCCTATGACTGCTCAGCCATTCATATCCAACGCCCGTTTCCCAAGCCACCTTCAGCTTCAGCGCTCTTTCAAGCCCTCCCCGACTCCTTGCCAGACCACGTCTCTTCCTGCCGATCACATATGTTTCGATCACATTTTTCGCTTGCTGATGTTAGGTTTAATCTATTCGGCCGGCAGGTGTATCGTCGGTGGCCACGATGCCCAAGCTCTTCGCACCGTTTCTTATGAAGGCGCTGGATGAGCTCGGTGTGTGGGCCGCACGTATATTTTCGTAGGAAGTTTGAAATAAATAAATTACTCGCTAAGCGTTTGTCCTCTTCTCAAAGGCTAGAATGATCTCGGAGCCTTCGCTGCTCCGTCCTCCTCTTACCCTCTGTCCTACTTCCCCCGTACACAAGAACACTCACTACAACTCGAGGTGGCATTAAGCGTTCTCCCTTTTTTCCTTCCATGTTCTGTTTTTTCTCACTATACGATTAACTTTAGTTTCACCATCTTGGTTTTTGATGAGGGAGGCAAAAGTAGAAGGAATCGTATCCTACGCTTCCTATTAATAGACCAATTTACAAAACACTCCCCACCTATTTGCAGACGCCTCGCAATGGTAGATCAGCATATTTTAGATCTCTACCTGGGTTACTGTAGAATTATTGTAGAATCGGCATATCAGCACTTATTCCTGCATTTGTGGGAGGAGCGAAAGCGGCAGGGCAAATCTGATGGATGTCCGACTGACCGCTGCATCGTGTCCCTCCGAACTCAAGCTAGCACCCGAAACTCGGCCGGCCGCTCATCGTCCTCCATCACGCTTCCACTGCAACCCCATTATATCGTTATGTCATACTTGTGGATGTTATATAATGGTGTCATCTTATGCTGTTCACCTAAGCATGTTAAGTGTTAATATTCATTCCTATTTGTTCTAAATTGTTCAAAAATGGATGTTTCCCAAGGCTTCATATTCTCTCTTTGATTTATGTGGCTGCTCGAACGCTCGAAGTTAATGTTTAATGGTGACAACGTTCCGGGCATAGGTCCTTCTTCAGGGTTGAATACAATAATGCTACTTAGCACATGCACACAGCAAAGCGGCAAGAAATACGGACCAGGGATCCACGACGGATTAAAAGGGAGAGGGAAGGACCAAGGCCTTCATTGGACATTGGTTGGCCGGAAATGAAGTGCAGGGGTGTTCGGACTCTTTATATATGGTCGAGTCGTGACTAGTCATTTATATGTCAACGATGGTCTCCAGCGATCACGTCGCTAGCCCGTATCCTACTATATATAAAGGAGTTAGCGGTTGTCCGTCCGTCTGCTCATCCGTCTGGCCTTCATTAGAAGTCGAGTAGGCAGGCGTCCGTGTTCAGACGAGGTGCCACTCACGCCGTGTCGTGACCGCCAGAAGAAGGTGTCACCGTGTCGCGCAAAGCGCGTTCGAGTTCAAAAAGCATGCCAGCAACGTTGCTCAACAGGCGTCCAGGTTTAGAAGAGGTGTCACCGACGTCGTGCAACAGGCGCTCGGATTAGAAGGCATGCTGCGCTGTCACCGATGTCGCGCATTGGTGTTTGGGTTGAGAAGACATGTCACCGACGCTGTTCAACAGGCGTCCGGTTTCAGAAGACGTGTAACCGACGTTTCGCAATGGTCCTGGGTTCAGAAGACATATCACTGATAGCCACGCAAGTGGTGTCTGGGCTCAGAAGAGGTATTACCAATTTCATGCAAGGGGGTGTCTCGGTTTAGAAGAGGTGTCACCGATGTCGCGGAAGGGGTGTCCGGATTCTGGACACGTGTAATGGAAGACCACTAATGGTAAGTGGGGATGCAGTGAAGGGTGGGAGAAGAGAACAGCAAAGAGGAGAGGTGGTACCAGTACGGGTAGTACCTTTAATGAGAGCCAGTGAAGAAAGACCAATAAAGAATACCACTAAGATGAAGGTTGGGGGAGGAAGTGAAATGGGAACCAGTGAAGTGGGAGGATCTTGTGAAGTAGTACCGGGTAAAGGGGGAACTATTAAAGGGGGACCAGTGAAGAGGGGACCAGTGAAGGTAGGACCAGTAAAGGCGGCCAGTGAAGGGGGGAGGGACCAGTAAAAGGGATCAGTGAAGGTGAGATCAGAATGGGGGAGCTGTGAATGGGGTAGGGGCAGTAAAGGAGGGACCTGTAAAGTGGACCATTAATGGGGGGTCAGTGAAGGGGGACCAATAAAGGGTACCACTTTGGTGAGGGGGAGGGGCAGTAATGGGGGCGACAAAAAGGAGACACAGTGAACGGGAACCAGTGAAGTGGGTGAGTCATGTGAAAGGGGGAGGGCGGTAAATGGGGAACCAGTGAAGGTGTGACCAGTAATAGGAAGGAGGATCTGTGGAAGGGACCTGTAAAGGCGGACCAGTTCTTTTTCTCACTATGGTCCAACATGTAGTATGTGACAGGAACGTCGTACAACGCGCAGTCTAGATCAAGAAGATCGCCACAAATCAAACATTGCGAAGCATGCGTTAGATCCTCAGACGACCTTTGAAAGGCAGCGAGCGTGTGCGTGCACATGCCTCTCATTCTCACTACTGACTGATGCTCAGTACATTTCTCCGCCTGTCTCTGCTGGCACATGGGTAAAAGGGGTATTGTGTATTGTCGGGGGGGGGGGGGTAGGGAGAATAACCTCGGGAATCGGAGGGACTATTATTACCGTCGGGTATTTAACGGTATAGAGTTTTCACAAGATTATCACAATCTATTCATCGTAGAGAATGTGTTCTTCGGAGAATAAATCGGCATGAGTGCGATAGAGGGTGGATAGGCTTCATAGGAGCAGTTTTGAAGATTATGCCCTACTCCTCCACTTTCCGTAAACCACCTTTTCCACTGTAACGCGAGTAAGAAAACCTAGACGAGGGTGTTCTATCCTCGGGGTTTGGGGGCTAGCCCCAAACTAGACGTTTGGCGGCCCCTAGGCCGCTGAGCGTCTGGTAGAGTGATAAGACTCATCGCATACTTCACTTCTTCCCTATTGCTAATCGGTGGTTCTCAGTGTTTTGTTCCTAGCGCTTCTTGATCTTCCTCTTCACTGGGTCTGCCAGATTTTGTGGAGGATGGAAATCCACAAATCAAATCAATTCAACAATCCTATTTGTTCCATTATATAATTACTATGCATTTATATAATCAGCTGGGTATTCACAACACTTGGGTGTATTACCTACTAAACGTATACATTCAAATTCTCTCTCTCCACGGCAGAAACACTTAGAGGCGAGTGCCTCCTATGGCTACTCCTTCAAACGGAGGCTTGGTAAGGTTGCCGTTCACGAATATACATAATGCCAGCACAGAAATCTTCTATGCAGGCAACAAATAATTCAAAGAGCGGCAAAGTTTCTCGCTCAAGTTCGGAGCAGCAAGAACTACCGAATGTCTGAATCAACACAATTACATTTCTTTGCAGTCCTTTTTGAAGCAAAACAGAATGATCAACAACCACAAAAAATTGACATAGGCCCGTTCTTCGTGGCAAAACCCTTAAACTATCTTGTAACCTTCGAGTTCGACGTATGAGCTCAACTATTACATCGTTAATGTTTTAAACAAAAAGCGAGTCTCATAGCGGCCACCTATGAGCCAGCAGAGAAGAAAATATTTTGCTATGATGATGAATGTTTCGCGGTGTGCGGAGTGTCTGGCTACGCGTGATCTCTGCTGTACATTCTAGTTGGTTGTGGTCGAGAATGTTTGCCAGCATTATTCGGGAAGTTCCGTGGAAGGACCTGCGACTGATGTCGGCTTTTCTATCACTCGCTATCAATCGATTCGCGACAGTAGAATGTGAGGCACTTGTTTTTATCCGTGACGCTTGGAGTTTGCTAGAAATGTTTTAGTTTTCTTGAAAAAAGTAATATCACTGTCACTCAGATGTGCACCATTTGAAACCATTTGTCAAGGCCTGGCTTTTTCTGAATTCTCAAAAGAATTTCTTCCCCGAACACCGTTCTATTATTTTATTACCGGTAAGAATATTTCGGTTTCCATGTCTTTCCTGTTATTCATCATTTTTGTTACCGAGAAACCCGTTAGTTTTTCTTTGTTGCTTTTTCCGATGTCTCCGAATGTAGATTTTTGCAAGATTTCTCTGCCTCCATACGTCCTATGAATCTTTCTCGTTGCAATTGAGTTTTTCTCAAAGCATAAGCTAAGTGCTGTTTCTGACCACAGTAGCTGATATTGTAGTGGTGAGCTGTCGAAACAGCTATGAGAAGTATTTAGAAAGGTACTTCCAACATCTGCGCCCTTCTGGTATGGTTTTCGGCTATTGCTTCAGTCGGTAACAGATCAACATGCTATAGATGGGTGACCATCCCGACTGCAAAATATGCCCTTATCGCTAATATGATATCGGCAGTTTGGCAGTATTTCTTGGGACGTCGTGAGCCAGTTCCTATTGAGTGCTCTAATCTACTTTTGACATGCTTTTCCACAGGAATTTCATGTTTGAGAAGGGCAATGGGCTGCTCGGCCGTTTTGATTATGCTGCGTTCTGTTGGACATTAAGATCAGCTTGAATACCATTGTGAGGAAATTGAAGCAGTTCCATCTTCCACCCTATTGGACCGCAAGCAAATTTTTCCGTGATGGGCAAGCATGCTGGCAGGCATTATTCATCACACGGACATAGTAATGAATTTTGCACAAAATTGTAACTGGCGTTGAAAAATGGTGTTTGTATGTCAACATGAAGCGCCGTCTCTCTGGCAGCCTTAGCAGCACTAGAACACTAGAACAAAAGCATTAGAACAAAAAAAAATTGCAGGAGGATTCCAATTAGATAAAAAGGAGATCTTTTAACAGAGGTTTAAAGCACTAGTTTCAGCATGACATCACTTTAGCATTTCGTAACAGATTTTTCTATGGAACTTTAAAACACACATAGTGAGGCATGCTTCCTGGCTAAAATTGCTAGAGGATTCGAACTAGATAGACCAGAGATCTTTTAACAGAAGTTCAAAGCATTAGCTTCAACATGACACCTCTTCAGCATTTCATAACTGACTTTTTATGAAACTTTACGATGCACACCTCATATAGACGGAGACTGGATAAGTGGTTCATCAATTCTAATGCTCACTGAGAAAAATTTCATCACACAATACTTCAAATTACTCGTACAGTCGTTTGTGGTTTCTAGCGACATTCGGACCGCTTGTACCACAGGCTATGTACCTACAGAACCACGCATGTTTTTTGGTCAATTACCGAAAAAGCCGCTTTGGAGCATTCAAAAGCGGCTTTTTAAAATAACTTTTTAAAAAATCACTTGTGAAAATAAGCATATATTTGTGCTCATCAGCTCAAGCTCTATCTTTTTCATATAAAACTCAGTAGAGTTGAACAATGGATATAGGCCCGACACAATCAATCGAGTGGGCAAGACAACCTGTACAGCGAGCAACAGATTGTAGAGTGACCGTTTGAGGAGATTTATCGGAAATTCCCAGCTGTCCTAATCAGGAATTGTTCTAAGACTGTCCAGCTTGCCTTTGGAATGCGCCGTGAACAATGCATGCAGAATCGAGTTGCAGTCGGAAAGATTCCAGCTTAATAGAGATATTGCGCTACGAACTCGCCCGCGCGTGCACTTGCGAGCGGTCGCCCCACTCGATTGATAGGTCTTCTTCTGTATGCGTTGTTTATGACGCACTCCAAAGACAAGCTAGACAGTCTTAGAACAATTCCTGAGAAGGTGGCTGGAAATTTCCGATAAAGCTCCTCAGACGGTCACCCTACAGGTTGCCGCGACCATTCGATTGATAGTCTTCTACTGTATGCATTGTTTGCGGTGCACTCAAAAGACAAGCTGGACAGTCTCAAAACAATTCCTGAAAAGGCGGCTGGGAATTTCCGATAAAGCTCCTCAAACGGTCACCCTACAGGTTGCCGCGACCATTCGATTGATAGTCTTCTACTGTATGCATTGTTTGCGGCGCACTCCAAAGACAAGCTGGACAGTCCTAGAACAATTCCTGATTAGGACAGCTAGGAATTTCCGACAAATCTCTTTAAACGATCACTCTACAATCTCTTGCTCGCTCTACAGTTTGTCTCGCCCACTCGATTGATTGTGTCGGGCCTATATGCATTCTTCAACTCTACTAAGTCGAAATCTTGAGAGTTGGTCTATTGTTGTTTGTTATCCTGCCTAAGTTCACCAAATAGCAAACAAAAGGCGGATAGAACAAAACCCCCCGGAAACGGATAAGGTTAATCCGCTCATACCTGGCACTTACTATTAGCTGCTTACGTAACCCCATCGGCATGGCTATGAGGACGGAAAGGGAGAAAGTAAACCTACCCAGATAAAAAGGCAACGACAAGTAATGAGCATTATTAGAAATACAGCTATTTATTTTTACTATTTATTTACTTACATTATGATTTTAAAAAATTCAATAACAGGTGTTTTTATTTATACAGAACTTAATTTTTAGTTACTAGAGAATTTTAGGGTATTTTTTGTATTAAACCATTATTGTTTTCTAGCTATTTCACAACTTTATTTAGTTTATTGTACTATGTTAATCTTTTCTAGTTAGTTTATTATTGACACTGTGCTATATATTAGGTTGTTCGGAAAGTTTTCACCGTTTTGTATATTTTTTATTCGTCTAATATTAAGCAAAAATGCAACTTGCATTGCGCAGTAATGCTATTTTGTGTACAGAATTTTTCGCTCTAACTGACTAATTAATTTGTGTTTTAACTTAGTTTGATATTTCTGTACTTGAAGAGCTTATTGAAGTATTTCGAAAGAGCAATTCTGAAAGATATCCTATTTTAACTTCAAATTGTGACTATCCGCGACTGAGACAGCTCGACAAATCAATCAAATATAGGGGCCTAGTAGTGTTGGAGAAAGCAGTGTGCGCCATGTTTCGAGATTTGTCTTTCTATGCTTTTAGGCAAAAACGCTGACCCGTATTAGGATCGAATCATCACTTGTGATGAAAAGTGGATTCTGTGTGATAACAGGAAACGTTCTGGACAGTGGTTGGATGCTGACGAACCTCTAGGCAGGCTCACCTTCGCCAACCAGGGCCAAGCCAAAACAGCTCTCGTGGAATTTGTCGAATCTCCACCACCTAAGTTTTTCGCCGATGGAATAATTCGACAGGTGACCCGTTTATCGATGCCAGTTTGCCTAACGCTCTTGGGCAATTAAACTTTACTTTCTTTCCAAATGAGCAAACGAACAACAACGTATCATCTAGAAAATAACAGTAACTGGAGATTGATATCAAATGATGTGCCGGTGTGTCGGTTGATCATAGCTTGTGCTGAAAATAGCGCTTGTCGCTATACTGTTGTCGAAAGTGTGCTGAATCGAACGGTGCTTATATCGACTAAATACGAAAAGATTTGACAAAGCTATGGCAGTTTAATATAAAGCAAACGCTGAAAACTTTATGGACAACCTAATAATTTATGGTTTTGAAGCTAGTTGTAGTTGTAGTTTTATAGTTTTAATAGTATTTTAGCTAGTTGTTTTATAGTTTTATAGTCGTTTAATTATTAACATTTAATTGATTATTATTATATTTATAATAATAATTAAATAGTGTTATTGATATTAAATTAAATTTTGTTGGAATACAATTTCTACTAGAATGATATAAAGAATAAAATGTAGAGGATGAGGAAGCTAATGCAAATTACTGTTTAGAAGAAGAAAAGGAAGTCGCTTATATTGATTAGAAGAAAAATTTCTTAAAATCGTTGGCTCCCTGAGATTCATGGGTGTAACTTTGACTTTGCAATAGTGAAGCTCGACTTGGTGAATTCTTTATTGACAACGTTTCGAGCTTTAAGCTCTTCCTCAGGTCTCAAAACAGTAATATTTCACATCTCTACAACAACAGTTTACAAACGGCGATTCTTCATGCGGAGTAAAGAAACTCGCAGTTGCGGTAGCGGATCACTTGTGTGTTTTGGGGTGCGGTGTTTCGAGAATGGATTGTCTGGGTAGCTTTGAGGGCTACGCAGACTCACAGATGTTCATCCATTCTCTTTCCTAGTGGCCATCCTGTCTCGCCCATGTAGAATTCTTCGCAGGATGTGCAGACCTCTTTGTAAACCACACCACTAATGTTGCACACTTTGTGTTCTCCTTCACAGATCAAACAATCTGTCCTTTTACACTGATTCTCATATAGACGCAAAGCTGTAAGTAGGCGTCGTAAAGACGGAGGTGGTCGGAAAATTACACTTATAGGTGCCCAGATCGTTTTACCATGCGGTTCACGTCCAAAGCGAAGGAGTCAGTGATGAAAGGCATTATTAAAGGAGTGCCGCCAGGTGATCGTTGAGGTTTCCAACAACGACATTCCCTTCGCCGGTTTCCTATACCATATGGCATGATGGCATCTCATAACATTCTTGTGCACGCAAGGAGTTGCCATCCTATGTATATGAAACAAAATATTGTTCATCATACGATAGCCACGTCTACTGCGCTGATATCTACGAACTCTAGAGAAGTCGACAATGAAGTGAGAGAAATTCTGCGGCAAAACGGATATGGCTCAAGGGAATGTCGTTGTTGGAAACCTCAAGGATCACCTGGCGGCACTCCTTTAATAATGCTTCTCATCACTGACTCCTTCGCTTTGGACGTGAGCCGCATGGTAAAACGATCTGGGTTTCCTATAAGTCTCATTTTCCGACCACCTCCGTCTTTACGACGCCTACTTACAGCTTCGCGTCTATATTAGAATCAGTGTAAAAGAACAGATTGTTTAATCTGTGAAGGAAAACACAAAGTGTGCAACATTAGTAGTGTGGTTTACAAAGTGGTCTGCACATCCTGCGAAGAATTCTCCATTGGCGAGACAGGAAGGCCACTAGGAGAGAGAATGGATGAACATCTGAGAGGCTGCGTAGCCCTCAAAGCTACCCAGACAATCCATTCTCGAAACACCGCACCCTAAAACACACACGTGATCCGCTGCCGCAACTGCGAGTTTCTAATCTGACGGATCCGGTAGAGAGGAAGATCAAGGAAGCGCTGTAGATAAAGCACTGGGAACCACCAATAAATCGTAGAGATGAAATGAAGAATGCAGTGAGGCTTATCACCCTATAAGGGTACGCGGCGTGACCGGCTGACAATGAATGCGACAGGGAAATATGAGAGAGCGGTCACTGCCCACTAAGATATAAAAGTAGCCCGAGGACTATTACGCTTCATTTCCGGCCAAACGCACCACTGAACATCCCTGGCCCCTCCTCCTCCCTGTGATTCCCAGGTCTGTCTGGAAAGTTCGCTATTTGTTTGTAAAGTGTTGTTGTAGAAATGTGCAATATTACTGTTTTTAGACCTGAAGAAGAGCTTAAAGCTCGAAACGCTGTCAATAAAGAATTGACCCAGTCGAGCTTCACTATTGCATAGTCAAAGTTACACCCATGAAGCTCAGGGAGCCAACGATTTTAAGAAGTTTGAAACGCCTACAAAGCCAATACGATCTTAGTAGGAATACGTTTATTGTTATGCTTAATTATGTTGCCTCTCACCTAGCAACCGATCTTTGCATTGAATTCCTACTCCAGTGCAAAGCGAAGGGTGTAACACCCAACTTCATTCGCTATATGTTGGTGCGATTCGACCACTATCGCCAAAACCAAATTCGCGGAGCAGTGAGGAATCTCCAAAAGTGTCTTCTTGACTCTGCTATAGCTAAAAAGAGGCGATTACGAAGTCATTGTATTAAAAATATCGTCCGACTGAAGTCGATATTGAGGCAAAGAATAAATGAAGAGCGTTGGAGACGTCTTGTGGAATACCACAGCGCAAATTATGGCATTCCCCGATCGACAGTTAGAGAAAGGCTGCAGCAAAAGTTCGTTCAGCTTAGTTTCCGAAGATCGTCGACTTTCGTAATCCCCCAGCCTACTCCGCCGTCTCGATGTACAATGATTTACGCTGATTTTTAGACGAGGATACACGAGCGCTGTTGAACTTGGGACCAAACTTTTGCCCCAGACCAAGATTTACGGAACAGGTGAAGAAAGACATCATCACTGCAGTTCATAAATTTTGGTACGCTCAGAGTTGGAAGGAGCAAGTTGGGATGACTGTTCCCACTCGTCAACAAACTCTTCGTAAAACTGTGCCGTTTCCCCGTTCTCACATCCGTATCCCGCAATATTCCCCTGACCTCTTAACAAAAACTGCAGCGTTAAAGCTAGAGCTTCTCCAAGCATTCAATGATCACAAAAACTGGCCTTCGACCGATAACATGGCTATATCAGAGCGAAGAGGTTTACGGAAAGCAATTAGTTTGAAGAACACACTGCGATTTTAAGTAAGAGACAAATGTAAGGACTTCGTAGTAATGTCCCAAGAGCGAGACATTTTGCTCAGCAAAGCCGTTTTGGCGGATACTAGCACGTACTTAAGAACTACACGTGAACAATATAGAGCAGAGTGCGCGCACCTCAAAGACACTATTCGTAGAGTCTTCGGCAAGAGGCTAGAAAAATCTATACTTGCGCAGCTGTTACCGAACGGCGAAAACGTGCCGCCGTACTACCAGCTAGTAAAAACTCACAAGTTGGCAAGAGAAGAGAATGAGACACAATTCGATAACGCTACAATCAAAACAAGGCCCGTCGTGTCATCCTGCGATGGACTAACTGACCGAATCAGCTGGTTCTTGCAACACCTGCTCTCGCCATTGCTCTCGTACGTTCTAGCTCACCTACGAAACGTCCAACAATTTCTCGAACAATTTAGACAGTGCAACTTTCGTGAAAAACAACGACTGGATTATCAGAGCTTTGACGTGGTTGCCCTGTACACAAACGTTGATACCCGAAGAGCTGTTGAGGCCTGCTTGCAGCTTACGGTTGCATCACCAAAACCTTCAACTTTTCCGGTTAAGCAGAGAATGTTTGGAGGAGTTGCTACGAAGCGTGATCGAAGTGAGCACATTCCGTTTCCGAATGTGTTCTACAAGCAAACGCGAGGTCTCGCAATGGGAAGCAGGTTGGCACCGCTCCTCGCGATAATATTTATGGATTGTCTTGAGCGGCCGGCTTTGTCTACGAGAGTGTTATACTTCGGGCGATATATCGATGACGTACTCGCTGTGGAAAAATCGTCGACAACGCTACGGCAGACACTTGGACGGTTGAATTCAGCGTTTCCAACGATCAAGCTAACAGCAGAAGCTCCAGGCCCAGATGGATTTCTCTCGTTTCTGAACACGAAAGTAAGATTATCAGAGGGTCAAGTAAGTAGTGTGTGGTATAGGAAGCCGGCATCTCATAACATTCTTGTGCACGCAACAAGTTGCCATCCTATGTATATGAAACAGAATATTGTTCATCATACGATAGCCACGTCTTCGGCAGGGGTGTGCGTAAATGAAATCCGAACTTTCGTAAATCGTAAATCGTAATTATGACAAAACCATCGTAAATCGTAATTCGTAAACCGTAAATCGTAACAAGGCTAGAGATTCAAAGATGAGAAGACTATCTGTGTATTACGCCCATGTCTACAATAGACGTTGTTTTAGTGCTTCAGCAAGCAAATTTGTACATTTGTCCTTTTACAGTATATAAATTGATACCATGGCTTTCAGAGAACAAAGTGCTTGCTTGCTGGTTAACCTTTCGAATCAAAAAGATCATAATTGACCACATAGAATACTTAGCGCAACCGAAAAAGGTTCTATGGCATGTAATTCCAATTTTATCCTGAGATTCGACTATCCTCTCTATTCGACACTTCTCAACCCTAAATTACGCGAGTACCACTCATTGTGAGCTCGATGTCAAAGCTAATTTACTGAGCCAAATTAGAGGGAAAGTGCTGAAAAAAGCATAAAGGTAGACGATACTTGGCACTACATGCTAGCCACGCTGAGCCAAAATTCGAGGGAATTCGCACAAAGAAAATAAACAATCCGCAATCTTTAGTGTTCCAGACAGCAAAAAGTTTTCGTATTAAGAAGTGAAGTTAAAAGATGCTCTACAATTTATATTAACATAGAGATACAGATTATCCCGATAACCTGTCGTCACTGCCTTGCCTTTTAGCCCACCTTAAAAAGCAGAAAGTCAAATTCTACCAATTGGTGGCTACAAGACGTTGAACCATATAAGGCTATGATGAAATAGTAAAAATTTACTAGATTTGCAACTTTTTAATCGAAACGTTTTTTTTTTCATCTCAAGCTGCTTTAGAACCGCGGTAGAGAATCATAAATTATTAACGATCTAATAACTATCCTTACACCCTGTCTTATGCAGGCTATGCGCGAATTCTTGGCTGACCGTGGAGTAATACTTTCCAATCGCAATTAAATTTTGAAGCGTATCAGAGCCGGCTTTGCGTAGCTCCTTGAAGAATTTCCGAATTTTTAGGGAATCATCACAAGGTAGCGATCGTCGATTCGTGATGCACCATGCAATTCCCACTTTTCTACATTTCTTTTTGGTGGTATTGGAATGCCGTTTCAGCGTAATGCCTTTCTTTTTCGTACCACTCGAAGACGTGTTAGTCCTCTATTCGTTGTAGGCAAATCTGGCGTTAAATGACCTAGAGATGTTTGAACGAGACCTTCGTTGAGCCAGCCGAAGAACTAAATTTCACCTTGTTCGAGCACATATCTGCAGTTCCACCCACTATTCTCCAAAATGTTGATGAACACATGACCGTGAAATGCTCCACACCGAGATTGAACGCCTGCGGGTGGTGTCTATATAAAAAGTAGGCAAAGTATACTCAAACTGGAGCGCGCTCGATGTGAGTGTGTGATCAAAGATTACATTTACGAAAATTTACGAGTTACGACCCAAAATGTCGTAAATCGTAAATCGTAAAAAATTACCCAAAAAACGCCGTAAATCGTAAAATCGTCAATCGTAATTACGCACACCCCTGATGGATACATAATGGCAAAATATATACAAGTTTGTAAATTAAATAAAAATAAAATAAAAACTTTGCAAAATGAAAAAATAAAATTAAAACCGACGACTATAATTTTAAGGTTTTCAGGATTTCTAATTCGAGTTCGTATATTAGTGATAGATATTGCCGGTAGAACCTTGATCAATCAGGATCAAGCCAGAACAGCTGTCGTGGATTTTGTCGAATCTCGACCACCTAATTTTCACGCTAATGGAATAGTTGACAGGTAGCCCGTTGGCAATGTGTGTTGATTTGCACGGTGCTTATTCCGACTAAATCCGATAAGATTTGAGAAAGTTATCGTAGTTCAAAGTGAAGCACTCAAAACGCTGAAAACTACTCTGTACAACCTAATAATATAGCTTTTGCAGACCCGTAAATGTAGAAACGAAAACCAGAAGAAGAGCGTTCAGCGACCACGGAGAGCAGAATACCATAACGAGTAGCGAGATGAAAATGGCTGAAATACAAATGACAAGGCTGACTCCCATAAGGCACTGCTCTGTACAAGAAGACATCGGACGTTTCACAAGACCGAAGCGCATCCTTGTTGACCCTCACTCCCATCCTGCAGTCATTTTACAGGGTGCGTAAAAAGTATTGACGCACTAAACGTAGACGCTAGAAATAACAACACATCATAAAATTCAACAATTTTATATATACAATGTCGACAATGATCTAGCAAACAGGATAGCATCACTTATATATTATATGGGCTTCTTTGCTGCGAATGCAGGGGCGAAGACGAGGAAAGGCATCGACGGTGCGCCGCAAGTAGTCCACGTCGACTTCGTCCTATGCGTTCACCTTCAGTGACTTGATGCCTAGGTGCACTCAACCTGTAAAAGTGTTACTTGCTGTTCAATGACCTCCAAAGTGCTAATTCTGGCGGAGGTCTCGCTGCAAGAAAGGCGCATCCGGCCAGTAGCATGGTTTGGGCATTCACCACAAGCGCCTCTCGTTTTGGTGGATACAGGAGTGAAGATAAATCAGTAGAACTATCTGTATTGACGTCCTAAAGAAGCAGCTAGTTCTCTGTCTCAAATCCCACCTCGAAAGTAAGCCGTATATCTTTCGGCAGGATTAGACTCCTGCGCAGAGTCGAGGATTGCTCAGCACTGATGCGACGCCAACATGAAGGACTTCATTCCGACAGGGGAATGACCTCTGTATAGAGCGGATTTGAATCCGCTGAATTACTCTGTATGGAAAGTTTTGGAGAACAAGGCTTGCGCTACTTCCCAAAAAAAGAATGAAGTCAGCGAAGGACAATCTGGTCAAAGCATGGAACGAAATCGACATGGACTACTTGCGGCGCAACGTCGATGCCTTTCCTCGACGTCTTCGCCCTTGCATTCGCAGCAGAGAAGCCCATATAGAATACAAGGGATGCTATTCTGTTCGCTAGATCATTGTTGACGTTTTCTATATAAACTTGTTGAATTTTATAATGTGTTCTTATGTCTAACGTTCGCGTTTAGTGCGTCAATACTTTTACGTACCCTGTATGACCTGTGGTCTCAGACTCCTAAGTGCAGTGTGAAGGGCAAGCAGCGTCTGTTTGAAACCCGTTAGAATCATAATTTCCAAGTTTTTTTTTGCAGTTAAGGATTCGTAATCTTCCTCGTCCGCTTTGCACAGGCGCAGTAATGGCCAGAATCGACGAGGCGCTATCGCAACAGAGATTTCATTCACAGAAAGAACCGTTCTGGAGATCCTAATTACCCGAAAAACCTAACAAGCCTTTTCAGAACACGCCGTTAATCAAATTCACGTTGGGCATTCGAATGACACTTTTCGAATATTCGAGTAATTTTAGCTTCCTGGGAAATTTTGAATATTCGAACGGTTTCGATTACCGAGCGTAGTACCAAGAAGCAAAGGCATCAGTGAAGTGTATAGCCAGCTGTGCCGTGCGCTCGTCTGCAACAAAACTACATTGCTGTTCCTGATCGAAGGTGTAAATTTCATCCACATGGAGTGGTGCAATTGATTTCTTGTTGAGGCATTACGAATCCTACCTTGAGCTGTTAGTCTGATTGCTTAGGGTTGCTTATTGAACTCTGACACAGAACTACCTAGGATCTATCCTAGTCCGGGGGGGGCACATAACTAAAAGGTATTATATGTAACAAATCCACTTAAGACTTACCGAGCGGCTCATACAGAACAACATTAGACCTAAACAAGAAAAGTCATGAAGAAAAAAACGAAAAAATTACATTTGTTGCGGTTGTAAGCCGGCAAAGTTGTGTGCCCTCCTCACCATGTTAGATCCTGGTTATAACATGTCAGCCGGCGGCCAGCACGCGGCATGCCTCCATTCCGTCGCTCTTTGTCCGCCGAGACGGTTGTAAACCGCTGCGATTATTTATTTATTTTTCGTTTGTTCGCTCGTTCTCGGTTTCCTTTAGGTTCCAGCTCGTTCTCCAGGAGCCGCTCGGTAAGTTTCAAATCATTTTGTTGCCTACTTTTTAGTTATGTAGCCCACCCGGACTAGATAGATCCACTGTCACTTCAAGAACCATCCAGGAACTGTCCCGCTATGTCACCTCCATATCAGAAAGCTTCCAGGCCGCTACAGACCAAATATTCTTATGGAAGTGTAGTCCCACCATGACTAATCAGTCATTCAATTCTCATCGTAGATCCCGCAATGAAAGATGAGAACTGGTTTTAGTGATCGTAATAGAACTGCTAGTGTTGAGTATGCAGATATGTGTGCAGTAACCACATCGTCCATGATGCCGCAGGTTTGTAAAAATGTTGAGACCATTCAAGTTAGGGAATCCCTTTCCACGTCGGAAAATGATCTAGGTGGCTGTTCAAGTTTATCCTTTACCCGAGACAGTTCTTTTTCCAAGTGTGGCTCTACAAGTAATCCAAGGCGGTTAAGTCTAGTGTATAAAAAATTGCAGCAACAAAAAAGTCAGCAAAAAATCTATAGTCGAACGAGCTATGGAAACTATGGAGGGACTGAAATTGTATGAAATAGTAAGATAAAACCTTAAATTTGTTTTCGTTTATTGCTCCGGCCATAACCAAAAGGGTGCCACAACGACATTATGAATTCATGCTTCGGTATGAGGATCTGCATCAATCTGTGGAATTC
Source organism: Heligmosomoides polygyrus polygyrus (assembly GCA_947396885.1). Classification (NCBI taxonomy): domain Eukaryota; kingdom Metazoa; phylum Nematoda; class Chromadorea; order Rhabditida; family Heligmosomidae; genus Heligmosomoides; species Heligmosomoides polygyrus. Next base: position 37,792,042 of record OX377205.1, on the reverse strand, counting down.
TCTGCTACACGTAAACGTCGAAGCAAGAAAGAGTACCATAATGGCAGCTTCTGAAGTCGTTTCAGATGCACTTTTGAAGAAATGGTGGATATGTGTTATTTCCGTTTCCGCGTTTCATATTCCGGTTTCCGGCCATTTTTTAGAGCTTCCGGTCCGTCTTTCGTCTTCCACCTTTCCAAAACAATTCCTGCATCCTCCCTAGTGTGGAGTGAGGGACTTGCTGATATTTAACAACATCTACCGCCCGTTTTCCCCTCCATTCTGCAACTCTTGTTTGGCGTATTCTGCCCCCTACTTTGCCCCAAAACCCGAGCGTTGTAGTTGCCGAAGTGCGGGATACTGCTCTGAAACAGCTATCAATACCACTGTACTTCTTCGCGAAAGCTTCAATCCAGAACACATTCCTCAGCAGACACTTTGAGGAATCATACATTCACACGATGCATAATGCTTCTGTTCAACATGCACTTCCACCCACGGAAGCACTCGCCACTGTTCTTCTCGTCCAACCACTTCGTTGAAGACACTTGCAACGGCGCTCCAATCGCACGCCCGACATCTGGTCCTTCGGTCCCGCTTTCTGCTGGGCCCCGTTCTCCGTGCTGTGTTGGTGAATTTCCTTTTGTCAGCAAGGTGTTCTCCTTCTCAGTTCCGCAGCAATTCAAACGAACGAGATAGAAAGCGGCCGTGCTTCACGTCCACACAGGTCACGCCGGTGCACCTAATGAAAGGATCAGTTGTCTACCTCTCTTGGCACCGTACATTTTAGGACCTTTAAATTCCGTCTCATTGTGGTGCTCTCTTTCTCAACAATGCTTTTCATGTAATTATTCGTAAGGGGCTCGGTCTGTGATGACCTGTACATCTAGAGGAATCAAGTTAGTGCTCAATCACGTGTGGTCTCGATCGCTTCATTGCACTGTCGTGTAGCAGAAGGCCGTACCTAAATATTCTACTCGCGTCCTGCCTTTCTGAAGTCGGGGTGTTGTCCAGTTCATTTCCATTTTCAGCACTGCCCCTTGGGTGAAACAGCTCTCGGCCGGAAAGAACTAGTGTGCTCGACATGTCAAAGTTCTTCAAAGGAGCAGTCAGCTCAGACTCTTCGTCGGAGTCCGATGTGTCTGACGTTGAGGAGGAGGTACAGACGCGAAAAGTACCGTTGTAAGTATTGCATGCTGCTCTGTTCTTTGGCCCCAATACTTTTCGAGTAATGGCTAGGGCCTTTAGATTGCTCTTATCTCTAACGGGTTTTATTGCATTGTATATCTCACACCTCTCTCGACATTAGAAGAATAAACTAAGAATGGTTGTTTAGAGCTCGGGACTTCGCATATCCCAGCGACAGTGAGGATGAGGAGAAACGCGTTGTACGGACTCACAAAGAAAAGAAGTTTAAGGAGCTGAAAGACCTCATAAAACAAGTTAACAATGGAAAGAATAACAAAGATTTCACGAAAATCCTCACTGGTGAGCGGTGCTTTTTATCTTGGTTATCTTTTCCTTGATCTTTAACATCTGTTTTCAGCATTCGACGACTTGTGCAAAGTCTATGAGAAGTCTAAAACAGTGTTTGCTCGGCAGAATATTTCTACCCCTCGCTTTTACGTCCGGTGCGTTTATTCATCATCCTTTGTCACCGTGGAGTCCTGAGCAAGTGTTTATCATACAGCCTACTATCTTGAGTTAGGGGCTCATCATTGCGCTTTATGTTTATCTTGTATGTTCTCTCCACCTCATGAAAAATCTAATTCAACGCAACTTGAAGCTCTACAGTTCACCCCAATTTCACTGATTGTAGGAGCAGGGCTAAGAGGATGGTTCGGAAGCGCAGTGCGGATGGAGGCAGGAAGCTCTCGTAGTCGTGCTCATCTTCGGCAACGTCCAGCACTAGGATAAATGTTGTGCTTTCCGAGCAGTGGCTCACTCTAGCTCTAATGTATCCCCAGATGGTAAACTAGTAAGAAAATGGAAAGAAAAGAAAGTCATAAAGGTCACCCAGTCGTTTTGCGCAAGTTGGTAAAAGTCTAACCCGATTGCTACCTTTATATTCGCTCATAGTAAGCTGGCGAGATCTAAAAGAATAAGTGTGCCATAACCTAAAAAGCTAGGTGTGCTTTTTTTAAATATTTAAATTATTTTTGTTTCGAAACACAATATTCGCACATGTCGAAGGAACTCCGAAATAGCCAAATTCTCACAGCCATCTCTGGCCATAGTGAGTAAGACTCCAAAAAATTTTGCAGTCTGAGTGACTCTCACACATCCATACACTGAATCCACTGTTACCCTCAAATTTGGTTTGCGAGCAACGCTATTAATATCGAATTCTTTAATGAAAAATGAACTCTATGAGGTTTTGCTGTTCAGTTTTTATAGTGCTGTTCAGGTATATGGCAGATCTGGAAGATTTCGTGATCAGTTTCTGGGAGAATAAGGAAGCAAAAAGTGTAAGTGTTCAATCCTATCAGCTGCTTGTTTAGTTTTTCTTTTTGCAACACCCGCTGTTCAACTTTACGTCTTTTCGGTTGCAGGCGCTGTCTAAAGTGAACCTGAAGGCTTTAACTAATCTGCGACAGAAAGTGCGAAAGTACGTAAAAGAATTCGAGCAGAAGATTGCCGAATACAAAGAGGCTCCTGATCCAGCTGGTTACGAGACTCCGGAGGAGGAGGAAGAGGTCAGATCATGGCTTTGAATTCGCTGATCAGCCTAACCTTTAGTTTTAGGGAGAAGAATCTGGTAATGAGGCTCGAGATGTTGTTGCTCCTTCCGGCAAAGAGAAGAAAAAGGAGGCTGCTATGACAAGTGACAGCGAGGTCTGACTTTTCTACTGTTCTGAGGGTCTCATCATACCCTCCTGTTTGTGTTAGTGTGAAACCCGAGGGCATCATTTCTAGAGCGATTCGGACGACTGGTCTTCAGACACAGACTCAAGTGCCTCAGATGACGATGCCGACTTCGGTTCGAAAATGGAAGCGTTGAGAAGACACTTCTTGAAGTTTGTTTTCATTCAGTGTTGTCAAATGTGCAAGTATTTATTGCGTTACATTCGTATCTATAGAAAAGAGTTCCGCGGAGATGATGATGCTGGTGCTGACACGAAAAAGGAGAAGAAACGTAAACAAAGAGACCAAAATAAACCAAAGGTAGGCAGACGCGTATTGGTTGTCTAAGCAAGGAGCTATCCATCTGGGACAAGATATGTAAATGCCATTGAAAGAGGAAGGTAGGAACAGGCGTGAGGCACAGCAAAGGCACGTTTAGCAGCCCTGTGGCATTAGATTTTGTTTGAAATTCTCAGCGAATTTGACTCTTTTTGGATTCATCTCTCCGGATGTTAGAGAAAAATGTGTTTCCTTCACTTTATTCATTAGCACCAACAAGAGTCACGAGCGCCTTCGTCTTTTTTGCCGACTAATATTGGTCGAACGTAAAATTGCAGGAGAAACATGATCTGCTCGAAGTTTCGTGTTTGTCAAAAGTCCCGTCTCGTTGTAACGCGTTTGAAGGGACCGGAGAAAATTCGCGTTATAACGGGAGTCGCGTCCTAGGCTGAACTAACCTTTTTAGACCCTTTTACGCGTAGATTTATTTAGAATAGCACCTATCGGCTATATATGGCAATAATAATGAAATATGTCACCATGAGGAGAGTATGAAGGCAAAGAACATCTTTAGAGTATTAGTGAAGTCCTGTCCTCCGAGGTACATTCTGTCATATGCATAAGCGTGACAGATATGTGTGTGGAACATTGAGGACCAGAGGGAAGTTAGAAGTGATCAGCAACAAAAATGTGTAACCTGATGTTACATCGTCTGTTACATCATCGCCATCAAAACCTTGCGCCAGGCGGGACATGGACCCGCACTCTCTACTCTCCAGGCAGGATGATAGCTCATTACGCTATCAGCACTGCTAAGTCGTCGCCGCATCCGCCATGCCTGTTGCAGCGACCTCTCGGCACTCTTCCACGATATTCCTCGGGATGTTGCATGTGGTCAAACAGCGCTGTTGCTGCAATCCTGCCTGGAAAGCAGAGGGTGCAGGTACAAGTCCTGCATGGCACGAGAGTTTTGATCGCAGCAAAACATCATGTGACAGCATATGGCCTCCATACCAGCAACAATAGGCTTAAATCAAATGTCTAGGATATTGTTTTGAATAGCCTGAGTTTTATTTCACACCCTCTGTCGTTTCTTATGGAGGAAACCCTTCAATTTATGGCAGCTTCTAACGACAATATGTCGAGCACAGTCTTATACTGATCTCGACATATTGCTTACTTTGAACACTTTTGTGTGCCTCCCACGCATGGAAAAGGTCTGCATGCATCTAGTTCGTTGTCGCGCAGGTGCTGCTCGCGACTACGAATGAGGTAGCAAAACGGAGGGTCTGATCACAGACGCGATTAGCATCTTGCTCCTCTTCATTTTCTGTTTGAACCAGAGCTAAGTCCTGGTCGCGTTATAACGGGAGCCATTTTGAATGCAGAATTCCTCTCATAACCGCGCTATAGCGGGAGTAGCATTGTAACCGACGTATCTTAAGCGGAGTTGATTTGTATTGGCGTAAAAGTAAGCTGGCCTGGGCCAGAGAAAATCTACGCTATATCGAGAGTCGCGTCTTATCCGGAGGCGCTATAACGGGAGGGGTCTGTATATGGTGGCTGTGGCTGTTCTAATGTGCGATTTTCTGACTTGTGGGAAGAAAATAAAGGATAATGGTAAAAGCTGATAGCAAGAAAGATTCTGCTATGCGTTGAATGATGTCTTCAACGTAGCTGATCCAGTTCATGATTCATTTATCTTTTCGATCCTATAGGGCCACTTTACCCAAACAACTGGTTACTCTCTGCTCTTCCATCGTTTTGAATTTTGATCGCGTTCCACAACGGGTTCCTGTCTGCCACTAGCTACCCACGCAGTATAAGCCTCACTTAGTAGATCCTTATTGATCTTTCATGTGTCAGGCTGCTCTTGACTTGGTCGATGACGAGGACGATGACGGCGGCGAGTGGACACCTATCACAAAGGAGAAGCAAGTTCAGTTGTTCGAGCCAAAGCAAGAGGTCACGCACGAAGTGAGTGTCCAATCCGAATGCTATGACAAGGCTGTCATGGAAAGAGATTTCGTAAACGCAACTAATTTTAGGCGATGATCAGTAAGCTGACTGAAGTCATGGCTTCTCGTGGACGACTTGGAACGAATAGAAAGCAGCATGTTCGCCTTTTGCAGGAGTTGTACAAGATCGCTGAAGAGGTCGGTTCATCTTGTGAGATATAAAACTTTTACAAACAAAGCTACCCAGTGGCCTCTCCTCAGCTACATGTTTTTATAAAGTAGGCGAACTAGACTTCTAAAATAATATTCTCGTCCAATTTATGGAAAAGACAGCGCATACAACTGTTACAGAATGGTCAGTGTATTGGTTTTAAAACTAGTGTGAAATTTCATTAAGTTAGTACAGTACCGATTAGTTTTTTGCTTACACTTTTATGCTTCCTGTGCCTTTTTGATATGTTTTGCCATTATAACAAACGATAATTTTTAAAGATGCCCCAATGCTTGGGAAAGAAAAGGTGCCTGGCTGCTGCCTGGGGCTCGTGGGTACATAAGCGGGTTCAGTGAAGCTTGATCTAATTAACGAGGCTAATTAGTGTCCAGGTTTGTTGAACACCACAACCACCAATGAAAGTCATGGTCTTGTGTTCGTCAAAGAAAAATGTAAAGGTGATGGTTTTTGTTGAGAGAAGGAATAGCGGCGTCACGTCACAGCTATGAGTGCCGTGTGTGAGAGAAGCGCTCTAGATTGTGACTTTTTGTAGTCAATGACGTATTCTCCATTTTGAATTTTAATGGAGGATAGAGGAGTGAGCAGGAACTGCGAACAGTCTCTGTCCTGCCCCATCCGTTTCACTTGGTCAAGCGTAATCATATTAGTCTGACTTTAATTAACAGGGCGTTTTCATTTGTTTGTTAGTTTCGTTTGGAAGTAACGTCGGGAGCCCATACTATATTGCGAGATGTTGTGTTGATGGTTGTGTTTCCACATGATTTGACGGGATTTAAACTGCGGCTTTTGTGGTCGTTAGCGACTAATCGACGATCGCGCTATTCGTGCTTTTGTTTTCTATGAATTTTTTCGAGGCACCTTTGGAGGCAGACTGCTCCTTTGCAGATAGCGAGCATTAAGAGCTGGACATCGTCACGTTTCGTGCACATATCCAAGCGTAGCGGGTTTCTATATCTATCCCGTGCGACCAAGTCATATGTAATCAAAACCCGCTGATTCGGAAACTGGGCTCCCGAGGTGTGGTGATCAGGTGAAGCCGGCATGCTTCAAATACTGCTAGCATAAGTGCCCGAGTGACAATCTGGCAATTTTTGTTGCTTATCGGAAATTAATCAAATTTTTTCGAAAGAATCATTGACAGTGACGAGGGTCAGTGCTAGAGAATAAATTGTTGTTTGAAATTGATCAATTAAAACAGAAGAGAAGACAAACCCACTACTTATGAGTCAATTAATGGGATCGTTGAACTTGAAGATTTTCGATCATACTGTTTTGTTTGCAGAAGAACCTTGGCGTGGGTATTTCCGTGAAGATTTTGTTCAACATCATTTCATCTCTTTTCGAAATCAACACCAAGATCAGCGACTTCATGGAGTTCGCCAATTTCAACAAGTAGGTTCACGTTCCCCTCATAGTTTATTTCGCTTCCTGATTTTGGTTGGTTGCCTTTTGTAATTGTATTTCATTTTCATTGGGTAAATAGCTTTGAGTGGTATCTGTGCTTCCAGTATTATTTGGAGCTGCCGCTGATTCATTCTTTGAAAATTCTGCTATGTAATTATTCTAATAGAAGCACAGACTGTTATTAAAGGCAGAATCGACCTTGGCCTCGCTAAAACTTTCGTGCTTACAGAACGCTCGTTGCAGTAACGGAGCTGCTTGATATCTTAATAGCACATCCGGAGGTGAAACTGTCTGTTAAATTCGTCGAGGAAGAAGAGAACTTGAAGGTATTGTTGGTGTTGTGACATTTTTTCTTCAGCAGGAGAAAAGAATTTTGCCGCCATCTCTACATTACTTAAACCGTTTAAACAACTCGGCTGGAATAGCATGAGGGTTGAAAGGTCCATCCGCTTTACTTTTGATAGTAAGATAAGATGTTGTTGTTACTTAGGACCTTGATTGGCTGAAACTAATAGATACTCTGCCAGTCAAGTTTGCTAGTTCCTACTGTACCCCTCCCCTCTTTCGTAAGACCTGGCAAATCTATTTCATTCGTGATGCCCAAGAACGTACTCGCCATGACGTGTTTTTAAGAAGCAGAAAAGTAGTTAACCGCTATCTATACGTTTGGCTTGAAGTGCAGTGTAGTTTCATAGTTCCACAGCGGTTAACGGAGTGGTCGTTGTAGAAGTGTGAAGCGACTCTCATCGTTAGTCCGTGTTCTCCATTCTCCAGCGCACATTGACTAATGTTGACCATAACAGACGAATCCGCGATGACGGCGAAACTTCTTCCGGCCTTGCTGTAGACGACTCTTCCTTCTAGCCGACTAGATACGTCATTTTTAGCTACGGAAATTATTGAAACCATGTGTTAAGGATGATACACAGCCGTACAAGATACAAGGGTCTCTGCTAATGACGGTGCAGCGACTGGATAACGAGCTAACAAAGATTCTTCAGAATGCCGACTGCCATTCAAATGATTACATTGAGAAGTTGGTTTTCTTTCGGCTATTTCTGGGAATGTCAAGTTTTGAAATGTGCTTCTGATATGATTTGTTAATGTGGGCGGCAAAAAGTGTTTTGTAGTTGAATCCAAAAATACTCCTCTTTATTCAGGCTGAAGGGTGAAAAGGACATGTGCATCCTAATCGAGCGCACCGAGAAATACGTGCAAGAACGCATTGACGAAGGCATATTCGACGTGGACGAAGTGTGCAAAGTGTACATGACTCGGATAGAGCACCTCTACTACAAGGTGTGTTTCGCTTGTTGTTCGAATTCGTCAGGTGCAGTCACGTAGCTTGTTGCTGCGGTCGTTGGTAACGTTGCAAGTATCTGAAAATGGAGGCCTAGAGGCCATCAAATAAGTCGTTATTTGTTAAGGACTTTAACGATATCTGCTTTGCAGTACCAAGACAACTACGAGGGAGATGAACCTGTCGGTCAAATAATGGATCGCTTGTGTAAGAAAATCTATGCCCTTGACGAGGAGAAGCGGTTGAGGCAGAGAGCAATGCTCTGCCATGTCTACTGGCTGGCGTTGCACGATGAGTGGCACCGTGCAAGGGATCTGATGCTAATGAGTCATCTGCAGGCTATTGTCGATCATTCGGATACAGATACGCAGGTAATCTAAAATGGCCTGCGGTAAATTTTTGTCCGTGTGCGAATGCTCCGAGTATTGGGTACTCCCCTTTCAACTTCAAGAATTGTCTTGTTGCGGAATTTTATTGAAAAGTTCGCTCCTACAGATCCTCTACAACCGCACCATCTGCCAGTTGGGATTATGCGCCTTCCGACACGGGTTCATTAGAGAAGCTCATCAGGGATTGTCCGAAATCCAGAACACTCAGCGAGCAAAGGAACTGCTTGCACAAGCGGTGGCTATGAGGCAACATGAGAGAACTGCTGAGCAGGTAGGTGTTACCTTTGTGGCTTATTTGATACATTGGTAGTGCACAAGTTTCCAGCTGTAAGTTCTAAATCACGTATATTTTACACAGCTTTACACAGTTGCTCAGTTTTAACTAAGAACTCATTGTTGAGTATATTTTATTTGGAAAGTTTACTAATAAGCGAAGGAGTTCGTTTTCAGGAAAAGCTAGAACGTCAACGTCAGGTTCCGTATCATATGCACATCAATGTTGAATTGATGGAGTGTGTTTACCTGATCTGTTCAATGCTCCTGGAAATTCCACACATGGCAAGCTGTGAGTTCGAAATGCGAAGGCGTCTGCTAAGCCGAAGTTTCCACTACCAACTAAAGCAGAGTGAAAAGGTGAGCATTCTTCTTGATTTTGCTGACGATGCGACGTGTTTTACGGTGACTTGTCCGATTTTCTATCGCATGTTTCGTGAACATTTGTTAAGTCGTCGCTGATCGGTCCTCCGGAGAATACCCGCGAACACGTGGTGGCAGCTTCTCGAGCGATGCTTGCAGGAGACTGGAAGAAATGCCGGGACTACATCGTGAACGATAAGATGAATCAGAAGGTATTATTTGTTTGACTGCAGTCTTTGAAGGAAGGTGTAGAGCAGTGGATAGGTCGTTGTCTTTTCTGCCTTTTCATCTTCTCTTTGTTCGGTAGAGCGTTTGATTGCTGTGACAATCCCAAAGCTCGTCTAAATTTATTATTTTATTTACAATACTAAAACTCATCGTTTTCATTCTACAGGGTGCGCCAAAATTATGGCGACAGCACATGCGCAAACAATTTGACCTTTTATTCGGAGCGTCTGCTTTTTTCGTGATCTTATTGTTTTTATTGAGTCAATTAGTTTATGTTTACCTCAGTCAAACATAACAATAAGTCGTTTTTCAAGATAGTGAAGCGTTCGTGCCACCGCTCTTAAATCATTGAGCTTTACAGTCAAGGCTTCTCGGCACGCTACATTCACCACCTCTTGGAGTTCATCAGAGTATTCTGAATAGGTCCATCAGCGCTAAGAAGACCTGGGAACCGAGGATGATAGATCCGGACGGGAAAGACACTTATCTGTTACAACTACGGACAACATTGAGAGGGTACGTGAACGAATTTGCAGGAAGCCGGCGCGCTCGGTCCTCCGGTTGTCGGGAAAATGGACATCATGGAGACGTCGTTGGGAAGAATCTTCCGTAAACTGGGACCTAAGGCCTACAAGAAGACCCACGTGCACCCTCCTGGACCTTCAAACAGGAAGGAGTTCCAGCTCACAGAGCAAGAATGCTGCAAGACTGGTGCCAACTCAACTTTCCGCCATTCATCAGCTTCCACGAGTGGCCAGCTAACTCTCCGGATTTGAATCCGATGGATTACACGGGCTGGCTAGCTCTGCAAGCCAAAGTCTGCGGGAAACCTCACCGCCCCGTGGATGCTTTGAAGAAAGGCGTGGGATGAGCCCAACGCGCCTTACTTGCATGCCGCCGTCGATGCCTTCCCGAAGCGTCTCAAAGTCTATATCGATGCCGATGGAGATATCTTCGAATCTCAATGTTGCGTATAGTTCACAATAGACTGATAAACATTATCTCATCGTTGGTTTCTCGAAATTACCGCATTTTCTCTCTCGACGAGTTGAAAACCTTGTCGCCATAATTTTGACGCTCCCTGTACAAGGGGTTCGTTCAGTCCCGTCAGGTTATCAGAAACTCCGATTGCATCTTTCGGTCAGACGAATTGTGCACCACAACATCGTGCTATCTATCTCTTTAATATATAAGTATGATATGATTGAGTGGACCGCTTTGATATAATCCAAACTAACCATGAAAATAACCCTTATCAATACAGATTTCAGGTCTGGAATTTGTTCCGCAACGCAGAAAGCGTCAAGGAAATGGTTGTTCAACGCATTCAAACTGAATCTCTGAGGTCAATTTTGCTGAGCCTTCGCTGTATATTAAGGAACTATTCGATCATACCCTTGTAAACTTAGACGTGGTTGTGTTTTTCCTCGAAAAACGATTTGTTTTAGGACGTATCTGCTCATGTACTCGACCGTCTACACCACAGTGTCCCTTGAGAAGCTCTCCACATTATTCGAACTTGACAAGAAGCAGGTTCACAGTGTTATCAGGTAAGAGGCGATTCTCGCGAATGAGAATGACGTTGCCTAGAACCATAAAATCACAAAGTTGTCTACAAGTGGCCACCACGGGGCGTCCAGATGATTCCTAGGCGCAGTCATAGTGGTGCATCGCGCATGTCATAAATATTTCAACCGCTCAGCAGAGTTTTGGTGTAATTGCAGCCGGATGATCATCCAAGAAGAGTTGTCGGCCACTCTTGACGAGCCGACCGACTGCTTGATGATGCACCGTGTGGAGCCTTCACGTCTACAGATGATTGCTTTGAATTTTACGGACAAATTGCAACAACTGGCGGATAACAACGAGCAGGTAGATATCGAATGTACATTGAGCAATGCAAACAGACTGCTCGCTGTAATTCTAATTCTATTTATGTCGCCACATTTTCTTAGCTAAATTTTTGCTTTATCCCAGTCTTTCTAGGAATACAAGCAGAAGTTTTTTGTGAATTGATTTTGGCTAGGTAGAAACTTTCAACCATTTGTGTGGTTTTCAGATTTTGGAACCACGAACAGGAAGAGCTGGTTATGCCGGTCCAGGGCAGTGGTTCCCGGGTCGCAGTGATAGACAAGGGGACAAGCAGAAGGGTGATCGCGGTGCATATCAGGTACAGTTTACTTCTTCTGTTATATCCATGTTTAGGGAACTACAGCGCTTATGCTATACTACTTAACGCCTGGTGGTCTTGTAATAAGAGCAAATCGCTGAGATCAAGGAAAGGTGTATTCGCATTACATGTTGTTTGAAGTTGTCATATTAGTGCGACATTTTTGAGATCGGCAAGCTCGTCTTTGTTCTCTACCATTTATGCTGCATCTTAGAATGTGGAGTAGAACGTAGTTTGATGATATTTATCTCAACGGGTAATAATTAGCTACTAGTCCTTTTATAGGATGCACCACGGAGGGTACTTCTATGTCGTGGAGGCGGTTTGAGGTGACCAGCCGATGAACAAATCGGCGCTTTATCCTTCCCAGACAAGTCTGGCATCAATTCACCGGCCCTCGTAGGAATGGAAGGCTTGCTTGACCTAGGCGGGAAATCCGAACTGGAAACCTGCTGTCGGGGCGCGCAACACTCGGCTCTCCCTCCGACTGCGCTACACGCTTCCCGCGATTAGAAACGAGGTTAAATTCATGGGCACATCAATAGTGGATCATTATCAGTCCTGTTGTCACGTATGGAAGAGGTTACGAACGCGCTTCCAATCTCTAGAACTTGCAGGCTGGCTGCAAAGTTCCGGTGAAAATTTGAGACGGGTTGATCGAATTTTTAACCACGTTGTTTTTAGGGTGATCGTCGCGCTGGCCAGTCCGATAGTCACAGCAAGCGCGCCTGGGGAGGAGCGGGAGCTACGGCTGCTCAAAGTGGAGGCTCGCAACGGCGCCGAGAATCGCAGAAGTCGCGCTTTTAACCAGTGGAAATTTCGGTGGTGTTTAACGGAACTTTTCTTGCAGCAGACGTTTCACTGGGTCTGTTTTCCCTCTTGTTGTACTTGTTGTTTTCACAATTCGTCGGCTTCTCGTGGTTTACTAAAGCTTGTTAAGGCTGTTCAATTGTTTGTTTTGGAAAGCACGTTCTAGGAATTAGCGGCGATTTACGCCGCCATTTGACCACTTCACATACATCACGTCGATTGTTTATTTCTATCATAAATCTATTTCATATCAGTCGTTCACATCTTTAACGAGACACTGCTGCTGATGATTTGTTGCAGGTGGTTTCACAGAAGAAGGGCGTTGAATGTTATTGTGGAGCTGTCGATAGAGGAGCACCTTTAGCATACAGTGGATAGCGTTTCAAGGGGATGACGATGTAACCAGTGTTGGTAGCTGCTGGATAGCCTCATTGTTGAACACTTCACAAGGCTGCTTTGTGCACGCTTCCAATCTCTTCAAGCGAGCGCTAGGACTGTTAGAGGTGATAGGAGAACTCACTGTTCTGAATGACAGTACCTCCTCATTCAGGGAATCCACATTTCTATTACATAGTGGTCTTCCTCCACGATAATCCTGTAGTCATGCACAAGCTTGACGTTCGTGAATCGAATGGGGGAGTCATACTTTTTTTGGTTTGGCAGAGGATTCTCTCGTATTTGATTATTGTTTTACATGTTAAAAACCATGATCCTCTGTCGGCAAATTTGGAGTCAATGAGAGTTTCCAATTTTTTCAGATTTTCCCGGGAAGTCGTGGACAGTTTTCTGTCTGAAGTAGCGACATCTACGTCCGAATTTGCACACCATAAAATTTGAGGTGTTATTCACTAAGGATGACTCAAGTGCCTTCACTACAAGATTTTTTGAAGCGCTCTTCGAATAGGTGATGGAATGGCAACCGAAGGATGGAATTGTCACGGAACTAATTTTCCCTCTTCTGCAGGAAGCAGCATCAGAAAGTGAAATCGTACTCACAGTAATAAAACCTCGTTTTTCTGAAACGACCTTCTGAATGAACAGATGTCCCGATTTGCATCATTTGCCGAGAAATATCGACCCCGCTAATCACATGGAAGCAGCTATCTTTGCAACCTGCTTCTTAAAGCGCAGAATCCACATTTCTTATAGTTTTTAAAGATTTGTGGATTTTTCAGAGACCCAAAAATTCTCCGAATTATGGTATTCTACGCGCGGCCATTGCGTCCTCCGATATCATCGATTGCAACTGAAGGGTGGACTCCTCAAGCAAAATAGTTTCTACCTTGTGAAGTTAAGAGCACGAGAGAGTGAAACAGTGGTTTATAAAATTGCAAGTCCTGATTATTATGCCGTAAAAAACTAAGCTTCGCTATGATCTTCGATATGATTAGGGCGGATTGTATTCCAGATTCTCCTTTTTCATCAAAAACGTAATTTTCTACCTTAAGGAGATCATCTACACTGTTAGAATCTTAAACGTGTCACACGAAGTTTCAATTCTTGACCAATGCATAGCGAACAAAGCATGGCTTTCTGAAATGAATAGCTTGGATTGACCCGGGTCGATCTTGCACCGACGTCATTGGAGCGACAAAATTGGACGTTCGCAAAAAGGATTATAACTCGATAGGTTTTTCGAAATTCAAAAAAAAAACAATAGCTTTTTCAGAAGTAAAAAAGAGCTTTCTTACAGTATAAAAGTCGTTTTTCAAGGAGGTCTTCATACGGGCGGGCAGGGGGCCGATTGTTGCCGAAGTCGAACGCACCCGCCCTGTAGGAAGAAGACCTCTTTTTTGAAAACTGTTTGTATAGCCATTGAAGAGCGTCCTCTACTTTTTTTTTAAAGCCGTAGGATTTTTGAATTTCAAAAAACGAACCGAGGTATGATCATTTTTGTGAAATCCTTCCAATGTCGATGCAGAATCGACCAGACTCTAAGAGAACTTCTTCACAAAACTGATCATAAATCGTTTATTTTTTTCGAAACTCAAAAATCCCAGCGTTTTTATGAGAAATAGATAGAAAGTGCTTTTTAACGATGTAGGAAAAAGTTTTCAAAAAAGGGGTTTTCATACGGGGAGGGGGTGGCCGTTTTTCGGCACGAATTTCGGCAACAATCGACCAGAAATCGGACCATACCACTTCGCATGAAGGGCTCTCTTATGGAAGCAGTTTTTCACATGGTAAGAAAGCATTCTTCTTCTAATTTTTGGAAAGCCATTGTCTTCGAAAAACTTGCCGAGATGTGATTATTTATACAAAATGACTTGAATTTTTTCGCTTAAAAATCGAAGGCCCCGCCCCGTAATGTAACATTAAACTCCCGGATCTGATGCCATTAAGGGAGTCTAGCATTCGAGGTGGTGCCACCAAGTATGTCGCTGAGAGGTCCAAACGTTAGGCGTTTCTTATTCATAAATGGAGTGATTTTGTCATTTGAGAAGATTCGCGAAAAGCGTACTGTACTCTCAAGATACAACGCTTTCAAGAAATTCCTCACGTTCAAATGAGTCCATAACAAGTAGATGCCTTAGGCTTTATCCACAGATTAGTGACCATCCATTCTTCAGTAGTTGGTGGCACATTCTGCGGTTTGTTATTCTTTGACTGTTTTCTTTTGCTGTTTTTGTCACTGTTAAGGACAACCTCTACACCCACCACATAGTGTTCTGATTGTACTGTGCAGTAAAGGGTGCGGGTTATTGATCCTGCCGTCTGCCTTGGTCGGTGTTGCTGACCGAGTCGACCTTTCTGATAGCGACGGGTATCGTTGAAATCGGTGGACGCGGACATCGCCGTATCACAGAAAGACAGGACATTACGGTGACTTCACCGCACTCGACCAGCCCCAAACAACACGTGATGGCCGACTTTACCAACGTGAGTTTTTCGCCGACGTTTTTGTTTCCTGAAGATGAGGAACATTGGGAAGAGGTGAAGTGTCCCATAGCTCTTGATGGAAAACTTGGAGGGATTCGGTACGGAACGGTATTCTTCTGTCTGAAAAGTGCAGAAAATAGCGCATTTTGGCAAAAGGACGTTCTGAGAACCTGTTCAAGAGACCACCTAACTGAAGAAGTTGGTGCAGCGCATGCTGCTCTCTAAACCTCATTAAAGGCTCGCTTGCTAGAAAAGCACTACAGCCATCAATTTGTAACGGCAAAAGCACATCCTATTCAGACTGTCAAGCGTGTTTAAGAAAGAAATGAGAGCAATTGGACACTAATACTGTATTCTTTGACTTGAATGATATAGCCTCTGCCAGGGGCGGATTCATCAACGACTTACGTATCCTTAACGGAGAATTGTAAACGAAAGGCTCAGATAACGCGGCCTATCAAGCGATATGGTTAGCGATAAGCTGCGTTACTTGAGCTTTTCGCTTACAATTCTCCGTTAAAAGTACGAAGCCGTTGATGAATCCGGCCCCATGTTGCATAATTCTGAATCAATGCGACGTCACAGTCTGACCTGGACTTTTGGTATCTACTTCCTGTCGTGGCATCTTGCCTACTTCATCACACAGAATTTGGTGTCCAGTCACTTCTGCCGTTTTGATACCTTCTAATGAGTTTTCGTTGCCTTTCCTATGTTCAACTGTACAATGTATTTTGGTCCTTGAAAGTTAAAACCAGGACGATGGGGTAATGTAATAGAAAACTGATCTAAGAAATCCAGCGACGTATATTTATGCAGGATATCTCAAAATTCGAAGAATTCCTGTGGTTTCCTTATTGTTATTGAGCATTACAGCTTTATTCTGAGATGCAATCCATTGTTATTCACTATTTGGGCGAGTCCTCCATACTCAGCTTGCTCGCATTCTCACTATCAGAAGCCGCAACATCTTCCTTCTGTTGCACGATGCTTCCGGAAAGTACCTCTCTACATACTGTGCACACCCGCAGACAGTGAATTCATTTAAGCGACGTGGAAGGTTTCTGCTCCCTTTGGTGAGCTTCATCGAGGTGCGGTGTCTGTAGAGCTGATCTGGTGCACATCTGCCTTAGCCTCTGTAGTCGTACCAGACTGTTTTGTAAATAACATTAAAAGATAAAAGTCGTTGGGGATAATGAGTCTTCACTTGGGATGCACCACGCATCTCGCTTCCATAGTTATGGTGAACCCAATCTGAAGCCGTATTTTGCATATACAAATTACGGTGACCAGTCGATGAGCAGGAAATGGAATTGGCCTTGGCGAGACTCAGAACCTAACCGTTTATTCGGAGTATACGCGACAGCCGGCGCGCCGTCTGAATGCGCTACCACGCGCCCTAAAAGAATAATATGAATTGTCGAATATTTCATTCCGAATCCTCTCATCGTGAAAACTATCCGGTCGTTTTGTTGCAAATTTGAGCGAAAAAGGGCTGCTCGTTCATCATTTGATTTGCATCGTATTCGTCGACATACCTTCTGAAATTGTGATCAGTTGGCTATTATATGCACCTCTGTTCTGCTTGCTGTACAAGGGTTTGACCTCTGTTCCTCTCTTGCGATTTTCATCATTGATCTTGGCATCGCAGTTTTCTTATCGGCCGTTAATGACCAGTTTTTAAGCAGCTAACGCAGACCGCTCTTTGATTAGTCATCAATGCTGTATACTGGCTATTAGTCAAAGACTGCCATGTAGATTGTAAATTTAGAGAACGAGCTCTAAGCCACATGCTCTGTCTCTCATTCAGAGTGTAGTTCTGTTTTAGTAACACTGAATTTCAGCTTTTAAAGGCTGATTTGATTCAAGTTGGAATTGGTTTCGACCGTATCATGCTGAAGCTCCCATCGCCTAATTTCAACCGAGAGAACAGGTTGCTGTTTCTAAAGGCGTTCTGCGCTTGGAGTCGCTAAATAGATGAACAATGGATGTAAATGTCAGAACTGGCCAACATAAGGTGACGACAAAGTCCGTCTGGGAGCTGATGAGCATCAGTCCCTGCAGCGGAACAGTCCTGAAAATGGCCAAGGTGTCGGCGAAACTGCTATTATCGTTACACTGTGCGAGAAGAATTCCTGTAGATATCCCCAACAAGAGCGTGATGGCCCCTTTTCCAAATAACGTCAAATTTTGTATCATGGAATATAGGCTGTACAGCTCAGGATCTTTGGTGGATCAGGAGGCAGGACTTGGTGATGAGTTCACAATGATGAGCAATAAAGGAGGACCGCCACTGCATACATACATTTGTTCATCTCTTGAAAGTTTGTTTTGAGGTGATGAGGCGAGATCACAAAATGGATTGCTGCTGAAACGGAATCAGCAACTCTATTAGCCCCAACAAAGCAAAATTTCTGCATGAATCGAGGATCAAGGCTGAAGAACCGTTGAATGAAATATTGAAGTGCACATCACTTTAGCGAGCGGGCTAGCAAAGCTGAAAATGCAAAGCGAACACGGGAGGGTCTGTATTTCTCTGAACCACATGCTCAGCGTTATTTGTGCACTTGCACGAACCGGCTGGATCGGCCTTTTATGCAATAGCGCTCTAACCTCCGATGCCTTTCACCCCTCCGGGTTGCTGATGCGGCACCAGGCCCCATAAGTATACAACGAAAACCGAGCTGACCATCAGTTCACCTTCAGCTTTGCAAGTGCAGCCCAAATTCAAATTTATGTTGCCTCCACGACACTATGTAGTAGTGGATCACTGGGACGTCGCAAAGCAGATAAGGAGCACTAACCCTTGTCCTTTTATTCCTTCGCCATCCTGCCGTAAAAAGAGAGCACTTGATCAACATGACGTTGGAATGTTTAAAAAGAGCATCGCTTGCGCTAAGGAAAAAAAAGTGCGAGCTAGATCGCTCTGGAGGGATAAACGCTTCTTTTCCCATTAGCTATTTGAAGAAAGCCAATGAGAAGTCTACGTTAAATCCCTGCAGGCCAGGGCTACCGAGCACTTTCACGAAGATTCGGTTCCACTAAGAAAATCGTATTGGCCTTATTGTGATGGGAAAATTCCTGTGTGCCCTCAGCAATTTCCACTTCGACAGAGTGCTGGGCGCAGCAGGCATTAAGGCACATTCTCCCATTTGTCTTCACGTTTTTCACTCGAAGTTTCAGTCGCGTGTGGCTCCGCCGAAGCAGCTATCTGGCTCTGCATTTTGACTCTTTTTATGCTCTTTATCGTTATGCAACTCTCGTTGGGAATGTATCAGTTCCGTAATGTTTCCTGTTGTTTGGGATTTCTACCCTTCGGCAGCCTAAATTAAGCTGTAAGAGACTGAAAATAGTTTTTTAGAGGCACATAACTGGGAACTTCGAGCTGCTGAGCCAAGAACCAGAACCAGGGTAGCTCATCTAATTTACCTCCATCCCAGGGTGGCCCCAGCCTCCCCCCGGTTTGCAGGAAGTTACGATAATCAAAGATCAACCTAAAACCGATACGGTATCTGTGAAAACCATAGCGCGAAAAACAGTAAGGCATTCGTGAATTCGCTGCGGGTTGCGCCCTGCAAAGACGGGAATAATTTGAAGATCTTCGTGTGACGGCCACACTCATTTAAACTGGAAAATTCTGAAATTAATTAGAGGATTTACCAAATCGCTCAATCCGTCGGGTACTTGAAACTGATGTTAGCATACCAGGATTCGGCATGGTCACAAGAGTGATATGGTTTCAACGAAACCTTTTCTTACTTTGATTACCTTCCATATTTTATTAAAATCGTTTTGATTTATAGTTTTGAGCTTTTTGAGTACTATAAGTGAAGTGTGAGTAGCCAAGTTTTGTATACCAATACTCTTAGGTAAAGTAAGGCTAAAGATGAAGGTGGATCATAACTACTCCTCGAAAGTGACATTGTCTTTTTCACATCCTTGTCCTCTTCAATGTCTCGAAATTATTTCAAATCTGCGATAGCCCCTCACGAGATGAAAGGGAGGTCAATATTCTGCTCTGTAAAACGTCATCATAGCAACACACGGTTTGTGGTCAAATTGCCAACCACTTTATGTGCTTTGCCCTTTGTCTGTGGCACATGTGCTCACTACTGTTCTTCAGATCGTGGTACATTTGAGTGTTGCTTAGGTCATACCTTTTTCTTGTTCAAGATGGTTTAGAGGAGTAGTTAACGCTAGTGGCGACATTTGAAAAGTGCGCTTGACCTTATGAAAAACGCCGCCGTGTGTTTCGTAGTTGAAGCACTCTGAAGTCTAGTAAGTGGTGTAAGTGAAACCAAATCATTTGAGTCTCGGTATGGAACTGTACCGCGTCTACCAGTCTACAGTGAGCTACGAAAGTATAGGCAGTACAGTTGTGCTCGAATGAGTATTCGGTTGATTTCATTCGAATTTGAATACTTAAATTCGAACACTCAAAAAATCGCGCGTTTCGAATGCATCCGAATTCGAATATTTTAAAAATCACGTTTCTCAAGTTTATTCGAATTCGAATGTTGAAATTTGCGAATGTGCGAGACCATTCGAATATTCGAAAAAAATTCGAGAGCCTACCTGCAATAGGCAGGCCCTCGCTTTGATCCACGGTAAGTCGTTCGGCGATGGTAAACTGTCTGCTTCCTCCACTCAAAGCACTTTGATTTTCCTCCTATTTGCTAAGTTTCACACGTTGTTGACGCTGTTCTTGACCACTTGTCATTGCTGCCACGAGCTGTCAGCACGCTGTTATATAATGGACACGCCTGGTAGATATTTCACGTTGTGGACTCATTGGCCGCAGAATGCTCAACGAGACCAGCTACTTAGAATAAGATGCATGCTGTTGTGGAGGCCGCTTTACGTAGTGCCTTTATTCGGTTCATTTCGCCTATTTTCTGGATCTTTCACGAAATTTGACGACTTCCATTGCCGCCCCTTTGAAATATCGCACGCTTTGCATGCAAAGATTCTGAATCCATCTCGGAAGAAGAATCACCACTCCAGAGACACTGTTGTTGCCTCTTTGAGTCAAACTTTATCATCACCTACATAGACTTGTTCGGCATCACTGCGTTCTCTTCACCCATATTTTGCTTCACACGAATTTATAGGTCACCCTGAAATAAATAGGTAAGTATGCGTAATAGAATACTCCTTAAATGGGTGACACCTAAGGATGACGCCTATCAACTGATAACTTCGTTGCGTTCCTTTGTTATCCTGTTCTGGTTATCTTGAGTGGCTTCTAGTGTCAAGCTCAGATATCATTTCAAGCTTTTGTTTTTCTTCCTAATACCTTCTAGTAGGATTTATGTGAAATGCTTTCTATTTCTACTAGATGTCGTGGAGCCGATTTTTTGATTACGCATTTGGCCAGTCGATAGACAAGTAGTGTTTTATCCTTAGCAGACCAACCCCAAAGGGATTGGTGAATTGGTTAAAGGCTTGGTTGGCCAGAATGGAGAATCCGCACCAGGAACCTGGTATTGGTGCACGCGGCAGCCGGCACCTCTTCCAACTGCGGTACATGTGCTCGAACAGTCCAAAAGTAGTGTCAGGTTTGAGCAGCCATATTCAAACTAAAGTGTGCTCATTCGGAGGCAAGCGTATTAGCTCAAATATTGTGAAAATCGTCAAAGTCTAAAATCATATGCTTGCGGCCAAGACGAATAGGCTACTAGTTTACGTTCGTGAAATACTAGGCTACTAGAGGTGATATCTGCGAGATGGCTGGCTTCATCATTTGTTCAGTATTTGATTTATATCCATATAAATATGCTTAGGCGATTCTTGGTAGGTGGTATGTATTCATTTCTGAAGGGTTTGCATAGTACGACAGGAGTACTAGATTTTCCATTCCAACTTCATCTAGTCTTTGGAGGTTCATTTCCCAAAGACCTGTCGAGCAGCTTCGAATGCCTGGTCATTCTCTTGTCTCCTGAATAAACCTCTCGCGTGATTTGCGACCGCTGGCTTTTTGTTACTCCTGAAGAGCGACATGCACCCATGTGTCGACATTTTTCTGACCTTAAATTGTTCTGAAGGTGATTTCCGGTCAAGCATGACGTAACCATTTGTTGTGAGCAAATTCCTATTCGAAAACTGTTCATGAAGCCCGATGTTCATCCGTCTCAGAGAAGTGTTCCTACGTTGTAGAAGATCCAGTTTTATCACTAGATGTGGCTTAGTGCTGTTGTACAAAATGTAGGTGGAATTTTTCTGTCACTGCGTGCTCACATGCTCGTCGATTATTTGACACAGATCACAATAGCTCGGACTTCTTCCCTGTATTCTCAAGCGAACGCAAAGGGTATATGTGAGCTAAAATGCCCACCTTTCGATTTGTTTTAGAGGTAGTCATGCACAACTCAGCACCTACCACTTCGCACGCAAGAATCTTGCCAATGTGTGACACTTAATCACCACCTAACCTAGTAGAGTAGAATCAGGTTTATTAATTGGAACCTAATGGGATAGAACGAAATGTTTTGATTTTCTCTGTGAAATGCCTAACATCCAAGCTGTGCTGCATGTTTGCTCGAGCAGTTCTGCTTTGTGGGTCTCTCGATTTGTTCCCCGTTTAGTGCCAATTTTGAACTCGTACTTGGAAATACGTGTTGGATCTTTTTGCCGCGGAAAAGCCTTTTAAAAATTGAGAATTCTAAACAATATCCAATGACACTAACCATTAATATTTTGCAGGGGCAAATTCAACTTTTCAAAAAATATACCACTTGCTACTAGCCTTTCAAAAATTTTGGTTCTATAGGCAGTTGAGCGCGCTGTAGCGGATCGAAAGGCATGTTTCTTGACCAGCCTAAAAGAGTTTCAGAAACGTTTCGTGCAACTCATGCTTCAGCAAGAACATGTACTTCTTGATGGCAGTCCAGAAGTTTCAAGCCGTAAACAGTGTTGCAGGTGTTGCAGTGGTTGCGTGCATTTTCTGAAATCGTGTCGCAACCATACAACTTAATACAACGCACCTCTGAGAGTGACAGCTCTGTGCCATAATGGCTTGAGGAGGAGTACCGAGATGGATTCCCCTTCCACTTCTCGATGTATTTCAGAACAAGGTTTCGCTGCCAATGATTCGGGTGCCCTCCGGTCCTCTTCGTCCCACAACAGCGTCATTTCCGTCGGAGGAACGCCGGCGCAATCCCACCCAAACGGCCCATTAATGCCGCGAAGCGAGGCGTGAATTAGCCGTCCGGGCGCATTTGTTCCATTGTTGCCGCCGAGAGACGTACTAATAAGGCAAGTGGACGACGGCGGCCGTCGACGGCCACGGAAGGGCGGGGTTCGGATCTGGAGAGATTCACGGGATCGATGAAGCTGACTGCTGCAGCCTGGCTTCCCCCACGCTCACTCACCGTCACTCCCACTGCTCTTACCTTCACAGCTGAAACCCTCAAGAACCCTACGCCGGCACACTTTCCCAGTGCATGTATTGTATCACTGACTAATGTGCGGATTTTGTGTTCGTCTCTGACTTTGCGACTCTTATCCCCCTCAGTTTGCTCAAAAGCTTGCTATGCCGAAGCCGATTTGCATGTTGAAGTCAGTCAGGCATGCAGTGATCTTCACAAGGTGGATTCAGAACGTTTTCGCTTTTCTAGTGACTTGGAGGCGTCTGCGAGGCGTGTAGAGCATTAAAGGTGTTGCGAATCGTTCAGGTCCTAGGAACACTAAAAACTTGTTCTGCAAATCGCCGAGCTTCATGAAATGCAGAGCTAAAGTATACTTGTATCAGGTCATTTGCTACATAATCAACTAGGCGTTAGCTAAAGATGAGGATGTTCTTTTAATCAAAAGGCGGGTTGTAGTGGAACAAACACCTGGGAAAAATAGCTTTCGGGAGGAACAATATTTTAACAGAACTTTTAGTGAATTCAGATGAGGTAGTTTAGAAGGCTTCTGACTGCCAGAGTTTTCGGATAATAGAGAGAACGGTGTCTTTCAAAATTGCTTAAAACCACAGTAGTTTCCTAATGTGCGCTGGTGTCAGAGGAGGACTATGTTGCTGCATTGCTTTTAAAATGGTAACCTAATCCAAGGGGCGCCTGTAGCGCTCGGAGGAGGTACCGGCTGTGGCGTGCCGCCGATACTGGGTTCTTGGTTCGGACTCCCCGCCCAGGTCAGCCAACCTTCCATCCCTCCGGGGACGGTGAATTGGTACCAGACTTGTCCGGGGAGGATAAAGCGCTGAAGTGTTCATCGGTCGGCCACCGCAAGTAATTGTATGGCCGAATACGCATTCAAATCGCCTACATGTCATCCCGTAGAAATAGAATGCGTGGCGCATCCCAAAAGGAATTGAGCAAAGCCGCACTAACTTAATCCAAAAGTAGTTTCCGTAAGCTTTATCAACCAGAAGAACGATGTGTGCACAGCCTTAAATTTTTAGTCATTTTAGCGTAAGCGTGTTCGCCTTTTAAAATGATTTGCGATGGCTAGTCGATGGACAGGCCAGTGTTTTATCCCTAACAGACAACTCTGGTACCAATTCGCCAACCTGGAAGAATGGGTGGCTTGGTTGACCTCGGCGGAAAATTCGAACCAAGAACATGGTTAGCAGGAGCGCGTGACAGCCGGCATCTCCTCCGACTGTGTTGCCACACGCCTTTTGAAGACACCGTCCCTAAACCTGATGACATAGAGACAAGTTGACAGGGCTAATTTAAAAATACCGAGGTGAATGTTCTCACGTTGAAAATTCTACTCGGTTGACCGTAGCCTGATGCTCTCCCAAACGTCGTCTAAACTCTGAAATCTATCCGTCGCGTATTTTCAATTCAATTCCGCTTTCGTAGAGAACTCGATTACGCTCGTCCATTGGCAAGGAATGCTATCGTGTCCACGATTCTGGCTCATTCTCCTTCGCCCCGTTCACAATACAATGAGGCTGACAAGCTACTCTCCAAAGCATCACTCTGAAAGTTGCTCCTTGGAATGAACTATGCTTTTTGGGGTCCGCCTAGTGTCGGTTCATCGCATAATGTGTTCGGACCTGGCTAGTGAAGCTTTGCAGCAGTGCTTGTTCCGCTGGGCTTTAAGGGAATACTACGTAACCTGCGGTGGAAAAAAGAAGTCTGACCTTATTTTGAACGAGGGCTGGGTTCGGTAGGGACTCCTCAGAGGCTGAAGCTGAGACATTGCGTGGAATGCTCTTATAAATAAGTAATAAATGCTTCAAAGAAATTATTCATTCGTATCGTTCAACGGATACCTATTTCTTATTTCGTTACTACATTAAATATGATCGACAAAAATGTGCTTACAAGCCGTCATTATCATCTCGAAGCCAAAGACGCTGCGTACGGTTTTACTCTTGTACTGGGTACCATCCTTGCTCACTGCTTTTCAATGCTACTCAGTCGTCTTAATAACGCTATGTAAGAACCACTTGAGAAAGGCTCTCTTAAAAGTGCAAGTACATTGAAGGGGTCTACTCTCGTCTAAGGAGCTTATAGAAAATTGGCTTTTAGTGGTATATGCTGGCCAGTTTTTGCGTACAGGTAGCACTACGGGTGTGGCTCCTCCTGCTACTTGCAAGAACGGATTTCGCCCTAGAAGCAGGCAGAGTCCGCGTTCCCCACCGTTTGTGCTAAAGATGTTTGCGTAAGCCAGTCGAACTCCATTTCGTCCAAATTACGGGCCGACGCCATCAGCCGTCGACCGCCGTGACGAATTAGCAGTGCCGTCCTTCACTGGGGACGATTAGTGCACTTCCCGAGCTTGGCTCGCGACCCCTTCCACTTTCTTTTCTCGGTCACATCCGTCGCCTTCAAGTGCTCCTGGCTTCCCCTTGGTTTCTCATCACGCGCGCGTCTATCGCTCGATGACTGAATGTTGCTATGTGCAGATGCATTTGCCTCGATGTAGCGACCAATTGTAGTTACTTAACGAAGTTGGGAAACAAACATACTCCATTTTTGCAGACGTCGCTAGTGCAATTCAGTTAGCAAACGCTGCTGCCGTTGCTCGCTACCATTTCTTGGTAAACATTTGCGTAATGCCGAATTATGGCACCACATTTGAAGTCTTTTTAACCAATAGTTGGGCAGGAGAAAACGACAAAGGTCGTTGCGGTCAACAATACATTTTGCCTTACGGCTAACGCGGTCGGAGAAGGCACCTGCTATGACATGCATCTTGGATCGATCTTCTCCGTTAGGCCCCGCCCAGGTCAACAACACCTTCTGATGCTAAGGTCCACTGTTAAGGGCATATGTTAGTTCCTACTGTTCATCACGAACAGTGCGCACATATAACCGTAACGGTGGACCTTAGCCTCTGATTCAGGCTCTACTGAATAAATCGTCCACCTAAAAACCTCGTGTGGCACAATATATATAGCAACAGTGACAACTTACAATGCCGAGGTTTCAAGAAGAGAGAAGTTAGGAGCCACTCGAAAATGATGGATATAATATTTTGTAGTGTTCAACGAGAGCGCAAAAACGATGAGATATCCAGAAAGCCCAGTATTACTTAGAGCTCATAAGTGCTCAGAATTTGTAGTCGAGAAGGCTCACGAAAAATGCGCGCTATCATCATGCAAGGGTTAATCATGGATGAACCCGTGGTTGGTTCCACGCAAACTTTGGCAGTCAGTACCAGGAAATAGCTTCATCCATTGCACCATCTCCGCTTCGTTACGAATCCATTTCTAGCAACCTTCTCGAGTGAGCTCCTTTTCATCCCTGCTCTCGCAGACGGAAGGATTCTGCGGTTCCATGTTTCATCCGGATTCCACTCTCAAGTGCTCTACATTTCTGAGCGCTGTGGCCGCGAGTGACGACGCGGCCCGTTCGGACCATCCTTCGGCGAGGACGTTTCGAAGCCCTTTGCCCGTCAGGCGCGTAAGCACTAGCAGTCGTTTTCCTGTCGACGTCCTGTCGATTTTACCTATTTGGTCGACAGATGACCATTAACGTCGAGCATCACTACAAACTGACGGCAAAGTTCCTTCCTGTCGAGCCGCGGCGCGCTTTCGGTGGCTCTGCCTGCAGTGTAGTGTAGCAGTGCTCCTCTCGCTGGTCCCAAACTTCCAGGGTGGCGCATCGCCTTCTTTGTTTAGATCGTTTCCTCGAGGGTAATTTATGGTATTTGAAATGCAAACGGGATTAGAAGGATAAAGGATGGCGTCATCCAACCCTTTGGGATGCGCCACGCATTCTACCTCTACCTCTGATGTCGTAGAGGCAACTTAGTACGCATTTAGATTATACAATGGCTTGCGGTGACCAGCCGATGAACAAACCAGCTTTATCCTTTTCGGACAACACTAGTACCAGTTCATCGAACCCGGAGAGAAAGAAGGCTTGGGTGGAGTGGGTGGGAAATCGGAACTTGAAGCTGGATTCTGGTGCACGCAACGGTCTGAACCTCCCCCTACTGCGCTACCACGCGCCTAGACGAGGTTATATGTATGTATCACAACAACAAGGCGCCACAGAGACGCAGTCTGCTCCCCGTCTCTTCCTCATAGCTTTTAAAATCACGTGATGAAGGGCTGAAAGGGCCTTAAAACGGTCTCGAGAGCGAGCCAGCAGTGGCGCCGTCCACGCTGAGAGATGCTCAGTGATATCGGTCTCCCCCAGCGGACTGGCAAGAATTGGATTCGATGCAAATGAGCGAGTGCGAGACGTTCGGCTCAGATATATGGCTGCAGTCCCACGGGATCTCATCCGTGTCCTCTCGTCTTTCAGCAGCGCCAGCGTTCTCCGTGTGCGATCGACGTATTCGGTTCTTTATCACAGTTATTTTTCACTATGGCTGTACTAAATGTCTCCTCACCTCCTTCCGAACTCGAATGCCTTGCAATGAGTGCAACGGCTTCTTTACCGGGCAGAACCTACCAGTCTCGAAGTACAAGGGTTTTCTGCTTCATTAGAGATATCAGCCCTTGAAAAGTGTCAATAATCCTACAAGTAAATTTGCAGAAAAGCGACTGAAATACAATGGAGTGTAGAGGAAAGTTATGACATAAAGGTTAGAACGACGGTTCAGAATCTCGTCCTGATTTTTATACGCTTTCTTATATCTCATTTTTGTGGGTCTTCTATTCAAAAATGACAATGAACTTTCCTAAAATGCTGGGAAAACATGGATTTCTATAGTGTTTTATTTGAGTATGGCTATTTCATCCACGGATCTCCCTCAATAGAGAGCCTTCGGGCTCTCTTGTTAAGAGGGATCTCGGGCCGCTTGTCGCAGGGCCACGTGGCGCGTCCCCGGGTGGTGGATAGGGGAATTAAACGCGAACCAAATGCGACCGTGCACTGCCCAGAGACGCAGGTGGGATGCAGGGGATGGACTCCTTGCTCCTGCTGTGTCGGGTCGATGCGTTCCTTGTGCGTGGGAGCGGCATGTTCGTGCACAGTGTGCGTGGATGTGTCCGTGACTGTGCGGATTGTAACTGTGTCGGCTCGGCCAAAAGCTTGCACTCGGTAGACTGGGAGTACATCGTAAGGCGATTCGAGGCCGCCTCAAAAGTCTCGCCCCGTCCCTTCGGGCAGTCTGGCTGGCTGCCCGGAGTACCCCGCCCGCACGACAGAGCCCGACTAGCTACCCGTGTGTATTCAAGTCAAAAACAGCAGCACTAAAGGGCCTCATTCCCCTGACCCCGAAAGAGCCCCCATTTCTGCAGCGATGGGAAGGACGAGTACGGAGAGGCTGCTAAAATCTCAGGGCCTAACCAGGCTGCGCAAACTGAGAAGGACTAGGATGACGATCTGTACTTACAACGCCCGCACGCTTGCATCGGAAGCATCCGTCGAGGACCTGATGATGCAAGCCAGGAAGATCAAGTACGACGTCATCGGACTGACCGAGACGAGAAGACACCACCCCTACACGCCGCCTACGACTCCGGAGAAGAACTGTTCCTCGGAACATGCGACAGCAGGGGAGTAGGCGGCGTTGGTGTCCTCGTCAACACGCACTTGGCCATGAACATCGATTCGTACGAGTCTCTGACAAGCCGAATCGGACGTCTGCGACTGAAGCGATGTGGCTCCGTGCCAGCCTTGACTGTGTTCGTCGCGTATGCCCCAACATCCGACTACGACGACGAAGACGTCGACGCCTTCTACGTGGAGCTGGAGAAGTTCTATAAGGAAGATCACACCTTCTACAAGGTGATCGTCGGCGACTTCAACGCCAAGATCGGGCCACGAAGGTCGCCGGAAGAACTTCACATCGGAACCCACGGTTTGGAGTGGAACGAGCAAGGTGAAAGGCTGTCTGAGTTTATCATGTCGACCAAGACCATCCATGGAAACTCGCAGTTCCAGAAGCCTCCCTCCCTACGATGGACCTGGGAATCCCCCGGTGGCCAGTTCCACAACGAGATCGACCACATCATCTTCAATCGCAAGTATTGCCTGACCGATGTCTCCGTTGTCCCCAAGTTCTACACGGGATCGGACCACCGCCTACTTCGCGCGAGGTTTCGCTTTTCGCGTCAAGGAGAGAAGGCCGCGAAGTTCAAGAAGAGGAGTCCCAAAACGACCATCAACTGGGACCTCTACACCTCTCTTGTCGGCCTTTGGGAAGATGCCGTCATGGACAACGTCGACGAGGAATACGATCGTTTCGTGCACCATCTCCACGATAGTGCTAAGGGAGCCGAGAGCTTGAAGACCACCAAGAGACGCCTGTCTCCGGAAACTCTCGAGCTGATACGCCAGCGTGGAGCAGCACGAGCGTCAGGCAACTACCAACTGACGTCCGAGCTTGCAAAGCTATGCAGAGCGGCGATAAAGGAAGATCTCAAGGAGAGAAGGGCGGAAGTGTTGGCTGAAGCAGCAGAGGCAGGGCTGAGCATCCGCAATGCCCGCCGGAACTTCGCCAACTTCAAGACCAAGATGACCGCTCTCCGACGTCCTGACGGAACCATCACCTCTTCCAGAAGGACCATGGAGAAAGTCATCCACGACTTCTACTCCGATCTCTTCGATAGCCACGTCCACCTGCCCCCATGCCATCTTCCTCAGGATGGATACGTCGTCCCCTCTGTTCTCCCTTCCGAGATCCGACACGCCATCTCGTCGGTGAAGAAACGTACAGCACCCGGTCCCGACAGGATCAGACCCGAACACCTGAAGAACCTCCCGCCAGCGCTCATCAACACCTTGGCGCGGCTCTTCACACGCTACCTATCGGAGTGCAAGGTTCCATCTCAGTGGAAGACCAGCAGAACCGTCTTGCTGTACAAGAAGGGAGACGTGCACGACATTGGCAACTATCGCCCGATCTGCCTGCTGTCCGTAGTCTACAAGCTGTTCACTCGAGTCATCCTGAATAGGATTAGTAGAACGCTGGACGAAGGACAGCCATGCGAACAAGCAGGATTTCGGAGAGGATTCAGCACGATCGACCACATACACACCATTACGAAGCTCATCGAAGTGTCGCGAGAGTACAAGCTGCCGCTGTGCCTTACGTTCATCGACCTGAAGAAGGCATTCGACTCCGTCGAGACTGAAGCGGTCATGGAAGCCCTGCTCACCCAGGGCGTTCCTACTCAGTACATCAGAGTCCTTCGAGAGCTGTACAGTGGATTCACGACCAAGATCTCACCATTCTACAACGACGTCGTCATTGACGTGAAGAGAGGGGTTCGACAAGGGGATACCATATCCCCGAAGCTCTTCAGCGCCACCCTCGAAAACGTCATGCGCAAACTAGAATGGGAGGACATGGGAGTGAAGGTCGACGGCCGGCAACTACATCATCTTCGCTTCGCTGACGACATCGTGTTCATAACACCGAGCATCAGTCAAGCGGAACGAATGCTGGCCGACTTCGATCGTGTATGTGGAAGCGTTGGACTGCAGCTGAATCTTACGAAGACGATGTTCATGAAGAACGGATGGGTTTCTGATGCCCCATTCTCGCTCAACGGAACGAACATCTCCGAATGCTCCAGCTATGTGTATCTGGTTCGCGAAGTCAACATGGCCAACGACCTAGCACCAGAGCTGAGCAGGAGGAAACGAGCGGCTTGGGGAGCTTTCAAGAGCGTCGAAGAAGTCGTGAAGAAAACGAAGAACGTCCGACTCCGTGCCCACCTATTCGACTCCACTGTTCTTCCTGCCCTAACATACGCCTCAGAGACCTGGGTTATACGAAAGCAGGATGAACACGCGATCAGCGTCGCGCAGCGTGGAATCGAGAGGACGATGCTCGGAGTGACACGACTCACGCAAGTGAGAGAAGGCCTCCGGAGTTCCGAGCTTCGCCGACGTTCGAAGATCAGAGACGCTGTCGCATGGGCCAAGTCGTCGAAAATTAGGTGGGCCGGGCACGTAATGCGATTCGCAGACACCCGCTGGACGAGAGTCGTCACAGATTGGATTCCGCGGGATGTCAAAAGAACACCAGGACGCCCACCAACGCGTTGGTCGGACTTCTTCGTGAAAGCCCTGAACGACCAATATGACGCTCTTCGTGTCCCTCGAGGGAGGAGGATCCATTGGACCACTCTGGCACGCGACAGGGACGAATGGAGACGCTGCTGGCGCCCGCTCGAGCAAGTCGATGATCAACGGGACGACAGGTGATACAGGTGATGGCTATTTCAGACCAACCCATCCAGCAAGATTACCCTATACCTAAAATGGTTAGTGTCCAATTCTCTGCAATGCTTAGCGTTACTTAACGACCTCGAGATCAGCGAATGCTTCGTTGTCTGTTCTCTTGTTGACTTTCGCGCGTTTTGATGTCATGTAAGATGGGATTCAGCTGGTGTAAGGCTGCCGTGTAATTCTTGGCAAACATTGGAAGGAAAACAATGGAACAAAGCAAAAAAAAGGACAGATTTTATAATCCTGGTGTTGAATCTCATATAAGGTTCAATTCTTTACGTACATAAACCTACATGGTTCAATAATAGGTGATAGCGAGGATCTATTCAAGGAACCCAAAAAGCGAAGTTCCGCAACATGTCATCTTAATTATGAACGACGGCTAGTTGAAGGAATATGATAGCAGGTATTTTTTTTGTTCTGCACAGTTTTCTTTATACAGGAGAGCCTTCGTTTATTTCACGTTTTTGTTGCCTTGTTTTTGTCTTCGACTTTCGCATGTGTCCATATCGCACGTGAAGAAATAAACAAATAAATAAAGGCGTTAATCGATCTTCGATCGATCATTTTTTAGGATGTGCCACGTATTTTACTTCTGCAGGATGTCGTGGAGGCGATTTGAATGCGTATTTAGCCATACCATGGCCAGCCAGCGTTTTATCTATCCCAGAAAATTCTGGTACCAATTCACCGACCCCGGAGGGATAGGAGGCTTGGTTGGCCTGGGTGGAAAATTAGAACCAGGAACCTGCACTCGAGGGATGCGACAGTGGGTACCCCTCCGACTGGGTTAATGCGCCCTAAATAAATAAATAAATACAGCAATGAAAACAACCTCAGGACTAATTCAAATCAGTTTCCGTAAATCTCAAGTGGCTGGTATCGAGGTTGTAAGCTGTCCAACGATGTTTTGTTGCGACCAAAACTTCTGGCGCCAGGCGGGACTCCTACCCGCACCCCCTCTAACCGGGCGGGAATGAGGTGCGGGTTGGAGTCCCGCCTGGCGCCAGAAGTTTTGATGGCAACAAATCATTTGTGACAGCTTACAACCTCAGGACTTTTTTTGAGAGTAAAGTGGGGTGTGAAGTTTGGCCTAAAAACGAACCAGATAAAGCTGACAGCCTCAACCTGTGACAGCAGTTTGCTACTCCTATTTTTCAACTTTTCGTTCATCCTTTCTGCCGGTACTTCGTGAGGTGCTCCTTGGTTCTGGACATTAATAGCGGCAAGATTTGAAACTACTCTATGAGAGATCGCTCCTCTTGTCTTTCTAAAATCGAACTCACGCCCAAGAAATCTCCCGGGGCTGGGTGTCTGAACCTACGAAAGCTAGCAACGAATGCGACGAAAACAGCCGACGATGCGGCGCTACCCCACAATTTCTATAATTCTACTGTGACGTGAAATTTGATTTCTAACAAACTTCAAGATGCGGTCATGCTGTGCAGAAATATGTCTGGTTTCCGTAAATGAGCATTTCATAGTGAAACCCTAAATCTTTCATTATATTTACAGGGTGAACCAAAATAAAATGGACAAGATTTTTTATCATAATTATAAAACAACCAACAATTCGAGAAAACGGCGACTAAATTACAGCAATACAAACATTAGGGCACATCATGTTCAAGTGGTTTCGAAATGGCCTCCCTTGGAGCGGATGCAGAGAGCCAATCGTTTAGCGAATTTTTCGGCGATGGGCCGCAGGTCATCAGGAGACAACCGTTTCCACTCCTGGCGCAAGGATTCCTTCAGAGACTCGAGACTGCGATGGCGTTTGACGCGAAGCCTAGCCTTTAAAATGCCCACACACTGTAGTCCATCGAATTCAAATCCGGAGAATACGGCGGCCATTCCGAAGGCGTGATGAAGTCGGGGAAATTGACCTTGCACCAGGCCTGCGCACTCTTCGCACTATGTGCGGGTGCAGCGTCCTGATGGAACGTCCAATGGGCATCACCGCAGTGCTGGTGAACCCAAGGAAGAGCAACGGACTCAAGAATGTCTCGCTGGTGCACATCTTCGTCGATTTTCATCCTTTATCCACGAAAACCAGGGGTCTTGCCGCTGGTGCAGATTCCGCCCCAAACCATGACAGATTGTGGGTTTTGGACGATACCAGAGGTGCTTGGAGCCTCTGTAGACCACATACTACCATTTTGGCGATTGCGCGCCTGCTCCACGGTGAACAGCTTCTCATCCGTGAACAGAATCTTCCCAGGTACGACTCGGCCCATCGTCGAAAAATTCGCGAAACGTTTGGCCCTCCGCATCCACTCCAAGGGAGGCCACTTCGAAACCAGTTGAACATGATGTGCCCTAATGTTTGTATTGTTGTAATTTAGTCGTCGTTTTCTCGAATTGTTGGTTGTTTTATAATTATGATAAAAAATCTCCACGTTATCTTGGTTCACCCTGTAGAAGCAGTCGTTCACATCTTCAATTAGATCAATCATTGTCCTTGTCTTGTGGTGGAATCTAACTACTAAAGGCTTGCAGGATAGCTGGGCAGAAATCCTCGCATAAGGAGACTAAGCAATTAAAGAATCAGTCAACGTCTTGGACATGACAGCACACATTCCAGAGACGTGGCGCCTTCGTCGCTACTGCCACGCGCTTTCCGTCAGCCCTCTTTAACACACTGGCAGCCCCCCCCCGTATGCTCATTAACGCGGTTCTCCTATCAAAGTCGCCTTTTTATGTTTCCAGTTTCGCTTACTTGAAAACCAGCGGCTCCATCTTGGCGTGAAGGAATAGCCCGACCCCGACGACATTGCGGTGTCTATTGTCTGTTTCACATAATCTGAACGTTCCTCAGCGGTATCGTCGTAAGAAGCGCTTAACAGAGCCTTGAGGCAAAACACTATTAGAGTTCCGGATACGACGCAGACGCTGCGAAAAAGAATGCCAAAACATCAGGAAAACACATTGTGCCCCATGTGCCTCCAGCTGGCCGTTTGCGAAGAGATATGTCGGAAGCTACGTATGTCGTGGTTTTGTCGGAGCTCCAGGGTTATCGAAGCTCTTGCCGTCCGAGAGCGTGCATGAGCTGGATCCAGCAGCCGCAACACCTTGGCTCTGGTGAGGATGCGAAATAATCTCATGTGCCTCTCAAGTGGAGCGAATTTTGCACCCCCCCCCCCGCTTGCAAGTTGGTTTGCTCTCAGTTCATAATAGAGCGAATTGCATAAGGAACGGACATCCTGAGCCTTTTCAAGCAAAAGGAGAGTTTGTGTTTGGAAAGCGAATTGGCCGTTAAGGTGTTTTTGCCTCACTTTGGGACGGAATAAGGTACTTGCTTTTTCTGAATCTCGAATCCAATTACCTTCTATACAATTATAATATTATTAATTATTATTATTATATTATTAAACTGTATACCATTACTTATTATTAATATTATTAAACTGTATACCATTACTATGTATGCCGGGCCTATACAGCTCTGTACAGACAATTGCTAGGAGCACTCATTGACAGCCGTTGTTTCTTTGCAGATGCTTCAATTCAGTAAATTTACAAAAAAAGACTCAACCATCTAAAATTAAGCGTGCAGAGGATTGCTACTAAAATGTTCACTGTTCTGGCACCTATTAGACTTCGTTCTCAAGAACCTTTCTGGCAAAGAAATAGCACGTGTCGAGGGCGATAGCAGAGTGAAGCACTCTTTTACGAGGAAGGCCCATGAACTTCTCCCAAAGATTCTCAACGTGACCTATATGGTCTTGTAGAGCATCGGACACGGATTACAAAACTGTGCCTCGTTTTTGCTACGGGCCACTGGGTGGTTCGAAAATGGCGAAAAATGGTACCACTTTAGGGCGGGCTGATAAGGCAAAACCCAGATTGACCCTGTCGTGCTCTGAACTTAACTTACAAAAGGATCGGAGCTCAAATTAAAGTTTGATTATAGTAATGTGATAATTTCCTGCGTTTCTTAGACGAAGTTGCAGTGTACATTCAAGTGATTCACTTAACTCATTCGCGACGGTGTCCACACATATGAGTGGACAGCGGAGAGGGTGCGATGGACGGTGTCCACTCATATGTGTGGACGGGAGTTTTTGGGGAAAAACTTCTTTTTTTGATGTTTTTGTTCGATCTTCTTTTCAAATTCCCAAATTGTAGTAACAAACCAATGTTCAGATCTTCTTCCAAAGATCGATTAAAATTTACTTACAGAAAGTAACTCTCGCGAGGGAGGATGTCCACACAAATGAGTGGACACCCGCGCGCGCCAACAAGGCAGCGGGCCGTCGCGCGCATTGTGCGCGAGAGCGCTCTCGTCGCGAATGTCTTAAACGGTAGCGACAAGGACTCATGGCCGTGTGGATAGTGAGGCGGACCTGGGGGAGGGATCAAGGATTCGACTCTGGGGTGTGGTTTCTACGTCTCTACGCGAACTGTTAGCGCTTTTGCAAACGAGGATTGCATTTTGGCTTCGGTAGGCTACCTTCTTCACGTCATAAACCCGCTTTCAACTTGTAGTCAGATGTGGAAGAAGCTGGTTTTGTCGTGTGGAGTGATGTCGCACGTCCATTAAATCACGCTTGTCTCGTTGAGGAAGGTTCTGTTAGATGCTGTCCCCATCTGACCTCCTTGGTATGTTCTCTATTACTTTTGGAAGTGTTTCTCACTGTTACCTCACTCGTGAACACGATCGACAAGCGTTGATTTAACCCATCATCAAGACATGCTCATTGCTCTTCGGATTTATTTACAGACCGCTTTTTGTTCTTCTCGCAACTTTCACAATCCTACTAACTGTTAAAAGTACAGCATATTTTATTCACCTCATGGTATTTATCTAGCTGTGTATTTTTTCCTGACTATTCTCCTATACACTTACTTAAAGGAGACGGGTCAAGGCATTGAAGATAGGAGCGCTTGCTTGCTGCGAAGATAGGAGATAGGAGCGCATTCCTTCAACTCTGGAGGTCGAAAAAGATTTTTCGTCGCAAATTCATCTATAGGTGTTATTGGGATGCAGATCATCAATCTGACAACCATTTTCGTTGAAACGATGGGTGACAGAAGATTACGATGGGTATGTGTAAGTAAAGGGGTGTACGCAGAATAACCGGCACTGCTGCCTTTCGCGAGGTCCACGGAAAAAATGCCCGAATCTCACGGCGCGCGTTGCGTGCGGAGAAAATGCCCGCGACCAGGGAAGAAAATGCCGGCAACCAAGGGAGAAAATTCCCGGGTTGGCGAGAAGAATCTATTGCACATCATCATGCGGTGAATAGCAAAAGCGCCGTAATAAAGAAAACAACTTTGCGCGGAAAACACCAATTAGGAAACTAAAAAACTTTGAAACTGTGGAAAAAACCGTACATTAGGAGAGACTTAACCGGACGTATCGTTATTATTATTCAATGGTCTATTTCCGCAACATTTCATTCGTATCAAAGCTCAAATGAGAAGTTGATTGCAAAATTTCATGTTCAAAAAACACTATATTTCGAGAAGGTGCCTTGAAAGATTTTTGGCGAGGTGCTACACCGTAGGTTCTGGTAATTTTAATAACGTTTTTGGTAAAACCTATGTTGCTCGAAACAAAGGGAGAAAATGGCAGCGACTAGGGGAGAAAATTCCCGGGTTGACGAGAAGAATCCTTTATTCAGATATGTGGAAATACCAGAAAAACAGTAACAAAACGAATCAAAATAGAAGTCCTATACTGAGAAAAACTTTAATAGAAAAAAGAGCCCAACAAGTATTCACGATACCAACGGTGTATCAGATGAAAATCACTTGAAAAGCAATGAATGTTGAAATGTTTATGTTCAAATCCTGTTTCAGTGAAGAAGGAAATGATTGGTCAAAAAAGAAGACTTCATACAGAAAGGCCCAGCAAAACCTCAGTAAAACCTAAAAACCGTTTTGTAAATAAATTCCCAAATAAGTACTGCCATTTTTCATTTTCTACTTCTCATGACTTTGAAGTGCATGTACCTTACTGTTCACTCCATGTGGCGTTCATGTGGCTCAAAAACAATCTCAAAAA
The DNA here is from genome assembly GCA_947396885.1 of Heligmosomoides polygyrus polygyrus. Lineage (NCBI taxonomy): Eukaryota > Metazoa > Nematoda > Chromadorea > Rhabditida > Heligmosomidae > Heligmosomoides > Heligmosomoides polygyrus. The sequence continues at coordinate 37,755,333 of OX377205.1, read as the reverse complement.
TTGAGGTGGCCTAAGTTCCGCAGCTCAATGGTTTGAAAAGTAATTCTTTACCAGGTTCCGTTGATGTGCTTGTTTTCTAGTTTTATGTGCTAGAAATTGAGATCTGGACGAAAACACTTCTTTCGCTCCTTTCAGTGTTTTTGTTCTTTTCACATAAAACACCGTTGGTACTAATTTAACAGCTGAGCATGCCTGTTGTAACGAGAATCTTTCCTCATATTCTCCAAAGCTCTATCACGGTAAGGCCATGAGGTCTGCTAGGGAATCCAAATGATGGTGCCACAGTTTCAGTTGCCACGCCCACGATTTCTCATGCCCTTCACTCGACGCCATGAGAAAAATACCGTATCCCTGTCCACGTGATTACCATGTGTTTTGTTGTTGTACTTGTTGTAGGGGACCCTATCGAAAACCGTTCAGTGGTGGCAGATATTTTCTCCCCTGGTCGCGGGCATTTTCTCCCTTGGTTGCGGGCATTTTCTCCCTTGGTTGCGGGCATTTTCTCGCACTGAAACAGACGCGGCGCGGTTCGGGCATTTTCTCTCGTAATCCTTTCGCGACCCCAGAGATCGAAGACAGGACGTAAGAAAAAATTCCGCCCAAACATCGTCCATTGGGGTTATTTGGGGTGCTGATCACAGACATGATATTTTTTTAAATTTCGGTATATTACGGTAGGTCACGATAGATATGGGTGGATAATGCTGTCCAGGTCAGTAGGATCTCTTCCTTCTCCGATGTGGTTAGACTTATTTTCCAACCTTCGACTTCAACCTTTAACGGAAAGTAGTGCAAGCAAAGTGATAATTTAGAAAAAGAGTGACAGTTTCGTTGTCAGCAGCTTAAATAATTCCCATAGGCGAAGTCTGGGCGAAATCGGTAGTCATGACTTTGTCACCCTTATTCACCACTACCCAATAGTACGGCATCATACTTCAGCCAAAATGTACTCTTCAGCTGCAAAAATGGGAGCAGACCACAGAGCAAATCCCGTAATTTTCTCCGGAACCGAGCTCTAGACCCCTTCCCGCGTCGCATCCACTCGGCCATCCAGTCGCTACCGCCACCGTTGCAAATGAATCACTTAAATGTACCCTGCAGCTTCGTCCAGGGAAAAATTATCACATTACTGTAATCAAGCTTCAACTTGAGGTGAAAACGTTTTGTAGGTTACGTTTTGAGCACGACAGGGCCATTCCAGTGTCACTTATGCCTTATTGACCCGCTCTGAAGTGATTTTGCCATTTTTTGCCATTTTCGGACCACCCAGCGGCGCGTAGCAAGAACGAAGCACAGTCCCGTGATCCTCGTCCGATGCCCTACAAGAGCATAGAGATCACGTTGAGAATCTTTGATGGAAGTTCATGGGCCTCCCTTGTTAAAGCACTTATGACAGTTAGAGCGTCATCTACTCGACGCGTCTCTATGAATTTCGCGTCCGCTTCGCCTGAATGCAGCGCTTATCGATCAGGAAGTGTACTTCTTCCCAATTGCCCTCTAAAAACGACCAACAGACGTCGAGTTACCGTCGCTTTCGGTCAATTTGACGTTTCGTCAGTTGCAGTCAGCGTTCGGAAATCGAATTGCCTAGTGCATTCTGAAAGTCCGTCCGAATATGTAATTGTGTTCGCCGGGTTCTGCTTTTTCCACTTTTCTCTGTATTCCTTCCCGAAGCGTTCTCTAACTGCTACGCTGTCTCAGAGGGCACTCGAGCAATACAGTTGGATGCAAACTCTACATGACGTAGAATCCTTTATTATGGTTCCTTGCCTTTTATCGACATTCGCACTGCATTTCTTGTTGCACGACACTCTGTCGGCAAATTCCAGGTGCAGCCGGCCTTATCTCGAATTCCTGCCGGAGGTGGTTGCGGTGTAGTGGCCTTCGCCCTCTGACAAGCGAGTCGAGAGATGTCCGGCGGGAGTTGGGGCCAATACCAGATAGCCGTGCTATCGCCTATGTCGGCAATAATCGGAGGAACTTCTCTGTGATGCGAAAAAGCAACTTATGGTGGAGTGTGTGAGCTCCGCGTTTTTGGACACCACCTTTGGAATAAAAATCGCATAAGAATTCTATGCGTGAGAGTGTGGAATAAGGATTACTTTTGAGCGCACGAGTCGGATTTGATTCCACAGCAGGGTGTCTTCAGAACCACCGACTTCTGACTTGTCGGTTAAAGCATCTGGAAGCAATAATCGCCCACGCGGGGCAATTGAGGCAAGAACGTAGTTGAAATCAAAAATGAGTTTTATGCTTGCTTGATATGAGGAGCAACTGAGGTACTTGGTGCCTCTGTCCGAGATTTGAGACATCTTTGACATCTTTGCATGCAATGTACTTGATTTTAGAGCAATTCTGTCTTTCCGAAGTGTTTGGAAGCGTAAGCCCTGTAAGAATGCCCGTGTGCGCCTACCTGCCCTGGCAATTATCAACAGCTTGTAGAAACAGCCGCTGAAACGCTGTTGTGCGTGTTGAGCTCTACACGAGGTTGGTAGACGGATTCATTTACTGGCCAACGTTTCGGCAAGATCGCCTTCTTCAGAGCCTGACCGTAGTCCACCGAGGGGCCAATGGAAGCAGCGCAGGACAGACGAGGGATGTGGGACAGCAGCTATCCCAGCTCAAAATGCGAGCTGAAACGTTTCTTCGAGCAGAAAGGATGAACGAAAAGTTGAAAAATAGGAGTAGCAAACTGCTATCACAGGTTGGGGCTGTCAGCTTTATCTGGTTCGTTTTTGGGCCAAACTTCACACCCCACTTTACTCTCAAAAAAAGTCCTGAGGTTGTAAGCTGTCACAAACGTTTTGTTGCGATCAAAACTTCTAGCGCCAGGCGGGACTCCAACCCGCTCCTTATTCCCTCCCGTTTAGAGGGAGGTGCGGGTTCGAGTCCCGCCTGGCGACAGAAGTTTTGGTCGCAACAAACTGATTTGTGACAGCTTACAACCTCGATACCAGCCACTTGAGATTTAAGGAAACTGATTTGAAAACCTTGAAAATTTAACACAGCGCTACATCAGAGCAATCTATGGTCCCAAATAGGCAAAGAATAACTTGGAGAGTCTGTTTTACTCGAATAGGGTCATAGGACTCGATTTCTAAAAGCGCGGAAGAGCACATCGTAACAGTGAAGCTTTCGCCTTGTGACCATACCGTACCACTGAACCTTGTGTCTTCTGACCAACCCACTTAGTAATAAGGGTTGCAGCTGCTGGTCGATATTCTGCGATGCGACGATGTTCCGCTCTGCCGTGACTGTATCAGAGAGTTCCGTTGAAGCGCAGACCAAAACCACTTTTGGGGGCAAAACAATCATTGGAGGTTGTTTGTGAGGCTCGCCGCTCAAGCCGTTCCACTTCACGGCTCACATTTTCACAAAAATCTAATTCCTACAGTAAGGAGAAATATAACTGAAAAATGGTTTCCCGTGGTTGTGCAAGATGAGAGTGAATTGCTCTTCGTACCTAGGTCAAGTTTTTTGTCGGGTCGCCCGATGGTGACAATTATTCGGCTCTTTCTGTTGCACTGCAAGTGCATGAGGTGTACACGTGTTTCAAAGCCCGTCTCTATCTCGCCGGTGTCCCTTGCCTTACTTCTTCCATAACAGACTCGTAAGTGTCTGCCGCTCATTTACGGCATACATATAATTGAAGGGCTTTCTGTGTGAACTGCCAGATGCCAACGCTTTTGCGAATATAGTGGCGGTTTGAACTCCTAGATGAAAGATTGCGAAACAGCATTTTTCACTTCAGAAAAAAAAAACATTGCCGGAGAAAAGAGATCCTTATGTTTTATGGGCATTCAACCGATTCCGCGTTTCCAAAAAATACCACATGCTACTGCTACTGGAGATCATAACGATATAAGCAGTGGAACACTGAATAGCCAAAGCCAACTTCTTCTTCTTCTTCTTCAGCGTCTGTCCCGCTTCGTAGCGGGGTCCGCTATTCTGGTGTCATGACGCCACCTTTCCCGATCCAGCGCTAGATCAGGGTGGACGCCAGCCGCTTTCAAGTCCGTATGTAACGTATCAGCCCAGCGCTGCTTCGGGCGCCCTCTAGGCCGCTTTCCTACCACCTCGAACTTAAGGCCTATCTTGCGGACGCTATCTTCCTTTCCACGCAGAACGTGGCCGTACCATCGTAAGCGAGCTTCGCGCATCTTGTCCGCTATCGGCGCGACACCGAACTTCTGCCGAATAGCTTCGTTTCGGATGCGGTCCATGCGCGTGACTCCAGCCGTCCAGCGCAGCATCTTCGTCTCCATGACGCTGAGGCGCGTTTCAACTTCCTTGGTCGCAGGCCAACACTCAGCGCCGTACATCGCTACTGGCCGGACGACTGCTCTGTATATCTTCGACTTCAAGCGCTCCGGTATCTTCCTATCGCAGAGCACCCCAGTCAACGAGCGCCACTTGGACCAAGCTGCACTCACGCGTGAATTCACTTCGACCATCAGTTTGCCGTCAGACGCGACTGCTGATCCCAGGTACTTAAAGACCGCAGTGCGTGGAAGCTCGATGCCGTTAACCTTGATAGAGCTGGACTCGGTAACGTCCGTCGTTAAATACTCGGTCTTCTTCACGTTCAATCTGAGTCCAAACCGCTCCAAGCGATCACACCAAGCTTGCAACTCTCGCTCGAGTTCTCCTTTATCTTCGCTAGCGAGCAACACGTCATCGGCATAAAGCAACGTCCAAGGGACGGGCTTCTGAAGATCTCGTGTGATGGCATCCATGACGACAACAAAGAGGAGTGGGGAAAGCGCAGAACCCTGGTGTACCCCGACAGAGATGGGGAACTCCATCGAAGTTCCAGCTGCAGCTTGCACTCGACTCTTTGGACAAAAGTAGAGAATTCGCACCCACTCTATGAGCTCTTCGGGAACTCCATGATGTCGCAAGGCGTACCATATCACTTCACGCGGTACGCGGTCAAAGGCCTTCTCCAAGTCGAGGAAGGCGATATGCACTGCCTTCTGTTTCTCGCGATGCTTCTCTATCAGGAGGCGGGCGGCGTGTATGGCATTAATGGTGCCACAGCCAGCCACGAAGCCGCACTGATTGCTGGAAAGCTGGACGATGTCCCGAATTCGTCCATCGACAATTCGCTCAAAGATCTTCATGCTGTGCGAAAGCAAGCGAATCGGACGGTAATTGGAGCAGTCTGCAGGACTGCCCTTCTTCTTCCAAATCGGAATCGTCGTACTTTGGCGCCAACTCTCAGGCACTTTTTTCTCCGCCACAACCTGATTAAAGAACTTCGCCAACCACTCAGCAGGGTACCAAAACTTCGACTTCCACAGTTCTGCTGCCACGTCGTCGGGCCCAGTCGCTTTGCCTGGCCTCATCTTCTTCAAAGCCGCTTCAATCTCCTCCACGGTGATCTTCTGAACGGGGCCGTGGGTTGGAGCCGTTGAGGGGATGGCTGGATGAGGAAATTCTACTGTAGAGATTTCCTCAAAGTAATCGCGCCATCGCTTCAATGCCTTCTTGCGGTCCATAAGAAGACAGATACCAGATACAGATAGTCGGTACAGATACCGCTCACCATCGCGCGACTCGAGCTTCTCGTTGACATCTTCATAATGAGTGGCTTTTGCAACAGCCACGGCCTTCTTTGCAGCTTTCTTCGCTTCTTGGTACTTCCGCCAGTTATCGGCTGTCTTTTCGCCGAGAAACACGTGATATAGCGTCTTCTTCTCTCGAACTTTGGCTTTCACGTCATCTGTCCACAGCCAGGCCTGCTTGTCGACCTTCCGTCGTCCAGGCTTCGTGATGCCTAGCTCCGACCGTGCAGCGTGACGAATCGCGTCGGTGGCCTTCTCCCAAGTCTCGCCGACAGTTGTCACTGTCGGTAACCGCACGCGAGAAATCACAGCTGCTTCCTTCTCTTTCATTCGCCACCACTTGATTCTTGATGCACCGCATCGCTCGACCTGCTTCAGCCTCGGAGGGGCGATCTTTAAAGTACAGATCAGCGGTCGATGCTGTGGGGCGACCGTCTCATACGGCACGACCTTCGCGTCTGTGACAAGACTTCGGTCTCGATCCTTCGCAAGGACAAAGTCTATCTGAGTCCTGGTGTTCCCGCTATAGAACGAGATGAGGTGGGAATCGCGTTTGCGAAATACGGTGTTCACTATGGTGAGGTTGTGCGATTCCGCATATTCAAGGATACGCTCACCATCTGCGTTACGCGACCCGTAACCGAACCCACCATGACAGCCGTACCCGTCTTTCGTCGCGCCGACGTGCCCGTTGAGGTCACCAGCGACTATGATGACATCTTTCGACGGTACCTCTGCTGTCTTCTCATCAAGCAGGCTCCAAAACTCTTCCTTGGCTTGATCCGAGCAGCCAGTCTGCGGAGCATACGCAGAGAAGAAGTGATAGAGTCGCTCCTTCGCGGCGACAACGATCTTCATCAATCGATCGTCAAAGCGCTCGACGCTTACAATCGAGTCACGAAATCGTTCGGAGACGATTATTCCGACACCACTGGTGGTCCTGGGACTTCCACATAGAACGGCCTTGAAGTCACGTCCTATGTCCCTTGACTTGCGGCAGGACCACCTCGTCTCCTGCACCGCACAGAAATCAACTCTTTTACGCTCCAGTGCTTCAACCAACTCGCACGAGCGGCCCGTCAACGTACCCACATTCAGCGTTGCCACGCGGGTCCTGCTTACGTTACGGGACTTTCGGACTAGCTCAGTTGCCCCCTGATGCCGTCCTCGCATCAGGGACCCTCCCATACTTCTCACACTCGCCGGGCTCTGCGAGTGCGCGTCGGCTCCCGCGGACGCCGTAGCACTATCTCGAAACACTTGAGCTGTCATACACCATGTGATGTGACATAGGTCTTCGTAGGCCGGCCTGTCACAAGGGCCTGTCGCCTGCAATCGAGTGTCCGTGTTCGGCTTAACTCGCAGAGCGAGTAGTTTCCAGTGGCACCACGTGGAGGAACGGACATCGCCACCAATAGCCAAAGCCAACGTTGGAAAAAAAAAATGTTGGAAAAAATCAAATAGATAGAAATTCACTTTTGGACCAGCCTAATACGGGCCAGTTTTTCAACCTTTCCAGATACATCCTTTATCAAAAGAACAAGTTTGTACTAGGAAATTTTAGGTTGTACTGGCCACGAAACGAATGCGAAATGCTTGCGAGAGTCAGTTCCTCCCGCAGACTACATTACAGCCACCTGTGTAGAACTTACAATCTAGAAATCCATAAATCACATTCAGCATAGGTACGAAACTTTTTTGACCTTCATTCTCCAAATTTCGTCTCCATGAAAAGCTTGTCCAAAGCATCCACTATCTTCAGCGATTCTCGCTTTAGCGTTCTGGCATTAGACACACTAGTCGTATCTCTGAGATCATAATGAGATTTTCTCTGTCTACTCTTCCAAGACGCTGTTTTCCGTCTGCTACTATGAGAAGCGCCTTAAAGAAGAACTCTTCTGAAGTGGGCAAATTGAGACGGCTACACGCTGAAAGCTGCTGACATCCCAACGTGCAGCCCGATGAGAACAAATTGCGGGCCACCCAGTCGGCCGATGCTTCGTCCACAACTGATGGCAGTGACTGCCCGCTTGACTGGTAATAATTCGAGCAGATAAACCGTGACGGCCCTGCCGCCCGCTAAAATCGCCTCCTTCGAAAGACATACTGGCGAGCCCACTTTATGGCTCTCGGGACGTCACTTCCGTCCCACCGAAAAAAAAACGTTACTGCAGGGCTTTCATCTCGGTGCGTGCCTCGCTATATTTCTTGCCTCTAAACGCTTAACTGTGGCCTTCTCCTCTGAGCAGCTTCGAGCTACTGAGGAACCTTGTCAGTAGAGACGGTATGCAATTCCTTCTGCAAATGCGCTGAAAGTAGAGTATTTTAAAATGCGGAGATTTTCAAACCAGCATTCCTCTTGAAGGCCGATCTCTCCACATGCTTTTATTACCTTTTGGAGCCGTATGGAAAGACGAAGAGTACTGTGGCCATCATTGCTCATCATGCATTCCTGCTGAGTTTTTTAGTTGAGGCTACACGACCAGTATGTTGTCCATTGCTACTGCCCTGCCTTTGTTCTATATCTCTGTTTTAGGGGCCAAAGTAGTTTGAAAGAATTGATAGCAGCGTAGCACTAGATTTTTTTCAAATATTTAGAAAGTTTTGAGACTCGAGACTAGAAGCACTAGTTACTTGTGTGGGAGTATGTAGGCGAATGACTGCACGATACATATGTAACCCTTTAAGCTCTTTGTGCTTTTCAAAGACATCGGTAAGCGAATTGTGACCAGAATACTGTAAACTGTGAGTATTCAAGTGTTTCAGAGATTTATGTCTATACATTTAGAATCGAGTGTAGTTCCTGGTTATTATATCATATTTTTTAAAAATCTTTACATACTTTCCCATTTTTTCAAATTCGAGAAAGTAGGGGTGAGGACTCACTAAAGCGGTAGCCTTCTTCATTTTGTGCTCCTCAATAATTCAATTTGCCAGTTCCGGAAATTGAATGGCTAAGCAACGGATTTGTTTAATTTAAACGTTTAAACACGTGGTAGCGCAAGCGAGGGAGGCGATCTCCGAATCAAGAAATGCCCAGGCCAACCAAAGCTTCGATTTTTCCTGAGTCGATGATTTGATACTAGCCGTTTTTAAGAAGCACAATGCTTATTCTTCTTCTTCTTTTTCAGCGTTTGTCCCGCATCGTAGCGGGGTTCGCTCTGCAGGAAAGCACACAATGCTTAATGCAAATCAAAATGCTGACTTTTGGAAAATGTAACTCGTGCTACTAGAAACTGCTGAGGCCGTATTGGGATAGGCAGTGGGGCACTGAATAGCAGAAGCCAATTTTTAGAAGAAAAAAGCTAATTTACTTTTGAGCGATCCTAAGACGTAAGGCAGAATAATGTTGCAACACTCTAACGTCATAGCCCATCGAGTTATTTTTGAAGTCATTGTATGTATAAGCGAAAATGTGTACACATTCAAATCGCCTCCATAATAGCCCTTCTAGATAAAATGCATGGCGTATCCAGGACGGAGATCGGCTAACGCCATTTTATACCTTCTGTTTATTTATTTATTTATTTATACGCGGTCAACAACGTAGGACTGAAGAAATTCCAACAGAGCACTAGTGGCATCCAAATCGAGGAGGTAATCAATTACTACAAGCCTTTCTTATTTTAAAAAAGTTGACGATAAGCATCGAGAATTTAAGACAAGCCCACATAAGTGAAAAATGGGGTACCACACAGCGCTTGGCCTTCGAAAAGTGGATAGTGGTCCTGCAGCCTCCGGCTAGGGAAGCGGATAGTGAACCACCACATTAACATTTATTGACAGGAAGGGACAACGCTATGGCTATCCGACCAGGGGCACCACCCAGCCACGCTAGCGTTTCCGACCTAGTGCCGGAAACACGATGCGAAAAGCTCGAGTGGTGAAGATGAACTCACACGATGCTCCACCGCTTGAGGTCACTTAGTAGGACGAGCAGCGAATGAAACAGACTGGCCAGTCGTTATACGCTGATAACATTGAGGGCAGCACTTTGCTCCTGGTCATTCTCAGAGCTCGGCAGTGCGGTGCAAACGGTGCGAGATCACTGGTTATGAGCTTTCGTTGCGGTTGTTCATTATTGGAATTCTGGAAGAAATCCAGAACGCTTCGAGCGCTTTTCTAGAGGAAACCTCTGTTGTCGTGCACTTAACGTCGTCATCGTCACCGTTGCGTTCTTCGACCCTATGCCTGCAAAGCGGAGAAGATATGTACAACGCCTTTTGCCAGCTAGATATTCTTTAATTCAATTAATCTCTTGGCACAGAAGTGCTCTAGAAGTTCCTTTTTCAGTTTTCAAATTTTTATTTATTTTTCTTACTATTGACAAAATAATTTAGAATAGCTTCTGCTTTAGTACGCATCGAATACTCGAAGGCATCCGTAATCGAATTAAAAATAGAATTGAACCGCTTCCCAGAGTGTCGCGAGTTGTGCAGCAGTTGCTGATATTCGCATTTTAACTCTCATGTTCGACTCGCAGCTTATGTTAATGAGTCCAGCCTTTATATTCTTATGGATCCCCTTACAGCTCGACTACCTCACCGGTTTCGGGAACGAGTTTGCCACCGCTGATTCTCGTGTTCCTGATGCTCTTCCAGTTGGAAAGAACTCGCCACAGGTAAGAGTTTGCTACCTCTGGTTTTGCTTTCCTTTTATCGCTTTAGAGGTACAGGCTTATTACGTAGGCCTAATCTTTATAACAGCCATCGTTTGACTCCGAAATAGCGAGCAATGACAAAGCATTTGAAATAATGGTGTCGTAAACCTCCAACAAAATGAATCGGCAGGACAAATTTGACATCGAAAGCCATTGATGAGAGCTTCGTTGCAGGGTCTGCACTAACAAGGCAAAGGTCTGAAGCGTATGTCTGAACGGGGGAGCGAGCCATATAGGGGGAGTCCCACCCCTCAGTTAGTATGAAAATGTGTTTACTTTTTGCCAAGTCGTTAAACCCAAGGAGTAGGGGGTCACAATGAGATACGACGCATCACGAGTTTGGGGGCCTTGCAACGCCCGCAATGCCTCTTCCGGCACGCGGCTCGGAGCACAGTGGAGGTGGCGTTGCTTCAGGTGAGAAAGGTCCGGGGTTCGGCTCCTCTGCGCTGCTGCATTTTTGCATTTCATCTGACTGGTTGAGATGGGGGATTCTGACATCAGTTCCATTTTCATACGTTCTCCACGCATTTTCCAGTTGTACGCTGTGGAGAGTACCTTTGTTGCGACTTGTTTATTGGTGACCGGCTTTTTAACCACAACGTCGTCGTCAACTTCAAGATGACGTGCTTCGAGGAACTTGAGTATGCTGGCCATCCGTTCAGCCAGCTTGATTTATTCCCCCGAAGGTTCCTTGTCTAAAGGTGGGCCACACTTCCGCGTGAGCAGGTGAGTCACCACTCAAGCATCGCCGGACATTGTTGGTTTTAGGTTTTGAAAAACATCCAGCAGACCTCTGATTTCGAGGTGACAGGCAAAGATGAGGGAAAGAGTGCAATTTAGGTTAATTTGCGGGATACACTCACCTCGTTTCTCATTTTAACCACCTCCGACCACCCGTCATATCCTGGTCTCTTTTGAAAATTCAGGCAGGATGGTTTTTTCCGAGGTTATTGGTCCATGTATGGAAACATACTGTGAGGAGCTGTAGCCTTTATACCTGCCCGTATTGTGCCCAGTGCTACTTTGTACCCGTGTGTCACTGCTGATGAACATTTATACACTATCAAGTTGAATACCACAGCATGCAGCTGGAAAATGCGCAGAAAACGTCTGGAAATGGTATAGACGTCAGAATTCCCGAAATCTTAACCAGTCAGTTTATTTATTTATTCATTGCGTGGGTATAAGACACACGTGTAACAGAGAAAGGAAAACAAAAACAAAACCATGCAGCACTCAAACCATTAACGACATGACCTAGTGGTCGAGTGTTCTATTTGTAGCTATAGGTTTGAACTCAGCATATGCATGGGGTGAGACAGGAACACCAAATCTGAGCGCTACGAAAGTACAGGCCGAGAGACAGGTAAGCGAGCTAGCCCTCAGGTTGGAGCTGGCTCTAACATATGTTAATTTCAAGCCGAATCGAATTCTGGACGGTTGACGGAGTAACATTTAATACCAGTTTAACTGCCTTAGGGCAAGGTGAATCACCCCGTAGTGACTGTGCGTCTCAGACTTCTCAACTTAAATCTTCGAGAATACGAACACGGTGAAACGCTTTTGGAAGGAATTCGCCTGATCTCGCTTTTCCAGAAATGCCCCCATGGACTGTACGCGGAGCAGCTGAGTGGAACGGCATTCACGGCTCCGAGAGCCGCCAACAAACGGAGGTCAGCACGTTTCATGCCTCGATTCCTGAGAGTACTGTAGGGCACTCATAGTACGAAGGACTCTATTCGAAACTGTTGGAGTGGAGAGAGAGTCATGTCCATTCTTCTGGTTCCGCTTGAATCATTGGCTTCCTATCACTTGCCTAGTTATTGAACTGAACTCGCCTTAATATATACCTTTACACTATTTACACCCTCAACATGGTGCTTAGCCCGTAGAAACAGTTGCGTTGGTGGATAACAGTCGCAAAACTTACGCGAGTCTTCATTATTAAAAGAAAAAATTCCGGCAGCATATTTATTGCAATTTTTTGTTTTGCCGAGGGCTGAAGCACAAAAAAGTTGATTTGCTGAAATAGCAAAGGTTTTTATCCATTTGAAAGACGGTTGATGCTGTTCTACTCTTGTATGGAAAACGTAGAGCTGCTTCGAGATCGATTTGCAATAATTAGGAATAAAGTGCAAGGATAAGGATACAGAGCGGTGTTATACACGCATTCCACTTTTACGTGATGTCGAGGAAGCAATTCGCATGCGTATTTGGAGTATTCATCGACTTCTGATGTCACTCGGAAAATCCGAACCAGGAACCCGCAATCGGGGGCTCGCGACAGCCAACGTCTCCTTCGACTGCTACACTCTTAGGGAACTAAGGCAGATATCAGAAAAAGTACTACGCGAAAATTAGTACAAAGCGCTTTGTAAGCTGCAGTGGTCTCTCGAATAGAATTCACGCCTTGGCGTCTTCCAATAAGGGAAAGCGAGGGCAAGATTTTCAATCTAAATCTTGAGAGGCGTAACAAATATGCAATGATTTTCTGAATTTTTCAGCTGAAGGAAACCTAGCTATTTGTAATACAATCGGTTCATGACATTTCTTTGTTGGATATTAGTAGAGAAATGAGACTGCTAGGAAAGCCGTCCTTCAAAACATTGTTGGAGTCGTGTTTTCCATAAGTAACGTCCAATCTTCATTAATTCCACGCAAATTTGTGCTAATACAACTCACATTTTTTACCGTCCACATTTCCAAAGCTCGCACAGTTTCTGTTTTAATCATTCTACGGAGAGATAAGCTGTTCACCACCAAAGAAACAATGCTGCGTCGAACTCAGCGAGCTCTTTAGGTAAGTGGCGCTAGATTCACCAGCAGTAACGCTAGAAGGGTTAGTCCTAAGGCAAGCTCTATAAACAAATCTGTTTATAGCCTATCGTACGCTACACCACGCACTACACCTGATAGAAGTGTGCGCTTTGATGGTAAACAGAAATGTAAAACAAATCAATGTAGAGTACAAGTAAAGCACTAGACGCGTATGAGGGGTTGATTGCTGAAGGTCTCGAGCATGTTCGCGGCTTTCGCCTAAGGCGAAGCTGGAATGAACATCGATAGTCAGATGATGAGCAAGGGTTTTACTAGCTGCGGAACCTTGATGCTTTAACAATAAGCGTGAGTCAGGTTATAGACCTAAAACGGCGGCCAATATTTTACCGCACCCCATCGGGTAAAGTCTGTCTCTGTGTTTAACCATGAGTTCAGGTGAACATTCAAAAGCCTTCGCTTAAACTGCAGTAGACGCTACTCAATCTGGAAATTAATAGGCAAAGAGAAATCCAGGAGAGATTTTCGAGTGAACGCCTAAGAGACTCGAAGCCTTCGCTTGTTGTAGTTGATGAAGAGCAGGCATTTTGATAAAATGCAACGTTTCCTAGCGTAAAAAGTGGTGTTGGGTGGGGCGGCAATTCTTGTCCACGTTCGGCCACCCATCTCTACCCGCATCCGTTGGTGAACTCATGATGGTTTTCATCACATTCCCACTTCTTCAAGATCTCGATCTAGTAAACATTCGCTGCTGCAACCAATCACTTCATGGCATGACTAACGTACCATTGAATCAGTTTTGTTCTGAATTTTGAGTTTTTCTGAGGTATTCTGAGTTTTCCTTCTGATTTATCCCTTAATGCAGAGTGCCATGCGTTCAAGTTTTCTGGAAGACCTTGCTCTAGCTATACTTTCTTATTGTTTGCTTGTTTTGCTATCACTGCGGGCTTGATCTTATTCATCTCTCCGAATCCAAGGTCTCATAGCTTTTCTTTCTCTTCAAAACCGGGATCTAAAAAAAGTCCCTCCTTGATTTTATCAGGTGAACTGCTGGTCTGCACCTTTTGAACCAGTTCATTATGAAGTTGTAAACAAAAAACGCGAACATTTCGAATATTGTTGTTTTTGTTGATTATTGTTTGCAATAGGATTATCTTTAGCGCGTTAGTGTATTTTGAAATCCTGGCATCACAGTAGTACGTGCACTGTGCTCTACTAAAATCAGAACACAAGCAGTTCTGAAAAAGTTGCTCATCTCATTCCAGTGTTCTCAGCCTATGATTTGTTCCCTCTGAACTATGGCACATGTGACGTCCTAGAATTGTGCCTGCCTGTCCCACTATCTTTTACGCTATGGATTAACTTCATAAGGCTATTTGAACCTATGATCATGTTTGGATAAAGAGGTAGTGTGTACCGTGGAATTTTTGAAGAAAAAAACTAAGTGCGATCAACAGTGGCTCCAACAGATCACTTGAGAAAGTGCTATAGGCTATGGAACTATTGCCCGCTGCACAACACATGCTGTTAGGTTGATTTTGCATTTGACAACCTTTGATAAGGTCTGCACCCTTGCGGTCAAGACCCTCATGGCAAGCAACTCTTCGAGAGGCGTTATACAGAAAAGGGTTACCAACGGGAGCCTTGACTGCAAGAGTGCATGCCTTATCGGAGGTTGTTGAGTGGAAAACAACCTAATAGCATGTGCTATGCAGCGGGCAACTGCCACTTAAGGCTTTTCTTTGAGTAGCAGTTGGCACCTGTTTTCATCAAATTCTGGGAAAACATTAAATCAAGGAAAGCGGGTCCTTTCAAACGAGCGGCCTCAGAGCTTACAATATAGGAGAGATCCTACGCCCATGGCAGGAGTTGGGAACATCGCACCCAGTGGAGAACCATTTCAGCAATTGTGACGCGAGTTCTCGCTACCATTGTATTCCTATGACCAAACTCTCTCAACTTCAACTTTTATGGGCTGTGCTTGAATTCCAGTGAACACGCTGCCAAGTACACTAGTCTACTTCCCCTCAAAACCCCTACCAACAAGGCATTGAAATGAAATGCTAACAGCCTCTTGCATCTAGTCACTTTTCAGTTTTTCACTTAAAGCTAAGAAACGACTAATTTAAACGCAATGATATACACGTATAGGGCACCTCTTCAGTTAAGAATAGGAAGAAAAAAGGAGGCGTTGTTCAATCGCTTTTGGAGTACATTGCATTGCATTCGTGCGAGATGCCGTGAAGATCATTTGAAGGCGTGTTTACCCTGTACAATGACGGCTTCGTCCGTTAAAATAAGGAGAATATGGATACTTTTTTGGAAGGTTGTGGATCCATTTCTAACAGTTAGCTCTTTTCACGCAACTGTAGATTATCACTAAACAATGACAATGGGATTGCGGTTACTGCGGAAATTCCTAAGATTTGTGTCTTTTCTCGAAAGAATCGCGCCTGACCAGCGATGTTCTGGGCTCTCTCTCTCGTCCTCTCAAAATGTCCACCACCCTTTCTCCGCATGTTCGCGGAGTAGTGTTGGAAGGTCTGTTCTTCCGAATCCTGTCACATCTTTATGTTGCTTTGCTACCGTAAGAGTACACTTGCGCCCGATTCTCTCCTCAGCCATCGTCTCTGCCGCCGGCTGACGAGGTCTCCTTCGGCACGCACATCACGTCACGCGGATTCTGCGATGAGAAAATGTCTGCCTTCTTAGCAACGCTTCTGGAGGCCGTGTACTTTCTTCAATGTATCCCGCTGCTGTCGTCGGACTACTGGCGTAATTCGATTTGGGACCACAGCCGGACTCGCGGGGTTTGCGCCTTTCTGGGCACCAGTATCGACCTCAGTTTGCTGCTACTTAGGCGACCATTGAGAAACCACTTCGGCACTCTTCCTCGTCGCACCACTGTTACGGAGCAGCCGAAATGGTTTACGGGTGCTCTCTCAACAGTTTATGACTCTGTGCTGGTTGTCCGGAAAATTTAGTTTCAGCAAATCTGAGGATTCGACCTACTGGCTTATAGGTGGTCTGACACGAAAAAGCGCCCTGCCATGTGTACATGTGCATTCTACTGGAACTCGATACGCATTTTCCACTTATCCGCAGCATAGCACAGCTGCGCATTATCTACGAACTGCGTTTCGTAATCTGCTATTTGACTATGCTAATTATTTACTCTACTGCCACTGTTTTTCATTTCCTCTGCCTTTCCATGCTTTCGTTTGTAACGAAGTTTCCAGGGGCCAGATTCATCAACCGCTTACCGCCCTCTAACTATGAAATTATCGCCAAACCCCTTGACATTCACCAGTATCAGGTTCGGCAGTATTTTCACTGTTAAGGCCTCCACCCCTTTTGCGGCAACGCGGCACGTGGGAGGCAGCAAAACGGTCTCGGAGGAGGCAAAACCGCCGCTAGCCGGCGCTCATCCTTAGCTTTCGCCAGCGCGGTTTCATTGTCATTATCATTGCCAGTTTCCATCTAGATCCCGCCACGATCAACTAGAGCCAGACAGAGATTTCGGCGGCAAAACTGCTGCAGCGGTAATAATGCCTTGAATCGTTATTGCCGCTGCCGCGTCGAATACAGCTTCTGCCGCCAGGCGGCGCATCGTCGGCAAACTCCGCTTCTCTGCCTTATGCTTAAAGATAGCTCTCCCGCCTTGCCGCAAAAGTGTGCGAAGGCCTTTAAGGCCCCCACAAACTTCTGCGGCAACCCCGCCCGCTGCAGGATAGGGCAGGGACGCCGCCAGCAGCGAGCTCTGCGTCCCTACCCTGTGGTCTGGGACCAGATTCACCAGCCGCTTAGGGGCGGTAAGCGGTTGATGAATCTGGCCCCAGAAGGGTCAGATTATATGGAAGTTAGTTCAAGGAGTCTCACGGACTTCTACGACGATGGACATATCATTTTGACAGAGAAGCTGTGTGAGAAGTTGATCAGGGCCTCCAACCAATTTTACCTCTCCTGCTATCGCTGCTCCTTGAATCCTACTACCCTTAATCCTCCACTGCAAGTTGCGTCGGTCCATCTGAGCTTACCGATGGCTTCTTTACGACCGCTGCAAACGAAACTCCAGAAAGTCATCGTTTGGTTTTCGACGATCTTGGATTCCTTGACATGGCACCAGATATAAGTGTATTTACAGCTTAGGCAAGAGAGGCACAAGTTTTTCTTTCGGCTAACATTAGGCCTAGCAGCCTTCTTCTGTTTCTTTAATATAAATGCCAAGCAGGTGTAAGAAAAATTAATGCAGCACCACCACTTCATTTCCCAGAAACCCAACCAAAAGCAAGACAGGAACGGAAATGACATTGCGGGAGAAGTAGATAAAATTTTAAAAGCGGATAAAGTGTCTAGTAGAGGTTTCTATACAATCAAATAGCTTTTGGGGAGTAGTTTCTCAAAGGCTCTTTTCCAGGATCTGAACCAGGCTAACCACGCTAAAACATTCCTAGCAAAGGCCTATAACAGTATTTGTTGAACTACAAATGCACAGTGATGGGGCGACTTTTTCACTCCGTTGAAAGGACAGGCCATTCTCAATCCAGATCGTTTTCTCGCTCTTACGTTTCCCAAGGTCCTTCCAGTGGCCGTTTCTCAGGACCGATGTACTCTCGTTGAGATTGTAATTCTCCTTCACATGCATTGTGATCCAGCCTTCAAAGCTTTATACTTCAACACAGTCAATGTGCTCATTTTCCTCGTTGGTCACCGAGAAGTTCTGCCCACGTTCGTTCCGGGAGCGTGCCGTCTGCATCTTCTAATTTCTAGTTTATTACATGAACACTTCATGCGCAACTCATAATAGATAAACAATACAAAATATGAGCGAACAAGGAAGAGTCACAAACATCTACCTCGTGAGTATCATGACTATCAGCTAGGATCTATCCAATAAATTCAGTAATGATAAATAGGAACAACTGGAACCAACTAGGATTCAGATGACAATTGAACATCTTCAACAAACCCTTGGAATGAAACGGGCGCAAAAACCTTTTCAGGTTTTTTGATGAGCTTCGACTGCCAAAATCCAGTCCTGGCTTTTAGCAGCAGATGCGTCTCAAAAATCCCGTGAACTTCTCCGAAGTGCCGCATGCGGATAGACTGAGGAGCAAAACACTGAATGAATAACATGTCGCTGGACGTACCAGACTCCGGCAGCGTCTTCATTCCCTGTGACCTACGAAGATGTTTGGAATTTTAGCCGTTGCCCGAATTGGTCACGTAGATGGCGCGCAAGGTGAACGCAGACCTCCGTTACCCTCGATGCCAACTTGAATCTTCCAAGGTCCCGATATTGAAGCATGTGCCTTAATTTTGATGCCTTTATTGCTGCTGACAGTTGTCCCTGGAATTTCCGATCGTTGTCGTTTTCGCGTTGAACTCCAATAACCGGATTTAATAACTCATTCAGTGGTTTATTTCTACTCTACAGTTGCGCAAGGTAAGCGACTGCAGGGGGCATTCCGGCCTGCAGAAATACGAGCAGATAATGAGGGAGACAACTTAACCATGACTGCGGGAGGGACGAGGGAACGTGTCGTGCAGTATGTATAATAGCTGTCGAGAGTGTGTCGGTCAGTGAGGTGAGAAAGAGAGTGGGTAGACTGAGCATTTACTCTCTTGAGGGTACAGGGAGAAGTGTAAAGAATAAGCACCTCGCAAAGGCGAGATGGAAGTGTAGTTAGGATCGTCGATGGTGAAGATAATCGCGTGGTCGAAGGTAAATACAATTCAATAATGGCGCATGAGGTATGAATGGTTTGGCCCGTTCTTCCCATCAGGAATTTTATGTATTTTCTTCTTCCACACAGCACAAGGAATGAGTTGTGGAAGATCCTTTCCCAAGCGCAAAACATTATGAGCTCTCGCAAGGACGCTTGCTTGCGATCGAAACCCAGGCGCCAGACGAGACTCGAACCCCTGCTTACCGTGTAGCATGCTATGCCATTACGCCTTCGGCTCCACTCACATCCACGATATCCTCGTTGCGGTTACCTTTCAGCACACACCCGTGATATCGAGCAAAGTACCAGGAAACCTCCATTTCCATCTATCAGACTGGGTGAGAATTTTTGGAAACATCTAGAAGACGCAGTTCTTCTAGTCGCTAATTTGGTGCAAAGAACTTGTTAACGAGTTTTTAGGAGTTTTACCTGCAATACTGCCTTTATCTAGTGTCGCATTTCGCGTCCCAAAGCGTCGGAATCGTTGGAGTTGATCCATTTGGGATGTAGATTATACAGTTGAGCTCGTCTCTTCAAGAGATTCCGAAAACATGGAATACTTTGGCAAGCATCGAAATTTGACCTAGTTGCAGAGGTCTTAGTCGTTTTTATGCAAAGCATTTCAAAGCAGTCCTTTTCAAAATCTATTTAAATCTAAATCAAAGTCAATGAATCATCAATGAAATAAAATTCCAACGACTCGTTAACAATTGTCTTAGGAGTGCTGGTTTTGTACTACTCAGTTTATCACCTATACCAGCGTACGTTGCTTACTTTGTTATCGCCCCACTCGCACTAGCTGGGAGTTATTTTCGGTTTGTACCACTTTCTTTGCACGGTTCTCCATGTGCTGTATAAGTAGATAGGTGCGTGCTTCCATTCTGATCACAATGACCACGAGTCTCTGGCGACATCTGCTTTCCTCAAGAAAAATTGCTGTCGGGATGCTGTGAGAAGCGAGCGTTATGAGCCTCAGCCTTGCATTGCCATACGCTTCTCGCATCACAGCAGTGATGTCGTTTGTTTTTATTGTCAGTCATAAAATACGAACAGCGTTGTATGTGTGTAGATTGGTGTTGTGGAGCCGCTATGGAGGAATTGGCTTTGCTTGGGTATTCTGCGAGGAATAGCCTTCTGGAGGGAAATATTTTCTGAAGCCTCACGCACGCTCCACCTGCAGAGAAGGATAGTGGATAATTCGTTGAGGGTTAGGCTCTTTGCTGATGTCCTCCACCGAATTTTGTTTGGTGCCTATAGACTGTACTGGAATGGCTTAAATAGGTAGCTGTTTCAATGAAGATACTCGTTCAAACTAAGGTGCGCCAGCTATTACGCTATTGTTGGACCGGAGGTTTTGCCAACGGCTTACTTTTGCCACCAAACTAGATCCGAGCAGTGGAAACCTTTCTACCGTAGAGGCAATTTGAATGTTATTTCATTCCAGTTAGTACAGCATCGTTTTCTTGCGGATTTGACACCGTGGCTAATGTTAAAATATTGTTTGTTTCTGACGAAACCATTATGCCTCAAATGAATCTCTAAAATGCTTTTGCCTGATCCAACTGCTTCAGTTGGTTGTACCGGATTCGTCCCTCTGTGGTCCACAAGCCGTTCGAGAAGGTTTCCGTTGAGAACTTCACTAACAATTTTGCCGGCATCGAGGCCACTCCTAACCAGTACAGATGGCATCCGTTTCCTCTTCCGAAGAAGGAAGGGGTCGACTTCATCCAGGTAAGGGGTACATGCCATATTGAGACTATCATAACGCCGTCTTCTTCCCTTGAGCACCTTTCTTTCGTTACAATAGTCAAACGTCTGATCTTGACAGCTGCAGGCCATCTCGCTACGGTTTCGTTTACAACGCTTCTTTTGCATTATCGCAATCTCGAAGTGATGACGGTCTACCCCAGACAAGGAGATCTCCGAGATCAACCGTTTCTCTTAGGTTTTGGAGTGCCCTTTTTCAAATGTTAAGCAATTCTTTGTTCTCCGAAATATTTTTTTTCAGCATCTTTTTCGCTCCTCTTTTCCGTTATCCAACATCATAGACAGTAGGACAACCTACAAGACGTACTTTGGCAGAAAGCGGCGTGAAGCCTATTTTATTTCAGGGCTTGTATACCGTCTGTGGCGGAGGAGATGTCGTGTCCCGTACTGGTTTGGCCATCCATCAGTACTCTTGCAACGCTTCCATGACCGGAAAGGCCGTTTACAACTCCGACGGCGACTTCCTCATTGGTTCGCACTTAACCATACCATGCTGATTCTAAGTTTAGCTTCGATTTTATTTGGGGTGTGCACTCCCTTAGAGCCTTTATATCGCAGTCGGAAATAGGCGAAACATTCGCTCGCACCTCAAATGGAATTACAGCTTGAAGTTTGTAACCTCGCACCCATCGTGGTTTGGTGAAATTGGAGCGGAGCTTTTGTGTAAAGATGAACAATGACGTGCCCATCAGTTGCCTATCGCTACATACCTTTTTGATTAGACTGAACACTTTTCAAATCAAACTTGATACTTTCCACATAAAACTGGACACTTCAAGTCAAATTGGTCACTCTCCTGATCGTAAGTCAGCGTTATGATTCTGAAATCCATCTCAACAGCTTCCAAAGCGCGCTTTGTAAACATTAAAATAGAAATAATCCGACATGACTTTTTTGACCTTTTTTTAAAATTCTTATTCCCAACAAGGGAACGCATTGTTTGAAATTTCATAAAAATTTTAGTTTTAAACGAATGGTAATGCTATAAATTTTGTTTAAAAGCGCGAGAAATCAACAATCATTTAGTATCTATACAGTACCGGACATGTCTTTTGGTCATTGGCCGAAAAAGCCGCGCCGGCCTTTTTGAATAACTTCTTTAGAAATCGAGTACTTGCGAAAATAAGCATATATTTGAACTCAGCAGCTCAAGCTCTATCTTTTGGTATATAAATCTCAGTAGAGTTGAACAATGCATATAGGCCCGACAGAATCAATCGAGTGGGCGCGACAGCTTGTGGAGTGGGTGTTTGAGGACTTTTTTCCGAAATTTTTAGCCGTCTTGCTGAGGAATTGTTCTAAAACTGTCCAGCTTGCCTTTGGAGTGTGCCGTGCACAATGCATACAGAATCGAACCTACCAATCGAGTGGGCGCGACAACTTGTAGAGTGAGCGTTTGGGGAGTTTTATCACAAATTTGCAGCCGCCTCACTCAGGAATTGCTCTAAGACTGTCCATATTGCATTTGGAGTGCGCCGTGAACAATGCATACGTCATCGAACCTATCAATCGAGTGGAAGCCACCGCTTGCAAATTGCACACGCGGACGTGTTCGGAGCGCAATAACACTGTCAGGTCCGAATCGTTTCGGCTGCAACTCGTGGGTCTTGTAGGCAGTGAAACGTTGTAGTAGTAAGCTAACGTAGAACGGTGTAGCTTATGATTAGGTAAAGTTACAGGGGCGCGAATATGCAGGTTAGCCTTGTGTTACACGATTTTTTCGGAATTCAGACGACCTCTGCAGGAAGACGCGTAGACCTAACGGCCTACAAACGCGTAAGCGAGCAGTACAATTAATGTACTTTATGATGACTTGCTCAGAACTCCCTAGTTTCCTGAAGTGCCTTAGCCCCATCTGCCAATTTAGAGTGGCGGAAGATAGCGGTTAGTGTTTCTTGAGTTCTTGCACGCCCAGATTTGAGTTTTCGACACTCGCAATGGTACTGCTCTGTTCAGCGTGAAAAGCGCTATCGAATGGTGTCAATTTCGGCCGATTTTGGAAACATCGATTTTTCGACAATTTCACATCGAGGACGAGACCGCTCCAGGCCGTCGCAGACGGACGATGACGTCATCGAAAATCGATGTTTTCGAAATTGGCCAAATTCCATCGTGCAAAATTTGTCCAAAATAGTCTAGGGGTTATTTGGGGCGCTGATTAAGAATCCGACGTCCGTTTTTGAAAATTCCGTCGACTTCAGCAGGTCACTTCCCGTTTGAGGGTTGTCGGGTCAGGATCACCGATCACCCTCAGTTATCGGTATAACCGGTCTAGTGCCGTAATCGTCCAAATGTACTTCGGCATCGTGTTCGGCACCCCGAATAGGTCCCCGACCCTACACGAATTTTGAGCAAAATCGGTGATCCTGGCCCGACCACCCTCAAACGGCAAGTAACCTGCTGAAGTCGACGGAATTTTCAAAAACGGACGTCGGATTCCTAATCAGCGCCCCAAATAACCCCTAGACTATTTTGGACGAAGTTTGCACGATGGAATTTGGCCAATTTCGAAAATACCAGTTTTCGATGACGTCATCGCCCGCGCAGCTCTGCCTAGGGCGCCCACGTCCTCGATATTGTCAAAAAATCGATTTTTTTGAAATTGTCGAGAGTGAAACCATTCGATAGAGCTTTTCGTTATAAACAAAACGGTGTTACCGTGAGTGTCGGAAACCCAAATATGGGCAAGTAAGAGGGCAGGAAACTTCAACCGCCGCCCTAAAACGGCAGATGGGGCTAAGGCAGTTTAAGCAGCTGAGAAGTTCTGAGCCCTTCACCGTAAAGTACCTTGAGCGCTCTGTTGGCATACGCTTTTTGAGGCCGTTAGCTCGCCGCGTCTTCTCACAGTGGTCCACCGAAATCGGAAAAAATGCGTCACGCAAGCCTCAGCTGCATATTCGCGCCGCTGTTACTTCGTCCACTCACAAGCTATATCGATGTTCTTTAGCATGCTATGAGAACGTTTTACTGGCTACAAAATCAACGCGTTGCAGCCAGATCGATTGGATCTCGACAGAGTTACTGCGCTCCGAATACGCCCTTGCGTCCTGTTTGGCAAGACGAGAGTCGATGTTCTCCGCGCTTTTATTCGCCCAGATCACAGTTCTCGATACTGCTAGAACACCGTTGAAATCAGCAGGAAAATTTCTATCAAATGGTATCAAGCTTGGCCAATTTCGAAAACATTGATTTTCGATGACGTCATCGTCCGTCTGCGACGGCCTGGAGCGGTCTCGTCCTCGATGTGAAATTGTCGAAAAATCGATGTTTCCAAAATCGGCCGAAATTGACACCATTCGATAGCGCTTTTCACGCTGAACAGAGCAGTACCATTGCGAGTGTCGAAAACTCAAATCTGGGCGTGCAAGAACTCAAGAAACACTAACCGCTATCTTCCGCCACTCTAAATTGGCAGATGGGGCTAAGGCACTTCAGGAAACTAGGGAGTTCTGAGCAAGTCATCATAAAGTACATTAATTGTACTGCTCGCTTACGCGTTTGTAGGCCGTTAGGTCTACGCGTCTTCCTGCAGAGGTCGTTTGAATTCCGAAAAAATCGTGTAACACAAGGCTAACCTGCATATTCGCGCCCCTGTAACTTCACCTAATCATAAGCTACACCGTTCTACGTTAGCTTACTACTACAACGTTTCACTGCCTACAAGACCCACGAGTTGCAGCCGAAACGATTCGGACCTGACAGAGTTATTGCGCTCCGAACACGTCCGCGTGTGCAATTTGCAAGCGGTGGCTTCCACTCGATTGATAGGTTCGATGACGTATGCATTGTTCACGGCGCACTCCAAATGCAATATGGACAGTCTTAGAGCAATTTCTGATTAGGACGACTGGAAGTTTCCGATAAAACTCCCCAAACGCTCGCTCTACAAGCTGTCGCGCCCACTCGATTGATTCTGTCGGGCCTATATGCATTGTTCAACTCTACTGAGATTTATATACCAAAAGATAGAGCTTGAGCTGCTGAGTTCAAATATATGTTTATTTTCGCAAGTATTTGATTTCTGAAGAAGTTATTCAAAAAGGCCGCTTTGGGACGCTCTAAAGCGGCCTATGTTGGCCGGCGCGGCTTTTTCGGCCAATGACCAAAAGACATGTCCGGTACTGTAGAATATAGCTATCGTGGAGCTTCATTCGTAATTAGATATAGTTGGTACAATTAGGACTCTTCCGATGTTCCTTATTGGCAAGCTTTCGCTGCTTAGCAGCTTCCTCAGGCCTTTAACAACATTACATATACTGAATACCAGCATCAAAACATACAATAATAAGGGCAAAACAGCGATGTGAGGATGGATGTGTTTTTCGTGACTCTTCTTGATGTACCGTTTACATCTGTGTTATTCCATGCAAACGTAAGCAATTAATCAGGTGGATATCGCACCGATCTAGTCGGGTATAATGGGCAATATCTCATTTTAACATACCAGATGATTAGATATGGTTGGCACAATTGAGACTCTTCCGATATTCTTTATTGGCAAGCGTTCGCTGCTTAGCAGCTCCATGGGCTTGAGGATTGTTCCATTGTTAGCTATAGTCTATTTGGATGAGAGACATATCGAGAGAAGCTTACTGACGCAAGGAATTGTATTCTACAAGCGTTACATGGCCGATGTTCCTGTCATCAGCGGCTCTACCGCTCTTGACCTGGATGCGACACTTGGTGTTGCCAACTGTTGTGAACCTAGTATCCAGTTCACGGTAGAGTCTCCCTGTGAAAATAGATTCCTCCCGTTCCTCAATACCAAGGTTCGGATCTACCATGGCCGTAAGAAATTCATTTGCTACAAGAAACCTGCATCCCAGAGTATTTTGCTCCACTCCCGAAGTGCACATCGTTTGTACATGAAAGTTAATGTGATAAGAAACCTTATAGCCACGAAGGATGAAACGTGTACTGAAGGATCTATGGAAGCACAAAATTTCTAAGCTGTCAAGGAGATCTGTAACTGCATTGTTCGAAGCACAAGATTAGAACGGCATTCCCTAAAACCTCTTCTAAGGATGCTCCTTTCTCGAGATCATAATCTTTTAGTAGCCGTTTCTTCTCAAAACGAGGGATATGTAGGTGAAGAACTAAATGAACATATTCTGGCTTAGCTTTTATCAGAGCTAAAAGTCGCGAAGAAACCGCGAATGAGGAGTTTCTCTTCCTATTATGTCTCATAACGCTTATGCTATTGTACATCACTCTGCCGGCTTACGTCCAAGGAAATAGAACATGAGACTACAAAAGAAGTTGAGAAGGCGAGAATGCCAATAACACAACTCACTTTCAGTGCCACAAGAAGGCGAGCTGGAAGTCACCACCGAGTTCGGCAGGATCCTCGTTAGAAATCAAGAAATTGTCGTGATTCCGCAAGGTTAGTGTTTCTGAAATTTATCTCGGTTATCTGAGGAAATGAAGAAGCTGCAGTTCAAAGCAATTTTGAAGCAGTGTCGAGACCATTTGAGGTCTGAGTGGGCATCTCTAATGAGTAGAACTACGGTAAACAACCGTCATTCTTGGACATCCTCCTCTATCGTACCCGAAGAAGTTTGTTATACAAGTCGAGCGTACACGGGATGCGTTCTTCCGAGGTACCCTCATCGAAATGTTTAAAAGCTGTGCAAATCCCGAGATCACCTTGAGGTCACATATACGACTTCAAACCAGTTACCGCGGCGCTGACGGGTGAAGCTGTCAGCAACAGCTTCTTGCTATGTAGCACGCACAGTTTCTTCAGCTTCCTCTGACCACTTCACTATAAGTTTACGTGCTCATCTAGTGAGTTTTTCTGACACAACCCCGAATCCTTAATTTTTGGTGCCAAATTCGAGGCGTTGCTCTTAGTAGGACTTTTCTCTCAAAAAACAGCTGTCAGGTGCCTAAAGTTGAAACAACCTCTATGCTAGTAGTGTCCTCTGTCAGCGACAGAAGGACCGTACTTCACTAGGCAGTCATAAGCAAGCAGTTGTGCAGATATCCTATCTCTTTTTTCATAACGTTTGTCCTATCTTTCTTTCTGTCTTTCTTTCTGTCTTCCTTTCTTTCTTTGTTACATAAACATGCCATGTGAATCCGTAAAACAAAAGATCAAGAAAACTAACAACTCTGCAGAGCAGAAAAACTGTGACCTAACATGAAAACACAACAATTCAAGGATTCATGTAACTGCCAAACAATTTAATGAAACCTCTGGAATCATAAGGAGCTCTTGCTTTCCTGCTGATTTTACAAAGTCGGAAGCCGCACGGTGTGCGAAAAAATGGTATCCTAGTCTGCCTTTCTGCAAGCACTAATATGTGTGAATCACCGCGAGTAGTTGAATTCCTTTCTACTCCAAAGGGAGGTAGAGACAGATCACATTTGCTATATAGGATTTTATGAAACAATATAAGGTCATGCTTCTTTCTTCTACATATATTCCGCCGTTTCCAAGCCTAGATTGATATTACGATCCTTAGAAGAGAAGATTTGGTCATATAAGAAACCAAGACTAGGAATCATTACTTTTCTTGTAAAACTATTTCGGACTGATTCAATTCTTGTCGCTGTTCCGAGATTAGAGAATGAAACTTATGGCGCGATCTCCTAGAGGTAGCAAAGCAGAGTTGTTTCAACGTCAAATCCACGTACTTGGTACACCAACGTAGTTCTTGGCCCATTCTTAGTGATTTTTATCGCGACGATATCGTTCAACGCTTTTCAGGAATTCGCTTCTCAGTTGACGTCAAGGGTCCATCTCGGGGTTACATACTTGAAGTGTACGGCACACACTTTCAACTACCCGACCTTGGACCGATAGGTTTGCGAAGCTTACTTATTCTATCTAAAATGTGAAGTCGTAGATCTTCCTAGGGTGCATAGGCGTCGCAAAGACTTCAGATGAGCTGGAAGCTGGCTTGAACACTGCTCTGGTCTCTTTAAATTGCTCCTCAACCGTTGGCTGCTCACAAGACTAGGCTCTTTGTGAATTCGTTCTTCCAGTTCATTAATTTTAGGTGACCTTAATTGGTAGGTGACTTTAATTTACCGGACTTGTTTGATAAATGCCCCAGCTCTGTATCCAAGCTCATCGGTGACACATTCGAAGCTCATGACCTCATCCATTTCGTAACTATACCAACCAGGGGAAACTCAACGCTTGACCTTGTACTGTGTAACAAGTTTGACATAGTTCGATCAGTTAAGCTGTGTGCACCCATTGGTAACAGCGATCATTGTTCTATCGTATTTAATCTTACAATGTATGTTAACGTAGTAGAATTCAGGTTCATAAGAGATTTTAAAGCTGTGGATTACTCTATTATCAGGGAGCATCTTATGAACATTGACTGGGTTGGTATTTTCAGGTCCCATGTGTCTGTGAACGAGTTGTACGAAATATTTCTGGCAATCCTGCAAAATTCCATTGAATCATTCGTACCCATTAAAAAAGTAACCACTGGAAACAAAAATCTGCCCAGCTATCTAAATAGAATGATGAACCTACGAAATTCACTATGGAAAAAAGCATACAATTCTGGCAACGTCGTAGATAACGAAAATTTTGACCGTCTAAATAAACAACTTGACAAAGCTTTGGATAAATTTACCCTCTATATGGAGCGGAAAGCTATTTGTTCAAAAGATAAAACTGCATTATCTAGATATGTAAACTCGAAATGCGACAAATATAGAGAAATTCCAAATCTGGTTAGGGAGGATGGAGAGGTAACATCATCTGGTATTGAGAAAGCTGATTTGCTTGGGAATGTATTTCTTCTTCTTCTTCTTCTTCTTCTTCTTCTTCTTCTTCTTCTTCTTCTTCTTCAGCGTCTGTCCCGCTTCGTAGCGGGGTCCGCTATTCTGGTGTCATGACGCCACCTTTCCCGATCCAGCGCTAGATCAGGGTGGACGCCAGCCGCTTTCAAGTCCGTATGTAACGTATCAGCCCAGCGCTGCTTCGGGCGCCCTCTAGGCCGCTTTCCTACCACCTCGAACTTAAGGCCTATCTTGCGGACGCTATCTTCCTTTCCACGCAGAACGTGGCCGTACCATCGTAAGCGAGCTTCGCGCATCTTGTCCGCTATCGGCGCGACACCGAACTTCTGCCGAATAGCTTCGTTTCGGATGCGGTCCATGCGCGTGACTCCAGCCGTCCAGCGCAGCATCTTCGTCTCCATGACGCTGAGGCGCGTTTCAACTTCCTTGGTCGCAGGCCAACACTCAGCGCCGTACATCGCTACTGGCCGGACGACTGCTCTGTATATCTTCGACTTCAAGCGCTCCGGTATCTTCCTATCGCAGAGCACCCCAGTCAACGAGCGCCACTTGGACCAAGCTGCACTCACGCGTGAATTCACTTCGACCATCAGTTTGCCGTCAGACGCGACTGCTGATCCCAGGTACTTAAAGACCGCAGTGCGTGGAAGCTCGATGCCGTTAACCTTGATAGAGCTGGACTCGGTAACGTCCGTCGTTAAATACTCGGTCTTCTTCACGTTCAATCTGAGTCCAAACCGCTCCAAGCGATCACACCAAGCTTGCAACTCTCGCTCGAGTTCTCCTTTATCTTCGCTAGCGAGCAACACGTCATCGGCATAAAGCAACGTCCAAGGGACGGGCTTCTGAAGATCTCGTGTGATGGCATCCATGACGACAACAAAGAGGAGTGGGGAAAGCGCAGAACCCTGGTGTACCCCGACAGAGATGGGGAACTCCATCGAAGTTCCAGCTGCAGCTTGCACTCGACTCTTTGGACAAAAGTAGAGAATTCGCACCCACTCTATGAGCTCTTCGGGAACTCCATGATGTCGCAAGGCGTACCATATCACTTCACGCGGTACGCGGTCAAAGGCCTTCTCCAAGTCGAGGAAGGCGATATGCACTGCCTTCTGTTTCTCGCGATGCTTCTCTATCAGGAGGCGGGCGGCGTGTATGGCATTAATGGTGCCACAGCCAGCCACGAAGCCGCACTGATTGCTGGAAAGCTGGACGATGTCCCGAATTCGTCCATCGACAATTCGCTCAAAGATCTTCATGCTGTGCGAAAGCAAGCGAATCGGACGGTAATTGGAGCAGTCTGCAGGACTGCCCTTCTTCTTCCAAATCGGAATCGTCGTACTTTGGCGCCAACTCTCAGGCACTTTTTTCTCCGCCACAACCTGATTAAAGAACTTCGCCAACCACTCAGCAGGGTACCAAAACTTCGACTTCCACAGTTCTGCTGCCACGTCGTCGGGCCCAGTCGCTTTGCCTGGCCTCATCTTCTTCAAAGCCGCTTCAATCTCCTCCACGGTGATCTTCTGAACGGGGCCGTGGGTTGGAGCCGTTAAGGGGATGGCTGGATGAGGAAATTCTACTGTAGAGATTTCCTCAAAGTAATCGCGCCATCGCTTCAATGCCTTCTTGCGGTCCATAAGAAGACGGCCGTTCTCATCATTGATGCCGAAGAACTTCTCGATGTCCTCGGTCTGGCGATGGCGATTCTTTGCGAGTCGGTACAGATACCGCTCACCATTGCGCGACTCGAGCTTTTCGTTGACATCTCCATAATGAGTGGCTTTTGCAACAGCCACGGCCTTCTTTGCAGCTTTCTTCGCTTCTTGGTACTTCCGCCAGTTATCGGCTGTCTTTTCGCCGAGAAACACGTGATATAGCGTCTTCTTCTCTCGAACTTTGGCTTTCACGTCATCTGTCCACAGCCAGGCCTGCTTGTCGACCTTCCGTCGTCCAGGCTTCGTGATGCCTAGCTCCGACCGTGCAGCGTGACGAATCGCGTCGGTGGCCTTCTCCCAAGTCTCGCCGACAGTTGTCACTGTCGGTAACCGCACGCGAGAAATCACAGCTGCTTCCTTCTCTTTCATTCGCCACCACTTGATTCTTGATGCACCGCATCGCTCGACCTGCTTCAGCCTCGGAGGGGCGATCTTTAAAGTACAGATCAGCGGTCGATGCTGTGGGGCGACCGTCTCATACGGCACGACCTTCGCGTCTGTGACAAGACTTCGGTCTCGATCCTTCGCAAGGACAAAGTCTATCTGAGTCCTGGTGTTCCCGCTATAGAACGAGATGAGGTGGGAATCGCGTTTGCGAAATACGGTGTTCACTATGGTGAGGTTGTGCGATTCCGCATATTCAAGGATACGCTCACCATCTGCGTTACGCGACCCGTAACCGAACCCACCATGACAGCCGTACCCGTCTTTCGTCGCGCCGACGTGCCCGTTGAGGTCACCAGCGACTATGATGACATCTTTCGACGGTACCTCTGCTGTCTTCTCATCAAGCAGGCTCCAAAACTCTTCCTTGGCTTGATCCGAGCAGCCAGTCTGCGGAGCATACACAGAGAAGAAGTGATAGAGTCGCTCCTTCGCGGCGACAACGATCTTCATCAATCGATCGTCAAAGCGCTCGACGCATACAATCGAGTCACGAAATCGTTCGGAGACGATTATTCCGACACCACTGGTGGTCCTGGGACTTCCACATAGAACGGCCTTGAAGCCACGTCCTATGTCCCTTGACTTGCGGTAGGACCACCTCGTCTCCTGCACCGCACAGAAATCAACTCTTCTACGCTCCAGTGCTTCAACCAACTCGCACGAGCGGCCCGTCAACGTACCCACATTCAGCGTTGCCACGCGGGTCCTGCTTACGTTACGGGACTTTCGGACTAGCTCAGTTGCCCCCCGATGCCGTCCTCGCATCAGGGACCCTCGCATACTTCTCACACTCGCCGGGCTCTGCGAGTGCGCGTCGGCTCCCGCGGACGCCGTAGCACTATCTCGAAACACTTGAGCTGTCATACACCATGTGATGTGACATGGGTCTTCGTAGGCCGGCCTGTCACAAGGGCCTGTCGCCTGCAATCGAGTGTCCGTGTTCGGCTTAACTCGCAGAGCGAGTAGTTTCCAGTGGCACCACGTGGAGGAACGGACATCGCCACCTGCTTGGGAATGTATTTCAGAGTGCATATAACAAGTCGACTAACTGGGAGACTGCCCCCCCCCCCTAGTGAATGATGTAAACCACTCAAGTTTATTCCCTCCTATGCGGCCATCTTTATGGTTTCACAGGAGTGATATAGCAGACATTCTGAATAAATGGCCAAAGTCTTCATCGACATCTCCAGACTCCATACCATTGGATTTCCTTAAAAACGTAAGTGAATGCATAGTGTCGCAACTGGAACATATTTTCAATTTAAGCTATATGAATGCTGAAGTGCCTACCCGCTGGAAGCATGCACTTGTAACTCCTGTTCTGAAGAAATCTCCGGCTTCTGACCCAAAAAACTACAGGCCCATCAGCATTACATCGGTTCTAGCTAGAATTTTCGAAAAAAATTGTCAAAAAGACTATCACGGAACACCTGAAGGAACAAGATATTATATCTGAGAATCAGTTCGGTTTTTCAGAGGGTAGGTCTGTTGAAACTGCGATGCTTACAGCTTTAAATGATTGGACCAGTGCCCTTGAAGATAAAGTACGAACTGATGTAGTTTATTTTGACTTTATGAAAGCATTCGATAAGGTTCCCATACCTAAGTTACTTTCAAAGATGAATATGTTAGGAATACATCCAATGATTGTCAGATGGGTGAAAGAATTTCTATCGGACAGAACGTTCCAAGTCAGGGTAAAAGACGAATTTTCGTCGGTTTTTTCAGCTTACAGTGGCGTTCCACAAGGTGGAGTTCTCTCTCCCTTGTTGTTTGTTATTTATACCTATGAACTTCCTGTTGAAATTTCGCGTTTTGGTGTCTCTTGCAAGGTTTATGCTGACGATATAAAAATTTATAAGGCCGTTAAAAAGAAGGAAGATTCAGACTCCCTACAGGCAGCAATTAACTACGTGGATCAATGGTTCCAGGGATTGGGAACTACCGCTTTCTGCGGAAAAGACCAAATATTTCATAGTTGCACCCCGAGGCAAAGATCAAATGATATTATACAACTTACAGGGATCTATTCTACAACCTGTCAAGGAAGTTCGCGACTTAGGTTTTTTGATATCGCACAACCTCGACTTCAAAAACCACTACAATGCAATCGTGAAGAAAGCAAATTACAAGACCTACTTGTTGTTTAAGATTCTGCGTACGGATGACCCAAAATTACTTTTACAAGCATACAAATCCTACGTTCGTCCGATAGTGGAGTTTGGAATAACAGTATGTAACCCATTTAGAATAAAAGACATAGAGCTGTTCGAAAGCGTCCAAAATAGTTTCACTCGGAAGCTATATATGAGATGTTTTGAAAGAGATTATAACGCCGTTCCTAACGGCATAAGGAGGGCCAGCCACCTTGGCCTTCAAACCCTTCAGAACAGACGTAGGAAAGTAGATCTGATTATGATGTTTAAGATCCTGACAAAAAGCGTTTCAATTGATCCAGTAACTTTTTTTGGTGCACCACTGACGACGTCAAGAAGGGGAAGGCTCAGACTTTATATTCCTGTGGCAAAATCCCAGATTAGGTCAAATTTCTTTACGTATAGAAACCTACGGGAGTTCAACAAATTACTTAGTGAAGAGGAAGATATCCTAGGACTATCTGTTCAAGCTTTTCAAAATCTTATTACTCGCAAAATGTTTGGTTAAATTTGATGGTTGCTGCTCGGTTCAGTTCTGTTTGTCAATAGCTTATACTATCCCAACAAGGCTAACTAAATTCTCTTTTCTTCTCTCCGTCTCCTGTTGGTTTTTTTAGTGTTACTGTTTGTCTGATGTTTGTTTTTGACACGTATCTTTTTAGATTTTTTTACGTGTGTTTATGTTACACGTCAGTAAATAAATAAATAAATAAATAAATAAATAAATAAATAAATTTCATCGGGCAGATGGCCACTACAAACGACAAAAGCATACGCCCTTGAGGTCTGCAAGGGCAAGTCATCTCTCCCTAAGGCGGTCATTAGAGCGTTAAAGTGCGGTCTGCATACTAATCACGAATCCACTAAGCTACATATTCCTATTTGCTGGACAATAAATGTTAGCCCTAATGGCCCAGTGAGACAAATAAAGGTCAGTAGCGTCTATCATGTCGATCTAAGCTTCTTATTTCAATTCTTGATATTCTTAGGTGCGTGTAGTTTCTGTGCATATTTGCTTTTTACAGTGTTACTGAAACAAGCGTCGATGGGGTGCAAGCGAATCATTCTCGAGCTCTCCAGCGTTTCTGAATTCGACAATGTCGATTCTACAGCTCGGAATTTCACGCAGTTTCATGCTTAACCTCAAGACGAACACAAAAACGCAGAAACATGTTGTGGTTTTCGCCGTTTATTGCGAATTTCCTATGCTGAGATTTTTCATGCAATTTTTTTCGAGCTGTGAGGTTTACTGTTCTTGAAAAGCCTGCAGCTTGGCCAAGAGCGTGCAAAAGCCATGACGAATCCCTTGTAGGTCTCTAGGATCTTGGCCAAGTCCTCAGAGTCATTTCAAAAAATTTCATATTCTGAAATTCAAGTATTGCTGGGATGAAATCAGCTTTCAATTTAAAAAAAAACCGGAGCAAATGTTCCTCTCTGAGAGTGTCGCAACAAAATTCTTGACACCCTCCTTCTTGAGGGCAGCTTTCCCTAATACGCATTCACAAACTCTCCTCGTTGTGATAAGCACGTCAGCTGCCAGTTACTTGGCTAGTCTTGGTGTCCACTATTAAAGCAGGCTTATAACTCTGGAGCCGCACTACTTACTCTGAACATCATTTTAAGGAGCGAATGGGCTGGCGAACGCTCGTGATTTTAAGACCCCAGTGGCATGGTTTGAAGACGTCGACATGCCGTTTCAGATCTACAACAAGTACCAGGGATCTTTCTTCGTCGCTGAACAGGTACACTGCTATTCCTTAGCGTCATGACCTGCACTATGAAGACAAAAACGTCATCTGTGACCTTTACTCTGGCAAAACTAACGTAATTCGCCCTTAGTGCCCTCGTATTCCAAGCAGGAAATTTCCACTTACGCTGTGTTGTACTTTCTAGAGGTCGCGAAGCGTGGCGCTAGTTTTTTGCATACAATCAGAAGCTCTTCCTAGTCGAGTTGGATGGGTTTTTTTATGACGACCATCCCATCCGCAGGGATTACTCAGCATGTCTAACTCTTAGCTGGCTCCATCATAAAAGACCTGTTTAGTCGAGGTGGACGGAGGTCTTTCCAAAACATTTTCATTCCCACTTGTTTCGCGTTAGAACTGCGGATCCCACTCATTAAGTGCTGTTTCCGTGAAAACTCGATAATTTACCCAATGCATTAATGCTTCCGTGCCAAACAGGCCGGTAGGTGGACCAATTTACAGAGCTAAGGCTACGCTTAGTTTCGGCATGCCGATCGTTTTCAGAGGACTTGTTCGACTTGTTTGGAGTAGACACGTTATCTCAAAAACAAAGCGTTGTTCGAACGGCCATAAGCTGCTGCTGGAAATGAAAAATGAAAATCAAGCTGGATTTTCTGACACGTCATCGGTCAAGATCGCGCCGTGCTCTCGTACGAAACTTTAAGTTCCAGGCTCCAATGACTTTTTATGGAGAAAATTTTTGTTAAAATTTGGCCTTCGACTGATTACATCGTTGCCGTATTGAAATCTGGAACAACGCAGCCGCGCACTGCAAATTGTGGCAGAAACTGTTCACTCAAGGGTGGGAGCACTGGGTGAGATGTATACATTTGTCTCAGGTAAGGCTCTTAGTGAGACCTAGGACTTGGATGAAAGACCAAAAAGTAGGGCGCTGCGAGTCACAAGGCGCGAATGGCTCGTTCAAAACATCAAATTATAGACGCGATTGACTATGCAGGGGTTCAATATTGTAATAAATTGATCCGACCATTGTAAGGATTGTCAAACTTTAGAAAAGGTAGATCTATGTTTTTCACCTCGAAATAGGACCAAATTAACAGTCACCTGCGTGTGTTATCCGCTTCCTTTTCACCTACGCTATAGACATAGATGAATTGGCAGTCAAATTAGATCCTAAAGGATGCTATGAAACTGCGATGTGATCAACTACTAATAAATTTTGCATGTGACACCTGCGTATACAGTCACGTCTATATGTCGTTTGAGAGTTTGAGCAAGTGCTTCAAGCGGTCGTGACACTTTGTAAACCATTGGGTTCCTATTTTTTGCTCTTTCACCGTAGCTCTAGCGCATCCTTCTATCAACATCATCATCATTTTCATTAGCGTCTGTCCCGCTTGGTGGCGGGGTCCACTCTTCTGGTGTGGTGACGCCAATTCTCCCGATCAAATGCTTGATCAGGGTGCACACCAGCCATCTCTAAGTCCAAGCGCAACGTATCTAGCCAACGTTGCTTCGGGCGTCCTCTGGGCCGCTTTCCAGGGACCACAAGATTCAGGCCAATCTTACACACGGTGTCGTCGTTAGCGCGAAGGACGTGGCCGTACCATCGAAGACGAGCTTCGCGCAGCTTCTCGGATATTGGAGCGACACCGAACCTCTGTCGTATGGTGTCGTTACGAACGCGGTCCAAACGCGTAACTCCAGCCGTCCACCGTAGCATCTTCGTCTCCATTACACTGAGGCGGCTTTCAACTTCCTTCGTCACGGGCCAGCACTCAGCACCGTACGTCGCTACTGGGCGGACTACTGTTCTATAAACCTTCGATTTGAGGTGCTCAGGTATTGTCCTGTCGCAAAGCACCCCAGTCAACGAGCGCCATTTGGACCAGGCTGCACTCACACGCGCATTCACCTCCATCTTTAAGCTGCCATCGGACGTGACTGTTGACCCAAGATGCTTGAAAGATGTCACTCGTGGGAGCTCAGTACCATCGATCTTAATA
Source organism: Heligmosomoides polygyrus polygyrus (assembly GCA_947396885.1). Lineage (NCBI taxonomy): Eukaryota > Metazoa > Nematoda > Chromadorea > Rhabditida > Heligmosomidae > Heligmosomoides > Heligmosomoides polygyrus. The sequence continues at coordinate 37,719,038 of OX377205.1, read as the reverse complement.
GATCCGTGCTCATTCACATCCGTTGTCAAGTACTCCGTCTTTTTGACGTTTAGCTTGAGACCGAACAATGCCAAACGATCGCACCACGCCTGTGCCTGTCGCTCGAGTTCGGTTTTGTCTTCACATGCAAGCATGACGTCGTCAGCATACAGCAGCGTCCAAGGTGCCGCCATTTGGAGATCTCGTGAGATTGCATCCATCACGACCACGAAGAGCAGTGGGGATAGCGCAGATCCCTGATGCACCCCTACAGAGATGGGAAACTCCATCGAGGTGCCCGCTGGCGCTCGCACTCGACTCCTTGGGCAAGAGTATAGAATGCGCACCCACTCAATAAGCTCTTCAGGGATACCATGTTGTCGCAACGCGTACCATATAACATCTCGCGGAACGCGGTCGAAGGCCTTCTCCAAGTCCAGGAAGGCAAAATGCACCGGTTTCTGTTTCTCGCGGTGCTTCTCTAGCAGAAGACGAACGGCGTGAATGGCATCAACGGTGCCACAGCCAGATACGAAACCACACTGATTCGTGGAAAGCTGTACGACATCCCGGATACGTCCGTCGACAATTTGCTCAAAGATTTTCATGGTGTGCGAAAGAAGACGAATTGGACGGTAACTGGCGCAGTCTGCAGGACTGCCCTTCTTCTTCCAAATCGGGATGGTCGTGCTTTGCTGCCAACCCTCAGGCACTTTCTTCTCAGCAACAACCTGATTGAAAAACGCAGTCAGCCAGTCAGCAGGGCACCAGCCCTTCGACTTCCACAGGTCAGCTGGCAGGTCATCGGGACCAGTGGCTTCGCCTGACTTCATCTTCCTCAGGGCTGCTTCAGTTTCGCTAACTGTGATCTTCTGAACGGGACCGTATACAGGTGATGCAAAAGGAACAGCAGGATGTTCAAATTCTACATTCGAGATTTCCTCGAAGTAGTCGTGCCATCGCTTCACAGCCCTCTTACGATCCATCAGAAGGACCGCTCTCGTCGTTAATGCCAAAGAACTTCTCAATGTCTTCTGCTTGGCGACAGCGAGCTTTGGCGAGTCGGTAAATATAACGCTCACCATCGCGCGTTGCCAATTTTTTACTGACATCAGCGTAGTATGCGGCTTTAGCAGCGGCCACTGCCTTCTTTGCCGCTTTCTTTGCTTCTCGATAGTTCCGCCAATTATGGACTGTTTTATCACCGACAAACACGTGATAGAGCCGTTTCTTTTCTCGGACTTTCTCTCTGACATCATCAGTCCACAGCCATGCCTGCTTGTCGACCCAGCGTCGTCCAGGCTTCGTTGTGCCGAGTTCAAGGCGTGCAGCCCGAGATATCGCATCGGTAGCGTCCTTCCAGGTTTCGTCGACAGTTGTCACTGTCGGCAACCGAATGCGAGAAATAACTGCCGCTTCCTTCTCTTTCAGTCGCCACCATTTGATTCTAGCCGACCCACATCGCTCGACATGTTTACACCTCGAAGGTGTGATCTTCAGCGAGCAGATCAGTGGACGGTGTTGCGTGGCAACCGTCTCAAACGGCACGGTCTTCGCGTCTGTGACAAGGCCTTGGTCGCGACGCCTAACAAGGACATAGTCAATCTGCGTTTTAGCATTCCCACTATAAAACGAGATGAGGTGGGAGTCACGCTTTTGAAATTTGGTGTTCACGATGGTGAGGTCATGTGAGTCTGCATACTCAAGTATACGCTCACCATCGCCGTTGCGCGACCCATATCCAAAACCACCATGACAGTTGTAGCCGTCTTTCGTTGCTCCGACGTGACCATTAAGGTCACCTGCCACAACAACCATATCTTGTGACGGTACTTCCGCTGTCTTCTCATCAAGCAGGGACCAGAACTCGTCCTTGGTTTGCTCGGAACAGCCTGTCTGCGGAGCATACGCAGAAAAGAAATGGCATCGTTGATCTTCTACGGCGACAACAATCTTCATCAAGCGGTCATCGAAACGTTCTACGCTTGCAATCGCGTCACGGAAACGCTCGAAGACGATCACACCGACACCACTGGTGGTCCTGGGACTTCCACATAGAACGGCCTTGAAGCCACGTCCTATGTCCCTTGACTTGCTGCAGGACCACCTCGTCTCCTGCACCGCACAGAAATCTATCTTTCTTCGCTCCAGTGCTTCTACCAACTCGCACGAGCGGCCCGTCAACGTACCCACATTCAACGTTGCTACGCGGGTCTTGCCTACGTTACGGGACTTTCGGACTAGCTCAGTTGCCCCCCGATGCCCTCCTCGCGTCCTCAGGGACCCTCGCACACTTTTCACACTCGCCGGGCTTTGCGAGTGCGCGTCGGCTCCCGCGGACGCCGTAGCATTATCTCGAGAAGTCTGAAACGCCATCAACCATATGATGTGACACAAAATGTTCATAGGCCGGCCTGTCACGAGGGCCTGTCGCCTGCATTCGAATGTCCGTGTTTGGCTCGGCTTGCAAAAGCAAGCAGTTTCCAGTGGCACCACGTGGAGGAACGGACATCGCCACCTAGCACATCCTTCTATCCTAACCAAAAACAGAGCTAGGGCCCCTTGATCAATTTCTCCACATTTGAGTTCACCCTTTGCGCCTAAAATTGCAGAGCTTGGAAACTTTGCTTTTGAATTCGAGAAGAGCACTGACAGGTGATATGATCAGTTCCTGGTCAATATGTATTGTAACTGTCCTTCAGTGGTCTCGGTGCAGTCGTTCGCGACTAAGGCCTAAAGTTTTGGACGAGAGCATGCCGCGATCCTGACCATTTACATATCGAACAATTTCGTGCACCCGCGCGTTCGCAAAATTTCTTCAACAGGTTCACTAACAGCCGCGCAGCGCCCTTTCGAACGGTGTTTATATTTCTGAGACACCATGTATGTATGTGCAGTAAGGAGATCGCTTCGTTCACAGTTTTGAATCCCACCATTAGTGCGCTGATTGAAGGCAGCTGGGTGGCCTCACCTGAAGCCATGCAGGACGAACAATTAATCAAGTGCAATAAAAGCCAATTGACATTCCAGGACCACTCACCCTTCGATGTCGTCGCCTGGCACGGCAATTACGCTCCGTACAAGTACGACCTTCGCAACTTCAACGTCATCAACACCGTTTCGTTCGACCACTGCGTGAGTTCGGAGTGATGGAAGGATACATGAAAAGGGGATGAGCTTTCCTTGTGAAAATGTAGGGCGTTGTTCCACTGTAAGCCACAGGATAGCGTGGCATTTATGCAAAGTGCCTTCACGATAGTAATTAAGTCAAGTGCTGAAATATGAGTATTATGTACACATAGTATTAGTATTAGTACACATGGGATTCCAAAAAGGGATCGATTAATTTGGACATTGTTGAACTTTTTCTGTTTTGTGTTTCTCGAAAACGTCGTTGCTGGTTTGAATCTGGCGACCACAGTTTCCTATTGAACCGGAAAACCAGATGAATTTTTCCACCAATGATAGAGAATGCGTACCAGATTGTGAGGAATAAGTGAGCAATGAACGACCTATATGAGAGAATCTGAACAAACCCTTTCGTCTGCACTACGTACAGTGCCGTTCAGCGAAGCTTCGACGGCACTACGGCTATTTGCAGGACCCGTCGATCTTCACCGTTCTCACAGCTCCCTCCGCGAAGCCGGGCACGGCCATAGCTGATTTCGTGATTTTCCCGCCGAGATGGGGTGTAGCTGAGGACACTTTCAGGCCTCCTTACTACCACAGTGAGTGCATTCTGCTTCGCGAGTTCGTCTTTATTGGCATGAGCATCGCCTCTTCACAGTTTCTGCCCTCTATGCTTCGAACACCCACTCCAGCAACGCGGTTTCACTTTGTTCGCTATGCATTCCATAGCTCCTTTTAAAAAGCGGGCATTAGCATTAGTTGACTGAACTTCGCGAGTCGTCTATAACTACATACATAGTCTCGTGAGTTCGCGTAACAGCGATGTACAAGTAGGAGCAAAATAAAGCACATTAGGCATGATTCTAATTCCTCTCTTACAGCTTTTTTGTGGGAAGGACTGCTACTAGCACTCCATACCATCTCTCACTCTTCATTTCGTCACTTATCAAGATTACATGGGCTTAGAAAAAGGTCTCAGCAGTTGCCCATATAAATGATTTGGCTGCTGCTCTCACATCCGCTTGGAATAAGATGAAGATCACGACCTAACGCTCCTTAGGATGTCAATGCATTCGAGTTTTTGTGAAGAGGGTAGCATCTCACATGTTCCCTCACTGTTCAACTCCAATTTCACACTTCATGTCTGGAAGGAAATTTATTCGTTCTCCACTCTTCAGATCCGATGGATACGTGCATGTTTCAAAAATCGTCAAGCATATTTTTGAACGAGAATTTTGAACGGCTTCAATTTTTCCCTATTTTCATTTTCAGGAAATTGTATGTCCGAATATATGGGGCTGATTGTTGGATGCTACGAAGCGAAGGAGGGTGGCTTCCGCCCAGGAGGTGAGGTTGCAGTTCATTCTATAAATTATGCTCAAAAATGTCAGCGCAACTACATACATATTTGCCTCTCCTATCTCCTTTATTTCACTTCAGTGAAAACTCTTTCAACCTTGGAACATGCATTGCGCTTATCCCTGCCTATCACCCGAAAAGTAGGAGAACCACGTCTTTCTTCAGATCGACCTGTTCTCTGCGCATTCAAATAAACATGACGTATAACCAATAAGCACCAATACACAGATCTGCCGCGTCTCCTCCACCGGTTCAATCGTTTTTTTAAGGTGGATCGCTGCACTCCATGATGACACCGCATGGTCCGGACATGAAGTGCTTCGAGAAGGCATCGAACGACGCTCTGAAACCGCAGCGCGTGGCCGACGGGACGATGGTTTGTGCACGAGCGAAGCATCCAAAATAGGCAGCTTCTGCTGAGGCTGGAGAACTTCGACACCATGACATGCTTTCCAGTCCTTCATGTTCGAGAGCTCACTGAACATGGTAATCACCGAAAAGGCAAAACACGAGAACGTTGATCGCGACTACTACAAGGACTGGCAACAGCTGAAAAAGCACTTCAAGTTCCCAGCGTGAGCACTACCACTTCCCTTTTTGTATCAGCTAATAGATAATGGAAGAGAAAGTGAGGACATACTTTACTTCCGCTTTCAAAGAACAAACCGACAAATCCCAGAACCAACAGCTGCGTCATTGTAACAAACCAGCTACCCCAAGGTAGAACTCAATTTCAATTGAGGAGGCCTTGATCTCATTCAGGATAACCGAACACCAAAGATTCTGGGGCGACATCCTTGCGTCCAACTTCTCCTTGGGTGATCAAAATATTAGGTTGGTGCAAAAAAATGACCGTTTCCGTACTTGCTATGTTTCAGCATTCATAAATAAATGAAACTGAAACGACTGCAGTCATTATGAGTTGGGGTTACATGTCGCGAAGGTGAGCAGCATTGGAAAGTGGGAACGCGCCAGCCAATAATAGCCAAGCAGATCACAGTCCGAACACATGCCAGCCAATATCGATGGAAAGCACGTGTTTTCAAATGTGGCGAAAAATGGATTCTCTACGACATCTGACGACGCTCAGGTCAAATGTTGAACCATAACGAAGCCCCGAAGCATTTCCCAATGCCGGCATTGCACCAGAGAAAGGTTGGTGGATAGTTGGGTGCTAGCAGCCGGCTTGGTCCACAACAGCTTCCTGACTCTGGACTAAACCATCACAGCGGGGAACTGCTGTGACGAGCCCGATAAAATGCACTGAAAATTGCATCGAGATTACCCTGCATTAAGCCATATTTATTTATTTATTTATTTGCACAATGTCGTGCGCACAAAAATAGTACGTTTAAAAAGGACACAGCACATAGAAATTACGTGGTGTTAAAAAATTCAACAAATCAAAACTAGCCATCATTGTTACTTTTTTATGTTAGCACAACCCTCAAACGGCGGCAAATAGAAGTCACTTAGAAGAGATACAGTTCAAGGAGAATAAGGGTAAGGAAGCCAGATAAGAATGATGGGATAGACGATGGGATAGAGGATGATGGGTGACTGATGAAGAAGAGCAGTGGCCCGCCAACACTGCAAGTCGTGGGAGAAATCGGCTCCGGATACCAACTTAGTAGGTCCGTCAACTCCATCAGAACCCATCGAAGACGGCTGCTTGGGGAAACGTAAGACGGTAACACTGGCTAATCAGAAACAAAGCAGAGAAGTTCTAAAATTCAAAGAAATTTTGAAACAAACAAGAAACGAACAAACGTCAGAAAAGTGCAAAAAAAACAAAGAAAAAAAAGAAAAAACAAAGAAAAAAGAAGAGCAGAAGGAAAGAGCGAAAAATAAACAAAAAAAGCTCTGAAGTGAAAAAATAAAAAATAAAAACATCCAAAACAAAGGATTTCCTGGTTTTAGGAAAGTGGAATATAGCAGAATCTTTTTTCACTTAGACGATATCACGAATATGTAGTGTTGAAAGTAAGTCTATTCTCTTTAAACATTTTCTAAAAACATACGTATTTGGTGCTTCTAATAGGTTGGGTGGTAGCATTTGTAACCAACGAGCTCCACGAAAGAACAGAGAATTAAAAACCTTTTCTCGGTTTTTCTTCTTAATCTTGGGATAGCGAAAGCAGTACCTATTACTCCGACCTTGTGTTGGCAAAAAGGTCCAGTAGCTACTAGCCTTAAGCCTAGATTCGCCTTTTAGGATTTTGAAGCAAAACACTAGATCATTTACAATGCGTCTGTATTGCAGACTATTTAGGCTGAATAGTTTTAGCCGCTCTCGATATCTAGGACACGTTCCAATAGAGTTGGAACAGTTTACACATCGATTAAACAAAATCTTTGTGAAAAAATACTACTCATACATCAAGCAAACCTGCGACAACGCCATGTCGGAAGCAGGTTGAGTTGGGGTTACATGTCGCGAAGGTGAGCAGCATTGGAAGGTGGGAACGCGCCAGCCAATAATAACCAAACAGATCACAGTCCGAACACATGCCAGCCGATCAAGGTACCGGCTGTACACGGCCTCTCTGAATCGCACCCCATTGCGGTATGATTGGATGAGGCGTTCCCACCTCACAATGCTGCCCGTCTTCGCTACATATGGCGAGTTTAGATATGAAACTCCCGACCGTCCTCTATACTGCGCAGACCTTCCTTCTACACACTCACTTTTTCAAGCATCTCCACATTTTCTGGGCGAGAAATGCTTCCAAAGACGTGGCGGTGCAAAAAAGGCGCGATCTGGCGCCTTTTTGAACTGAACTAGAAACTTGAACTAGAACTCCAGGATTTTAAGCTGCAGGAACATCTATACTAGGATCTCGTTAGAAGAAATGTGCTGATTCTTCTCGTTGTTACGTTGATCGAAAAGCTGTCCTTTGGAGCGGGTTATAGTATTTTAACGTAGTTGCTTCAAAAAGGCCATTATTTTTGCACCACGGTAATACAATTTGCTTTGGTAGTTCTGGCTTTTCATAATAAAGGAGATCTGGACCAATGTACAGGGTGTCTCAAAAAATGTATGCACGGTTTGAAAGGTGATAACTTTGCTCACAGTAAAGGAACTAAAGAAGTTAAAGGCTTGTATGATAGCTTAAGAAAATGAAAATTTTCTATCATATGAGCGGCATGGAATGCGCCAGCACTCCTCTGCTCTGAAATTTTGCATTTTACAGTCGATTGATTGTATTTCGCTTGAATACATGTTATAATTTCGCCACAAAGTGATCTTTTCGATTAATTCATGCTTTTTCAAGGTTCAAAACTTAAAAACACACAAAAGCTTGCGAAAAATTTAGGATGTCCTAAAAATGCAGGTACTAACATTGCATGTAGTGAAGCTTTGGAGGACGTTTGAGACTCGTATGAAACCAGAAGGTAGTGAAATTTCAGCGACCTGTAAATAGGCAGGATTGCGCCATGCCTCCGCCTGAAACTTTGCATTTCAGACTCGATTGATTCTGCATTGGCTGAAAGCCCTTTACAATATTGTTGCTACTAGGCCACATTAACCTGTGCTGTGCAGTGTCCAGTAGCTGCAGTTATGCCGACTAGCCTCTCCGTTCAGCGTGAATGTTGCTTCATCAGTCCACAGAGTGCGTCTTGTAAAGTGGAGCTCCTGCTCGCATTTAAATCGTGCGATCAATAAACTTGAATGTCACGTGTCTTTCACATGATTTTCAACTTCTAAACGTTAAAAAAGCACAGCACTGGTTAATCTAGCCAAGTAGTGACAAGTTTGTAACAGGCCTGCAGCCCATGCACAAGCGATCGAGTATGAAGTGTAAGGTTTCGGGTGGGAGTATGGCGCAATCTTGACTATTTCACGCCGCAATAATCTCGTTGCTCTACACCTTCATGTGAGTCTCAAACATCTTCAAATGCTTCACTAGCAGCAATGTTAGAACGTTTCAAATACTATCCGCATTTTTTAGGACACCCTGCACTTTTCGCAAGCTCTTGTGTGTTTTTAAGTTTTGAACCTTAAAAAAGCATGAATTATTCGAAAAGACCACAATGTGAAGAAATTGTAACATGCATTCAAGCGAAGCACAATCAATCCTGTGTAAAATGCAGACATTCAAAGGAGTGCATGGCGCATTCCATCCCGATAATATATTAGGAAATTTTTATTTTCTCAGTCTTTCTATGAGCCCTTAACTTCTTCACTTTCTTCACTGTGAGCAAAGTTATCACCTTTCAAACAGTGCATACATTTTTGAGACACACTGTGGATGCTACAACACTGGTCAAGGTCGGGCGTGGTGCCCAACTTAATTAAATATGGTTGTCAGTGTTTCCAAAAAAAACTGGCGGTGAGATCGAACATTCTCGACAACACAACGTGATACATTACTGGTCTCCGAGGCATTATGTCTAACCTCCTGCTTGATGACGCTCCATTCTTGACCCAGTTGTGGTATTTCAGCGCCAGATGTCCTGGACCAATGCTGTCGCAGTAAGCACGTCACCTAATGCCGGAAAACGACGACCGAGTTCAGATGGCTCTTGGCTTCTGATAGTAGACTGTTCAGTATTACTAATGGAAATAAATCCTTCAATCTTTTTGCTCGTTGATACTATTCTGGAAGTGGTTCAAGCCACTTGTACATGTCAATTTTCCTGAACGAGCTTTACTGCCATATTGTTGTACTTCCTCTCCAACTACACGCCATCGCTGATAAGATGAATGTTTTGTGGTGCTGTTCACATCCTATCAGCTTTCCTCCTTGCTTCAAGTTCCACTATTAGAGGGCTTCCTCAGACAAATATTTTTAGGTACCTTCGAAAGACGGGAACTGATTAAAGTGAGGGAATGAGCGCACCGACCATCGGCCCCAGCTCATCCTCAGCAGGCAATGGCTACGCCAAGTATCAAATTCGCTCCACAGGTTTGTATCAAAGCCAGATGAGATATGCGAGAGTCATTCCTGGCGAAAAGCACATAATGGCAGCGTTCACACTTAAGGAACTAGTGAAGCTGGTACATAGTTCCTCGTCAAGCGAAAATCCTTTTTTTAGAATTTTTTTCTCAAAAAATAAATTTTTTAGCTTGACGAGGAACTATGTGCCAGCTTATCGGGATATGTGTTCTTTACACTTGTTCTTGTTCGAACGTATACAGATTTGAAACTCAATGCAAACAGAAATTTTATAGTTAATCGAATAAAAATCGTGATGTCTTGGACGACTGCGTGGCGCCTCTTCATCTGGCATAAAAAATCGCCTCCTTCCTGCTCTTTAAATCAACCTCTGAATCATTTTTGTTGCTTAAAGATGAGAATTTCATAAAAAATTGCAAACAGTGAGTTCACTTATTGGTGAGTGAGAATTTAGTAAAATGTAGAAGGAGTTCGTTTGGTTTTGAAGATGTTCACTTCCATAAGAAAAGCGTTAGGCTTGTTTGGAATAGTATTAAATTAAACGTGAACAGTGTCCAATTTGATGTCGAAGTGTTCAAGTTGACCTGAAGATTAAATATTAGGTTGGAAAGTGAATTTGTGGACTCTCAAGCTTCTTCAACAAAAGTGTTTATTAACAAATAACTAATAGCAATCTTTAATTGAAGTAAAAATTGGAACGCAGAACCGCTTCCCATTTATCAGGTAGCTGATCTATCCCACGGCTGTAGAACTCTTGTGGTTTTGAGGCGAAAACTCCTTGGAGGTGCATTTTGACCTGGCTCACATTGGTAAGTCGTCCTAAAGCCAAGGAGTGCTGCAGCGACCAAAAAGGTGAAGTCACTCGGCGCGTGCATTCTGGGCTGTAAGGTGGATGAGCTAGACTCTCCCAGCCAAAGTGTTCGATTTTTGAAAAAGCGTAGTTCGCGACGTCTGGTCTAGCGTCATCCTGCTGAAGGACAACGCAACTCCTGAAGAGCTGTCGGAACCGATTCTGGCGGAGTTCAGCCTGCACGGGGTCAAGTTGAAAGGAGTACACCTCGCCGCTATTGGTGGAACCGCTCTCGATGACTTTCGAATGATAACACCTTCCCAGCACCAGGGGGCGGGTAGCATCACTTGTCTGGTGGGGTCAGCCCTAGGCGTTGACAGCGGCTTCTGTTTTGATCTAAGCCACTGGTTAGAACGCTGATGGTTATTCAGTGGAATCCACTTTCATCACGTGTTACCATTCGGTGGAGAAATGCTTTCTGCTTGGGACGATGCAACAATTCCTTCGAGGCATCCACACACTTCTTGTTCTGCAATAGGATCAAGTCGTGAGGCATTCATTTACCGAGCTTTACAGAGAAGCCAACGCTGTGAAGAATCATACCAATAGAGGTATGTGAGCACCTAAAGTCGAGTGGCAAAATACGCGTTGTCAAGCTCGGATTTCCTTCGATGGCACTAACTACAGCTCGACGACCAAGTGCAATCGGTCGTCCGTGCATCGCTTGTCTTCAGTTTCAACGTAGCCCTCACGGAACTTCTTGAACCATTCGAGCACTGTCGATCGTTGGACAACCTCACCTCCTACAGCTACACATATGTTCTGTCGGGCTTCAGCTGCAGAATGGCCAAGCTGGTACTCATGAAGAAGGCGTTCGCGAATAGTGACTCTGTCCTCTCATCTCAGACTAAAAAACTTTCCTTAAGTCAGAGTGGCAGGACAACAACAGGCAGCTTCGGGAAGTGCAGTGTAGTTGCTTTCAAATAGTGGAAAGAGCTAAAGAGTTGATGCCAAATATCCTGATAATCTCTGCTAGAAAAGGTGACTATGAATGAGTCCGAATTTATTAATAGTCGCCAACCTAATATATTCCAAAAACCATATCTTGGTTCATAGAGCACTATTTCATTAAAACAGAAAGCGTACATGTACATGTGGCACCTCTGCCGATGTAATGGGCATTTGTAGATTACGCTCTCTCAAAACCATATGAATTTGCTGCTTGAAATCGTAAAAGTCGAACCTGAGACCATGTTGTTTCACATACATACCTTCTCCTGAAGGTTTCCAGAGGTTCGAAAAAAACGCGTGATTTAAATTTGTGAAATTTAAAAAGCCCTTTAATCTACGATTGGCTTAACGACGATTCTTGAAAGCTGTTAGGTGGATGTTCCATTACGATCTTGCTCTTGCGCCAGGCGGGACTTGAACCAGCACACTTTGCATCCCGTGCAGGATGCTACGCCTATGGAGCCAGTTAAGCTGAAGGTCTTTGTACAAGAAGCAATGTTTGCGTTTTTGTTGAAGTCTAGGAACTCGAACGGTACCCTCGAGCGGGATTCTACGCCTTACATCACCGCTCATGAAAGATGCACAGCTGGATCGCACAGCAGAAGTACTAGACGAATGCCAGTCATAGGCTTCGAACTCACCTGGGAAGGGTCTCAGGCGTAGGTCTGAACGGGGGAAACGGGTAGTGCTGCGAGAATCTTCACCGTCCATATAGTAGAAAAATATGCTTCGTTTTTGCTGAGTCCTTGAATCAAAGGAGCTACGAGCCCTCGAAGGCGGGTATATAGTAGCGAACCATCAGCACGTGCCCACGTGCTGCGCGCGCGATATTGTATGGGAGGCGGCGAAAGGCGCTGCGGCAAGTGAGTTTGGTTCGACAGGGTATGGGGCTCCTTCAAAGGTGCTTGACCGGATGTTCGATTCCCGTGCTATGCACTGTTTTTGCATTTTTTCATAACCACTGTCTCCTTCACCAATTTGCTTCCTACACATCTCCTACACATTTATTTCACTTTAAATTGTCAAAAGGCTCAGATTAGTTATCAACATCCCATGATCTCGACAGCCCTAGTCACCCGTACCTGCTGTAACCTACCGTAATAAGCCGAAATTTCAAAAGCGAATGTCAGATGCGCGATCAGCACCCCAAATAACCCTCCTAGGAGGAGTCTGGGCCAAATCGGTGGTTATGACCTCGACAGCCCTAGTCATCCGTGCCTTGTGTAACCCGGACCTGCTGTGAGGTCACTGTTTAACATTCGCTGAAAAACACAAAACGTTGTATAATTCAGAAACAGGGAAAAGTGAGTGAACCACAGCTTATAGTAAACCCTTATTTGACAATTTCACCTGTATCACCTGTCGTCCCGTTGATCATCGACTTTCTCGAGCGGGCGCCAGCAGCGTCTCCATTCGTCCCTGTCGCGTGCCAGAGTGGTCCAATGGATCCTCCTCGCTCGAGGGACACGAAGAGCGTCATATCGGTCGTTCAGGGCTTTCACGAAGAAGTCCGACCAACGCGTTGGTGAGCGTCCTGGTGTTCTTTTGACATCCCGCGGAATCCAATCTGTGACGGCTCTCGTCCAGCGGGTGTCTGCGAATCGCATTACGTGGCCGGCCCACCTAATTTTCGACGACTTGGCCCATGCGACAGCGTCTCTGATCTTCGAACGTCGGCGAAGCTCGGAACTCCGGAGGCCTTCTCTCACTTGCGTGAGTCGTGTCACTCCGAGCATCGTCCTCTCGATTCCACGCTGCGCGACGCTGATCGCGTGTTCATCCTGCTTACGTATAACCCAGGTCTCTGAGGCGTATGTTAGGGCAGGAAGAACAGTGGAGTCGAATAGGTGGGCACGGAGTCGGACGTTCTTCGTTTTCTTCACGACTTCTTCGACGCTCTTGAAAGCTCCCCAAGCCGCTCGTTTCCTCCTGCTCAGCTCTGGTGCTGGGGTCTTGGCCATGTTGACTTCGCGACCCAGATACACATAGCTGGAGCATTCGGAGACGTTCGTTCCGTTCAGCGAGAATGGGGCATCAGAAACCCATCCGTTCTTCATGAACATCGTCTTCGTAAGATTCAGCTGCAGTCCAACGCTTCCACATACACGATCGAAGTCGGCCAGCATTCGTTCCGCCTGACTGATGCTCGGTGTTATGAGCACGATGTCGTCAGCGAAGCGAAGATGGTGCAGTTGCCGACCGTCGACCTTCACTCCCATGTCTTCCCATTCTAGTTCGCGCATGACGTTTTCGAGGGTGGCGCTGAAGAGCTTCGGGGATATGGTATCCCCTCGTCGAACCCCTCTCTTCACGTCAATGACGACGTCGTTGTAGAATGGTGAGATCTTGGTCGTGAATCCACTGTACAGCTCTTGAAGGACTCTGATGTACTGAGTAGGAACGCCCTGGGTGAGCAGGGCTTCCATGACCGCTTCAGTCTCGACGGAGTCGAATGCCTTCTTCAGGTCGATGAACGTAAGGCAAGCCGCAGCTTGTACTCTCGCGACACATCGATGAGTTTCGTAAGGTGTAATGTATGTGGTCGATCGTGCTGAATCCTCTCCGAAATCCTGCTTGTTCGCATGGCTGTCCTTCGTCCAGCGTTCTACTAATCCTATTCAGGATGACTCGAGTGAATATCTTGTAGACTACCGACAACAGGCAGATCGGGCGTTGCCAATGTCGTGCACGTCTCCCTTCTTGTACACCAAAACGGTCTTGCTGGTCTTCCACTGAGATGGAACCTTGCATTCGGACAGGTAGCGTGTGAAGAGCCGCGCCAAGGTGTTGATGAGCGCTGGCGGGAGGTTCTTCAGGTGTTCGGCTCTGATCCTGTCAGAACCGGGTGCTGTACGTTTCTTCACCGACGAGATGGCGTGTCGGATTTCGGAAGAGAGAACAGAGGGGACGACGTATCCATCCTGCGGAAGATGGCATGGGGCAGGTGGACGTGGCTATCGAAGAGATCGGAGTAGAAGTCGTGAATGACTTTCTCCATGGTCCTTCTGGAAGAGGTGATGGTTCCATCAGGACGTCGGAGAGCGGTCATCTTGGTCTTGAAGTTGGCGAAGTTCCGGCGGGCATTGCGGATGCTCAGCCCTGTCTCTGATGCTTCAGCCAACACTTCCGCCCTTCTCTCCTTGAGATCTTCCTTTATCGCCGCTCTGCATAGCTTTGCAAGCTCGGACGTGGTAGTTGCCTGACGCTCGTGCTGCTTCACGCTGGCGTATCAGCTCGAGAGTTTCCGGAGACAGGCGTCTCTTGGTGGTCTTCAAGCTCTCGGCTCCCTTAGCACTATCGTGGAGATGGTGCACGAAGCATCGTATTCCTCGTCGACGTTGTCCATGACGGCATCTTCCCAAAGGCCGACAAGAGAGGTCTCCTACACATTTATTTCACTCTAGAATTGACAATTTAGAGTGAAATAAATGTGTAGGAGATGTGTAGGAAGTAAGCTGATTTAAACCATCATCAAGGCACTATTGTACTTTCACGACTTCAGAGGTTGAGGAGAGTTTGAAAAATTTTTTGGCCCAAACGTCCCGAGGGGGTTATTTGGGGTGCTGATCACGAACCTGACATCCGTTCTTAAAATTTATGCCAATTACGACAGGTTACAGCAGGCACGAGTAACTAGGGTTGTCGAGTTCATGGAGTGTTAATCACGAATCTAGGGTGTTGATTACAAATCTGACCCTTTTGACAATTTCGAGTGAAATAAATGTGTAGATGTGAAGGAAGCAAACTGGTGAAGGAGGCAGCGGTTATGAAAAAATGCAAAAATAGTGCATAGCACGGGAGTCGAACATCTGCTCTGCACCTTCCCCACCTTCGAGAGCTTGTAGCTCTTTTGGTTCAAGGACTCATCAAAAACAAATCATGTTTTTCTACTACGTGAAGTGTGAAAATTCTCGCAGTACTATCCATTTCCCCGTTCAGACCTACGCCAGAGACCCTTCCCTGGTCAGCTGCTTCAGCTGCTTTTTGCCCAAATGTTCTTCATTAGTCCTAGAGGACTGCACTATAGTGGTTTCAGCTGCTTAAAAAGGAAGTAAAGGATCAGTCCGGCTGCGAATCTGTGAACCGCTACGGACGTCTTCCAGCTGTGCAAAACAGCCCTTGAGGAAGATCCCAAGGACCTTGTATATAGGTAGTAGTTACCGGAGGTGGTCGGACCTGTCACAAGCACAGTTCTCACGTGCTGCCATTCGCGGCCGAGCTAATGGTCCCCTCAATTGCCGCGCATTTTGTTCGCCTCAGGTTGCAAGAGGTGATCAAGGACAGTGATATTTCAAGAGCCACCTTCCCCAGCAATCTATTTCAGCAACTACCTTTCATCCCTTATGTCTGCTTCTCTTGCGTAGTTTTCTTCAACTAGGGTGGGTCCATTAGATTCTTATTCACGTTTTATCTCTAAGAATCCTGCAAGAATCTCTAAGATCTAGCATCAGAAAATCCTATCTACCTTGTTGTATCCTCTCTTGCAACTGCTACACTTTCAGTTACCTCTCCGCGTGACAACCTAAGGAGCTAGTGTACGAAAAATCGTAGTATTCGTATTCCAGAACCATTGTAGGCATCCAAAAATGTTAGGAAACCCTTGAAAGCGCACATACATATTTGGAAGGCGTAGGTCTTCTGTTTCTTAAAGGTGCGGAAAAGTGAATGGAAACTATGCATTAAGATTTCACGCGTTTCAATATCAAGAATGCGCTAAAACTGACAGAAAACTGCTTCCGTCGCAACCCAATACATCAAAAGCTCCTCCACACTGCAGAAACACCATTGGGAGCTTGGTCTGTTATATTGCCTATCCCTTTGCCTTTTATCGAGAAAAGTATTTATTAGTAGAGCGTCGATATTGCGCCCGAGAATTTGACACGGCCTTTCTGCCAAATGCATCCAAATGAAGTTATTTCTGTACAGCTAAGAGCGTCTAGAAAAATCTGAATAGCTGGATGAAATCCTTGACCTTAAAATCACGTCGAAACTGTATATAAAGTTTTTGGTATACTCCAGGGTCTCGCTGACGACCTAGGAGTGTGCCAAAGGCTTAATCGTGCATAGCGCAGTTCTCTTAGTCGTAGTGTATAGTGTATCAATCTATGAACTATTGTATTGCTATTGCAATGCGGCTACAGCGCAAATGAAGTGTATCGACCCGCTCACAGTCTGCAGCTCATAGTCCAGTGTTTAGGTATACCACGTGTACTAGCCACCGAGTCCGAGGTCTTCACCCTTGACGATCACGAGGATGGGCATAGAACTGCAGACGCTGCTCACCATCAGTGCGTTTTCAATTCTACGGCCACCACATGACAGCCGATACCAGCCTCTTTCTTATTCCAGCGAGGAAACGGAGAAAAGCCGACTCTTCGACTGTCCGTTGGATAGCGACGACGAGAAGGAAGAAGCGCATGACGACGTTCTGAACACGGTTCGGCAGCACAGTACGTATTTGTTGCACCTTGTTTAAGCCTTCGGATGAGTGGACCTACTAGCCCGCTCGCAGCTGGAGCTGCAACCGTCGCTTTGCAGTAGATGGTATTCTCATTTCCAAAATCATTGCCGAACTGTCCAGGTGTCCTCCAATTAACCTTCACATGACACTAGTGGTATTCAGTTTATTGTTGTATTCTTGTTGGACCGCTTACCTAAATTGAAAATTATTAGGTTTCTTTTTATTTTAGCTTAATTTTTAGACTGAATACAATTTTTAATTAACAAGTTATCAAATTTTATTCGACTTACCATTCAGCGAACTCGCCCACTTCAAAATCTGGAAAAGCGGAAATCACATAGTGGGGTCAAATTAAAGTGTGCACCTGAAACCTGGTCGAAAAGCAGTTAGTCCTCGTTATGCAAGATCCTGCTTCAGATACTGGTTCCGTCAAGGAGAAGTCTCGGTTAACAGACTCCTTTGACATGGACGACTCCCTGTCAGACGACCTCGACCTGCTGCCACCACTGCCTGGAGCGCCCAGCACTAACCACAGTTGGATGAGCAAGTTCCACACACTGAACTGCTGTAATCCGAGAATACCGAGCAAGTGCTCCATCATGTAGACATCTGCACCCGCGTTCGACTTCGTTCTCTCACTCATACTCACCGGACTAATCGTAAGCCCTCCTTGCCAGGATTTCAACGGCGTGTTTTTAGAGTTGCTGACATCTGTGCCACAGTTCCCTGATTTGCCTTCGTCATTCGTTGTGTATAGTGTATACGATCTCATATTCCATTGAAGAGCACTCTCGGTTTTTCTGATCAAAGTGGTCATAATAGTCTCCAGTCCTTCTCTCAATATACGGGTCTCATTTGATCTCACCCGAATGTCGCATCTCCTCACCCCATCGACTATCAGTCCGATTGCAGTTCACGATTGTTTTCTCTTACTCCGTTGATATTTCCCACATTGCACAGATTCGACTCGTTACTCTAATAAAGTGGAGTCGTTAGTGTTAACACCGTGACGTAGGCTAAGGTTGGCATACTCCACTCGTTGTGAACATGGACGAAGGGTTTGCGAAGGATTTCGTACCTCGACCTTATTCAGGTTATCAATCCTTAAGAATCTACTTCACCAAAATCACGCGAGCTTACCATCGCGGGCGATGATGTGGCAAAGCCGCTTGTGGATTAATTCTGGATAAGGACCCAGCCGCTTTTGTTTACAGACAACGCTTAATGAAAACAGTCACCAACTAAAAATCACCAGGAAATCACTTGCGTCTACCAGGCGTCAGGTTCATTTCTATCAGTCGCCATGGTAAAGCGGGCGAAGACTTCCCATGGTCGGTCCCTTCATTCTTCACACATCCAACTTATAATGTGTGATGCATAAACTTTCCGATTACAGACAATGAAACCGGCGACATACTAGAAAACGAGACACTGCTGATAACACCCAAGCCACACTCGTGAGTTCTGAAATGAGGATGTAAGTGGGCCTAACCCGGAGACGATGCAAAGCGTGGTGGGGGGGGGGGGGGTTGGCGGAGGTACAGTGTTGTTATGAGGTCTTCCTCATTTCTCCTACTATAATTCTCTACACCGGGGCAAGCCTAGTTGGTGGTGGCCGCTCTTAAACGACTTCCCGACATGAAGAAACACAAGAAATGGGCAACAACCTGTGGAGATCAATAAACAATGCTAACCTGGTTGCAGAGATAGACTCAATTTTCGATTTCCTAGTCGGGAGGGGAGATCTAAAAAGAATCATCCTCAGTCCAAGACTAGTAACGGAGCTACCCTTTCCTAGATTTGCACAGAGAACGGATATTCTTCAAGCAACTGAAACAGATAACATCAGTAAAATAAAATAAAAACAGGTCAAAACACCATCAGTCAACGTATTGGACACAGGCAAGACAATATATTAGGTTGTCCCATAAGTCACCGCCGTTTTTTCAACAATTTATTGCGAATTTCGCCGGTGGACTCTTGCGTAGCGCTATACATCCTTCGGAAGAGAATGATTTCCTCTATCAGAGCATATATTGCATTTCTTCTTTTCTCTGAATTTTGTCAGTTTTTAGGTTGTTAAAGTGAAAAGTTAAAAAGTGGAAAAGTGTGTGGCCATCTGCCCAGTCGCTTCTTTCCGCTTAGTTTTGGAATTTTTGCGTAGCTTTTTATGGCATTTGGAAGAAAATACTCTGTGCTACAAGAATACTTGTTGGCGTTGTTTTCATTTGTCCTTTGTTGATTTTTAGCTCATCAAATTGGGACGCCCAACTTTTCCGTCCGAAATTTTACCGACAGCTCCTGCTATAGGGTGGACTTTTGTGCTCGGTGTTATATGTCGTTCGAAAGGGAATGTCGTGCTCAACAAGAGTCTGTGTCGCGTTTATTGGCACATGCTTTTTTCTGTCGAATATCAACAACTGAACAAGGAGAAGGAGTTGTTGGTGAAGATGATTTTTCTCTTTTTGGAATTTTGTTGATATTTGACAGAAACCAGCATGAGCCAATAAACGTGACACAAATTCTTATTAAGCAAGACATATTCTTCCGAACGACATAAACAAAAAATTCCACCCCAGAACAGGAGCTGTTGGTAAATTTCGGACGGAAAAGTCGGACGTCCCAATTTGATGACCTAAAAACCAATGAAGGACAAATGAGCAAATACGACCAACACATATTCTTGTAGTACAGAACATTGTCTTCCAAGTGCTATAAAAAACTGCGCAAAAAGTTACAAACCTAAGCGGAGAGAACAAGTGCGCATAATGGCTACTTTTTCACTTTTTCACTTTTCACTTCGACGACCTAAAAATTGGCAAAATTCATGATGAAAAACGAAAAGCAATAGATCTTCTGATAGAGCAAATCATTCTCTTTTGAATGCTATGCAGCGCTATGCAAGAGACCGCTGGCGATATCCGCAATGAATCGTTGAAAAAAAACGGCGGGGACTTATGGGACAACCGTTCACGTTCTAATCATATGCAGACGTCTCCACCAGGAATAGGCGGAATTTTTGAAAAATTTTCTGGAGAACAGAAAACAGAAATCAGAAAATAGAAAAGCTAAAAAATGCCATAAAACAGAAAATCAGAACATTTCGAAATTTTATTACGACCTAATTGTTCTACACAAAGATCCATTTTTCCAGAGGCAGTTGCTTTTGTATGAATAAAAAAGTGGTTGAGGACAAGTGTTTTAACTTGCAAGCGTTGATAAAAATTTCTAGAGCACACCAAACTCAATACAAACATTAAGTTGTAAATCTCGCCTGATAGATCCTAGGAATCTCGACATCACATTCATATTAAAATATATCGGTTTAAGATACAGTCCACTGACACAGTCCAATGTAGGTGTAATCATAAAACAGACGGAAGGCTAGATTAATAATACTATAAAAAAGTGGTCTTCTAAAGTAGCAAACAGCATGAAGGCTCATTGATCTCCGTTTGCATGTTTCAGCTTCATTGCTTGATTCTATGGACATACTCTCGCTACATATTTCAAAGCCGTGTTCGTCTCGTACTTCGAGACGAACACATAGAGATTCGTAGGGGTCCCTCGAGTGAGGAGGATCCATTGGAGCGCTCTGGCACGCGACAGGGACGAATGGAGGCGCTGCTGGCGCCCGCTCGAGCAAGTCGATGATCAACGGATAATCTTCCTACTAATTTTACATAACACAGGGTGCGGCAAAATTACCCGTGCACCTAAACATTTTAAATTTTTTAAATTTCTTAGAAAATTTCCCGCTCCATTCGCCTTACATATGTTGACTAAACATTGTGGAACTAATATGTGCTTGAGCACAAAATGGTTGGGCATTCCAACCTACGAAGTCCTATTATCGAACTTCATAAGGCCGGCAAACAAACGGGAGATATTGTGAAGATCCTTTCCGTGCCCGAAGAACGGTTCAGGATACAGTAAAACGCTACAAGGAATTGAAGACCGAAGAGGATAGAAAAGGAAGAGGGCGTCCCAGATCAACTATCAACCGGAAAAATGTGAAACTCGTGAGAGGAAAAATCCGGAGAAACACCAGGAAATCGATGCGCCAGATGGCCAAAGACGTAGGAATAAGCGAAAGGTTAATAAGAAGGATAGTCAGAGGAAAACTTAAGAAGTGCCCTTGTCGTCTGCAGAAATGCCAAGTCCTGACGGACACTATGAAGAAGAGGAGATTGGAAAGATGCAAAAGGTTGCTGCTACGATTCACGGTGGCACGCGCTCGAAACATCGTCTTTAGCGATGAAAAGATTTTCACGTTGAATCCAGCCTTCAACTCCCAAAATGAGGATTATTGGGAACTCCCTTGCTGACGCTACCGCCAAAGGACGACTTCAGGAAAGTGCGAAAAGCCTCAATCCATTATGGTTTGGGAGGAGTCACATCTTCAGGAAAAACTCCACTTGTTTTCGTCGAAGCTGGCGTGAAAATCAACGCAGCGGTTTACAAGGATATCCTGGAAAAAGTTCTCAAGCCATGGGCCAATTCCCACTTCGGATAAGCCTACTGCGCTTTCAACAAGATTCTGCTCCGACACACAAAGCGAGGGTGGTGCAGGAATGGTGCGCCGAGCAGCTGCCTGACTTCATCACACAGACGAATGGCCCTCCAGTTCTCCGGACCTTAACCCGATAGATTATTCTGTGTGGGCGTCTTAGAGAAAAAATCCTGCTCTACCAGGCACCCAAATTTGGACTGTCCAAAGAAGCGCTTCTGAAATCCTGGGACGAAATTGATGAACCGTAACTGCGTGCCACATGCGAACCCTTCGTCGAAGGTCTGAAGGACTGTGTGGAGGCTGAAGGCAATCATTCTGAAAACTGTTAGCATGCTTTGAATTGCCATGGTTGCAGTAGATAAATTTAATAGTTAGAATTGATCTGCGAAGCTTGCTTTCAAAATGCCATTGGATTTTCAGTGCACGGGTAATTTTGTCGCACTCTCTACAGGTGATGCCTGAATAATTTCGTGTAACACTGCCGTAACACTATATCAGCGAAATCAAAGGTAACTAAAACTTTCTGTCTCCAATTTTTAAAAGCCAGAAGCTCAGCAGGGTTCAGAGTTAGCAAAGCAGCTTTGGTGAAGACTCTGCAAGAATTGATCATTGGGAAAGACCAGCCAACAATTTTCAAATTTTAAACCGAAGGCGGAGAGTAATCTCACCCACATCCTATGTCGAAAACAGTACGAAGCCAAACAATGGAAAAAGAAGTTCAATGAAGGAACTACTTGCCAGAAGCACTTACACAATCAATCAAGCAAACAAAGCGGCATAGTTCATAAGTTGGCGCAATTTCTTCACGAGCACATCCTAAAACGCCACATGCTTGCCATTTAAAATAATGTTAAGGCGTTATTGTGGAACAAAACTCATGACCCGTTTGGACGCTGTTTATTGGATTTCGACGATATAATTCACAGCTCTTTTTTCTGTTTTCTGGCCAATATTTTGGCCATTTCCCAGAAAACAGAAAAAATAGCTGAAAGTGGCCAGAAAGTCAGGAAAGAGAAAACAGAAATTCCGCCCATCCCTGGTTTCGACCTAGCTCACAAGTGTTATATATCCTCACGTTTCTGTATTATTTGTTTTGATTTCGTTAGTGCAGTTCTTTTCTGAGGAATGAGTAAGTTCAGTATCCTCCAATACGGAATGCATTCAGTTCTCATGAAGTCGTTTAAGAGTGACCACCACCAACTAGGATTGCACCTGTATCGCTGCCGAATCTCAGAGCTTGGGTGAACCACGTCAAAGCTTGATCCGTTTAGGCACCAAGTGAATTTTTGGGGAATTTCCGAAACCACGTCCGCTACACGTTTGGTACAGAAGACGGTCAGGTGATACACACGCCACCTGCTGGGGGGGGGGGGGAGTGTGATCTTCCTCTCAACTCCCTTGCTCACCCATCCGCAACCCCTAGGCTTCACCGACAGTCTAACGGCTGACTTACGAAACTTTTGACACGCAAAACAAAAGTTTGCGGTCCGCAGAACAGCGGCGCACCTACTGACGCCACGCCCCCCCCCCCCCCCCAGCAGGGGCTGGTGTACCTCCTGTCCCGCTGGCGTTTGGCAGACGTCATTAGATGCAAACACCATTACGTCAGCTATGCTGGACCGGCAATTCACATACTCCACACGTCTTTACTCCTGAACTTCAAGAAGTCAGTAACAGGGATGCAATCCTAGTAGTTGGTGGCTCTCAAACAATTTCCCCACATAGCGAAACACAACGAATTAGCAGCAACATTGGAGATAATAAACTACGCCAACCTGGTTGCCCAGATAGACCCAATTTCCGAGCTCCTAGTCGGGAGGGAGGAACTTAAAGAGAACCCCTATCTGCCTAACTATGATAGCTTTCTGCGCTTCATACTTGATTGGCTGAAACTCTGTTATTTGCACGACTAGAGCTGAGGTACTTGCGGGGCTCTATCCCGTCATCCGTAGAGTATGTTGACGACATTTGTTATCAAGAAGATGAGCGCTGATATACACACTGCTGTACATATACCATAAATGTGCATGGACTGCCAATCATATTATGGGTAAGACATTGTCACGGGGCGACTGAAGCCCCCCGCACACTTCTGCGGCAACGCCGCTCGCCGCTATGGTTACGGACAGGGCATGGAGGCCGCCGGCGGCGAGCTCTGCGCCGCTGCCTATGGTTAAGGAGAAGGCTGCGGCGTTGCCGCAGAAGTGTGCGGGGGCCTTAACGCAGTCGGAGGGCAACCCAACTCTCACGTGCACTCCGAACTAAGAAAGGGAGGTCAATGAGCGTCCCGTGCCAATTTTAAAAGTGACCTAATGAGGGTTGAAGGAGATTGTAAGAGAAGCGCCGTGGTGGTTTTCAAATTTTCTGCTAACATCTGGGTAGGCCAAAAATTGCAAAAAACCGTTTCACTTCAGTGCGGGCCGAAAAGCAAAACTGACTGGATGTGCCATATCGTAGTTAGAATCTAACCTGCAAAAGGTTTGGGCCTGGAACGGTAGCGGAATTACAGCGATCTCGTTGTTGTTGTTTGTTTGTTTGTTAGCGGTACACTAACCGAAGTGGAACATTGAGATGCGCCGCCCACCAGGGGCCGTATGCTATTCTCTCCCCAACTGTCCCCGGCCGGGTATGAGACGGTCTCCGCCCACTTCCCCAGTATGCACATCATGCGCCATCGATTTTTCGCGCCGGCTACCGTCCCCGAGTCGGGCGAGAATAGCATACGGCCCCAGGACTGCAGCGACTGGATGGCCGAGTGGGTACGGGGGCGCACTTCCAGGAAATGGGTCGGGGTTCGGATCCGGAAGTTGTGCCCGTGTATTGCTGGGCTCGCTCGTTCCATTTTTGTCGATGTAGAATGTAACTTGATCCCAGTAGTGTACCATACTGACATTATAACCTTATTTTAACCTGGATGATAAGATATAAACGCAAAAATAAGCGCGCGAAGCAAAAGCGTTCGTTATACATTCGATTAGCCATTGAGAAGAGCAGGTCATTTTCGTTTGCGTACAAAATAGATAGTATTCTTTGTCTTGACCGGCTTCGTGAGGCATTCACGGTGGGTCTGTCAGCAATACTGTACTTCACGACTCTAAGGATCAAGGAGAAATTGAAAAAATTGGATAAAAAAGATTTGTTATTTATTTATTTATTTATTTGCCTATTATTTTTATTTTGTTTTTTATTCGTTATAACTTATTATTATTTATTTATTATATGGAGCGTGTAGCGCAATCGGAGGAGGCGCGACTGTCGCATGCACCCGGTACCAGCTTCCTGGTTCGGATTTCCCGCCCAGGCCAACCAAGCCTTCCATCCCTGCGGGGTCGGTGAATTGGTACCAGACTTGTCTGGAAAGGATAAAGCGCTGACTTGTTCATCGGCTGGCCATCGCAAGTCATTGTATTGTAAGCCAAATACGCATTCATGTCGCCTCCACGACATCCCGTAGAAGTAGAATGCGCTGGCGCATCCCAGAAGGGATTGAGTAACGCCGTCCTTTATCCTTATCCTTATCCTATTTATTATATGCCATTACTATCCTTACTATCCTTATCCTTATCCTATATATTATATACCTTCGACCACTGGAGATAATGTATAACAGTATCGATCCATCTTTTTCATCCTCAACCAACCATATTGCTAGTTATCTCACGATCGTCACATGCAGCAACCTTCTCACTGCTTCAAGGAGACGTAGTACCACCCACATCATCGTCATCGTCCGGAGAGCAGTCTACATCCTGCGCTTCTTTCAAGTCAAGCTCACCTCACTCATCACCAATGAGAAAACGTCAAAGGAATCAAACTAAAGGAAAGGAAAACATCAAACTAAAAACTTGCTGGAGTGTTTTATCTTCATCAGCACAGTCAACATTCCCATGCATAGCATTTTGAAAAAAAAACCGAAACGCATCTGCCATGGCGATCTCCTTAATTAATTATTAGAAATTATAACTATAAATAGTTAATACATAATAAATAAACAAATAATAAGTGAAAAATAAAGATAAATCTCCTTTTTTCAATGTCTCCTCTATTTTTGGAGGCATGAAATGCAGTAGTGCTGACAAATCCACGGTCAAGGCCTAACGAGGAAGGTCAAGATAGAGACTACTATCTATTTTGAAGTTAGGACTGGCCCTTGAATGCTACAGAGAAATTGCGAAGAGAAGTTGCCTGTTCTCTCATTGGTGATGTTAGCTTGACTTGAACGAAGCGCAGGATGTAGACTGCTCTCCGGACGATGATGATGATGTGGGTGGTATTATGCCTCCTTGCAACAGCGAGGAGGTTGCTGTATGTGACGGCCGTGAGATCAGCAGCAATATGGTTGGTTGAGGATGAAAAAGACAGATCGATACTGTTATACTTTATCTCCAGTGGTCGAAGAGGGGTTGGAAAAAATCAAACATGAATACATTAACTAATTAATTAATTAAAAATGAAAAGTATATATTAAATGAATAATAAAGCAGCATAAAGCATAATGAATAAAAAACGAAATAAAAATATTAGGTGAATAATTAAATAAAAATAAAAATCTTTTTTACCCAATTTTTTCAATTTCTCCTCGATCGTTGGAGTCGTGAAGTACAATAATGCTGACAGACCCACCGTCAATGCCTTACGAAGCCGGTCAAGACAAAGAATACTATCTATTTTGTACGCAAAAGAAAATGACCTGCTCTTCTCAATGGCTAATCGAATGCGTTATGAACGCTTTTGCTTTGCGCGCTTATTTTTGCGTTTGTATCTTATCGTCCAGGTTAAAATAAGGTTATAATGTCAGCATGGTACACTACTGGGATCAAGTTACATTCTACATCGACAAAGATGGAACGAGCGAGCCCCAGCAATGCACGGGCACAACCTCCGGATCCGAACCCCGACCCATTTCCTGGAAGTCCGCCCCCGTACCCCACTCGGCCATCCAGTCGCTGCAGTCCTGGGGCCGTATGCTATTCTCGCCCGACTCGGGGACGGTACCCGGCGCGAAAAATCGATGGCGCATGATGTGCATACTGGGGAAGTGGGCGGAGACCGTCTCATACCCGGCCGGGGACAGTTGGGGAGAGAATAGCATACGGCCCCTGGTGAGCGGCGCATCTCAATGTTCCACTTCGGTTAGTGTACCGCTAACAAACAAATTGCGAGATCGCTGTAATTCCGCTACCGTTCCAGGCCCAAACCTTTTGCAGGTGAAAATGGTACTTAAAGAAGGCAGAGTGTCTATCTGCATCTCATATCCAGCCATGGTAGCAACGTTCGATGACCAATCGAAGACATTCCTCGATATTTGCACTTTCGCTGTCTACATTTCGTTTCAGGCTTGCGAGCCTTGAAAGAGAGCGGAGGCAAAATCATGCGATAGCGCTCACTGCAGCAGTGGTCATCGTGATTCTGCTCATGCTGGCGATATGCTACCTTCATGGCCAGAGCGTCAGGCGACAGCAGGAGTTGATGTTGCTGCGGGAATCTGCCAGAAGGCGGAAGCGACAAAAGCGGAAGGTGTGACTACGTTTAGTACCCTGCTTTCATCTCCACGATTAGGATGAAGGTGTTGGAGGAGTCTTGATCCGATCCTGCCTCTGTTTTTTCTGTTCTTGAGTAATGGGTCGTCGATGCGCGAGCTGCATCATAGACAAGCTGCGAGGTTAGTGTGGCACTGTCAAGCTTTTGCATCTGTTCTAAGTTCATATATCGTTACCAGACCTACCCGTTCACGAAGATAATACTAATGTCACTACTGCATCTGAAAGATCTAGAGCAAGAACTGCAAGCTAAAACAACTCAGCTCCTCGTATACTCGCAGTAAAGCAATCCGGAAGAGAGTTCGCAAACGATGAGCTATTCTCCTCGTTGACAGGAGCAACGTCTCCATCCAGACGTTGCTCCTGGTCAACAGTGAGGGTGTGAGACCAGGGGATCGTCGGTCGCTCAATGCGTTGTCATCTACGCGCCAGGTGCATCTCCTAATCACTCGCCCTCACAGCATTGTTAGCGCAAACTGCAGTGGAGGTGCGATTCACTACTAAAAGAAAAAGCGAAAAGCAAGCTGCAGTCTCCCCGAATTATGTCCGCTGACAAATCTACTTCTCATTCCAGTTGAGATCATCGCGAGCAAGGCCTCAACGACGGAAGGAGCGATCCAAAGAGGTATCGGGCCTATGCCTTTCGTGGACCTTGTCACAGATGAATTGCATCCCTTAGTAACACTTAACTCATTGGTATTTCGAAAATCGATCTATTGTGCATTCGCTGAAACTCGGGCTTTCTTAAGCGTACTCCTCCTTTGGAGCTAACATCATCAGCTTTAAAGAAAACCGCTCTCGTCGTCTCTTAGAAATGACTTGTTGAATGTGAACACATTCAACGAATGAACTGGTAGATAGAGCCACTGGTGATGAGGTCTCTCAACCTTGTGAGTGTATCTGTGTGTTTGAATCTATGCACGGCGCAAGTAGTACATGCGGTTCTAGTCAGGTTTTGCGGAGAGAGAATCTGAGTAATAACGGAGTTCCTCGGAGTCCTTAAACGCAAAACCTCGAACCGAAGCCTGTACGAAGCAATGGGATCCTTAACAGCCATGCGTACATAGTGTAGTATAAAGAGGCGCTAGCTCTAATAATCCAAATTTGAGGAGTTCACCTAAGTCCTTTGTGATCTGAGAATATGAGTCTGCAGTTACCAGACCCAGTTACGATGCAATGGTGTATGTAGGTGAAAGAATTCCGCTCGAACGGTGGAAACTGCGAATCGCTGATCAGTCCTGTCCTTTTGACTTTTTTGACCTGGTTGCCTTAAGCGCCACGTATTTAGTGCGTGGTCAAAGCGATAGTTTCACTCACTTCTTCTGATAACTCCACCTGTACTGACGAGTGACGAGTTCTTGAAAGCAGAAAGGCAGCATAGATTCCATTCCAGATGAGAGAAGAACTTCCGTAATCCAACCACTAAAGGAAATTGAAGATGAACATAGACCCTATTTAGCAGGGAGGAGAAAAGTTGAAAAAAGGGAAGAACACAACGTGGTCCGAAATCCCCACCGACCCTGTCACAAGTTTTCCACCTTCACCATCACGCCACATCTGCTTGTGGAAGTTGCATTCCATAGCTAATGGAAACACACGCCGAGTTTTCGCTTCTTTCAACTCGTGCCTCTGTTCGTGGTTACTCTAACAAACATGTGATTAGCCTTACCCATATTTAGAGGCAATGATGCAATCGAATGGTATTTTGTTTTGAATGGTCTCGTTTCAAAGTCTTGACTATGTAGGAAGAGCACCTTCATTAAAGAAACCAAAGTTATTGAGGGAGTTTCACCACTCACCTTAAGGCAGGCTCGTAGTACGCAGCACAATACAATTTAGGGCCTCTTTTAAGATTTCTCTCATTAGCGCTCCCTACGCATACGTAATCCTTCTGAGGGATCTGGTCCACTGCTAGGAAAGCAGAAGCAGCCAAGATTGTGTGGTGGAAATTCCTTCACTAGGAGGAAACCGCTGACCGCCTTGCGTCGCTCCCTCTTGACACCCTCACTGAAAAGCACGCTGATTGTCGTAGGCATGTCGTTTGACACCTTCTCACTATAAAGCTGATTCCTGAAAACACTCAGACCGATGAAAGATCGCCGGAGGACAGCAGAGAGAAGAAGAAAGCCGCTTCCAAAACGAAGTCAAAGGAGCCTGTTGTCGATAGCCGCGGTTCCAAGGAGAGTGGCTCGAAGGAGCGCGTGGTAATTTTTCTGCTTAATCCAGCTTGTTGTGGTAGCCATAACTGTAAATCGTTAGCAAATACAAAATTGGATGATGCTGTCCTCCAGTTCTTTCTTTTTCCGTCATCGAAATTTTAAGCAGTGCTGCCTATTTTGGACTTGACATTTTGATCGAGCAGTATTTCGTCCTCATTCCCAAGCAGTATCAGGAACAATCTCATGCAGCAAATTACTCGAGGTTCTGACAGCGACTATGGGGGAGCGGTAAATTCGTCAGACCAGGCAGTTTGACCAACAACTTCCTAGGCAAGGAAACCCAGTCAAAATTGTATTTTCCTTGTGGAACTCTTGATGGATACTGACGATAACCTTACTGTATCTTGAAGAATCTATAGCAGATCTAAATACTTCATGCGCTTCGTTCGAGCGTCTCCACTTCCTTCATTACCTAGTCATCGATGCGCTTGGAGCGATGCTCCTCCTATTCAGTGCTCGTTATAACCATATCCTTAAGAACATTTCTGAGTTGTCGTAGAACGCTCCACAATATTACTGACCGTCCCGCTTTCAATGTCCTGTGTCATAGGTCAACATGGAAATGGGTACGGAGGGGAGCACTCCAGCTCCCTCTTTAGAAGTATTCCCTGCATCCATCTCTTAAAAAGATAATGGAAAGAAATTTCGCGATGAGAATTTAGACCTAGTAATTCCTGAGACATTGGCAATTCCTCGTTACTTGGCGAATCAACGCACCTGCAATGGGAAATGAAAATGACATTAATGGGATTGATCCTCGGGCCTAAAAAAACTTCCTCACTACGTTTTATGTCTTCGATTGAGATCCTCTTCACCGTAATGGAGTCTCACATACTTTCATAGAAGTATAGAAGCAATTAGTACATGCTAATTTTCCATTTTAATTAGTCAATAAAAATGATGTAAACCATAGTAATATTATATGTCCCACTTAAGAAAAACAAGAGTTTGGCGATGAGGTGAACGTTCAGGAATAGACATTTTTAGTGGATATTCAAAAGGATGAAGGGTGAAGTTCAGCGTAGTCCATTGCCTTCTGGGAAGGCCAACGCATTCAACGTCTACGTGATACGATTTTCGAGACGATTTGAATACGCGTTTGGTCTTTACGATGGCCAGGGGTGCGGTGAGCCTATGGACAAGTCAGAATAAGGGTCAGCGTTATTGAATCTCTATCCAGTGATGTCTGGTACCACTGAGGGGGGAGGACGGAAGGTTTGGTACCCCTGGACGGAAACCGAGCCAAAACCTTCGATTAAACCACTTTCAGTGCCTCTATTGAAATCGCAACCACGCAGCCATTGAACTTTCTGGCCCCACCAAAAAATGTTTTGCTTAGTGTGGATTTTGCTTGTCTAGTGATGTCAAGAGACTTCTCTCTAGGATGCTAATTATTTTGTATGCAAAATTCTGTATCTGTAACTTCTATATGCAGAACTGTTTTTACCCGAAAATGCATTTTAGAATGTTAATGTTTAGTTTTAATGGGCGCGTCTAGCTCACAGTCGGATGAAGTGCCGTCTGCGTGCTCCCAATTCAACATTCTTGGTTCAGATCCCGCCCAGGCCAACTAAGCATTCCATCCTCCCGCGGTCGATGAATCGATACCTCATTTCTCTGAAAAGGATAAAGCGCTGACTTGTTCATTGGGTGACCACCGCAGATCATGTCATGGAGGCGATTTCATTACGTATTTAGCATTGTATGGCCAAATACGTTAGCCACGTCCACCTGCCCCCACGCCATCTTCCGCAGGATGGGTACGTCGTCCCCTCTGTTCTCCCTTCCGAGTTCCGACACGGATCTCGTCGGTGAAGAAGCGTACAGCATCCGGTCCCGACAGGACCAGACCCAAACACCTGAAGAACCTCCCGCCAGCGCTCATCAACGCCCTGCCGCAGCTCTCCACGCGCTACCTGTCGGAGTGCAAGACTCCATCTCAGTGGAAGACCAGCAGGTCTTGATGTACAAGAAGGGAGACGTGCACGACATTGGCAACGCCCGATCTGCCTGCTGCCCGTAGTCTACAAGCTGTTCACTCGAGTGATCCTGAGTAGGATTAGCAGAATGCTGGACGAAGGACAGCCATGCGAGCAAGCAGGATTTCGGAGAAGATTCAGCACGATCGACCACATACTCACCATCACGAAGCTCATCGAAGTGTCTCGAGAGTACAAGCTGCCGCTGTGCCTTACGTTCATCGACCTGAAGATGGCATTCGACTCCGTCGAGGCTGAAGCGGTCATCGAAGCACTGCTCGCTCAGTGCGTTCCTACTCAGCACATCATAGCCCTTCAAGAACTGTACAGTGGATTCACGACTAAGATCTCACCATTCTACAACGTCGTCGTCATCGACGTAAAGAGAGGGGTTCCGCAGGGTGATACCATATCCCCGAAGCTCTTCAGCGCCACCCTCGAAAACGTCATGGGAAGACATAGGAGTGAAGGTCGACAACCGGCAAGTACACCATCTTCGCTTCGCTGACGACACCGTTCTCATGACACCGAGCATCAGCTGGGCGGAGGAATGCTGGCTGACTTCCATCGTGTATGTGGGAAAGTTGGACTGCAGCTGAAACTTACGAAGACGATGTTCATGAAGATGGTCAAAATCTGATGTCCCATTCTTGCTCAACGGAACGAACATCTCCGAGTGTACCAGGGTCGCGAAGACAATATGGCCAACGACCTAGCCCAGAGCTGAGCAAGAGGAAACGTACGGCTTGGGAGCTTTCAAGAGCGTCGAAGAAGTCGTGAAGAAGACGAAGGACGTCCGTCTCCGTGCCCACCTATTTGACTCCACTGTTCTTCCTGCCCTAACATACGCCTCAGAGACCTGGGTTATACGTAAGCAGGATGAACACGCGATCAGCCTCGCGCAGCGTGGAATCGAGAGGACGACGCTCGGAGTGACGCGACTCACGCAAGTGAGAGAAGGCCTCCGGATTTCCGAGCTTTGCCAACGTTCGAAGATCAGAGACGCTGTCGCATGGGCCAAGTCGTCGAAAATTAGGTGGGCCGGCCACGTAATGCGCTTCGCAGACACGGGCTGGACGAGAGCCGTCACCGACTGGATTCCGAGGAATGTTAAGAGAACATACCAGGGCGTCCACAAACGCGTTGGTCGTGAAAGCCCTGAACGACCGATATGACGCTCTTCGTGTCCCTCGAGGAAGGAGGATCCATTGGAGCGCTCTGGCACGCGACAGGGACGAATGGAGGTGCTGCTGGCGCCCGCTCGAGCAAGTCGATGATCAACGGGACGACAGGTGATACAGGTAATGTACATATATACCATTTTCAGATTAAACAAAATATCTTCCAAATCAAAACGAGCATCTTGCAGATTAAGTAAGAGATCTCCAACACCGTCAGACGGTGCGTTCTCCAGGAAAAATTAGTATCAGGTTGAAATGTTATTTCATCTGTCGCAATAAGTGAACATACTAACTGTAGCTTGGAAAAGTATTATCTTCAGAAAATAACAAATTAACCTTTGTTTCAAGGCGCGCAAATTCAGCAATCATTTAGTTTATTAAAAGAATAGATCGCGCCATGCCCTCGGCTTAATCGTAGCTTTTATTTGATTGAAAGGGGAAAACGCTACTTACTTAACAATTGACGACAATACGAAAGCAGTTGCTTAGGACGACGCGCATCATTTTTGATGGGGAACGTTTAACTCGATTTTTCTTCAAAGTGAGGCAGCAAAAAGAACGATCCTGCAGGATACTGTCGGATACAATACACAGTACGAATGAAGCGTACGAGGCAGCTAGCTTAAAAATCAACTGTCTCACACGCGCACCACTGCAAAACGCGCGATGTCATCAATGTGTTAAAAGGGGCTGCAAGGATATTTATTTATTTATTTGGGCATAGACGGATGTCTAGCGTAAAAAAATGAACAAAACAACACTTGTGGAACAAATGCGTACTAACCACATCTTCCTGTTAACACTTAAACATATAATGAATGCAAGGCGTCAACAGCATTTACTATTTGGCATAACTTCTACAGGCTTGAGCAGACAACCTCGTCAAGTCCTCGTACTTACCAAGTAGCAAATTGAAATCCTTGAGAATCCGATAAGTAAGGAAATCTGATCTGACTCGTGATCTAGCAATTGGGAGTCGAAGAATGACCTTTCCTCTTACAGAACGCGTCAGCTCACCATCGATAAAATCTACTGGATCGATAGCCAGCTTTTTAGCTAGAATTTTATTCAACATAATAAGATCTGCAATCTTTCGCCTAGCGTTCAGTGATGAAAGACGAAAGTAAATCGCCCGTTGATGTCAGCATGGAATTGAACTGTAATCCATCGAGAAACACCGTATCATATACTTTCTGGTGAAGCTATTTTGAATACTTTCTAAAAGGTCAGTATCTTTTTTCCTAGTTGGATTGAAGACAGTTGTGCCAGTTTCCACGATAGGACGTACATAGGTTTTAAAGGCCCTTATGTAAACCTCGGGGATATTAGATTCTAAAACTCTTAAGATCCTATCCTACTTCATACTATATATAAGCGAGAACGGTCGTTTGTCTGTGGGTGAGTGCGTGTGTTTGTGGGTGTGTTTGTTTGCACAGAAGTGCTGAAGGAGTGTGTTGGGAGGAAGTATAGGGAAGGGGGGGGGGGGGGGAAGGGGTTGTAGTTGTCACCAGTTGTCAACTGTGATAGTTGTCGCCAGGCGTCCATTTCAGACGACATGTCACCAATGTCGCGCAAAGAACGTTAAGGTTGAGAAGAGGTGTCACCGATGTCCCGCAAGGGGTGTTCGGATTCAGACGACGTGTGACTGATGTCGCGCAATGCACGTTCAGATTGAGAACACATGTCACCGACGTCGTTCGTCAGGTGCCTGGATTCAGAAGAGGTGTCACCGATGTCGCGAAAGGCCTTCCAGATATTCAGACGACGTGTCACCGATGTCGCGCCAGGGTTCCGGATTCTCACAACGTGTTATGATGTCACGCAAAGCACGTTCAGGTTGAGAACACATGTCACCGACGTTGTTCAACAGGCGTCCGGGTTCAGAAGAGGTGTCACCGATGTCGCGCGAGGGTTCCGGATTTAGAGGACGTGTTACCAGTAAAGGTGGGTCCAGTAATGGGGGGACCGGTGAAGGATGGGTTCCAGTAAGGGGGACCGGTAAAGGGTTGACCAATAAATGAGGGACCAGTGAAGGTGGGACCAGCAATGGGGACCGGTGAGGGGGATCCAGTGAAGGGGGAAACGGTGAATGAGGGGGAGGGGTCCAGTGGAGATGGGACCGGTGAAGGAGGGGTAGGGGTCCAGTGAAGGGGGGACCGATAGAAGGTTAACCAGTGAAAGAGGGAACCAGGTGAAGGGGACCGGTGAGGAAGGTACCAGTAATGGGGACCGGTGAATGGGAGGGGGGAAGGGCTCCAGTGAAGGGGGACCGGAAAAGGGTTGATGAATAAAAGGGGGACGAGTGAGGGTGGGACCAGTGATGGGGATCGGTGAAGGATAGGATGACCAGCAAAGAGGGGACCAGTAAGGGGAGGTCCAGTGAAGGTGGGAGCAGTAGTAGGGACCGACGAATGGGGAGGGACCAGTGAAGGGTGAACCGGAAAAAGGCTGACAATAAAGGGGAACCAGTGATAAGGGATCAGTTAAGGGTGGTCCAGTGAAGGTGATGGACCTGTTTTGCCCTATTCCGCTATACCATTCTATATAGCAAAACCAGTTTTTTAATGTAATGAATGAGAGAAAGTCTAAAGAGGAGAAGAAGACGTTCGGAGTGTTCTATTCTCGAAAGCCGAAGGCGAAGCCCCAACCAGACGTTTGGCGGCCGGTAGGCCGTTGAACGTCTGGTATTATATAAACGATAACTGGCCTTTCTCACCAACATCCTGCAATGCTTAGAAAAGCAAAGATCGCTCGTTATAGTGTAACCCAGATCTCGAACTTCATTGACCTTTTTCAGAAGCTGCCCTTTAATCATATATTCTGAAGATTGAGCTTGGCTTTTCTGTCCAATCATCAGGAAATGTGTCTTCTCTATTGAGAGTGGTAATTCCCATTTCTCTGCCCAAGAGCAGAGAAAATCAATAGCAGATTGGATTGTTTGGGTATCTCCTTCGTTCTCAATTCTTCTGTAAATTTTTACATCGTCAACATACATTTTGCATTTAACCCCGAGACTATTGAAGCAATTTGGAAGGTCGAAGATATATAGCAAGAACAGAATTGGGGACAGGACCCCTCCTTGAGGGACGCCGCTGAATGCATGAAATACCTTGGAGTATTGACCCTTGATTTTAACTTGATATGTTCTTTCGGATAAAAATTACCGAATCCAGTTTATAACCAGGGGATGAATACCCACTGCTTCCATTTTGAGCATCAATTTTTTTACCGGAACTTTGTCGAATGCTTTTGAGAAATCAAAATATACAACATCCGTGCGTTTTTTGTCCTCAATGACTTAGTTCAGTCATTCAAGGAAGTGAGAACGCTCGTTTCTACGGATCTACCTTTTAAAAACCCAAATTGATTTCTGAAATTACTTTGTTGGTATCAAGGTGCGCTAAGATATGCTTCTTCAGTATTTTTTCAAAGGTTCTAGCAAAAATTGAGGTGATGCTTATAGGCCGGTAGTTACCGGGATTGCTGAGCGGACTCTTCTTGAAATTGGGATGACAAACGCGTGTTTCCATCTAACAGGAACTTCTGCTCTAGTGTAACTCAGATTGAATATGTGTTCCAAAGGATAAGCGATTTGATGCACAATGTTTTTTATAAAGCTCAATGAAAGGAAATGGGAGGATATGCGTTTTTTACAGTTGTTCTTATTGTACCGTTTACATCTGCGTTACTCCAAGCAAACAAAGTTTTTGCTATTCGTTGAAGAACATCGCGACGACCTAGTCGAGTTTAAGGCGCTATTTCTTCTTTTAATACACTAAATATTCGGTTGTCCGGAAAGTTCTCAGCGTATTGAGTGCTTCACTTTGAACTACCATAAATTCCTCAAATCTTATCGGATTTAGACGACGTATGCACCGCTCGAATCAGCACACCTTGGCCAACGGGCCAACAGTCGACTAATTCAATCAGCGAAAAAATTAGGTGGTCGCTGGCACGTCGCGTAAGATGTTCCATGTCCGACTGTCGTTGAATCTTGGTATGTCGTTTAACTGTAGTGTAGGATGTCGTGAAGCTGTTGAGCCAAGATTGTTATCGAACCTTTATTCGTTAGGAAGGGAGAGTTCATTCACCCAGTCGTTTTCCATCCGAGGGTGACCATCCAGCCTTTCGGCTGTTTCCATAAGGTCAGTCGGGTTGCCTTACTCCCTATTCGTTTCATTCCCTCATTAACTTTTGAGAGTCGTTTAGCTTGAATTGATCCTTGGACGAGTAATTTCTCGAACTCTTTTTGACTTTTCCAGGCTCTGAAGAAGGCGTAAGCCGAATAAAGCTTCGATAACAATCTTGACTCAACAGCTTCACGACATCCTACACTACAATTAGGTGGTCGATATTCGACAAGATCCACGAAGGCTGTTTTGGCTTGGCTCTGATGGGTAAAGGTTTTACGAGCGAGATAGGTTCTGAAAGTGTTTGGGAAGGTGGTAATCGGTTGGTGAAAGGTCTGGAGAAGGGGGGGGGGGTGGACAGAACTTCAACCCTTAATTCGTTTAATTTTCGAACAGTGATTTGTGAAACGTGTGGACGGGTGTCATCACTCAAAAGAATCGGGTCTCTTCCGTTAGCCAATGCCGGCTGAAGTTGGCGCAATTTTCGGTACATTCTGTCGATTTCCTTACAGTGAGACTCTGCTGTGATTGTTTGGCCTGGTGCCAAAATGTTGTAATGGGTCACACCAGCCGCCGACTACCATAGAGTGACCATTACCATTTTAGATGTAGGTCCGCCATTGGAAAATGCCTGGGAGTTCGTCGGCGTCCAGCCACTGTCCGGAGCGTTTCCGCTGTTACCATACAGAATCCAGTTTTCATCACAAGTGATGATTCGATCTAAGAACGGGTCAGTATTGTTGTGTAAAAGTAGAGAAGAACAATCTCGAAAAGTGAAAATTTTTGCCGCTCTTCCGCGAACTGTTTGGGATGGTTCAGCTTCCAGCAATTCCTTCACCTCGTCGTTCAGGATTAGGTCGACCGCTACGGTGGTCTTCTTCGAGGCTGAAATGTCCGGTCCGAAATTTATTGAACCCCTGGCGCACAGGGCTTTCCTTAACACTATGAGGCCACCACACTTGGTTGATTTGTCAAGCTGTCTCGGCTGCGGGTTGTCCCAATTTGAAGTTGAAGTAAAATATCGTTCGGAATTACTCATTCGACATACTTATAAACCCTTTAAGAGCAAAAGTATAAAACAACGTTGGAACATAAATTACTTGCTCAGGTAGAGCGAAAAATTCTGTACAAAAGGTAGCATTAATGCGTAATGCAAATTGACCTTTACTTGATAACAGACGCATCAAAAATAGTAACACAAAACGCTAAAACGCTGAGAACTTTCCGGACAACGTAATATTTATTTGCCTTCCTGCGCTTTAAAATATAATTGAATTCATAAAAAAGTATAAAATTTTAAGCAGTGCTTTCAGTTCCTACATAGGTTGACTGACTTTAAAATTTTAAAATAACTGATTTGGGAGATGTTCAATTTAATTTCAAATCGTCAAGCCTGCTTAGAAGAGTGTCAATTTTATTTAAAGTGACCAATTTAAAGTGGAAGTGGTATTTATATCTCATTTTTCAAAGAAACATCACACTCAGCTATGCATTGTACCGTAATCGTGGAATGCCCAGTGAGAACTGGGTAGGCTTTCGTACGATAGCTGGTTCGGCATCTTATCCTAGATGCGGAGTAAATATGAGAGATACTAGTTTGGTTCTTCGACTCAACTAAAAACGGTGCCGCAACGTCTTGAGACGAGTGGATCCATCTCATGAATTTCGGCCAGAGTTTTATTTCAGACACGGTATGGATGCATGCAATGAGTTGTTGTGATTCTTGAGGTCTTATCCCATTCCTCAAATGTTGATAGCATATCTTCCTTCTATTATTTCTCCATAGCTGATTTTAAACAATGCAAGCGTTTCCAAAGACAAATCTGGGTTATAATGCCCTGATCAACGATTTTCTTCTTTTTCTGCCCTCTACACATGATGGACACGATAGTTAATCTACTGTTCTATAATACTCAATGAAAACCTCGAAATGTTCAGACATTTGCAGATTTTTTACGTGTCGCACGCACGTGTCGTATACCTTTGAAGCGCGTCATACAAGAGTCAGGCATGAACTGCTCCTCATTTCTCAAGTTTCTCAGGTTGTATGGATCATTACGCAGGAGCAAATTCCATTCTCTACGCCTGAACACTGACGAACCTCGATCTGCTACAAGGGACAGGCACTACCAGCGCATGAATCTCTCATGTTCAGCTGAAGTTCGCAAAGGCAGACCGCGTCATTTGAAATAATGTGTGGTCGAGTATAAAAGCGAAGCAGATGCCTACCACGACAACGCACTTCCTTGTTTAGTGAAAATACAGCGATAGAACTGATGCCTCGTAGGGAGTAAGTCGCAGTCCACTGCTTTCCACTAACGTCAGATTGGAAAGCACATACAGTTGATCTCTTGGAGTTTTTAATGGGGTCTGTTTCCCTCTTTGGCGTAGACGAGATTTGCCTCATAGTTCCTTTTCAGAAAGTGTCCGGTTCTCGCGAACGAGCGGACAAAATCGACGACGAAGTTAAGGAGCACGGGAAAAATGTATACGACAACATGGAGCTTTCAGAGCAAGAAGATGACATCAAAAAGCCAGCAAGGAGAGACACGAAGCAGAAGGGAAGCGCTGAGATCTTACCGGTGATACGTAAAGGAAGTGCAGAAAAGCCCGCAGCCGGTTCGGCGGAGAAGAAAAGCGCTGACAAAGTAGTAGGAAAGAAGGCAAAGATGGTTCCCATCGTAAAGGCGCCCGAGCATAGAGACACCTTGGACGAGTACATCGACATCGTGGGTAAATCGGCAGAAAAGTAAAAGAGAACAAGCTCTCCACTTAAGGTTGGACGGGGTTGAACTGCATCTCTAGTACATGCCTCCTCATCAACCTCCTTTTCAGAATGTTCAACTTCGCTGCAATCGAAATTTCATTCAAATCTATTACGTTAATTTTTCCGTGTTCATGCTATGTGGTCTGGAAACCGCTCGTTTGTCCGCAGGAACTGTAAAATAAAGGGTTTCGATGAAATGTTCAGTTGACTATTTACTTGAACATAAATGTGCGCATATTTCTAAATTAGAAGAAATTCGGGGAGACAGGATGATGAGTAACGCAGTGTGGTGAAGGAAAACAAGAAACCAGAAAAAGAAAAAAGAGGAAGCTCAACAGCGTGATGACCTATAATATCTACGAGAGGGAAGGATGTCCTAAAAAACTTGAACTGGTGAAATATTTTGGATTGCTCTTATATAAGGCCTATGTCATACCATCGCTCACCTCGAGCGAAGCCTAATGATAAGCTCCCATATCGATCGCGCGAAGCGACGAGTAGATATGGGAGCATATCATCAGGCGTCGCCCGATGTGAGCCCCTTACCAGCCTAGAAACCCTACGCCCAGGGTGACACAGCTGGACAGTTCCAAGATGATTCCCGAAGCAATACTTTTGTGTCAGAATTCAATAAGTCACCATAGTCAATCAAAATAATAGCTCATGGTAGATATTCGTGATGCTTCATTAAAAATGTGATGCATAACTCCATATGATGAGTTTCACACATAACGAAAAAAATTTTTAAAAAATTGAATTTCGAACCTTTGGTCAGGAACACTGATGCAATCTTGGAGCAGACAACCGCATGGCACAACTTTCAATGAACCCTTTGTCTTATGATACCGCGCGATAAAGGGTTTCGATGTTTTACAGCTTACAAAGTTTTTGTGAGCTAGTTGTAACTAATGCACCAAGAATTTTATGGTAATTCAAATGTTGAGTGCATTTTCTTTGCATACACTGCATGCATAGCCTTTGAGGCACATCTGGCTAATCTTGCCCTGCACCCAGCCGTTGCCATTTTGAGTGTTTTTAGGCAGTCTAACCGATTTCAAGAATATTAATACTGGAGTTACCAAACAGTATTTCTCTCACAATTGAAGGAGAACTCTTTTTAGTTGATAAGCTGATTGTGTTCAAT
This sequence comes from Heligmosomoides polygyrus polygyrus, assembly GCA_947396885.1. NCBI lineage: Eukaryota > Metazoa > Nematoda > Chromadorea > Rhabditida > Heligmosomidae > Heligmosomoides > Heligmosomoides polygyrus. The sequence continues at coordinate 37,678,935 of OX377205.1, read as the reverse complement.
AGAAGACAGTGTGGAACAGTGCCCATTTCCGTTTCCGCCTTCCAGCCCAAAAACAAGCGGAACACGGAAACGGAAATTCCGCACATCCCTGATAATAAGGAAGGTCCTGACGAAATACCTGCCGAAGCCAGCAGGAAAGTAATTACGAAAAAGCAACAACTTCCACCATCCACTTCTTTCCAATGAATGTTCTATTCAGGTACGTGGATGGAATTCTCTTAATCGAGAAAGCGCTCCTCATGCTTTCGGAGACGTCGGCGCCCAGATTGCCAACGCCGACGCTGCGCTGCGAAATCGAATTCAACAATCGAAAACCCTATAACGTATGTATTGCAAAGGCAACCAATCAACCAGGAATTGCATGAAGTATGCAACTCGCAAAAGCGATCTAAATACTTGCGAGGAAATCACTTGTGGCTCATATGTGCATCATCACAGCACAGCATTAATCTGTTCAGAGGTCGTATGAGCTTCAATTGTAAGGGAGCGCACCACACTCGTGCTTCTTCAAGGGAACTACGACTACCCACTTCTCATCAAAACTCTTCCAAAGTGACTCCAATAATAAAGGGAAAGAGTAAATACCCCACAGATAAAAGTTAAGGTATGTGGCAATAAAGCCTCGATGGTCTAACTTCGTTCACATAGTGTCACTACTTCGGACAATACCTCGACCGCCACGGCAAATCTTCCGAAGCATTCTACTCCTACAATGAATTCCCTTGCTCACCCATGCTTACCTATCGGAAACTACATAACAGCCACAGAACACGTGACGAAATCCCTTGCAAAAATTCACAGGAGCAGAGATGTCCTTCACTGATGAAGCACCTGCATAGAGGCTCCGCCTCCTGGTGCTTGATGAAAGGGAGATTCATTTCCACACCTTTGACTCGCAAGACACGAGAAACAGTAGATGCAGAAAGGTGTGTATGGAAGTCTCTAGGAAGCGGACGGGACACCTAACAGCCTACAACTACTCACTCATGATGTCATAACACACCCTCTACTGATGCCCAGTCCTCCGACAGGTGACATAGAGTTTATCAAGCCAATCAATTCACATTGCTACGGATGCTGCAGGAAAATATCCGTGCCAGTTGAGTGGGACACAGTTATCCGTGTTCTCGTGCTGTTTGGTGTCGACACTTTAATTCCTTGCGAAATAGTTACAGGAACCGAGCGCAGTAAGCATGCACTTGACATAGGCACCTATGCTTAGAAAGGCGCGGTAGGTAGATAGCCAGGTAGTATGCGCAAGACGACGAAAAGATCAAGGAGCATATGAAACCTGCAAATGCAACCTGCAATTTTTTTTGCAAACCTGCAAGTGTTTTTGGTTTTTGCAACGGGCTACTGGGTGGTCCAAAAATGGGAAAAAATTGTAACATTTTAGGGAGGGCTGATAAGGCAAAAGTGACACCTGGAATGGTCCTGTCGAGCTCAGAACTTGACCTACAAGAGGTTTAGAGCTCAAAATAAAGTTGGACCATAGTAATTCGATAATTTCCGACGTTTCCAAGACGAAGCTGCAGGGTGCAGCCAAGTGATTGATTCGCAACGATGGTGGCAGCGACTGGATGACCGAGTCGATAGCGATCCAGACTTACGGAAAGGGGGGGGGGGAGTGGGAGGTCGGATTCCGGAGGGGGTTAGGAAATTCGTCAGGTGGCCTATTCCTATTTTTACAAAAGAAGGGTACATTTTGGCCTCGGTAGGGTACCGTAATATTGGGTAGCGGTGAATAAGGGTGACGAGGTCATGACCACCGATTTCGCCCTGACCTTGCATATGGAATTATTTAAGCTGGTGATCATGAATCTGTCATCTTTTTCTACACTTTCACTTTTTCTGCACTACTTTGCGTCTCATCGTCAAACGTTGGAGAATTAGTCTGACCACGTTGAAGAAGGAAGCGATTCTACTAACGTAGACAGCTTTGGTCACCCATATCTACCGTAACCTACCGGAATCGACCGAAATTTTAAAAACAGATATCATACCTCAGCACCCCAAATAGTCTCCCTGGGCGATGTTTGATGGGGGTTTTTTTTTCGACCTCTCCTCGTCCTTTGGAGTCGTGAAAAAGAGCAGTGCCCGTTATTTTGCGTACGGGTTGTACTTACACATACCCATCGTAACCTTCTGTAAACTATTGTTTCACCGAAAATGGTTGCCAGATTATTGGTCTTAATTCCAAATAACCCTATGGATGAATTTTGGAGGAAACTTTTTTCAACCTTTAGAGTTGAGGGAGTGAGTGCAAGTGCTCCCATCTGCAATGCCCCGACCCCTTACCCGCAAGCGTATGGGACAGGGGTCAAGAGGAAATACACAGCAAGGAGTCCAATCACGCGAGATGGATAAAATATGCTGTGGTTGGTAGCAGTTAGTATAAGAACTAGTGAAAGTTGGGACAAGAATAAAAACAGTCTGTGAAGAAATCCGAAGAAATGATGGTCAGGTCAACACTTCTCGATCGTGTTCGTAAATGAGGTAACAACGAGAAACACTTCCAGAACAGATTGAGAACATTCCAAAGAGGGCATACGGGGATACAATACCGCTCGCGCCGCACGGTCAAAAGTGGGCGAAAAAACGCCAACATAACGTCGCAAAGCGTCGCACGCTCATAACTCCTTCAGTTTTAGGTTTCTTGAAAAAGGTTGGTACCATTCGATTCGCCTCTTCGAGATCTACACAAACATGTGCAAAACTTTACCGGAACACCCGTATTTTCGCCGTGGGTGGTCCAAAATTGGCTGGACGGGCGATTAGAGCAGCTTATTTCCCAGGATATGCGTGCTTTCGGAGTATCTCAAAGATGGCGTACGTCGCCAGTGCTCTGTCGTACCAGGAATGCCCCGAGAGTGCGCCGTGCACAACACATACGGATTCGAACCTTTCAATCGAAGGGGGTATCACCGTCTACGGTGATCCTCAGATCCCTCGGGAGGTCGAGAAGGCGGGGCAACTGGCACAGTACCCGCTTGTATGCGAGAGTCGGCAGTGTTGCCTATGTGCTGATACCACTCGCTTTGGATCTACGTGTCCTCCTTTATCAGACGTTCACTTGTACGCTTAGAGGAGCGACGTTCCTCAAATAAAGCCTATTCATCCACTCTTCTGTTATCCTACTATATATAAAGCAGCAAGCGTGTGTGTGTGTGTCACTGTGTGTGTGTGTGTGTGTCACTGTGTGTGTGTGTCACACCGTCCGTCCGTCCCACTTTGAGTTGGGGCGCGGCAGCCGAACACGTCGGCAACCGTGCATGGCGAGCCGTAGACGTGCCAAACACGTACGCAACCCTGCATGGCGAGCCGTAGACGTGCCGAGCACGTCGGCAACCCTGCATGGCGAGCCGTAGACGTGCCGAGCACGTCGGCAACCCTGCATGGCGAGCGGTAGACGTGCCGAGCACGTCGGCAACCGTGCATGGCGAGCCGTAGACGTGCCAAACACGTAGGCAACCCTGCATGGCGAGCCGTAGACGTGCCGAGCACGTCGGCAACCCTGCATGGCGAGCCGTAGACGTGCCGAACACGTCGGCAACCGTGCATGGCGAGCCGGAGACGTGCCAAACACGTCGGCAACCCTGCATGGCGAGCCGTAGACGTGCCGAGCACGTCGGCAACCCTGCATGGCGAGCCGTAGACGTGCCAAACACGTAGGCAACCCTGCATGGCGAGCCGTAGACGTGCCGAGCACGTCGGCAACCCTGCATGGCGAGCCGTAGACGTGCCGAACACGTCGGCAACCGTGCATGGCGAGCCGGAGACGTGCCAAACACGTCGGCAACCCTGCATGGCGAGCCGTAGACGTGCCAAATACGTCGGCAACCCTGCATGGCGAGCCGTAGACGTGCCGAGCACGTCGGCAACTCTGCATGGCGAGCCGTAGACGTGCCGAGCACGTCGGCAACCGTGCATGGTGAGCCGGAGACGTGCCAAACACGTCGGCAAACATGCATGGCGAGCCGTAGACGTGCCAAACACGTCGGCAACCCTGCATGGCGAGCAGTAGACGTGCCGAGCACGTCGGCAACCGTGCATGGCGAGCCGCAGACGTGCCGAACACGTCGGCGGCTCGCCATGCACGTTTGCCGACGTGTTCGGCACGTCAGCGGCTCGCCATGCACTATTGCCGACGCTTGACGAAGCCCCGCCTCAAAGGGGGCGGAGCACAATCTCGGCCAGCAGTATATAAGCGGCCCATGTCTGTACATTGACGCCATTTGAAATGAGGTGTTAGCCTTGAGCGTTCGTTGTACGTCCAACGTCCGAACGAGCTTGAATTGTTGCTCCTGCAGTGTTTGGCGGCTCTGCAGCCTCTTGAAGATCACGAATTCATAGCAACATCAAATCGTTTGCTAGGGATGGATGAGCAGGAGCTACGGCTATGCTCTACTCCTGAGCACGAAAGTCGTGCCGGAGCAAACCAATACGGTCAATACGAACATGGCTCTGCACCCCGTTGTGCAAGCAATGCTCCTGAGCAAGACAGTCGTGCCGGTGCAAACCAATACGATCATTACGAACATGGCTCTGCACCCCACCGTGCAAGCAGTGCTGAACGCCGTGCTGCCGATGCTGAACGGCAGCGACGTTCTCGAGAACTAATGAACGAAGCCGAGATTGAAACACTTCGTGCAGCCAATGCTGAGCGGCAGCGACGTTCTCGAGAACAAATGAACGAAGCCGAGATTGAAACACTTCGTGCAGCCAATGCTGAACGGCAGCGACGTTCTCGAGAACAAATGAACGAAGCCGAGATTGAAGCACTTCGTGCAGCCAATGCTGAACGGCAGCGACGTTCTCGAGAACAAATGAACGAGGCCGAGATTGAAACACTTCGTGCTGCTGATGCTGAAAGACAGCGACGTTCTCGTGAACAAATGAACGAAGCAGCAATTGAAGCACTTCGTGCAGCCAATGCTGAACGGCAGCGACGTTCTCGAGAACTAATGAACGAAGCCGAGATTGAAACACTTCGTGCAGCCAATGCTGAGGTGCAGCGACGTTCTCGAGAACAAATGAACGAAGCCGAGATTGAAACAGTTCGTGCAGCCAATGCTGAGCGGCAGCGACGTTCTCGAGAACAAATGAACGAAGCCGAGATTGAAACACTTCGTGCTGCTGATGCTGAAAGACAGCGACGTTCTCGTGAACAAATGAACGAAGCAGCAATTGAAGCACTTCGTGCAGCCAATGCTGAACGGCAGCGACGTTCTCGAGAACTAATGAACGAAGCCGAGATTGAAACACTTCGTGCAGCCAATGCTGAGCGGCAGCGACGTTCTCGAGAACAAATGAACGAAGCCGAGATTGAAACAGTTCGTGCAGCCAATGCTGAGCGGCAGCGACGTTCTCGAGAACAAATGAACGAAGCCGAGATTGAAACACTTCGTGCAGCCAATGCTGAACGGCAGCGACGTTCTCGAGAACAAATGAACGAGGCCGAGATTGAAACACTTCGTGCTGCTGATGCTGAAAGACAGCGACGTTCTCGTGAACAAATGAACGAAGCAGCGATTGAAGCACTTCGTGCAGCCAATGCTGAACGGCAGCGACGTTCTCGAGAACTAATGAACGAAGCCGAGATTGAAACACTTCGTGCAGCCAATGCTGAGCGGCAGCGACGTTCTCGAGAACAAATGAACGAAGCCGAGATTGAAACAGTTCGTGCAGCCAATGCTGAGCGGCAGCGACGTTCTCGAGAACTAATGAACGAAGCCGAGATTGAAACACTTCGTGCAGCCAATGCTGAACGGCAGCGACGTTCTCGAGAACAAATGAACGAGGCCGAGATTGAAACACTTCGTGCTGCTGATGCTGAAAGACAGCGACGTTCTCGTGAACAAATGAACGAAGCAGCGATTGAAGCACTTCGTGCAGCCAATGCTGAACGGCAGCGACGTTCTCGAGAACAAATGAACGAAGCCGAGATTGAAACACTTCGTGCTTCCAATGCTGAAAGACAGCGACGTTCTCGTGAACAAATGAACGAAACAGAGATTGAAGTGCGTCGCGCCGCAAATGCTGAACGGCAACGACGTGCGCGTTCAAATATTAGTCGAGAGGAATCAGGCCGCGCTGTTGATTCTGAATGGCAGCGACGCTTGCGACCACGCTTAGATGGGGCAGGAACTGCTTCGCGTGGAAGTAATGCTGGACCACATCGCACTGTGCCACGAAACGCCACTGGCCTTGCACGTTCTCCGCGCGAAAGGCCTCCATCCAATACGCTGGGAAACATGGACCAGGTTTGCAGCGGTTGTGGGGCATTACATTTCCCTGGCGAGAAAACGACGCCTAACAGCACCGTATATAATATGTGCTGCAATCTTGGGAAAGTTTCGATGAATGTATTTGAAAACTTTCCAGTTCTTCTGCAGCAGTTGTACACCGGTAGAGGCTCGGAAAGCATCCAGTTCCTTAAGCACATACGAAATTACAACAACAGTCTAGCCATGGCATCAACAACAGCCCAGTTAGAGAATCCGCGTGGCGGAGGACCTTACTGCTTTAAAGTACATGGCCAAATATACCATCGTATTGGAGCGCTTCGTCCATTGGCTGGAAACGCTCCTCAATGCGCTCAGGTGTTGATTATGGACACTGAGGAGGCGGCTGCTGAGCTGGCAGGAAGAGATGTAAACAGAGAGTGTGATCGCGCCACATTTGCCGTGTTGCACCAACTGTTGCAAACGGTTAATCCCTATGTGCAAGCGTACCGGCTAATGGATGAAGTGGCACGAGAAGAAGAGCAGAGGGCAATTGAAGCACAGCGTACACAGAAGCCAGTACGTATGGTTTTTTGCCAACTTAATACCGACGATCATCGACGGTATAACATTGCAACAGCTAACGAGGTAGCTGTAGTTTACGTCGGTAACGATGAAGAGATACCCAGAGAAAGGTATGTGGTCGTTTACGAACGTGGCCAAGGGTTGCGTACCATCAGCTACTTAGACAAACTTTGCGACCCTCTTTCCTATCCGCTACTGTTCCCGCGAGGAGAAGATGGTTGGCATCCAGACATGGAAAAGACCGTTACTGGAAATAACAGGCGAACAAGAGTTACGCAGAAAGAGTTTTGCTCATACCTGCTGTTCGCCAGAACCGGTACATTCAACCCTTTGCTCCATGCCGGAAAGCTATCTCAGCAATGCGTTGTGGACAGTTGGTTGAAAATTGAGATGAATCGTCTTAATTACCTCCGTAAGAATCAGAAGGAGCTCAGGTTGGATACAGTGAGGGGTCTCCACGATTATATGATCGGAGACGATTCTCATGACGGTCCCCCAGGAAGAAGGATAATTCTAGCAGCAAGTTTTACAGGTGGCCCACGCCATATGATTGCGCAGTATCAAGACGCAATGTCAATTGTCTCAAAGTACGGGAAGCCTGACATATTCCTTACATTCACCTGCAATCCGAACTGGCGCGAGATACAAAATAACTTGGCGGGTGGTCAGTCCGCATCTGACCGGCCAGATTTGGTTGCCCGCGTTTTCAATCTCAAGCTAAAGGCTTTATGCCATGAACTTTTTAAAAGGAATGTGCTAGGCGAAGTGGCTGCGTACATTTATGTTGTTGAGTTTCAAAAACGCGGGCTTCCTCACGCGCATATGCTCATTACGTTAAAGCAGGAGTGGAAACTAAACACTGCGGATCAAATTGATCAGCTAATCAGTGCGGAACTTCCCGATTCCGATTCAGATCCCGAACTGTTTGACATAGTATCTAAGAACATGATACACCGTCCCTGTGGGAATCTGAATCCTACCTCACCTTGCATGCGAGACGGTGTGTGCACAAAGAGGTTTCCCAAAAGCTTTCGCAGTGACACGTCTCTTAATGTGGATGGCTATCCCGAGTACAGAAGGCGTGATGACGGACGTTATGTCACGTGTCGTGGAGTTCGAATGGATAACAGGTCAGTAGTACCCTATTGCCCCTACTTAACTCGCATGTTTGAGGCACATATTAACGTAGAAATATGTGCTTTAATTCATGCAGTTAAATATCTGTTCAAGTACGTGTACAAGGGACCTGACCGTGCTAGAATCCATATCTACCAGCCTAACAATGATGCTGCTGAAACTGTTCACGACGAAATTGAAGCATACATCGACGCGAGATACGTGTGTGCTCCTGAAGCTGCCCACCGAATATTTGGCTTTAAGATGCAGGACCGAAGTGATGCAGTGCAACGGTTACAAGTTCACTTACCAGGCTTCGAAGCATTAACATTCGAAGCAGGCGCAGAACAACAAGCACTTAATGCCGCTCAAAGTCGGTTAAGCACTTTGACTGGCTTCTTCGCTATAAACAAAACCTGCAATGATCTTGCGCAGCAATACGGGAGGTTACCTGAAGGAATGGTAGATTCCCGCAGTTTTCACTATTATGAAATGCCTCAGGCTTTCGAGTTTAAAAAGGAGTGGAAACAGAGGAAGAAGCACATACGTGCACTCGGGAGAATGTATTTTGTAGGGCCACAGGAGCAAGAACGATTCGCACTTCGGCTTCTTCTCCTATATGGAAAGGGTTTTACATCTTTCGAGGATGTGCGTACAGTTGAAGGAACCCTTTACCCGTCGTTTGTATCGGCCGCAAAAGCAGCTGGACACCTAAGAGACGACACATTTTTTGTGCAGTCCATTCAGGAAGCTGCAAGCTTTCACATGCCGGCTCAACTTCGTGGTTATTTCGTTGCTCTCATTGTCTATGGCTGTTTACAAGCTCCTCTTCCTGTGGAACTTTGGAACAAACACAAAGAGGAATTGATGGAAGATTTTTTGCTTAGGGGAGTGCCTCATTCCGTTGCAGAATCTAAAGCCTTTTATGACATCGTAGAGCGTATCAGGATTCTAGGTAAGGATTATCGTTCCTACCTTGACGTCGACGTCGCTCGGTTAGACCAAAGCGAAGACCAAGTTGACTATGAGGACCATAGAAGAAAAGGTCAAGCTAACTATAATCTTCTCACCAACGACCAAAAATTGGTCGTGAATGACGTTCTCAGTGCAATCGATCAGCAGCTGGAAAGTGCTTTTTCATAGATGGACCGGGCGGCAGCGGGAAGACATTTGTATACACGACCATCTACCACATGGCAACAGCAAGGAAAAAACAGATCTTAAATGTCGCTTGGACAGGAATAGCTGCCAATCTTCTTCCTGATGGTCGTACCGCTTCCTCGGCATTTCGTTTAGTGGTTGAGGACCTGAGCCGTACTTCGTCTATCAAGCGGCAATCGGAGGAGGCCAGGTTTTTGAGCAAAATCGATGTCATCATATGGGACGAGGCACCTATGGCTCCGAAGCAAGCTCTTGAAGCCGTTAATGCCCTTCTGCAAGATATCATGCAGAATAGCAAACCCTTTGGCGGGAAAATAATGCTGCTCGGAGGAGACTTCCGACAAATGCTGCCAGTAATCGAAAAAGGTAGCCGCTATGATATAGTCCAAGCCTGTCTTAAAACCTCCTCTGTTTGGCCACTTTTTAAAGTGTATAAATTGGCAACTAATATGCGTCTTCAGGCCAACGACCACGAATATAGGGAATGGCTCATGAAGATCGGCAATGGAGAAGCAATATCTGACGAGAACGGCGATATTCAAGTACCACCTCCCCTAATCTGTAGCGGCAATATAGCAGATGCAATTTTCGGAGACGCTTTTAGTGGGAGGAACATGGATCTCTCCGAGCTGGCTATACTTACCCCCAGAAATGTAGATGCATTGCGGATCAACGATTACGTTCTTGATCGCCTGTCTGGGGAGAAAAGTACTTTTTTGAGCGAAGACGAGGCCATCGTAGAAAACCCCAGCGATGCGCTGAATTTTCCTACAGAGTTTCTTAATAAAATGACACCTTCTGGCATGCCTCCACATGCTTTACATTTAAAGGTGGGCTGTATAGTGATGTTGCTTCGCAATATTGATGTAAGGAATGGTGTTTGTAACGGGACCCGTTTGATTGTTAGACAAATCGGACGACGACTATTAGTTTGCGAGCACGCTGTGGGCATTCGAAAAGGCAGTCAAGTATTACTTCCAAAAATTGATTGCTATTTTTCGCACAACTTACCTTTTCGCCTGAGGCGAAGGCAATTCCCTATCAGATTAAGCTTTGCTATGACAATAAACAAATCTCAAGGGCAATCATATTCCAAGGTAGGAATTGCACTGCACGACCCGATTTTCGCACATGGTCAACTGTACGTGGCACTTTCACGCACAAGGAGCAGCGGCGGAGTGATCATAGAAGCTCCCAAAAATTTGATGCGCAACATTGTGTACAATGAGGTGCTTATCTAAGCACTTTCGCCCACCATCTATTACAATCTATTACAAACGGATGAAATTCTGAAAGTTGTTCTATCTAATATCATCGCTAGAAACTTGAACATTCATCTGTGTTATGCTCGATGTCAATAGAAGGCGGTAAATTAAGAGTTTACTGAGAATTACTGAGTGTTAATCACCTGAGATGGAAATGACGAAAAGGTAAAAATCTTAATACTGCTCTAACGACGGGCAAACAAGGAAGATCAGCCGATCCATCTCGATTAACATAAAGGACAGAAGGCCTAGGGAAGAATAGGAAACCCGTAGCAGCCATGGCGTCCTATTCTCGGGGTTTGGGGGCGAAGCCCCCAACCAGTCGTAGGCGGCCGCTAGGCCGCCGAACGACTGGTGTGCTATAAAGCAGCTACGAGAGAAAAGAACATTTCTCTTAAAGTCATACGAAGACATGTACGAAGAGTATAGAAATTGCAAAACCAAGTCGGAGAAAAAGGACTTGATGGTTGAAATTGACCAGATTGAGGAAGAGTCTCAACTGGAAAAGAATATTAATGACGGCAATAACCTCATTTTAAAGCTAATGACAAAAGCAGCTGAATACAGATGCGCCAACGAGATGATTGGTCTTAAGCTTGGCTATATTGCATACAAATCTGCTGCAAGTAGTACTACCACAAAAATAGAACAGAAAGTTCAGGTCAAACATTGCACTTCTGACCACAACACTGTTAACTGTATACTAGGACTAGAAAGCTTTGAACGAAATCAAGCACTTCAAGGGACTCGTCAGTCTAAAAAGCATCCTCAGGCTTCTCTATCCAGCGTGCACAAAATAAATGAAGTTGTCAAAAACCGATCAGAGTCTGAGCATCTTATTCACCAACCTGATGATCTTGGTCCCATCAGAAGAGCCACTCCATCTAGAAAAAGCCTCAGAAATAGGGAAAAATCCGCCAAAGAAAATGGTAGAATATTACCACCATACCATACGTGCATAGCTAAATGTCTAAAAAGCACGAACTGCAATACCATGAGTGCATTGCAAGTACTCGCCAAAAATCTCTCTAATAGGAGACCGGTTAGAACATCTTTTAGCAGTTGTATCCCAGTTTCGCATTCAAATCGTAGACTCCGTAACCAGACAATCGGCTCGGAACACAACGTATGTCATACTCGCCACCTTATGCGTGAAGAGATAACGTCATGTGGACTCCTACGAGGGGTCGTAAAACCTTTGCTGTTAGCAGACAAGTCACAAGACAGACAGACTGCAGAGGATCTGTTGACCCACCCTAAAAAAGGGGCTGCGAACAACGGCTACTGCGAGAACAGACATGGCCAGAAGCAGACGTGTAGCACCCATGCGCCTTACCGCAAACATGTCAATCAAATGCGGCAGTCTGGCAATGTTTGCCATTTTTACCAAAAGAGCGGTCACGGATACATGACCTGTAAAAAAATATCAGACCGGATAGTCTGCCAAAATGCCTTCAGAGAAGGGCGCAAGTTTAGAAATGTTTTTCCGTCTAGTCCTGAAAATTTCAAAGGTTTAAAGCCGGACCGCTACTCATGCGGACGAAAATGTTATGCATTTGTATGTTCCAACTACGAATTTCATGAAAGAAAGGACCACAACAAAACGTGGAAACCTGGATACCAATTCTACAGCTATTTAAGGAAGTGGTGCAGAGGCACCCGTTGCCACGTCGTATATGGTGCGAGTCTAACACTCGATGTAACCTATTCCTTCGACCTAATTCTACGAAGCCGTCCAGCCATTTTCCCTCTACATCGTCAGCGCCAAGCAGTCAACAAGTTTCAACGAGCAGCCTTTCTTCACGCCCTTCCAGTCTACAAGGAATCAACGAGCAGTCTCCTTCATGTCGTAGCAGTCTTCAAGTTCAACAAGCAGTCCACAGCATCTACTTCACTCCATCCAATCCACGAACAACGAGCAGTCTCCTCATTCAAGCTGCCGCCCTACTCGGTCGTCATCGCCAACGACAGTAGATTTTGTTCTACAGATATATTATTCTATAGAAAGATGTAGCACTTGCCTTGCCGTCGTCGGGAGTATCACCGTCTATAGTGATCCTCGGGTCCATCGGGAAGGCGGTCGCTCGCTATCTTCAGCGACAGTAGATTTTATTCTGTTGAAATATATAGCTTCCCCTTGCCCTCGCCGGGAGTATCACCGTCTACGGTGATCCTCAGATCCCTCGGGAGGTCGAGAAGGCGGGGCAACTGGCACAGTACCCGCTTGTATGCGAGAGTCGGCAGTGTTGCCTATGTGCTGATACCACTCGCTTTGGACCTACGTGTCCTCCTTTATCAGACGTTCACTTGTACGCTTAGAGGAGCGACGTTCCTCAAATAAAGCCTATTCATCCACTCTTCTGTTATCCTTGTATATTTCCGCAACCCACTGAACCACCCATAACGGTGAAAGAGGAAGAAGCAATCCTCACGTCTCAAGCGCCCATAACAGGGGGTGACTGCTCGCAAATTGCAGGAATGGGCGTGTTCGGAGCGCAATAGCTCTATTATTTAGTATAACAGAGGCCATAGATTTTTCGGCAATATTCCATCGAGGACGTGGCGCCCTAGGCCGAGCTGCGCGGACGATGACGTCATCAAAAACCGGTATTTTCGAAATTGGCCAAATCTTCTCGTGCAAACTTCGTCCAAAATCGTCTTGGGTTTATTTGGGGCGCTGATTACGAATCCGACATCAGTTTTTGAAAATTCCGTCGACTTCGGTAGGTTTTGGATTTGCTTCTGGATAATTGAGGGTGGTCGGGTCAGGATCATCGATTTTGTCCAAACTTCGTGTAGGGTCGGGGACTTATTCGGGGTGCCGAACACGATGCCGAGGTACATTTGTACGATTAGGGCAGGAGAGCGCTCATACCGATAACTGGGGGTGATCGGTGATCGTGACCCGACCACCCTCAAATGGAAAGCAACCTGCTGATGTCGGCGGAATAAAAACGAACGTCGGATTCGTAATCAGCGCCCCAAATAAACCCTAGACGATTTTGGACGAAGTTTGCACGAGAAGATTTGGCCAATTTCGAAAATAGCGGTTTTTGATGACGTCATCGTCCGCGCAGCTCTGCCTAGGGCGCCACGTCCTCGATGGAATATTGCCGAAAAATCTATGGCCTCTGTTATACTCCCGCGGGAGCATCCGCGGAAGGGCGGGAATCGCGCCGAGATCCCTCACCTGGCCAATCACCGCGCCCCGCCACGCCCGCCGTCCGCGGTGCACCCCTCGTCCACGGAGGTTCCGCGGATGCTCCCGAGGTAGTACAACACAGGCCTATGTTTCCAAAATCGGTCGACATTGATACAATTCGATAGCGCTCTTCAAGCAGAACAGAACGATGTTATTCGGAGTGTCGAAAACCCAAATATGGACAAGTAAGAGTGCAGGTCAAAGTCCGCCGCCCTAAAACGGCAGATGGGGCTAAGGCAGTTTAGGCAGCTGAGAAGTTCTGATCACGTCATCGTAAAGTACCGTACCTTAAGCGCTCTGTTCGCGTACGCATTTTGAGGCTTTAGCTCGCCGCGTCTTCTCGCAGTGGTTAACCGAACTCGGAAAAAAGTGCATCACGCAAGCCTCACCTGCATTTTTGCACCGCTGTAACATTGCCCACTCCTAAGTTAAGCCATTCTATTTCAGTATACTTATATATCGTTCTACTGCCTACAATAAACACAAGTTGCAGCCGAAACGATTCTAACTCGACAGAGTTATTGTGCTCCGAACACGCCCGCGCGTGCAATTTAGCGCAACAACGGCAGACGCTCTCCGCGCTGTTTCTCGCCCAGATTACAGTTTTTCCCACTCTAAATGACACTATTCAATTTAGCATGAAAAGCTCTATCGAACGGTATCAAACGTGGCCCAAATCGAAGACATCGTTTTCATCGTCCTTCTGCCGTGGCCTCGTCCTCTATGCTAAACAGTCAAAAAATTGATGATTCCAAAATCGGTCGAGATTGACACCGTTTGATAGCGCTTTTCATGCTGAACGGAACTGTGCCATTCCGAGTGTCGAAGACTCAAATCTGGGCGAGTAGGAGCGCAAGAAACTCTAACCGCTAGCTTTTGCCGCTCTAAAACGCCAGCCGAGGCTAAGGCAGTTTAGGCAACTGAGGAGCTGTGAGCATATCCTCGTAAAGTACCTTAGGCACTTTGTTCACGTACGTATTTTAAAGCCGTCAGCTGCCGCATCTTCTCGCAGTGATCCACGGAAATCGGAAAAAAATGCTTCACACAATCCTCACCTGCATATTCGCACCCCTATAACATTGCCCCTTCCAAAGCTAAACCATTCTACTTTGGCGTACGTACAGAACATTCGACTGCCTACAAAACCTACAAGCTGCAGCATGAAAGGTTACAAAATAATAGAGCTATTGCGCTCCGAACACGCCCATTCGTGCAATTTGCGAGCGGTCGCCCCCTTCGATTGAAAGGTTCGAATCCGTATGTATTGTTCACGGCGCACTTCAAAGACTCGCTAGACAGCCTTAGAGCAACTCCTGACTAGGGTGGCAAGAAATTTCTGATAAAACTCCCCAAACGCTCAGTCTACAAGCTGCCCCCCCTTGATTGAAAGGTTCGATTCTGTATGCATTGTTCACGGCGCACACCAAAGTTTCGGTGGACAGCCTTAGAGCAACTCCTGACTAGGGTGGCAAGAAATTTCTGATAAAACTCCTCAAACGCTCAGTCTACAAGCTGCCCCCCCCCCTTGATTGAAAGGTTCGATTCTGTATGCATTGTTCACGGCGCACACCAAAGTTTCGGTGGGACAGATTGGAGCTAATCCTGAGTGGGGTAGCGGGAAATTTCTGATAACATTCTCCAAACGGCTCGAAATAGTCTTGAAAACGTCGCAGTTCCCAGTGAGAGAAGATAGAAGCGCAGGGGACATGCGCTCGCACACTCGTTTGATAGGTTAGGTTCTGTGTGCATTGTGCACGGCGCACTCTCGGGGCATTCCTGGTACGACAGAGCACTGGCGACGTACGCCATCTTTGAGATACTCCGAAAGCACGCATATCCTGGGAAATAAGCTACTCTAATCGCCCGTCCAGCCAATTTTGGACCACTCACGGCGAAAATACGGGTGTTCCGGTAAAGTTTTGCACATGTTTGTGTAGATCTCGAAGAGGCGAATCGAATGGTACCAACCTTTTTCAAGAAACCTAAAACTGAAGGAGTTATGAGCGTGCGACGCTTTGCGACGCTATGTTGGCGTTTTTTCGCCCACTTTTGACCGTGCGACGCGAGCGGTATTGTAGCATCTAACGGAACCTCCCTCAGCGAGACAAGCGTGGTTTAATGGACGTGCTACATCCACACGACAAAACCAGATTCTTCCACATCTGACAACAGGTTGAATGCAAGTTTAGGAAGCGAGTACGGTACCGTACCGAAGCCAACATGTTCTGCTCTTTGCAAAACTGGAACATATCACCTAGCAAATCCTCTAACCCTCTCCGGAATTGAACCCTCGATCCTCTTCCTGCAAGTCCGCATCGCAATCCTCTCGGTCATCCAGTCGCTGCCACCATCCTTGCTAATAAATCATTTGAATGTGCCCTGCAGCTTCGTCAAGGAAACGTCGAAGATTATCACATTACTATGATCCAACTTTAATTTGAGCTCTAAACGTTTTGTAGGATAGGTTCTAAGCACAACAAGGCCATTCCAGGCGTCACTTTTCAGCTCACTCTGAAGTGATACCATTTTTTACCATTTTCGGACCACACAGAGATTCGTAACAAATACGAAACACAGTTCTGCGATCCTCTTCTCATGCCTACATAATATAGGCCTCGCTGAGAACATCTGGGGGAGGTTCATGGGCTTCCATTGTCAGATTGCGTACACACAATTCGGCGCACGACGCGCGAAACACAAGGTCACACTTTATCGTAAGGTCACACTTCCCTAGTTTTCGAAGAGAAGTGCCACTAACTTGTTAAGAGATTGATAAAGAATATTCGAATATTCGAA
Source organism: Heligmosomoides polygyrus polygyrus (assembly GCA_947396885.1). NCBI lineage: Eukaryota > Metazoa > Nematoda > Chromadorea > Rhabditida > Heligmosomidae > Heligmosomoides > Heligmosomoides polygyrus. The sequence continues at coordinate 37,662,586 of OX377205.1, read as the reverse complement.
TATTTGATATTCGAAGCCTTCGAATATTCGAATAAACGAATAATTCGAACATTGGTTTCTCTCGCGAATAATTCGAATATTGGAATTTCTCGAATATTCGAATAAACGAATAAATCGAATATTGGACTTTATTCGAATAGTCGAATATTCGAATATTCTTAATTCGAATTTATTCGAAACTCGACTATTCGAAATTCGAAAAGGACAAAGGTATACAAATTACCCGGTAACGGTATGAGGTGAAATTTGCGCCAATAGCAAAACATCCCTAGCCTTCGCGGATCAGATGGTCAAAATGGACAAGGAATTGTATCGTCGCGGCAACTTGGAAGCTGTTGCGGTTATTAAGGATCAGCAGCTTTCGGCAACCAACATTGGACGCTCTTGCGAGTGTCTGCTCCAGTTCATAGAGCGAAAGTGACTAAAGACTGGTGCAAGGCCCATTTCCCAATTTCTGTCACACTTCTGGAATGGCCACCGTACTCGCCAGATATCAACCCGACGAATTATAGTGCATGGTCGATTTTGGCAGCCAGAGCCTGTGTTGAACGCCACAAAAGCTGTTGCTTCGCTAGGATCGAATTATTCTGAGTGAGCTGCGTGCTATCGCCGAAAATTTCCTTGGAGGTTTGAGGATGTGTTTCCGCGCTAACGAGATCCACTTTAAAACTGGCTGAGCGTGTCATTACTAAACGTCTGTAGTAATGTTGTTAACTGTTGTTTCGTTAATTTTTTTTGTTTAAATAAATATGCTACAAAATGGTGTACCATACACAAGGGTGTTATATTTCGTCCTTCTTCTAGACTAGCACGTGAAACACGACTAGATTTGGTGGGTTCTATTATTCTTCGCTCCTCATAACAGTCCAGATCTGCCGTAGCTCCAGTCATGTGCTCGTAGGTCTAGGACGCGCCTTTTGTCCAATTTGTTGGGCATCTTGCGTATGCTCAGCCAGCGTCGTATGCGAAAGCTCGTGATCAGCGACCGCAAACGCATCGTAGTACCGTTTCACTAAGGCATTAAGCGCCTTGTCTGGACATTCCTTTCGTTCTCAGTACATTATGCTGCATACATATCTGGCATGCCTGCCTGGCACTTCGTTCGCTATGCGCTCGAGCATATTTCCTGGGATCGTCATTATTCCTCCGCCTCTGCACCAGGTGCGGTCGGCGCACCCATACGCTTTCGTGCCTTTACCGTTTACCATGTCTCAAAACATGCTTAACGGTGCGTTAAGGCAGACACGAGATATCGTTCGTTTTCATGATGTGGGTGACGAAGAAAGTGAGAAGAAGAAAACCAGGTTCCGATGCCCTAATTTGGGAGAGATGTAGAAGATAGAGTAAACTACTTCGACAGCTCGTTATTTAGAAAACATCTGCCAGACTCGTGCTCTTCTATTATAATTCTATTAATATATCCGGTCTTACCACCACTCGAAAAATTCTTGGAGATTTCTCCATTTGTGGAGGTGGAATTGGGTAGAAGTTTCCTGAAGGCAAAGTCGCCTCTCAGAGTGGTCCCCATTCCGCACGGTTTCTGGCTTATAAAATTCTAATGTTTTTGTCATTGTTTCTGCAAGTTTTGATAACAAGAAACTCGTAGCCCGCACAACTTGTACTAGAAGTAGCTTACACTTTCTGCACCTCTGCCCCCGTTGCTTCGACAGAGATATCCAGTGGCTGGCTGCCCTATGATTCTTTGTCATTTTCCTTTGTACCCTCATTTAGGTTGATGTCCCCTTGTATGCTGCCGTGTTGTGCGCACTCTTTCAACCAACACGCTAGGACATGGCTTGAATAGTTGGACCGGGAAACAACGAGCACTACATTTGATTACTTAGTGTAACCACAGGTGGAGTCAGGGCAACGCTATCATCCACTCAGCGCTTAATTCTGCTAGTCCTCAACAGAATCACGGCTTACCTCCTTCTTGGGCTGTTTTCATTGCTGCATTTTAGGTCACATTACGTCACGTTAAGAGACGGTTCAATACTATTTGGGAATCAACCCTGATTAATTCTATCCTTTCTTCCCTATCGCCTCTTCATTAACATTGTCCAGGGGTATTCGCCGTGCCTTAGCCGCTGAGCTGTCGAGTAATAAGTCAAAACACTTTTCGTTCCCTCCCAGCTAAACTAGGACTCACCACAAAAGATGGCCCAGTTTAGATACAATCCACAAATTCCACTTACGAAAACGCGCCAATGCGGTAGCGAGTGCGCGGGGGAGAGGGAAGACTCCAAAGTCGCGAATTTCGTCGACGTTCGAAGATCCGAGACGCCGCATGGGCCAATTCGTCGAAAATTAAGTGGGCGGGCCACGTAATGCACTTCGCAACCACCCGCTGGACGAGAGCGTCACCGTCGAGATTCCGCGGGATGTCAAGAGAACACCAGGACACCCACCAACACGTTGGTCGGACTTCCTCGTGAAAGCCCTGAACGAACGATACGACATTCTTCGTGTCCCTCGAGCGAAGAAGACCTACTGGAGCACTTTGGCACGCGATAGGGACGAATGGAGACGCTGCTGGCACCCGCTCGAGCAAGTCGATGATCAACGGGGCGACAGGTGATCCTCAAGACATCATTTTTTATCAATTTCTTTATATACAAACAGCATATCTTGTACAGCGGTCTCAAACAACCAGTTCGGGAAAACTACAGAACCGAGATGAGGTAGAGCTTGCTCAAGTGACATACAATGACTTTTGGTAAGGCAGTCAGTCTCGGACCGGTGATGAAAATAAGAATTTTCCAATGTGCGTGAAATTCCAAATTCTCCTGACGGATACTGCATTCACAGACAAAAGTTTCTATTAGTTAACCACATGCAAAGGCAAATCGAGTCGCAGGTCGGCCGCCGTCATCTCCGACATTGCAAGAACTTCTTGTATTCCACATGGTAGCATGCGGCCTCATCCACGTTCTCTTCGAGGAGAAACTTCGATATGTACTCCAGCTGGAACACCTTCGCCCCCACATCCACCAGCATCTCCAGCTCCTGAAAAGCAGTGGCATAAGGATGTTGCTACTGGCATACCGTCTCTCCTCACCTCGCCGTTCCACATCGCGCTAGAGCACACAACCGCATGGGTGGGTCGGAATGTGTGGGGAGCGCCTTCGTCACCCTGTCTCATCGTCACCGCATCGACGCCGCCAGCCTGCAGCATCGGCACCAAACCGGCGGCCTTCTCCTCCGAACAGTACAGCACACATCGCCATCCGTGGAAGGCACCACTTCTCTGAAAAGGAACGGCTAGGTTAGTGGCCCTAGTTGGTAGGGAACTTAACGCCAAGAAACAACGCCGGATCAAACAACACTACACACCTTAGAGGCACCGCGGCCTTCCAATTTCAGTCGCCAACGTCGGCACGCCTCAGCCAATTTCTGTTCCCTCTCCGAGAAGCTCCTTGACGCCAGCTTGCTTGGATTTCCAAGTTCGAAGTCAGCCTCCTAGAGCGCTTCACTTTGAAGAAAACAATGTGTTTCAAACGCAACCTGATCTGTCCCAAAACGGATGAGTTTTAAAGAAGCTGTTCTTGTTATAAATATAAATAATTGATAAAAGTAATAAAATGATAAATAGTAAATAATAAAAGAAAATAAATAAAATAGGATAAAATAATAAGCAACAAATAAATAAACTACCTTAATAATGATAACTCTTTATAATGATGATTACAATAAATACTATAGTAATACATTTTAAGTAATCACATTGAACTTATAAATCATATTTTATTACCCCTTTGAATTGTACCTCATGGTTTATTTAACCTATCTTTTTACTCCTTATTTATTTTCACTTTCTAATTCTATTTCTCTCAAATGCCTCTAGTTCTTTATCTTTCCTTCTTCACGCTTTCTCATCTTTCTTCACCTGTTCTCTCTTTCATTTTCGTCTTCCTATCTCTTTTCTTTTATGGACAGATTTTAAAGAAATCTTAAAATATACTCCTCTTCTTCACTGAAGAGCCACGGGAGGAGTATAACACAAAGGTTCGTCTGAAGGCAGTGGCGAAACGAACCTTTTTATATGTTTTATATTTTGTGACATACAATTCTTTTAATTAATCATAATTTTCTATTAATTCTATTATTTTACACCATCTAATTCAAATTTCAAACAAATTCTATTATTTTACACCTTTCTTCACCTCTTCGAATTTTACATTTTCTTATGTTTTACATTTAAATTTGACGAAATCGGCTCTCAGGCTATCGAAAAACACCAAAGATCAGTATGAGCTAAGATGTAGTTCAAGCTGACAGGGAGAGGCGTGGTGGCAAAGCTGTACAGCTTATTTAGTTGTTCTTCGAGGCATAAACGATATTCTGGCGTGAACAAACTGTCCAGAGCAATTCAAGTTCGCAGCGGTTCGTCTTAACAAGGTTGAAAGCTAGGAATACCATGTTGGGATCTATCGTCGTTGGTGGTTAAGGTGTTGTTCCCTGAACCATTGAATGTAGTGTAGGTTGCAGCTGTGTTTCTGTTATCGTTGTTTCGTTGTTTTGCTATTATGGTTAAAGATGGCGTCGTGGGAGGAAGGTGCCGGTTGCCACGTGCACCCTAAATTCTTGGTTCGGCCCTAGATCGGTAAATTTACGAAATACGCATTCAATCTGTCTTCGCGATATCCTGTACAAGTAGGTTGCGTGCCCGAGGTGGGTAGATAGGCATTGTACTTGGTACCAATCTATGGATCGAAAAAATAACTGGTACCACACTTGTCTGGGGACGACACGACACTAGTTTGTCCTCTGGTTACCCACCGGAACTGAATCGATAGGCGAAATAGTATCTAAACGGTCTTCACGACATACTGTAGAAGTAGAATGCGTGGTTGATGCCGTAATTTATATTCAATCTTCAAAATTCTCTCCATTAATGAAGTTGGTCTCCACAATTGCTAGTCTTCTCATCAACTAGTCCAGCATCTCACCTAAAACGTCATGAAGGTCTGTAAAGCACGCTGATTAACGGAGGAACACTGGTGCACAAATATACTAAGGGTAAGGTTCGAAACGGTACTCTTGAGGTGCGACCAAACACCATACACTTGCTTGAGCGCCATAAGACAGCTAATCCAATTCAGTTCACTGAGAAGACTTGAGGATCTCAAACCAGCAACCAATTCAGCCGCTGCCGTTCTTTCAGAACACCAGGGCATTCTCTTAAAAGTCCTAAAACCATCACAAAGACCTTACCGGGAGCCACTTCCCGGCTTCCAGGCTCTTATCGACGTAGTCGTTACCAAGTACCCAGCGCCCACTAGCAATACATCCCATCAGCTTAGCACCTCGAATCTGAAACCGAGGTGAGCAGTGTGTTAATATGAAACATCTACAGCAGCAGCATTAAAAACACTGCAGCAATTGTTTACCAGCTTTCCGCAGATCAAATGGGTAACATCATCGTTCAGCTCACCAGGGTCTGCAATTCCACCCAGTCGGCTTATAATGTTCGACAATCGCAGACGCTCCTGAAAATAGCTACTCAGTAACCTCGAAAGACCACAAAAGGAAATAGTAAGAGTGCAAAAAAGACATTTTCGTTTAAAAAAACCTGTAAAAACCAACAGGAACAAAAAAGTGAATATTTATGCATTATTGGAAGAGCTGTCGGCACTACTGTACTTGCGGGACTCCAGAGGTCAAGGAGAGGTCGAAAAAAATTTTCGCAAAAACTTCGTTTAGGGGGTTATTTAAGTGCTGATCACGAATCTGACATCCGTTTCTGAAATTTCGGCCAATTACGCTAGGTTACGGTAGATACCGGTAACTGAGGCTGCCAAGGTAAAAATCACCGATTTCACCCAAACTTCGCCTAGGGGGATTATTTGGGGTGCTGATCACGAATCTGACGTCAGTTTTTCGCATTACGCTGGAGTTTGGGCGAAATCGGTGGTCATTACCTTAGTCGCCCGTAGCTACCGTAACCCACTACGCAAACGAAAAACCGATGTCAGATTCGTGTCCAGCACCCCGAATAACCCCGCCCCCCCCCCCCCCCCCCGCTAGGCGAAGTTTGGGCGAAATTGGTGATTATGACCTCGGCAGCCTTAGTTACCCGTCATACCGTAACCTACCGTACTCCAGTGTAAATCGAAAGGCGGATGCCAGATTCGTGATCAGCGCCCGAAATAACCCGCCTAGGCGAAGTTTGGGCGAAAAACTTTTTTCGACTTCTCCTTGATCTCTGAGTCCCGAAAGTACAATAGTGCCGAGCTGTCCCCAAACATCAGCCATGTGTGCCACTTTCCCTGTTAGAAAGCATCTCAGCTTGAAGGGTCTCTCAATATACGCTAGCAATAAAAGCAAATTGTCTCCTACCTGCGGAAGGACCGAGGTGAAAACGAATCGTCGAACGGTGTCGCTGAGAACAACAGAGACCCTCTCCTTCTTGACGGAAATTTGAACGGCAGATGGTGCTGGTGCTGGATTGCCGCTACCCGTTCGTCCCGTAGTGGTCGTTGGCACTTGGTCGAGCACCAGTTGCTCAGGAGCACTTCGGGCACCTGTCTGATCTACACCGCCGCTTGGTAGTCGTTCCAGACGTTGAGGTACTGAGCGAAACACTTCCGCAGTCTTCGGTGCACCTCCAGCCGGTGCTCGTTGAGCCATCTCCTGATCAACTTGTTGCAATTCTTTACGAGCTGCGGCTGGACCCAATGGCACCCTGGCGAGATCTCTAGAAATTAAGAGCTATAAGCATTGACACCTCTTTTAGACGACTACTTAAAAATCAATCTTAATCGTGGTCAGCAGTCATACCTCGATGAACTATCCTTGGATTTTGCAGTTAGATGCTGTCGTTGAGCCGCGACCGATCCGCGAATTTTTTCTTGGGGCTCCTGGAAAAGGGAGTGAGTTGTAATGCTTCAAAAAATTCACGCATATATCTATTCTATTCTATTCCTGGCTAGTCTAGTTTTTTATTTACTTTACTTTATGATTACGTGCGCTATACAAGGAGCGGAAACGTGAAACAAAACCAGTAGGAGAAACAGCAAATAACCCACAAGCGTGTGAAGAGAAATGCAAGAATTCAAGAGTTACGTTAGGAGTTCGTGTCGTGAGTTAGGTCATGTTGATTTGCGTTTAAAGTGGTGGACGGCGATAGAGAGACAATCTTCTCTGCGAGCACGTGCGCATATTTGCGGGATGTTCGGAATTTTGTTGCGTATTTGCACAGCAGAATAGAACAAATAGAGAAGTCCTGAAGCAGTACAATGTCGAGAACTTACCGATGGACGGGTAGCATCTATCGGCTCATTCCCGCTTAGAAGCGAGTTCGAAGACAATCTGAAAAGCAGGTGTCTTGAAGTATCCTTCCAAAGTACAGCCTAGAAACCCAGTTCGAGAGCCCTCGCCGCAATATAGCTCACTGTTAGAGCGATATCTACTCAGTGAATGCCCGGATACACAAAGAATTTATAAAAAGTCATAACGCATGATTATAGCAAAAAAGTACTATTTACAGCAGTAGAAACCATTTACACTCGAAGAATGGAACAAACGTCCTCGATGTCACGGTATATAATCTAATATTACATATATATACATATATATACATATATATACATATATATACATATATATAACACTATTTTACGTGAGTCATGCACCCGAAGAGGGAGAATGCAATCTTTCCTGTAATGACATCTTATCTGGGACCGCATAATATTTAGTTATGTTACTTGCTTGGGGAGGGAATCCGCAAATCCTTTTCTAGGCAACTGTCAACGAGAAGCCTCCGCGTTCCTGAATAGTGTTCTGTACACAGCCGTTCCGTTGTTACAGCGCGAGGTTCCAATAGTGAACTGAACCAACTGCAGCACATCTTACAACTTGAGTGACGACAGCACATACAGCACAACGTTTGAACGGAGGCTCGAGCAAGGCAGCAAGATTGCACATTACTAGCCGCAAGTATTTACCTGGTTGGAAAGCCTTTCTTGAATTTGCAATAGAGTATAGTCGACGCTTGTTTAGGTTCACTGGTGTCACCTCACTGATTTAAGCCAGAAAGGGCTCCCCTCAGTTTCACTTAATTGGGTGAGTGACACGTTCCCAGTCGCTCCAGTCGGAAGAAGATCTGGCTTCAACCCCAGTTCCGAGCTGTTTCTTTGCTTCAAAGAGCTCTGATGTGACAGCCTACAAGGAAGAATACCGCTACCTGCTGGTCATAGCTGGCTGCCAATCAATGAGCGGCTGCGGAATACTGCGCTCGTGTCCTTGCGACGTTGCTTCTGCCGTCTGAAGAGCCCTCTTCGGTGAGGGCTCAACCTTGTCGGACGATTGTTGGCGCTTTTGCCCACGAAGAGATCCTGCTTCCTGTTGGGTTGGACGCTCCGCCTGCGAACCCCTCGCGGAGGATCCGTTCTCAGCAAGCTGATGAGCTGCAACCAGAACAGTTGAACAGTGACAACGGCGACGAGATCGACGAGTTAAGTCACTCACCAATTTCTCTATTTCGTTTTTCCAACCTTTCAGTCATTCGCGCTCTTAAGGCAATCATGCCGTCATCCTTGCTCGAGTCGTCGACGACTGAAGGTACTGGGACCGAAGCGACTCTCTGCTTCGCTGCTGCCTTTCGTGAGCCCTGTAGCACAACTCAATCTCATTTCAAGAGTCACGTATCCGCCATAGCTTCTAGAGTCTCGTTCATAAAAATATAGATGAAGTGAAGCAGCGCAGTTCAGGTATAAAACAAGAGCTCTGTTCCCAATGGATTTTATGGAAGAAGTATAATGTGCTGGGTGTGGCGCCCAAGCCCGGACAAACCAAACTTCTTCTTTTTTAAATAGATCTATTAACACAAAATAAAGGATAAAGGATAAAGGATAAAGGACGGCGTTACTCAATCCCTTCTGGGATGCGCCAGCGCATTCTACTTCTACGGGATGTCGTGGAGGCGACATGAATGCGTATTTGGCCATACAATGACTTGCGGTGGCCAGCCGATGAACAAGTCAGCGCTCTATCCTTCCCAGACAAGTCTGGTACCAATTCACCGACCCCGGAGGGATGGAAGGCTTGGTTGGCCTGGGCGGGAAATCCGAACCAGCAACCTGGTATCGGGTGCACGCGACAGTCGCGCCTCCTCCGACTGCGCTACACGCGCCCTAACACAAAATACAACAATGAAATAAACATTTTTCACACACAAATAGAGTGATAACACAAGAGTGAAATTAGTCAATATATCCTCCGTCAGCCGCAATGACCGCCTCCATTCTTGGCCTGAAGCACGCTCTCCTCAAAAGAGCGTTGTCCATATTTGCGAATGCTCCTTCAATGGCGGTGTGACATTGCACGGGTGCCTCACCTTGCAGCTCCTTCGACTACGCTCCAAACATAAAGCTCCGGAGGATTCAAATCCGGGCTATTTGTGGACCAGAACCCTTTGGATCAAAACATGATCAACTTATCTGGCAGTCAGTTTTGGAATAAATGACTCGTGTGAGCTGGCGCGCCATCCTACTGGAAGACATATGGTCTCCCTGAAGCTGCATTCGCCATCCACGATGCCACTACAGTATGCAAAATTCGCAGGCAAACTCCTTTGGTGCAAGTTTTCCCTCAGAATCAGCGCCTGTGCCTTTTCCAGGCCTGCAGCAGCGGCACCGCAAATGGGTTTTCCTCGCCGGATTTGCAGAACCTTTCTCAGACTCCTCAGACGCACTGTGCCTGGCCACAATATGGTAAACGGTCGATGTCGGCGAGTAGCCGAAGAACCGAATTATTTCAGCTGGCGAACGCCCAGCGCGAATGCTTTCGATAACGTCGGCTCGTTGGTGTACTCCGCCCTTGTATGCAACATTGAAGCCATGCTGTTCAAGAACGCAAATCGCGATCTGACGGAATTGCGACATGGCAAGAGATTTGAATCTAAAAAACCGTCCGGATTTAAGCGCCGCACCCTATACATGTATATATATGTTTTGTTCATTTTTAACAGCTTCAAAATACTATCAGGCTCTAACAGAATGTAGAGCACTGCGACCAGTGCATAACTTCAATCTAAGATGCACCTGTCTCGATACCGGAGTTGTTCCGTTGTCTTTCACAGATCTCGGAACAGCTACGTTGTCGACGGAAGTGGGATCGAGTTCGTGAGGTTTTGTGACAGCCGTTTTAATAACCACTTCTTTCAGAATGCGACCAACCATTGAAGTAGTCTAAAGGTTCGAGTGACATTCGAACTCTGAACAGCAATCACAACGCAAACTTCAACGCTCACCAAACTTTCATTACTGGTATCCGCACTGGCTGAGCCGGGAGAAGGTATGTTTTCGACCACTTGGGTTAGTCCGCGGTAGCTGAAGATATCGCGATAGAACAATCTTTAAATCTCACTTGCGAATTAAATAGAGCAGCAAGAATTACTTTGGTTTGAAGGGCTTCTTCATGTCGAGTGTCTTGTCGGCCAACTTCCCTGACCGTAACCTTGTAGGAACCGAGGATAGTGGTGTAGAAGTCTTGAAAGATCGAAAAATTAAAAAGTTTGCCAAAATGAAAGGATGAAATAGTGTGCTATAATACGACCTAAGAGATCAGTACACATGGCCTTGTGTGCCCCTTTGAGTATCGATTCAAGGGAACACATTAAATCATAGCTACCCCAACAATCATGATATGAGCCGCAACCTCCGAGACGAGCCAATCCACGCATTCACTTTGAGTCGATTTAAAGCTGATCGTACCAGCCCTACTAGTCCTTCCATCTCCCCAGAGTGTAATAGCTGGCATCAGTCTTGTGCAACAGACTATAACTACTATCTTCTGTTAAAATAGCTCATTGCACCCGTAATATCCCTCCACTCATTTATTGCCTGTGGAAAAAATGACAATGGCTCGCTTGTAGCATCTCGTGTAGGTCACTGACCAGGTTAAATACGCTTTAAAGTTACTTGCAAGTTATCCCGTAAAAGTAGAACGCGTGGTGTATACCAAGACGTAGTTGATCATGCGATCCGTATCCCTATCGTTGCCTTGCCCACTTTTCTGGTCTCTAACAGAGGTCGTTTTTCAACTGGAACCACCACTTTCAGTGACACTTATGTCAACCGAAAACCTCACAAGTGCTACTAACTGTGCGCAGATTGCAGCAAGGGAGGCAACAGTCAGAGGAGGTCAAGGTCCAGGGCGGTTGGCTCTATACAATTCGACGTTGGTTAACATGCGGTGTGCTGTTTGCCTGTACGGCGTGTGAGGTGCAGTGGTTGTCGAGCACAGGTGGGCTACTGGGATAGGTAGCGGACAGTAAGGCCTATGTTAAACTTCGGCAACGCGTCGGCGACGCTGTGTTGCCCGCGTAAGGCCTATGTTATACTTCGGCGACGCTGCTGTCAGCGACGTCGGCGGCAGTGTTACACGGGTTGCTACGCAGTGCGTAGCAGCTCGCCCAACACAGCATCGCCGACGCGTCGCCGAAGTATAACATAGGCCTAAGCGGGAGGCAGGAAGCTCGGTCTCTCTTTATATACATAATATAGGGGGGGGGGGAGGGATTTCACAGCTTTTTCAGCATTGTCCTAGCAGACTGTTTCTGCAACTGCTTTCAACTATAGACATGATCATCATTGCGAAACACTGTGTGACAGTCGCTGCCCTGGCAGTCACACTATTCTTGGGTGGTAGTTCCATTTCATTGCTAGGTGTGAGGCTCCGCTGTGTATGTGTTCTTAATGTTTTCCATGGTCCACGAACGGCAATATTAGTCTTTGTTTTTGCACCAATATAAGCGTGGAAACAACCTCTACAGGAGAGAGTGCCACCAATACCAAACGGAGGCTGGCGCAGGCTCCATTCCTTTTTGGACACCGTCTCACGGGTTCGTGACGTAATCCGACGTATTCCATGTCCAGGCTGGATATAGTTCACCAGCATGCCTGTTGTACCAACATCGTCAATTTGTTCCATTAGCGTTAAAATAAACGCCGCTGTTGCTGCACATGAACCACACAGACGTCGAGAGCTCACTGCTAAACATGAGAAAGAACCGCCACATCAATATAGCGGAAAACCATGAAAGCCACGACTATTCGTTGGAAACCATTATTATGTCCGAAAGCAAATGCAAAAACAATTTGCCAGAGCAATGCTAGAAGATTTACAAGGCGATGGAATACAAAGAGGGACCAAACTCTCCACCGCCTGCTTGCAAGTCCACTACGTACCCCACTAGGCCACTTGGTCACATGTAGCCGCACTGAACTATGACCTCTTGGTACTGATGTATTCTCTTGCATGGGTAGCTGCATTTCGCCATAGTTAGAACTGTTTGTGGAGCATTAGTTTTTCGTCGGACTCATCTCAACGTGCTGAGCTAGGCTGAAACACTTCCTGAAGAGGAAGACATCTGAGTAAGACATCACTGAAGTGATGACGCATGACGCTTTTGCCACTCGAACTACAACTGAACGCCACGTAATTTACTCATGTATCTTCGCGGCACCTTGAACGCTTTTTGTCCCAACAACGGTTAGTGGGTCAGTCGATGGGAGCGACTTTGTTTTAACAAGCTAGAGCAATGTTGATACTAAAATGCGAGCCAGCTCAGATTGAGCACTTAATGACCCAAGCCGAAATTCGGACCTAAAACCGATTTGTCATGAGCGCGAGATCGGCGGTCTCTCCACCTTCACTCATTTCGGCCACAAAGCAATGTATAATCAATCCTACCCGTGCCTCTTCGATGCCTCCAACACTAGGGGTAGCCGTCCTTGTTCCTCGCGGAAGGGCTAAATCTGGTGTGCCGTTGCTTTGCAGTTCGTCCATAATCAGATCTGAGAAGTCGTTTCGAAGACCTTCTGCGCTACGAGACTTGTCGCGAACGCGAGCGTTCTCTGCCGTCCTTAATGCCTCCGGCCACAGATCGTCCGTCCTTCCTTCATACGACGCGTAGGCTTCCTCCTTAACAAAACCTCTTCTGAAACGGAGAACCTTGTTTGGATTGGGTTTCAGCTTTAATCAATACATGCTCAAGTCTTCCTCAAGCATTTTACAATGGGTAAAAAAAAAAACGAAACTGAGAGCTCACCACGTTGCTGTTTAGAATTTTTCTATCGAGAATGCCTTTGATAAATCTTAAGGAAACATACTCTAAGGGGGAACAAATCTTCCTTCATCAATTTGTCGTTTATTATTGACTCGATAACCCATGACGGATCCACCACCTGAAGGCACTTTATTTTACCAAGAACAAAAAAGTCTGAAGTTCCAGCGAACCTTAAACTTCTGACGTCGAGCTTCTGCAACTCGGTCGCCTTCACATCCTCCAATAACATGAGTGACAGCTTGCTGAAAGACATGTTTCCAGCGAGGTGAAGACATGTTCGTTGATTCGAAACGTCGGTGTAGGACGCTGAACGCAGCTCAGCGCCACTCACACAGAAAATTATACGATCACCTCACCTGACCAGAGTGGTTCCTTTTTGTTAGTGTTTCCTGCACTTCTCCACCAAATTCTCGAACCAGATCGGCCAAAGCAAGCTATAAACCAAAATCTGCCGATAAAGGGCAGATAAAGTAGTTAAAGTACTCTTCCGTTCTATGCTTCCCTTTTCTAATAAAGGGAATAGGCAAAGTCTTGTCAGAATGGCAGCACTGATGATGAGATATGTCACGAATCAAATTCAAAATGCCAGCTTTCTCTTTTTACAGTCAAATCCCTGAATAAACTAAGGCACATTAAAGAATCAATAATATCCCCCTATTAATATCCTTATAATTTGGAAAACCCTCACTCGTTCGTAGTCGCCGAAACAACTGATCACAACAACGACATTTGAGAATACTTTGCTCTCTTTCACCGCCGGCAATGGGCGAAACAGCGGATGACTCGATGGTTTCAGTAGACGGCATTCCATGAGACAGCGCTTCTAGAAGTAAACGTTGGGAGGTGAAAATGGAAAGGCCACAATCGGTTCGTCTCGTAAGAGGACTCACCACCCAAAACGTGGTCACAGCCTCATCATAGCTACCCTGTGGCCACACGTGGCCGAAATCTATATGGCTGCAGATAAGATAATTAACACGCCTGGAGTCGTCGCTTGTCGGAACCACCTTCCCTGAAAAACGAACAAAACACTGAAACAGTTTCTCGCTGAAATCTTTGCCAAATGTTGGCGCAAAGCTTGATGTCTATTTCATATGAAGAAAGAAAAACGCATAAGCTTACCACCCGCAGATCGCAGCTCCTTCACAATTTGGGCTCCAGTATCTCCGAGTGAACCACAAACACGGAATGTCAAGGCGCTAGAACCACAAATTGAAAAACATTTGCGTTGAAGGAGCAATGAGAAATACTTCAATGCATCACGTCAGTAGAAAGGAGAAACCAGCTAAAAGCTACCGAAACACAGACGTCACGTCAGACTCGTTAGAAAGACTCCGAAGGGGAGCAAGATTGAGAAAGTCGGAGGCGATCAGCTCCTTGTTTGTAGCAGTGCTTCCACTTGGTCGAGAAGACGCCTGTGAGCGCTATAAAACCTTCGCGAACTGCAGAAGCATATATTGTCACTCCAAAAGCATACCCGTGGAGTGTCCTCAAAGGCTTGCACAGAAGCCATGCTCGTAGTGCGGCACACTGTATCCTCGGGATCCCAAAAGAACTCTTGAAATGTCGCCAATTACAATAGTAGTAATGTAAGCGCCATAACGAACCTTCTAGAGGGATCTGGTCCTTTCTCTTATAACACGCGGAAATCCATTCTCCGCGGACAACATGAGCTCCTCGAGACCTCGCCTGTAGCAGTTTGCTACGGTCACCTGCGGACGCGTGCACAACAATTATATGGCTGGCGGCTTCCATTCCAGCAACACGCGTCGCCCCACTCCTGAAATGGATTCGTGTGAAGTGGACCACCCTTTCAGGAAAATCTGCAGAGGTTCCCAAAATGGATCCAGCATGGCGTAACAGCCAACCTATCGAGAACCTTCTTCCACTTGTCCGCTCGCGACTGATCACTTCCGCACACCCAGACCCGACATCCCTGCAACAAAACAGTTGTGGATTTCAATCAGACGAACGCGATTTGGATGCCACCTCTTCAAAGTTAGTGACTCACTATCAGTCGCAAACCAATTATGTACGTTAATATACGTAGATTCACCGATCTCATGAGACCTCAAGGAAAACGGGAAGGAAGGCGTCCTTGTTACGCATCAAAAATCTATTGAGTTTACATCACGCACAGATCTATCATGTCCTCACAAGCTCTCAGAGATCGGCTAGTTGCCAATATGCTTGTCTGCGAACCTCGGATTTTTGAGTTTTTCATGCGGTGAGTCCACACAAGTCACTCCATGGGGCAGTCATATGTTCAAAGCACCTCCACCATATCTATAGCTTACTAGAGAGTGACCGTGGAGTACCGAAGTGACCTACTGGTGATTATCTGAGAAGCACCGCAGTTGAATCAAGATATTTTAGGAGTCTCTGAGTAAGCGAAGTGGCAAAAACCTGTATCGCTTCGGTGCGAGCTAAGGCCAAAAATGGCGCGTTGAACTGCTCTGCCGAAGCTCACAAATTAACCTGCGAAAAAATCGGCGCTTCACTGGGATCAGAGCAATTTGGGATGTATTGGTTACCGCTGAAAGCCGCAAGGGTTTATCGATGTGGCACGTTAACCAGGACGACTGCGGCGACTGGATGGACGAATGGCTAGTATAGCGAGCTTGCAAGGGGAGCCAAAGGTTCAATTCCGGACTTTGGGTGTATACATCGCCTAAAAAGTTTCTTCAGTTCCTCATTATTGTAAGGTGCATGTTGACTTCAGCAGGGTGCAGTGTTCGCCTTCTGACCTTGCCTTCAGCGTCCTCTCACATTCAAGCAGGGTTTTCGTCGCGCTAAATGCGTCGGTCACCCATTAAACCATACCTGTCTCGCTTGGGAAGCTCTCGCTAAAATATTTTCATACACAATTTTCACGTCGAATTGGACACTTTTTACGTCAAATTGTATACTCTTCTAGACTAGCCTAAAACCTTTGAAATCAAAGCGAACTCTTCCAAATCGAAATGACCTTTAGGCAGGTTAAACTACAGACACGCTAAATTAGAGTAATTCACTAAGTCCCAAACTCACTAACTCACTAAGTTAGAATATTGTTTTGCTCAAGAAAAAATTTGGTAGAGCTTTCTTTGAAGATTTTTAGTTCATTTGCCCCAAGATGTGCAATAATTTTATAAAATTTTACTTAAGAAATAATAAATTAAATTTTGTTTTAAAACGCAGCAAGGTAGCAATCATGTAGTGCATTAAAAGACCGGATCGCGCCGTGCAAGTCCCAATGTTTATTTGATTGGTAGTGTGAATACTGATTATATGCAGCAAGAAAGCTAGGATATGTTTTTGTTTTGTTTTTGTTGTTTTTTTAACAATTGGTTATGTTGCACCGTTTGCAGATGTGAAACTGCATGCAAAAAGAAATTTTGTTAATCGAATAAAAATCGCGAAGTTTCGAACGGAGCATGGCGCAATCTTCCTGGCAATAGAAAATGGCCGTCCCCCTGCTCTTTAAATCAAGCTTTAAATCAGTTTTTTCTCAAATAATAATTTTTTTATAAAATTTTTGACTATGTGTTCTCTTATTGGAAAGTAAAATAAAGCTAAATCTAAAACTAAACTAAACTAGAACGTAAACTAGAACTAAAACTCTGATGTGAAAAGCGTCCAATTCGACATTCAATATGTTCAGTATATATGATCCCTCTGCAATGTCTATATCACTTTTGGAAGTGTTTCTCATTGTAGCCTCATTTGTTAACACAACCGACATGTATTGCTTTGATCGGCGCTATTGTACCTCTGGAAGTCGAGAAACGACTTTGTTAGGTTGGAAACTAAGTCCCGCCGTTTTTCTGCATTTTATTTTGAATTCCTGTGAAAGTTTCCAGCATTATATATGAGAATTATTTCAGAAAATAAAAAAATCAGAAAATGTGTTGCACTTTTTCCCATTTCGATTTTTGCACATTTTCAGGTCAATGAAGTAGAAGGTAAAAAATGTTCTTTCCTCTGCTAATGTCTGAGATTTCTTGCATAAACTATAACTATTCGAAGAATAATGATTTGTTGTACAAGAATATGTGTTGGGTGTTTTCGTTCGTTTCGATTTCGATAATTTTCAGGACAATAAAGTTTTCCAGAAGACAAGAATTTTTTACGAACAGCCCCTAATCTTTGGATATTTTTTTTGAAAAGTGTTATGTCTTCTGAAAGAGAACGCTTCACTCCATCAAAATTAGTGTTGCGTTTATTCGCTCATGGTGATTTTTGTCAATTCTTAGCGGAATATTAAAAAAATGACCCTACCAATTTTTTTCGCAGTGTCATATGTCATTTGAGAGTGTTTCGTTCTACCAGAATGTACGTTTTGTTCGTTGCTCATGCTGAATTTCGCTTATTTTTAAGACAGCAGGTTCTGTTTTAAAAAATTAACCAAAGAGTAGGAGCTTTTGGTAAAAATTATGTATGTCTTCTTGACTTTTTTTTTCGCACTCCACCTTATTGACCTAAAAATTGACAAAAACCAAAATGGGAAAACGTGAAACGCACTTTCTGACACAGCACATCACTGTTTTTCAAATGGTACATAACATTGTGCAGAAGACATCCAGCGACGCTTAGAATAAATGTAAAAAAAAGGCGGGACTTGGTTTCCAACCTAATAAAACTGGGGATCGGTTGGGATACATGAATCTGGCACTCGTCTTCCGTATTAAATAATTGAGGGTTACGGTAGGTGTTGGTAATGAGAAGAAACTGCATATATCGATTATATAGTATCGACGTTTTCCTTACCTCACCATATATTTTCCAAGATCATATTTTGAGGTGAAACTAGCGCTCAATGAATTCACATGCTAAAAACATGCCAGATCTGAGTAGCACCCCAATAACATTCCTAGACGAAATTTTGGCGGAATTGGTTAACCTGTTTCCATCACTTCAGCACCATAGTGATCGTAACCTACTGTAATCGACCACAACACCGGAGATGAACCTCAGATTCGAGAACCCCAGAGCACCAAAACAATACCCCAAATGAAGTCTGGGCGAATTTTCAGGACTGCTACTCGTCTTTTGGAGTAAATACAATAGTCGATCAAAACAATACTGGTTGATCATGAGGAACACTTCGAAAATTATTAGAGCACAGTACAGTGCTACATGTTCATTTAACGATAAGTTCCCAAGCGAGACAAGTACGCAGCACTAAGCGACGAAAACTAGCCTGTTCCATATCTTACCAGTGGCGATGTTAGAAACCGAACAACCAAAATCAAAAGAACTCCACATTAACAAAAATGGGAGAAAAGCTTATGGCAATACACGACGACCGGAATATAGCGCTCCACCTCCTCTCGCAATTCTGAGACGCTATCTATTCGTCCATCCAGTCGCTGCGGCTTTCAAAAGAACACCAATCAAATTGTCAGAATGTTATGATCTTAGTGCAATTAAAACCCCAATCTTTTTGCAGTCAATTTCTCCAGAATGGAGCAGTTTCAGGTGCCACTTTTGGCTTCTTAGCCCGAATAGAAGCGAAATGTTTTTTTACTTACCCATAGCTTAGGACGCGTATAGCGCAGCCGGAGGCGCCGACAGTCGCGTGCACCCGATACCAGGTTCCTGGTTCGGAGTTTCCACCCAGGCCAACCAAGCCTTCCATCCCTCCGGGGTCGGTGAATTAGTACCAGACTTGTCTGAGAGGATAAAGCGCTGACTTGTTCATCGGCTGGCCACCGCAAGTCATTGTATGGCCAAATACGCATTCAAATCGCCTCCACGACATCCCGTAGAAGTAGAATGCGTGGCGCATCCCAAAAAGAATTGAGTAACGCCGTCCTTCATCCTTTATTATCCGTAGCTCCGCAGGAAATTTTTCAACTACTACCGCAGTTCTCCTGCAATCATTTACAACGCTGAGCAGGTCACTGAAAAATAAAACGGCCACTCATTGACATTCTTCGCAATTTTACGCGAGCAAGTCCTATGACTCAGTCCTAAGTAGGCCTCCAACCAATTACTCTAAGATATAGAACTGACTACCTTTATCAGCCTGAGCGCGAATGAAAATTGAAGGTGGAACATGTATGCAGCAGACCGGCGCGTCCTACCGACTGTCACTCATGTCCCGAAACTTATGGGAATGAAGGGGAACAGTTGGCCGTAAGAACGGAGCTCCAAAGAAAACCTGAGCATCTTGTGGTAGCACATTTTTCCCAGCAATGTCATTACCGAATAATGTGATGTATTTTTGCCTAGGTCCTAATCAGGATCGTTTGCAGAAGGCGTTGAAGTCGCGAGACGATGACGACTTGGCTCACGACGTAGATTGGACCTGTACACCAATTCGTGTAGGAACGACAGCGCCCGGTCTCCATTAAAGGTACACACCTCACTGCCGATAAGGAAACATGTTCAGCCTGCTCAGCGTCAGCTTCAGGCTTGGTTATCTGCGTATTGAACGTTGAATTGTCCAGACGACCACCCTTACCTGAGTAGATAAAAATACTCGTCTGTGTTCCTCCTCCAAATTTAAATAGCTCGTGGAAAAATCTCTACCCTGAGGATATATCGTTAACTATCACAAAACATTTCCAGTGACATGAAAGGCACATCACACAGTAGTTTAGCATGAGTACTTTATACCTTGAATCAAACTGCAATCCAGTTCCTCTGGCTCCATAATTCTCGACTCCTGAACAGGAGTACTACATCGATTTCTCTTCTCTGGATCGAAAGCGCTGAAAGATGAAAACCACCGAGCTCATTGTCATGTCTTCCCATGAATGCCATGCAGTACACGGATTTTATCAAAAGTCAAGAAGAAAAATGACTAAATTACCCCGCCTTATGTACAAGCTCCTGGTGGTGTCAGTTGTCTTACATTCATGTACAAGCTCCATGTATTTTATCCAGCTGCTACTGTTCAATTCAGACGTGCACAGACGTTTCACTGTTCCCGACAGTTTCGTAACCGTAAGTCATGATGATAAGATGGACAAAATATTTTGAAGCAATGTTACGGAAGATGATGACTTGAAGCCCTACCGCAAGGCGAAAAGTGCGGATTCGAACCTTTTGGGAGCGATATCAGCAAACATATAACGGCTTCAATTAAGATGCCGGTCATTAGGATGAAAATGCTAAATGGTTATGACTAACTGCCAAAAGGGATTAACGGGCATAGACCTGACGGGGGAGAACCCGAATAAACCCATTTTTGCTGCCAATAACTTTTAGCGAAGGTTGGTTGAAGTTTCAAGAAGCCCAGATTCAAGAAGTCGGGCAGAGCTGGTAGTCTTAGAGGAAAGAAAAAAGAACGGCAAAAAATACCTCTCTGGAAGAACATAACCAGCTATCACGGATTTGCGCAGCCAGGTCGACCGTACAATTTTTATCGAATTCCATTCCCGTGCCTGGAAAGAGTGTACTTCACAGAGTACCTAATTGCAGTTAGACGACAGTGATGTAGATCCCTATTGTACAGGCCACTTTCTGCCTAAGCTAAAATCCCAATCGCCGGAATAAAACAAGGAAAGGTTCCGTGAGGTAACAGAACCAAGCGCTAAGCTGCCGTTACCTTCTTATACTTCACGCCCTTTGTCTGATCGGCGATCAAATGAGTGCACTCGTTCCGCTTCATGTCGCCCGAGAACCGTCCACCGTGCAGTTCAATTAGACGTGCAATATCCATACGCTCATTACCTCCTACGCCCGTAGCTGTGATTACCTAAACAATAATCGAAAGCAGCGAAAACCAACATTGCCTATAGACCCTGCAACGGTCCTCCTTTCACCGCATTAAGAAGTGCGGTGGCTCGATGCACCCGAACTTTCTAGAGTTTCTGCCGTGAGGCATAAAAACAGTGAGGTAAGGTAAAAACTCACCATTTTGCTGAATATGGGTGTCCTGTATCGTTGCTCCATTTCCTTTGATGTGAAGAGATCATTGGAAAAAGATTGTGCCGCCTCCCAAGCCTTCTCAACCCATAACGGTAACATAACAGCCAAATTCATTCGTCGTGCTTCCTTTAAAAAAAAACACTTATGGAGGATATGTGTTATGAAGGTATGCATGGCTAGTTTTTAAATTATCTGCCTCGCTTTTTGTTTAAATATCGCCATCATGCTTTGCGCTTACGCCTCAAATTTGTTAAAGAAACATAAAGAGTACGAGTTCACACCAGTATGCGTCAGAGAGAAAAACAAAGTGAATTCCACAAGCGACTTTCCCTAACGAAATGAAATCTAACGGGAGAATGCCCATTCCTCACCGTGTATTTTTTGGAAGAAGTGTCGCACCGCTCAGTAACAAGATGGGTGACTCTTTCAGTCAGACAAGGCGAGACAACGCCATTCATGTAGTTGATCTTATCCTTCAGTTCTTCCTGTAGGAAAAGTGGCCTATCAAAAACAATCAACTGAGCAGGAGTTAGAACTTACCCGTCTAGCTAAAGACAGCCCTGTGAAGCAAACGCATGCTCCCGTCATGTTAAGTGAATATACAGGGAAGTCCCACCGCGGCAGTGAGCCGCTGGTGTTCAACGTCTGTCGGACGACGTGTATGCCATAGAGACTGAAATGCTGCATATCGTCTTCTCAATTCGTCTAGCCGATATTCTCTAAACCGTACTTTACACCAAGCTTCTTCAGATGCTCGAACACTGGACCCCTAAACGCAGCCATAAAATAGAAGCTATCGCTGTCCGATGTCACTTCCAGAGCCTTCTCCTCCGAAAGCCAAACAGCACCAACACCGCATTCGTTCATTAACTGCAATAACCACGGAAAATTGACGAAGGAACGTTTAACACTGAGCACAACATAGACAGAAGCAACGCCTAAACTAATAGTCTTCAAGACAACCTACTGTGAACGTCTCTTGATAATATGCGTTTTCCTCCTTGGTGATGCCGGGGTCACTTGGTTCAACGCAAAAGACGTTAACAGGCTCAACCGCGTTCTCTTCTTCGCCATCCTAAAGCATCAAATATCACGGCCAACACACAGTAGATTTCTAAAATGACGAGGACTTGGACATTAAGCGCATCAACTGATGTCGAAGGGTGGCGGTGCACATGCAAGGATTAAAATTGCATGGAGTTGTACTGGAGGACGCATTCAATTGCTAACTTTTGCCCTAATTACATGGTTAAAAATGGTTGAAGTCTAAGACTATAAAGACTTGATGCACATCAGAAGAGGGGTGGATGAGCACTGCACACACAGCATTGAACCCAGGTGCTATTCCCAACTCCAGCTGGGAATAGCACCTGGGGTCAATGCTAGGCAAATAAATATATAGAGCGGAACTATTTAAAATGAGCAAAAATGATACTAGAGTGGTGAGTGGGTGATGTACTTTGCATTCAAATTGGGGACTAATCGATGGAAGTTTATCAATAAAGTAAGGAGGCAAGCTGCCCTTACACTCATCACATACCATTTGGTGTTCAAAGCAGGGTTTATTCGCCCCTAGGTCTCCTATGGTGTAAGACATTCGTCAACAAACCGTCATCCCGAATGTAGATAGCTACTAAAGCATTGTAAATGATTGTCGCGGGAGGTTTACACAGTTGGATCACTACCCCGCCATCCACTTTAAAAAGTTCTGTATCTAAGCGGGTCCAAGTACTACACAGGAAACCGCAAATGACATCAGATACATCCTCATCTCTCTCGGTTGTGAGCCAGGAGATTATGCTAGTGCTCTCCAAGCAAATGTTTACGTTAAGTAAAATGACAAAGATGTGCATAACATCATCTGGTGGTGATGTCCGTCCCTTCACGAGGTGCCACTGGAAAAGGCTCGCCATTGCGAGTCAAGCTGAACACGGACACTCTAGTGTAGGCGACAGGCCCTTTGACAAGACGACTTAAGAACATCCTATGTCACATCATATGCTGCTGATTTCTTCACGAGGTAATCACGAACTCTGCGGGAGCCGACGGGCACTCGCAAAGCCCGGCGAATGTGGAAAGTAAGCGAGGGTCTCTGACGCAAGGACGGCACCGGGAAGAAACTGTGTTAGCCCAAAGTTACGCAAAGTAAGAAATACTCGCGTGGCAACGCTGAACGTCGGTGCGTTGTCGAGCCGTTCCAATGCGAATGCGAATGCAATTTGGCAGAGTCACTGCAGCGAAGAAAGATTGACTTCTGTGCAACACAAGAAACGAGGTGGTCTTGTAGCAGGTATAGGCCAAGGCTAACAGGCTGTTCTGTGTGACAGTCCCAGGACCTGGCATGATTGTCTCCGAATGTTTCCGAAACGGGATCCAAGCGTGGAACGTTTCAATTACCGCTTGATCAAAGTCGTTATCGTTGCAGAACGGCGTCGCGGCGGCCACCTTTTCTCTGCGCATGCTCCACAAATTGGCTGCTCCGAGCGAACCAAAGATGAGTTTTGAAGCTTGTTTAATGAGAAGACAGCAGAAGCGCCATCACAAGACGTAACGCTGACGGTGAGCGTGTCCTCGAGTATGTAGTACGCAGAGACGCACGACCTCACATTGTGAATACCAGGTTCCGAAAACGTAACTCCCACTTTATCTCATTCTGCAACTCGAACACTAAAACCCAGATCAACATTGTCCTTGTGCGAAATCGTGACCAAATGCTTGTCACGGACGCGAAGATCGTGCCAACGGTCGCCACACAATACTGACCACTGATGTGCACCATGAACATCACACCCCGATGTTTAAGCAGGCCGAAAGGTGCGGTCAATCAAGGATCAAGTGGTGGCGAATGAAAGAGAAGGAAGCAGCTGTGAATTCGCGCATTCGGTTGCCGACGGTCACAACCGTCGACGAGACCTGGCGAATCGTTCGCGAAGCGATAATCAGTGTTCAGCGTTCCGAACTCGGCACTACGGAACCGGGAGGGCGTAAGATATAAACAGGCATGGCTGTGGACCACAGAAGTGAAGGACAAAGTCCGAGAGAAGAAGAGGTAATACCATGCGTTCTTCGGCCATAAGTCAGCCTACAAATGGCGACTGTATGAGGAAGTCGCTAAGAATGCGGTAGCCGTTGCAAGAGTTACTTATTACGGTGATGTCAACAGGAGACTTCGCGCGATGGTGAGCGACTTCTTCGACTCGCCAAGGTCCGTCATCACCAGACTGAGGATGTTGAAAAGTTCTTTGGCATCAATGATTGGAACGTTCATCTATTCATACACCGCAAGATATTTTTGAATTGATAGCGTAACTACTTCGAAGAAGTCTCGACAGTAGAGCTTGGCCAACCGGCCATTCCACCTTTTCCTCTCGTATACGGCCCCGTTGATAAAAACGTAGAGGAGACAGAAGCGGCTCTGAAGAAGATCAAGCCAGGCAAGGCAACGGGCCCCGATGATTTGACAGCCGATTTGTGAAAATCGAAGTCCTAGTACCCAACGAAGTAGCTGACGAGTTCTTCCACCAGATTATTGAGGGGGAATAAAATGCCCGATACTTGGCAGAGGAGCAAGCCGATTGCGATTTGGAAAAAGAAGGGCAGTCCAGCAGACTACACAAACTACCGCCCAATCCGATAGCTTTCGCTTAGCTTGAAAATCTTCGAGCGGTTCACCGACGGTTGCATTCGTGATATCGTTCAGCTTCCTACCAACTACTCGCTGTTCGTCTTCTGATAGAAAAACACCACGAAAAACAGAATTCGTTGCTGATTCGTTTGCGTTTAGTTTGTGTTGTTATATTATTTGCGCCCACCTTTGGGTGGACGCCTATAGATAAAGATAAAGATAAAGAAGCCGGTGCACATTGCCTTCCTGGATTTGAAGAAGACCTTTGATCGCGTACCGCGTGAAGTGATATGTATGCCTTACGAACGCACGGAGTTCCCGAAGAGCTCATAGAGTGGGTAGGAATACTGCAATCCTGTTCGAGTAGTCGAATGTAAGCTGCAGCAGACACGTCGATGAAGATTCCCATCTCTGCCGGAGTACACCAAGGGTCTGCGCTCTTTCCACTACTCTTCGCCGTCATTATGTATGCCATACCAGGTGATCTTCAGCGGCCTGTTCCTTGGACGCTGCTTTATTCCGATGATGCAATACTGGCCAGCGACGGGATCGAACTCCAACGGCGGGTACAAGCTTAGTACGATCGCTTGGAGAGATTTGGCGTCAAGATTAACGTCAAAAAACCAAGTACCTGCCATCTGACGAACATGAGTCTCGCTCCATTATGGTTAAAGGCATTGAACTGCCACGTACTTCGGTACTCAATTACCTGGGATCAGCAATCGCTTCCAGTTACAGTGCACTCGTTGATGTGAACTTACGCGTGAATGCTGCTTGGTCCAAATGGTGTTCTCTGTTGGAAGTGCTCTGCGACAAGAAGACATCAGAGCGCCTCAATCGGAGATCTACAGTGCAGCCGCCCGACCAGTAGCTATTTGCGGAGCTGGCACTATCCATGAATAAAGAAATTGGAATGTGCCTCAGCGTAATGGAAACGAAGATGCTACGGTGGACGGCAGAAGCTACATGCTTGGATCTAGCACGCAACTCCATACGGCAGAGGGTCACCCCGATATTGAAAAGTTGCGCGAATCTCGGCTGCTATGGTACGGCAACGTCCTTCGTGCAAAGGGTGACACCGTCGAAAGACTGGTTTTAGCCTTGATGTGCCAGAGATGCGGCGACAAGGGTGACAAAAGCAGCGGTGGCATGATACGCTGCATCAGCACTTGAAGATAGCCAGGTTGTAACTCAGATCCGGAAAAGTGGCGCCAACATTTCAGGAAAGGCTACTCCGCAACTAAGCGGAATAAACAATGAAGAAGAAGAGTGGTGCCTAACGCCACCTCTAATTCACTAACCGTACATTCCCTACAGGTCCACATTGGAGCGCATATGCTACATTCGCTTCACAGCAGATAGTTCGTTAATTTTCAGATAAGCATCTAAACAATACGACCCTACCTTGCCCTAGTAATGCTAGCCAATTCTGTCTTGGTTGTCATTTCACAGTTTCAACGGTTGCATTACCTTCATGTTGATATTTTTCCATTTAATAAGCGGTATAGTAAAGTCGACTCAAGCTTGCCCATAATAGCATCTCATGGCGACTTCCCCTAGTCCAAAAAGGACTAACCTGGTACGTGATTTGCACATCTTCGCGTGATCGTCGAGATTTCTTCGGGGCCCCCGGTGTGTTCATTCTGCAAAGACCGCCTAAGAACTCGACATGACCCATGCTGAATATGCTAATAAATTAAAGTAAAGATGAGAAGGTACTCATTTATACTAGGCAAACCTTATGCAAGAGTTTATTAGGGATAGACAAATATATGCACAAGTAATTATATGCTTCTATGAAAAATCTGATTTGCAGTGTAATCACATATATTTGTACGATGAAAGGCAAAAGATTCACGAAACCTGCTTACTATGACTTGATAACGAAGGAAAAGTCTTTCAGGTCCCAAATGGTGTGGATGCCGTGTTCAATCAAACGACAACGGTGATGTAATGAGGTAAAGCATGCCTGTCCGACTAATAGATGGTGCATGTTTGAATCCCGCTCCGCTGGTGGAATTTTGATCGCAACATGACATCGTTATAACAGCTTACAGCCTCAGTAACAACCACTTGAGGCTTAAAGAAAATGACTGGGAGGAAGACAAAACCAATAACTGACAGGGAGCAGCATAAAAACTTTCACAATTGTACAGCACTGACACAATTGGGATGTATGACTGCAGAAATAAAACTACAGGCAATATCATTAGAAGAATACTAAGACTCCAGTTGCTTTCGAATATGATTACTTAGCTGGAAAGTGCCTCCCTTCCAACGTATGGTAACAGGATACCCGCGTTCGTCAAAGGAAAACAACGGGAACAGCAAGTCAGCAGTCTTCGAAGCCACTAAGCCATAGTCCTCAAATGGTGCCTTGTGATATAGCCGCCCATTCTTCAGCATTGACAAGGATGTAGGCTGAAATGCTGCCTAGTTAAGACACAATCGAGCTATAAAACAATACAAGAATAGAAATCGGTGTGCCTTTACCTGGAATGGATACTTGATTGAAGACTGCCCAACTCGAAATGCTTCACCATCGTCGACGAATTCTGTGAACACTATAGGTCTATCGTCACACCGTAGGAAATTCCTCTCAAGCCCACAGCGGCTGAGGAATGGAAACGAGTCCTAAAATGAGTAGATATGCGGGACTCCTTCCAATGGACACTGCGTTTTCCAAAAAGGAATTCTCAGAAAGTGTACAAAATAGAGTGTAAATCATGGCATCGAGAAATATTCGAAAAGCTGTGCATGCTGCTAAGTCTTGATCGATCCAAGACCAGAACCATGCGAGCAATTGAAAAAAATATTAAGAAGACTACAACAAGGACCAGCTGGGAGACTGTAGTGATGTATCGAGAAGACTATTCTAGATAGGCTTAGTGAAGAAAGTACACAAGGAATGTTAAGCGTTGAATGTTTCGATGCCTACCTTAAACCGATCGGTGTTGTTCACTCGTAGCTGCTTGTAGAAGAAATTCAAAAATTCCACATCTTAAAAACATGGAATTCTGTTTACGGTCTCACTTCAATATTAATCCACAACCTACCCTTGTAAGCGGACGTGAAATTTTTCGCGCGCGAGTCATCAAGAAACAGCATTCCTTCATGACTAACGTAGTAGAAATACTCCCTTAAAATGCATTGTACACTTTGTTATCAAATCCTTTCCACAAGAGACATAAATTCACCTTGTTTTTCCTACGTACTGTCCTTGTTTGTAGAGTACACTTCTGCAACTTGTAATGAACATTCTGCAACGGAGACATCGCCGTAGACCTACTCCACTCGAACGTTCTCCTGACTTGGCCCTGCTTCACCTACCTCTACACTGCCAGAAAGAACGATGACGGTTCATGACAACAACCCTGCCTAACATGAAGGCCTTTAGGAAATATTTCGACGGCATTACACGGATGAATCCAACACACGAAGAAAACGCAATGATGGTGCAAACTTTATCTGTGAATCTACCAAACCTCTAAAATTAAATCTACAAATCACGTTGAACGTAACAATCGCGTTTTCTATGAACCTCCGAAAACACCTAGAACATGCGAAACTCTGACGTCTTCCCTTGTTCCTTGTCAAACTCTGGATCTTGGGCGACCTAAAAATAGAAAGGAATTGAGAACAAAATGTTAAAGAAAACTATTTGGATCGCAGTGACCTGGTGAATGCTGCTATTACATTTTAAATACAAGACCCAAACAGAATGTGAATACTGCTATTATATATTTTAAATACAAGGTCCAAACAGAATCGATAGAAGAACAACCTTTTTGTAGTATTCCCAGTCCTTCGACAGCGGCTTGTCTCCCTCGAGTGTCGACTTGGACAAGTGGAACTCGTACGGAGGCTCGTAGTTCTTCTTATCCTGCCAGAACATACCCTTCTTCCAGAAAGAGTAGTCGAACTCGCCGTTTTCGAGTTTCTCCTGTAAACTGTATTTTACAGCGCAATTCAACACTCTTACTCCTTTGATTAAAATAAGACCTCCACTTCTCTAAGTTTTCTGCACTACCTCCTTTATATACTGAGTGAAAGCCGGAGCTGCAGGAAACATCAAAAGTGGCAGACTGACTAAACCGGGAAGGAAGTGAAAGACAGTCGCACCTTGTGTTCCTTCAGTGCCTTCTTCCGCTCCTCCATTATTTCTGGGTGACGCCGCTCCCAGATGAGACGGTGTTTCTGCTTCATGTACGCATCACGAACGTCTGCTTCTGCTCCTAATTCGCCGTACTTTATGAAGAAATTGAGCTCGTTCTCCTCCAAATCCTCGATGACCTGGAAATTCAACAAATAAGGGCAAACAGACACAAACAAACAAAAGCAACCTAAATTTCAACCCACTCTTGCGCAAGGCGAAAGATTCGACTCGTGGTAATTCAGGCACCGATCAACGCGTTGACGGAGGGTCTCAAAATAACAAAATTAACTTCTAAATTGGTTACTCGAATCAGTTATCAGGAATCACTGATTATACCTGAAGGATGAATCCATCGACCATTTTGTCAAGACGAAACTGTTCATTTGCTTCGAAGAAACATGCCTTAAAAGAAGATAAGGAATAATGCATTCAGAAGAAAAAACATCGTAGTTTTATATTCGGAAAATACTTAAGGCAGCAAAACATATTGCACTAATGTCGGCGTGGAAATTATACGCGATCTTTATCTTGAAGGCGGCTTCAAAGTGCGTGTTGATCGAAAATAAACAAGCCGGAATAAATATGGATGTCACTTCTACTCGTGGTTTTCCTAGTGGTGAAAGACGAGATCATCCTAGTCTTGAAAAAAGACGCCAAGTAATTGGAAAAGAAACACTATCTCCTAGAAGAACAAACAAAAGTTCGTTTACCTTGTCGTTAACTCCACATTCATCTATTTCCGGCACACGAGTCAGTTTTCGTTGATAATACGGCAAGCGATTCCTGTTATTAATCGGCTCAACGATCGTCTCTGAAATGATGCTTTTACTGCTACGTAGCAAACTCCTGAAGGATCTGTCAAATCCTAGAGTAGCATATTAGGGACCCTTTAAAGTAGAACGCAGAATGGAAAGGCAACGCTGCTCCTTCTCCAGAATTTCACTGCTCGAATTTGGGAGGAAGTAATGCGCAAAATGTACGGATCGCTTATGGAACGCGACGGTAGCAATCGGTCCTGACTCTGACCGCTAATCTGTAACGGATGGAAAAAAGCCCTTCGATGAATACTCGACTCCAGTTTTTATCTCCTGACGTTCATGCTCACAGGATTTTTCCAAAAATCAGTGTCATTCATAGATCTGGGCCTCCCGTATGCCAAGAAAAAATAAAGGATAAAGGGCGGCGTTACTCAATGCCTTTTGGGATGCGCCACGCATTTTATCTCTGAGGAATGCTGTGGAGGCGATTTAAATGCGTATTTGGTCATACAATGACTTGTAGTGATCAAATGAGAAACAAGTTCCCCGATGGAAGCATGCATACGTCACTCCTATTCCTAAGAAAGACCCTCATAGCAACCCCACGAACTAGAGACCAGTGAGCATAACATCTATATTTGCAAAAATTTTTGAGAAAATTGTTAGCAAACATTCTAAAACATCTTGAAGAGAAGAACACTATTTCTGACAATCAGTTTGGCTTTTTCCGAAGGGAAGGTCGATTGAGACTGCTATCCTTACAGCGTTAAATGATTGGACGAAAGCTGTTGAGCTAAAGAAGCGTACAGATGTGATCTATTTCGACTTCTCAAAAGCTTTCGATAGAGTTCCATTAACAAAGCTGCTACTAAAATTAAGAATGGTCGAGGTCCATCACATGATAGTGAACTGGAATACGTGAGTTCCTCTCAGAAAGGACTTACCAAGTCAAGGTAGATGGGCAGTTTTCCGAGATCTTTGGGGCTTTCAGCGGAGTACCGCAGGGGAGTTCTTTCCCTCTGCTTCTCCTGCTCTATGCCAAGGAACTGCCGGAGTCTTTTTCACGATTCGGAATTAATTGTAAAATGCGCGCCGACGATATCGAGATCTACAAAACCATTGAAAGTGCAGATGATTAATCTTCAATTCAAGAAGCAGTGAACTGCATAGATTCCTGGATTGATAAATGGGAACTGCCTCTAGCAGCAGAAAAATTTAAATGCATAGTCGTTGGAACAAGTCGCACTGTCGAAACTTCATCTTACAAGCTTAGAGTTGTCACATTGGAAGCAACTGCTGATATTCGTGATCTTGGCTTCCTAATATTTAAGGATCTGGGTTTGATTTGCATTTTAAGCCATTGTCCAAGAAGGCTAACCACCACATCTACCTTTTTAAAGCACTGAAGAGCAGAGATCCTCAAATTCTGCGGGCGTATAAGACATATGTGAGACCCGCAGTAGAGTGTGGAACAACAGTTTTCAATCCTTCGAAGAGAAAAGACACTCTTCTTTTAAAACATGTTCAGAATAGTTTCATTCGTAAGTTCATGATGAGGTGCTACGGAAAAAACTATTATCAGATGCCAAATGGTGCTGAGAGAGCTAAGATATTAGGTTTACCCAGCCTTCTCATTAGATGGAAAAGAGCTGACCTCCTCTGATGTTTAAGATACTCACTGGTAGGGTTTCTATGAACCCACTCACCTTTTTTTGGTACCAGGCTGACAAGGAACATAAGAGGGAAGCTCAGAGTTTATGTTTCGGTGGCAACATCGCGAACCTAAGCAAGCTTTTTCACCCACAGAAATTTAAGGGAGTTCAACCACATTTTGAGCACAAATGAGGAAGTCTTAGGCATATGCTTGCACGGTTTCAAGAAGCTGCTTTTACGTGTACAATGAGTGCCTTCAATTGTACTTATTTGTTTTTAGTTGAGTTTGTGAGGTTTTTATTCCAACATTGTAATTTCACGAGCGGCCTTAATCCGTCATGAATAAATAAATAAAGTTCGTGGTTTACCCTTCCCAGACAAGTTTGGTACTAATTCACAGATCCCAGAGGGATGAAAGGCTTGGTTTGCCTGGGCGGGGAAATCCAAACCAGGAACCTGGTATAGGGTGCACGCGACAGCCGGCCCCTCCTCCGACTGCGCTACACACGCCCCAAGAAAAAATATACTTTTAGAAACAGCCGGGAAACTGAAAAGGATAAACGAAGATGCAGTGACCACCGATTAGATGTTTTAACAAAACTATTGATGTCAACGTAAAATGACAATTCCATGTTCTGCGGCAAATTACAGCTGAAAATTGTGGCATCTCGAAGGAGGTATTTAAAAGAATCGGTGGCTACCACGTTATGTTACAAAAATCGCCCACTTCCTGAAAAGAGACTTCCGTTCCTCACCATGTAAGTTTTTCCAAACAGCAAGAACCGAAGCTTTCGTTTTCTAAAAGGGTTCCTTCTTCGCACTAATAACAAGGAAATTTTCCTTACTGATTCCAAGAACTGCGCGATAGGACGGCAAAAAGCTGAAGACAACTCAAGAAAGATCTTAGTAAAAACGACAGCAATTTACTGCTCTGCCTCAACGCTTAACCGTCCCTTCCACAAAGGAGCACCATGAAATTCCACGAGCTTTCGCTTTCTGCAACCCGTTTGGCTGTTTCTGCAAAACTCCACCATGCTCACCTCTGAACCACGTAGCAGGAGCATCGAAGGCCTTGTGGACGTAGTACCTCATCCGAGGAAAGATAGTCCCGCGCGAGTCGAGGTCACGGAGCTTCCAATAGGCATCCCAAGCAGCCTTGTCTTCCGCTTGACGCTGCTCGACGAGGCTGCTTGACACCATCCTCAAACCCTGAAAAATGTCCGACTTCGGACTACAGATTTGAAACGTCGCTAGCGTCCAGTACAGATATCGGCGATATCTACGCCTACATGATAACGGAGAGTAGACGAAAAACTTTATCAACTGTAACAGTCAACAATTACAGGCCCACAATGAAGACAAAGGATACTTACATGCATACAACAAAGCGTTCTTTTTAACACGTCTCTCGGGACGTGCAAAACAAAAACTACAAAGACAGCAACCGTAACGAAGGGTCCCCGAAAAATCTTCGAGTAGTTTTAAAACACCAATTATTGAGTTTAGAAAATGCGCCGCTATTGATCCGTCTCCATCTTCGAATCATTCACAGTCTCCCCTTCGACAGGAAAACCTTTCGACTTGCGGATTTCATCTTCCACGTACTTAGGTATGTCGCTTTCCAGAACGTACTCCGACCATTTAATTATGTTGTAGATAGTGGTGATCTGAAAAATCTCTTCTAGACTTCAGTGAACACAAAAAATAACAAAAAAAGAATGTAGAAGGGAAATAAATAGGAAAACACGATAATAACAAACCTCCTTATGTACTACTCCCTTCAACCAAACACGGCCATTCAAGCCGACAGTGATTTCGAACTTGTAGTCTTTCCCTAGGAGTTTAAGCAACTGGGAATTGCTTGACAAAAGCCGCCGCGCTAAATTGCATGAGACCTGTAAATTCATTCTTCTCGCAGCTTCATGTTTAATAAGTCTTGTCATATTCCCAAAAAATGACTTTTTACTCTGCTGAATTTTAGCAGTCAGACTTTATGAAAGCCCAGACGAATCAAATTGAGCGCCTATTAAAAATAGCTATCACCGAGACAGCAACCGAAAAGAGAGTACTGGATACGACAGGATAAATAACGGACTAGAAAGGAACACGGTAGCATCACAAAAATGCTCATTCACCTTAAACATGAAACCACCTGATAGAGCTCCTAGACCTCTGGCTCTTGACACAGAGTCAATACAAGTGAGTTCCACATCAGTGTGTGCGAATTCGTCGATTACCTGAATAAAAGCGACCTTTAGAGTATTGAATCGGGGGACAAATCCAAACGCTAGCTCAAGGATTTCACATAAAATGTAGCGCTAATTATTGTTCGCGAACGTATTTTACAACAAGGCCAGCTTGTTCTTGAATGGAGGGTGGTCGGTTATGAACACCTCAACCGCCATTCTAATCACAGTAAATAGTATGGATATGTGTGCATCGTGTAGATTAACACCTCTTTCAAGAGAATGTCAAAAAACCACCAAGCCTTTCTCCTACCTTATAAAGACAACAATCCATGAATGGTATAAAAGCAATAACGATTGCGGTACCTCATTAATTCTATACATTGAAGTACTCTAAGAACTTGAAAATTTTGTGGCTAACGACGCTCTTCCAAGATAGCAACTTTGGCTGTACCGTCGCGGTAAGCGACAGTGCAGCTAAAATTACTATCTTGAACCCCAATGCTCAACAAAAACCTCTCCGATCCCGCCATTTTCTTTCTTCGTCACCAATAACGTCGACTCTGCTTACTTGCTGCTACATCCTTTCAAGTCCTCAGGCTGACCATGAAGAAGTACTGCCAGATAGAGAAGCTTCTGAATGTGCCTCTTAAGGTCAGATGTTCTCTCCATACACACTATGTTCGAATGACTTATTGGAATACTTATTGGAGTATACATTCGAATTCGAGTATTCAAAAAAATGCGTTTTTTGAAAGTGTTCGAATTCGAATAATTAGAAAAACCGTTGTTTTTAAATATGTAAATTCGAAATTTGTGAACAATCGAAACCATTCGAATAATCGAAAAAATTTCTGGAGCATAATTGAACACCATACCCTGCCCGTGATAGTCATCTTTGTTGGCGGCACTACTTAGCATTTAATACATTGCTTTTCCTACGCAACTTCGCAACCTCCGGAATATACTATGGTGCAGGCTAATACAACACAACCTGCACGGAAGGCGTTGCTCACCAACTCGTTGCCCTAACCTTGGCGCTCTCCCTTTGCCGCGCAGCTTCATTGATAGTGGGCCTCTTTCTCAATGTCCTCGACAACTTGCACAGAAACTGTGTTATGTGCCTATTTGACGAGGATGTGTCGTTGATGGCACGAGCCCGATTAGTACCAAATAAAATATGAGTGTGAGTAAACCACTTCTTGTGAACAACGAAGCGCTGACGCATCGAAGCACTCACTACATTGATTGTGCGACACATAAGCTAACAAGGTAAATAATTTAAAGTATAAAATGAACCTTCCAGCACAGACACACTCAGTAATTTTTAGAAATCTGACGATGTGCAGTAACAAAGCATGCGAATTAAAAATGTAAGCGATACCTGGGCAAAAACGATGTCGCCGATCTTCAAGTCGGGACGATTCCGCTTCGTTGCACCTTCGAACGCCAGGAACGATATCTGTGAAACAGCAATTTTCAATTATAGAACGGAACCAATAGGACTGAAAGAGCTCAACAACGGCGTGTGTAAGCGGCTGAAACGACCACTCCAATCAAAAAATGTTCTGAAGGGATGCTTCTTAAGACGGTGTTACACCTGCACTAACACCCACTGCACAAAAACACGAAAGCGGTTGCCAGGCTTCGCTGATCATCCCTTAAAAAGAGTCAACAGGGTCTAAAAATAGCTTGAACTCAACGATAAGCCGTTGGGAGAACCTGCGATAAGACTGGAAGGGACGTTTCGGACACCACTTCGAGAACACAGTATGTCAAAACAGCAACTCACTAGAGGTAAATAATATAGCTGCAGTATGGACCTGCTCCGCAGACCTGATAGTCAAGGCGAAGCTTCCAATTCATTTAAGAGTATAACGACTCAACCCACTTATCCCCTTTTGAGAAATCACAAACGGTGAGGTTGGGGTCAGTTGCAAGAAACTAGCGATGATCGGCAGAACAACGAGTGCAGTTATTCCCTGCCAACATAATCTGTAGGCTGCCATGCAAGCGAAAATGGCAGTGATGCACAGTCCAAAGGCTGGCTACCGTACGTCATTGTATAGGCCCAATACGCAATCAAGTTCTCTGCATCGCGTAAAAAGAAATGCGTGGCGTAAACCCAGATGGCCCAGATAACTATGCCATTTTTTTTTACCTGTATCCTTTAATTACTCGGTTGCAAAATGTATTCAAAAAGTGACAACAAATGCTACCTATAGCATGGCAAAATACTAATTAATCCCAACGCAGATATGGGATAGAATTGGAACATGATGACAGTACTCAACTCAACTAACCGTGGCGTTCTCCGGCGTACCGATGTCAAGTTTGTAGAAGTCACCAGCAGAACCAGTCACTATTCCAATCACTCGGTCTCCCTTCTCCGCAACATACCTGTATGGAGCATCCTTGAAAGCGTACTTGATGCGTGCGATACTGAAGCAAAAGAACGAGGAGAAATGTGATGAACGAGCCTCTTCGAGTGAACACTAATCCAGCATTTGTTGCCTTCGTGCCGAAAGATGCCCGCCTGTCGAACAACTAGAGCGCCGGTGTCAGGGTTCGGTAAAATGCCGTAACTGAAAACTGGAAAAACGTGAAATAACCCTTTCTCAAGGCAAACAAAACGAACGGTTTCATAAACAAGGCAAGTTTAAAGATGTAAAAAAATTTAATGAAAAAAAAACTAGCACATGCTTTTATAAGTGCGAAGGATTTTGATACAAACAATTAAAAATAAAGAAGGGTAACGAATCCCTTTAGTGCAACCATAGAGGGGAAGGGGGCTTAGGTTTAAGCAGGGCAGGTAATTCGTACAATTCGCAAAACATTGGTCGACCTCGCCACCCGCAGCCCCTTTTACGGTCGAGAGCCGAGGTGTGTTGATCCGGATTTCGTCAGATGTAGTCATGGAGTGAAATCCCCGTCTATCGCAGCACTTCTGCGACACACCTGAGTGCTTCCACCCGCCCTGTTGCGGAACTGAGGCGTTGGCCACGTAGGACACAAACGGGCAGCAGGTGCATTCGCAAATTTTCGACGGCGCATAAGCCTTGCCTGCTACAAACTCCACTACTATCAACTCCTAACAAATTGAACACGATGCCATCCGCTCTCCCGTCTGATTATTCTCCGCACCAAACAACCTTGACTCACGTCCCTTAGAGATCGCAAATCCTACACTCGAACTTCTTGACCAGAGATATGCGGAAGGTTTCGAAAAGTTGGCAGTTGTGCATTATACATAGAACAACTACGTCTATAAGGTGTTTAAGTTAAATCCATAAAAAATAAAATCCTCTGAAGAATCTAAGCCCCACGCACAGAGTGCTAGAGCGATGTCTTCGGAAAAATAACCGGTGAATTCAACACCTTCGCACTTCGACTTCGCAGTTCAGACACGAGAATGTCTCATCTTCCAGACTTAGCGGACTACGTGTGGAAGACTAAATACCGATGGATCGGTCACATAACAAGACGAAAAAGCACTCGAGGGGATACCGAGGTACGCCAAGCGTCCAGTAGACCCCCAACCAGGTGGGCCACTGCGTTCGCCGCACAGCTGACTCAACTGGCACTTCACTTGGGAGCGAATTAAGCTGCTCTTTCAACGTCACCAAGTTCGAATGGCACCACCGTACTGGACGACGACGACGAGACCACGAAACGAATGGAAGCGATGCCGTGGTCCGCACCAATGAGGATACAGTCTATGTATCGAGATTCCACAGAAGTTAGGGAGTTACAAGACCAGATGCCATATCAAACCCGAAGCGTTCTTGAATGCAACGCTATATGAAGGTTCTAGTGAACACAGCAAAGGCGGATCAAGTAAAATCCAAAACCATGACGTTTCCTTAAGCAATGGTTCATATTTAAACACGCGAAAACATCGTCTTACCCTACAATCTTTGTGTCATCCTTCGTCACGCGACTGTCCAGTTCTTCTCCAGGAAGGCAGACCAAGGACATAACTGTTCAGCGCTCTCTACAATCGACAATAAAAGTTTCGCCTCCGGTATACTCCGGCGAAACTTCCGCTTTGAATTCTCCACACATAGAACGGGAACCACAGCGACCAAAAAAAAAAATTCGCGTGCAGTCGATCCAGCATGGTGCGGCTGGTGCACCGCACGGAAAGCAATTAACTATACGGTGAACCTGGCCGGTGACCGGCAGTTCCTCCGGCGGTGACCGGCAATTGTCTACCGGAGCCCGCTCTTAGTGCTTGAGCTACACGTTGTAAAACTAATTATGTCGCTTGCGCAAGTGTCGAAAAAATGTGTCGTGCTTCAGCAAAGCTGCGCTTGCTGAAGCTCCCTTAACAAATTCTTTTTCCCGGCGGATTTGGCAATGCTACTTTGCATTGCCAAATCCGCCGGGAAAAACAATTTGTTAAGGGATACGAAAGCCACGTGAAAAACTGGAAAAAGGGTGAGGGATGTTCTGCTTGAAAGCGGCGCGGGCAAAGACGCGGGACAGCGCCTAGTGCGATGTTGACCCAGCCAACTACAGGAGCTTGTAAGTCGACCAGATTTGGTGTGATTACAATCGATAAAGGGATAGGAGGCTCAGACGGTATCGTCGGCGACGGCGATGCCTCTACCAGAAGAGGTATCAGGTATCCGTCCACTGTGCGTGGGCGGAACAGGTCACCATGGCCAGAAGATAGCGGCGTACGCAGGACTTGTCCTATGCGGTTGTGAAGAATGCTCCTATCTCCTTTTCTGCTCTTATATATATATATATATATATATATATGTATATATATATGTAAAGGATAAAGTGATACAGGTGATATATATATATATATATATATATATATATCACCTGTCGTCCCGTTGATCATCGAATTGCTCGAGCGGGTGCCAGCAGCGTCTCCATTCGTCCCTGTCGCGTGCCAGAGTGGTCCAATGGATCCTCCTCGCTCGAGGGACACGAAGAGCGTCATATCGGTCGTTCAGGGCTTTAACGAAGAAGTCCGACCAACGCGTTTGTGGGCGTCCTGGTGTTCTTTTGACATCCCGCGGAATCCAGTCGGTGATGGCTCTCGTCCAGCGGGTGTCTGCGAAGCGCATTACGTGGCCGGCCCACCTAATTTTCGACAACTTGGCCCACGCGACAGCGTCTCTGATCTTCAAACGTCGGCGAAGCTCGGAACTCCGGAGGCCTTCTCTCACTTGCGTGAGTCGTGTCACTCCGAGCTCCGTCCTCTCGATTCCACGCTGCGCAACGCTGATCGCGTGTTCATCCTGCCTTCGTATAGCCCAGGTCTCTGAGGCGTATGTTAGGACAGGAAGAACAGTGGAGGAATGATATGCTTCACATGAGAATTCAAATTCAAATTACTGTTAACGTACACTCCCAGATCATGGGTTTCATCTGACACCCTCAAGGGAGTATTGTCAATGCTGTAGTTAACATTTTTGAATTTTCCAATATGTAATACCAGCGTTTTGGAAAGGTTTACAGGCAGTTCCCAGTTGCGTGCCCATTCCATCATGATAGAAATACAAAGCAGCAGAGCTTGTTGAACACAACCTCTGCTGCTTTCGTCATAAAATCCATAAATTTTTATGTCATCTGCGAACATCCGCATTTTAACTGCTGGGTGGGTCTTTAATTTGGTTGGAAGATTATAAGCATATGCAAGAAATAACAAGGGAGATTATGATCCTCATGGAAGCATGCCTCGCAGTTAATTCTGATATAAATAAAACTGATATTTAACGAAAGTTAACCGCGCCTGAAAAAAACTGTTGTAAGGGTTACTGAGGCAAGATTTTATCTGGCTCATTCGATAGAATCAGAATTGGTTGCAAGGCATGCTTCCAGGCCGAAATTGTGCGAGGAATATAGTTAGATAGACAAGAGACCTTCTAAGAGCACCCCAAGTGCTCAACCTTTTTGAAAACGAAATCATCATCCTTCAGTGCGTAGAGCATGTTCACGGTCTGAAATTGCCCAACGACTTCGATTTGTTAGTCGGTGGACCTCCTAAGAACACCGAAGTACTCCAGTTTTTTCAAGGCATTTCATGAGTGTTTCCTAATTCGTTAATTGGTGGAGGAGACTTTGCCTATGCAGGTACATTGCCTGTGGAACGCGAGGTCAAAAAACTGCAAGAAGCCACAAACGACTGGACGAGCAATTTGAAGTATTGTGTGATAAAATTTATTCTCGGTGAGCATTAGAATTGATGAGCGACCTATCCAGTCTTAGTCTCGATATATATGGTGTGTGCATTATAAAGTTCCATAGAAAAATCAGTTATGAAATGCTAAAGAGATGTAAAGTTGAAACTAATGCTTTAAACTTCTGTCAAAAGATCTCCCGTCTATCTAATTGGAATCCTCGTGCAATTTTAGCCTGGAAGCAAGTCTCGCATTTAATCCTGATATATATGAATAAAAACCGATATTTAGCGAAAATAAAAAACGCCTGAAAAAATTTGCTTCAAGGGTTATTGAGGCAGGGTTCTCTTCTGAATCATTCGATAGAGCTCGAAATTCCAGCAAAGGAGATGGTAGAGTTTACATCAGTAGTATAGAAGCATGCCTCGCAATTAATCCTGGTATAAATAAAAACTGCTATTTAACGAAAATAAAAAGTGCCTAAAAAGTCGCCTTAAGTGTTTTTTAGGGTATAATGCAGGAGATGGTAGAGCTTATATCAGTAGCCTGGAACATACCTCGCAGTTAATTCTGATATAAATAAAAACTGATATTTAACGAAAGTTAAACAGCGCCTAAAAAAATGTTGTAAGGGTTAATGAGGCAAGATTCTTCCCTGGCTCATTCGATAGAGCTTGAAATTCTGATATAGAAGACGGTAGAGTTCAGATCAGTCCCATATTCTGGATTGCCAATGGAACTATACCCGTTGTACGGATAGCGGAAGCGGTAGAGATAGCGAAATGTTAGAAGTGTAACGCAATCTTACTTCTGTACACAACTCAGGATGGTTCAGTGGTTACTGATGCTCATATATATATATATATATATATATATATATATATATATAAGAGCAGAAAAGGAGCTAGGAGTGTTCTTCACAACCGCATAGGAGAAGTCTGGCGTACGCCGCTATCTTCTGGCCATGGTGACCTGTTCGCACAGTGGACGGCTGAGGCCTCTTCTGGTAGAGGCATCGTCGTCGCCGACGATACTGCCGCCAGCGCCAAAACAGATACATGTCTACAAACAAAAATGTGCGAATAGCAGATCGTTTAGTAGCAGTCGAACGGCCTTGGTAGTGAATGTGACAGCTTTAAGGCGATTGAAGTCGTCTCGAAAGTTGACGATGGGTAACGGCTTCTCGATTGTTGAAGACGGAGGGAGTGTTGGCGGAGTACGGCTTGTGGGGGGGGGGGGGTTGAAGACAGCGGGAGTAGTGGTGAAGAGCGGCTTGTTGAAGGTTGAAGACAGCGAAGAGGTGGAAGTGAAAGCAGGCTGATACGGACTGAAGGAATACGACGACGAGTTAATGGCTTGACTCCGGATTTTTGATTCCGAGGTACTGCTAGTTTTTATGGCGACCATCTGCGGTAGTCTACGGGGATTATTATTCATCCCATTGTTTCCTAGGACTGGTGTCATCGTGTAGCTATTATTGCTACTTCCACCGCTTTGCGAGTTTACTGGACTATTTCTCCCGGATATTTGACTGGTATTGAAGGGAACTTCGAAAATTTTTTGCTTCCTTGCGTGCACAGACTCCTTTGGTGCTGTTTGCCGCACTCAGAACAGTCAGGAATTTGACACTCATAGCTAGAGTAGTTGGTTGAACAACATTTCCAGCACCTTCTGCCATCTGTTAGTATCTTGCGGCGTCTTGCTTGAT
>OX377205.1:37594105-37621228 GCA_947396885.1 Heligmosomoides polygyrus polygyrus | reverse complement strand
GTCAAGACTTTTCGCCGATATGTCACTGATTCCCTCTTCTGCTGCTTTTAAATTTAGGGGAAGAAAGTGGGGGTTAATTGAAGACGGATCTCCAACAGCTGATATATACGAGGACAACTTAGCTACTGCGCTGCATACACTCACCTCTGACACCAGCGTTCCGTCGTGTCTGAAAACCATCGTCGAGTTCCTGCTTATCTCCAAGGACAAACTGGATTGTCTATCAAGGGAAAACGAGAAGCTTTGTGAGGAACTTCGTTTATTACGTGAAGATAATACGAGACTACGCTCGCTTGCTAATGTGATTTCTTTCAAATGTGTTCTTAGTGATACTTCGCCGGTTCAACTAACTTACAAATTTGTACTCCTTCTTATTTTTGATCAAGATTGTGTATTCAAATTGATTTCTTTTCTTAATGTACCTGCACCGCCTGCTGCTGTTTAGATAGACGTGTTTGGAAGGCCGTGGCTTGTTAAAGTAGTTTGACCTACAAGGTATTTCAGAGATGTTATTATTAAGAAATCTCGTTTAACTAAAATTCTCCTTTTCGAGGTACTTTTATTCGGCCCTCTCTCTCTCTAAGACAAGCGGACATCTCTGCCGCCAAGACTGTTCGTTCCAGTCGCGCTAATACTAAACCCGCATCTGTTCATCTTGTATCGCGCTCGTCACTTGTTGTAAATCGGCTCAATGTTAATGCCTCTCCTTCAAAATCCCTTAGGCCGGCGTTGAATTTCTGATATTTCTGCCTTTTCTATGGTTGCAGATAATGTTGCTCTTAATAATTCTAAGAAAAACTAGTAACGTTTCCGCGGTATTCAGGTAGTGGAATTAGGTGTCTTTTGAGTAATATTAGGTCATGCTACAGGAATGGTCAGTTCTTACCATTCTCCATCACTCAGTTCGATCACGAAGTAATTGCGCTTTCAGAGACGTGGATGAAACAACGTATGTCACTTAGTCTTTAGTTGATGATTCCGTTTTATCCTATGACATTATTAGATGTGATCGTATCATTGGTGGAGGAGGTGGTGTTGCCTTACTAGACAAACACGACTTTAAACCAGTTCTCGTCCTAAAGGGAAGCGTGAAGGATTCTTATAAAATTGTATCTCGCGATTTAGACTTTCTTCTTACTAAATGCAGAGTAATCCTAGTATATCGTTTGTATAGATGTGAATGCACCAATATCAACTATTTAAATGCATTAGTGACCTGTCTTCTTGTACTTTATTATGTATTTTATTAGGCGACTTCAATTTTCCGAATATTCCGTAAAATTCCCCAATATCTTCGCATGCAAAA
Source organism: Heligmosomoides polygyrus polygyrus (assembly GCA_947396885.1). Classification (NCBI taxonomy): domain Eukaryota; kingdom Metazoa; phylum Nematoda; class Chromadorea; order Rhabditida; family Heligmosomidae; genus Heligmosomoides; species Heligmosomoides polygyrus. Next base: position 37,619,922 of record OX377205.1, on the reverse strand, counting down.
CATAGACATTATTGCTCGGGACCCAAAGAGTTTCGTGAGCGGGTTGAGAGACACGGCTTTGCTCAATTAGTTGATAAAAATGCTAGAGGAGAAACATAGCTGTTTGTTTGCTTCCCTGCAATGACCCTTACCTTGTTAGAAGTATTCATAGGGCTCCTCCAATTGGAGCAAGTGATCACTCAACCATTTTGTTCAATGTGAACATTTCTCAGATGGAACCACAAAATGTAGTTGTCAGGAACTTTCAAGAGGCGAACTATGAGATTATCGGTAACTATTTAGATAGCATTGATTGGATAGGGTCTTTCGGTTGTTCCACAAGGGTGGATGCAATGTATGAAACCTTCATCTTTTTTTCTAGACCACGTTATCTTTGTTTATTCCAAGAATAAGGGTACCGTTGGCTAGGAACAGGCTACCTCGTTATTTGAAGAAGTTACAAGAGGCGAAATATAGGGCACACAAGGAGGCTATTTCATGCAACTCCACGTTATTGTGGTATATTTACGAAAGAATCTCTCATTTTTGATCGTAGGCTTAACAAATTCAATGCTTCGATAGAGTGTAAGTTAATTGGGAGTAAGAATAAAAGGGCCTTTTATAAACTTTTCAGCATTAGCCTCCACCCTAAAAAAAGGAGTTTCTGCTCAAACTAACTCTAATGGTGAAGTAATTGTAGGATTGTGTTAAGACAAATAGGTTAGCCGATTTCTTTGAACGGGTTTTCGTAAAGAAGAGTCTTGTTCGTAGTTGCAGCGCTGACTTTGCTGGCAATACTTTTCCTGTAGTTAACTCCATGAGAAATTCTCCTTCTTTTGATCGTGGTACTATCATCAGTCTCTTTAGTAAGTGGCCCAGATCGGGTGCTATCACCTCAGACAAAATTCCATTCTGTTTTATTAAAAGAGCTGTCAATCACATTGCAGCGCCATTAGAATATATTTTTAACTTGAGTGTTCTTAATTCCGAAGTACCTGAAAGACGGAAGCATTCACTAGTCGTTCCCATCCGCAAAAAGCCACCTTATTCGGATCCGTCTAATTATAGACCTGTCAGCATTATGAGTCAGATTGAGTGTGCATGTGCATGTCCCAAATTGCACGTTGCACCCGCTATCCTGCACGTTGCACCTGCCACAACGAACTATGTGTTAATTTTTTCGTATTGGAATTTGTGTAATGCATAATGCAAGGTTCCATCTCAGTGGACGACCAGCAAGACCGTCTTGCTGTACCAGAAGGGAGACATGAACGACATTGGCAACTATCGCCCGATCTGCCTATTGTCCGTAGTCTACCAGCTGTTCACTCGAGTGATCTTAATAGGATCAGCAGAACGCTGGACGAAGGACATCCATGCGAACAGGCAGGAATTCAGAGAGGATTCAGCACGATCGACCACATACACACCATTACGAAGCTCATCGAAGTGTCGCAGGAGTACAAGCTACCACTGTGCCTTACGTTCATCGACCTGAAGAAGGCATTCGACTCCGTCGAAACTGAAGCGGTCATCAACGCCTGCTTATTCAGGGGGTTCCTACTTATCGTCAGTACATCAGAGTCCTTCGAGAGCTGTACAATGGATTCACGACCAAGATCTCACCATTTTACAACGACGTCGTCATCGACGTGAAGAGAGGGGTTCGGCAGGGGATACCATATCCCCGAAGCTCTTCAGCGCTACCCTCGAAAACGTCATGAGCGGACTAGAATGGGAGCACATGGGAGTGAAAGTCGACGGCCGGCAACTGCACCATCGCTTCGCTGATGACATCGTGCTCATAACACCGAGCATCAGCCATGCGGAGCGAATGCTGGCCGACTTCGTTCGTGTATGTGGGAACGTTGGACTGGGGCTGAATCTTGTGAAGACGATGTTCATGAAGAACGGACAACTTTTTCATGTCCCATTCTCGCTCAATGGAACGAACATCTACGAATGTTCCAGCCACGTGTATCTGGGTCGCAAAGTCAACTTGGACCCAGCGCCGGATCTGAGCAGGAGGAAACGAGCGGTGTCGTGACTTTCGTCCCGACTTCTAAAGTACGCAAGGTCTCCGCGCCCACCTGGTCCCGCCGCGCGCGCTTGTCGAATACGCAGCCTCGATTCGCTGCGACGGAGTATGAACGCGCGCGTGGGCCTCATTCTTCGCCTGCCGGAGCCGCCCCGGACGGTCGTGTCCGGCCGTCCTCTCACCGCCATCCTCGCTGGACGTCGCCGGAGCTGGAGCGCATCGATATCACTGCAGGACCGAGGAGCGCAGAGTCGAGCCGGAGGAGGAGGATCTACCCTGGCATGGACGCCAGGAGGAGGTAACCGCAGGTGCGAGGCGAGGAGCACCGCCTCGTGGGCACACGCCCCAGGCAGGACCTCGCCGGACCCTCGCGGGCTGCTTGTCGGGAATTCCCCTAGTAAGAGTAGAAGGGCAGGTCGCATAACTCGTAGGTGTATGTGTTTATGAAGTAGTCTTGTATAGTAAATCTGTCTGTATTGATTCTGCGGAAGTTGCGAGGACACGGGTTGAGTCCAACATCCTTTATTGACCGCAACACCATGGGAGAACGGGAAGGCGCAGAGACGTGCGGGGAAGTCGGCGCAGAGTCGTGGAGCGCTCGGGGAGCTAAAGTCCATCGCAGTAACGACCCAGTGGTACGGCAGGGGCAGCAGGGCCAGTGTAGTTGGGATCCGCGTGGCTGGAAAGGGAAGAGCATTAGCGTGCTGTAAGACCCCGCCGGTCTGCCACAAACGTAGCCTCGGGTCTGGACCACCGTTACCGATGCCGGTGGCGGCCAGCCCGGGGCACGACATGGTGCATCGGACTGGGGTTGGGCGTGTGGAAACACACGTCTGGCCTTAGTGATCGGACCTTCAGCACGCTGTCGCAGTACGTTTGGCCTAGGCAAGCAGTGGGTGTGTGTAGTTTCTGGTGTAAGAACGTGCCAGTATTTTCGCAGTGGCTACGAAGGGAAGCACGACAAGGGTATTGCCTTTTCCACCCCCGTGGCCTCCGAATCTAACCCTTGGAGCCTGTAGTGGCAGCAGCTCTCCTTGGGGACAGGCCCCGTTGGGTCTAAGTCGCTGGGTCACGCCCCGGGGAGGGGGAGCGGGAGGAAACCCTTCCGGTAACAGTCATTGTTGCGGATATGAGCCAGTGGTAGGCATACTGGGCGAGGGTAACCCCCAGGCAGTGAGGAATTTTTGCCTGAAGTTCGACGCCAGCATGCATTAGCCGGCAGCAAGCAGAAAGACTGGTCATAAAGACGCGCGCGCGCATAGTAATTGCCACCCAGGACTTGGAGACTTCGCATCGCACACTTCGCATCGCACATTTCGCAGTTCATTGGTTTATGGCATCCTGGGTCTGAGAGTCTATTCCCGCGATGGTAAAGGCGGATGAGTCGACACCACGCGCGTCGGATGGTATGGACGTTTCAACGCTCTCGGATAAATCCCTGGCGACGCGGCTGGGAACCGGCCCAGAGCGTTTTGGAGCCGGATATAGGGACGGTCCGTCCGCAACTTCGACTCTCAACCGGGCTGGAGCACTCCGGTCCGCAAGCGCTGTTAGGATACTGTGCATCACTTTCGTCATTTTCTACACCCCCATTTGTAAGCCTTCGCAGTCCCGTCGTTCCATTATTAACATCACTGCTTAGTTTCTATACACTCTCCCACTTCTTCGCACGTTCTCTGTTCCTTTGGTTAGCCGTAGTTGGCCGACAACGATCGCTCACCGTTAATCGCTTTCGAGTCGTGAGACGGCCCCTGGCCAGGGTCAGCTCGCGACAAGAACCTTCCCAGACATCATTTCTTACAGATTTGGGTTCGATAGTTACTGCCTCCTGTCAATTTGCTAACGATGTCGACAGCATCCTCCAACAACGACATCCTCACCGAAGCCATACAAGTGCTCGAGGACAACGTCTCCGCTCCGCAGACGCCAGTGAACGAGGACAATGCGGCACATGACTCGCAGGTACAAGCGAAGCCTCAGTTTCAGCCGCTAACGCAGTTGGACAAGCTTCCGCTTGAAGCGTTTTCTGGAGATATCACGCAGTTTCATAGTTTTTGGAGCGCTTTTGAGTTAGCTGTTCACAATAATTCCAGCATTCCGCCTGTTTATAAGTTTCTGTATTTGCGAGGTTTGCTTAAAGGAGATGCACGCATAGTCTTGCAGGATTTAGATCCGGACGAGTGTAGTTACTCCGACCTAGTTCAGGCGCTTAAGATCGATCTTAAGATCGATCGTCCGCACAGGACACGAGCTAGGCTTCACATGCAGCTGAAGCAGCTGCCCAAGTCAGGACCTGCAGGATCAGAGCTCCGCGAGACGTGGTTCCGCATTACAGGAATTCTCCATGGATTACGCAAATTCGAAGACTTCCGGATGGTTCTCCCAATCCTTGACTTGGTCAAGGGCAAATTCCCTCAAGACATTCGGGACAAACTTCACGATGTGGAGTTCCAGAAGGAAGAAGACTTCGACCTTGACGCAGTCATGCGTCATCTGGACAATATCATCGCGTCAAAGGAGAAGTACGAAGATTCGACCATGCTCAACGAGGACTCTGCCGTCTATGTCAGTGCACCGCAGCGGGGAAGGACGAGAACGCCTTCGCCGCGAAGACAGGACTCCAACACTTGCTACTTTTGCGATTCACCGGAGCACGAGACGCCACAGTGCTACGTTAAGATCCCTCTGTTTGTTCGACGAAGACGTGTTCGCGCAGCTGCACTCTGCTGTAGGTGCTTGCGCCAAGGACACGCCGCAACGACATGCGAACACAGACCGTGTCAATACTGTGGAACTCAGCATCACGAGCTTCTGTGTGAGAATCGGGAACGCAGGAGCGAAAGATCTACTTCGCGTCATGATTCCAGATCGCGAGAAGGTAGCCATAGTCGATATTACCGTTATCGATCGACGTCCAAGGATCGTTATCCCTCAAGAAGCCCATCCATGAGCAGAAGACGCTCCAGAAGCTCGTCATACGATCGACATCACCGCTCACACTCGTACGACAGACACGAGTATGGATCGCACAGGCGAAAAAGATCGCACTCGCCAAGGAGACGATATAGATCTCCATCCCCTCACGTCACATTCAAGTCCACCAGGGGAAACGGCTACTATGATCGCCCCAGAAAATCATTTTCGCGTTCACCATCGCAGTACACTGTATCGGAGACGGATCACGAGTTCGAACAGCTCCAACAGACATATTTGGCACGCAGGTTACCAAGCGTGCACTTCTCCGGTCATTACGCTAGCCTTATGCTAGCCATGGCGAAAGCGTATGTTCGCGACTCCGAGCGCCTTGGAAACGTCGTATTACTTCTAGGTTCAGGCGCGCAGAACAGCTTTATCGCAACGCACGCAGTAACGCGTTTAGGCTTGTCCGTGTCGGACCAAAGACATCGTACTTTTGTAGCCTTTGGAGGTCAAAGAGTTTCAGAGATTTCAGCACTAACGCAAGTGAGACTTGTCGACCTATTCGACGAGAAACTCACTTTAAACCCTACCACTAAGGACGTTATCACTCTCTCGCAGCGTCCACCCCATCTGTCGGGCGCAGACATCGAATTTATTCGACGAGGCTATGACATGCCATTGTGCCATTCCTGTGGACCAGTCCTTCCAGACATACTGGTCGGCATAGATGCCTACTGGAACGTAGTAACATCAGATTTTCCAGTACAGCTGCCGTCAGGTATGTTCTTAACCCATTCCAGGTTTGGTACTGTCGTTTCAGGCATACAGGATTTTCACGTGGATCGTCGCCACGACGATATCCCCATTCGCACCCCATCGCAGATTCGCAGAACGCAGACGAAGCAATTGAACGGTTATGGTCGCTCGACTCCCTTGGCATAGTCGATGAACACCACCCCGACGCAGATACGGAGCTGGATCAGCGCATTCTCGATAAGTTTTATATCACCTCTCAGCTTATCGATGGTTATTTATATGTTCAATTTCCGTGGAAAGAATCCCATCCTAAGCTTCAGGATAATAGGCAGTTAGCGTTTTGTCGTCTTGTAAGCCAGTTTAGGAAGCTTAGCCAGACACCGAAAGCTTGGTCGCAATACGCCAAGACGATCGAGGAACACCTTCAGGCAGGCTTCATCGAAGAAGTCCAGGAACATCGGTTCGACGATCATCGGGTCTACTATATACCCCATCAGGCGGTATACAAGGAGTCATCGTCCACCACGAAGTTACGAGTCGTTTTCGACGCCTCGTCGAAGCAAAAAGGGGCTTCTAGCCTCAACGACTGTCTCCATCAAGGACCGACTCTACTACCGGACCTCGCAGTCGAGAAGGCTTTCCATCAAATACGCCTTCAGAAGTCCCAACGCGACGCTACGAGATTCCTGTGGCTAAAGGACACAAGTAGTCCACCGTCGTCAAGTAACTTGCGCATTTTCCGGTTTACAAGGATACCATTCGGGGTTAACGCATCACCGTTCATGTTAGCGGCATCTATCCAACTCTATCTTCGACGCAATTCCACTCAGCTGTCGAAGGAGGTAGAACGCAACACATATGTAGATAACGTATTACTCGGTTCAGACACTTGCGAGCAGGCCATTAGGAAGTATCGCGCAGCTAAACAACTTTTCAGGCAAATGCACATGAACCTTCGCGAATTTCTGTGCAATTCCGACGTGGTCAATCGCGCATTTTCAGAACAGGACTCCATCTTGAACGCTAGCCACACCACGTTGTTGGGTATCGGTTGGAATGCACGTAGGGACACGTTAAACATCCCGTTCAAAACCCTACATGTACAGGTGGTATCAAAGCGCACGGCGTTACGCGCATTAGCTTCCACGTACGGTCCATTGGGCTTACTCACACCCTTCCTTTCTCCGTTCAAGGTCTTCATTCAAGACTTGTGGGCTAAACATCAAGGTTGGGATGACCAATTGGACCCTCAGGACAGTCAAAAGTGGTCGCAATTGTGCTCAGCTATCCTGTTACCGCTGCCAGCCATTCCTAGGTACATCTTAGCCAACTTCGCAGTAACATCAGCTTTCGAGCTATGCGTTTTCGGGGATGCTTCCAAGCGCTTATATGCTTGTTGTGCTTATTTGCTTTGCCGTACGCAGTCTGCAGTAACATCTCATTTGGTCATGGCGAAATCGCATCTCAATGACACCAAGCCAATCACCATTCCGCGTGCAGAGCTTATGGCAGCCTCAATCGGCATACGTTTAGCGCAATACCTCGTTAAGAAGCTGGACGTTAAGTTGGCCGCAGTACATCTATTTTCAGACTCACTCATTACTTTGCACTGGATCCACTCGCAGAAGAGCTATAAGACCTTTGTCCGTAACCGTGTGTCAGCCATCCGCAAGGCGATGTCGACGTTTGAAGAGGAAGGCATCCGGACTAAGTGGTACTATGTCGCCTCGCAGGACAATCCTGCTGATTGTGCGACTCGTGGGTTATCCACGAGCGAAGCTTCCGGACATATTTGGTGGACAGGTCCGACATTCTTGTCGGAGCCCTGTTCTCGATGGCCTCACATCGACAAGGATTTCGCAGAGACACCGACCGACTCTACGGACGACGAGGAGGACAAGGTGCACGTGAGTCTTAGCCATCACAACGTCTATAAGTCAGTCATACCATTCGCAAGTACCAATAGGTACACTAAACTCATTAATATCGTGATTTACATCTTACGCTTCATACGCATCCGGTTATTCAATCACGTTTCGTTAGTTGCAAAAGGGTCGTTAACAGCTCAGTTACCCTTCCTGGCAGCCATATCCTCTTCAGGGTTGATAACGGCATCAGAGGTCGCAGCCGCAGAAACGCGACTCGTGCTTGCGCATTATCGCGAGCAAGAACACGTTTTACAGCGGATAAATCTTGAGCGGTTTAACGTACGCAGAGCCGACGACGGACTTATACGTTGTCCGGCGCGTGTAGGACCTCGAGAGACAGCGCCAATATTACTCTTGCCAGGTCATAGGCTCATGTACCTAATCACTATGCATTACCATCATGCACTATATCATTCTGGTGTATACTCCACAATCGCAAGCTTACGCAAAACCTACTTCGTTCCATCTATTCGTAGGTCAATGGCAAAAATACTTTGCACATGCGTTACGTGTAGGAAAGCCAACGCATTTCCGTATAGGTACCCAAACATGCCTAGTCTTCCAACGGAACGGATTATCCGTTCAAGACCATTTCAGGCTGTAGGCATAGACCATCTAGGTCCTATACAATTTCAAAGTGCACATACCACTGTTTGCAAAGCGTGGGTTTGTCTAATTACCTGTATGTCGACAAGAGCAATTCATTTAGAGCTAATCCTCAATAACACCGTTCAGGAGTTCTTGCTATCGTTTCGCAGGTTTTTAGCACGCAGAGGCACACCAGATATCATCTATAGTGACAACTCAGCGACGTTCCATGCCGCAGAGACAGCGATCACAGAAGTCATCTATAATCCCCCACTTGGAAGACGGTTTCAGACTTCGCTTCCAGTCATAGGATCATTTGGAAGTTCATAACTCCACTGTCACCGTGGAAGGGAGGATTCTACGAGAGAATGGTCGCACTCTTCAAATCGGCATTCCGCAAAACGGTCGGCAAATCACTACTCTCCTTGGAAGCACTTCAAACGACCATCGTGGAGATCGAAGCAGTTATCAATTCCAGACCGTTGACGCCCTTCAGGGAATCAGAAGTGTTTGCGCATATACTCAAGCCGATAGACTTCATCTCCCCGGAAGTAAGCATCCAGCTTCCACCAGTTTCGCAGCTTCCAGACCAACACCAAGACGTTTCCCATAGACTCGTCGATTGGTATAAGGGACACCACCAAGGTCTTGGATAGCTTCTGGGACATCTGGCGTTCTGACTATCTCGCAGCTCTACGCGAGAGACAGCAAATTCCGCATCGTCGAAAAAGATCCGCGACGAAGACGCCAAAAGAAGAAGACATAGTGCTCATGGCAGACGATAAACTGCCTAGAGGACAGTGGCCGTTGGGAGTCCTCACGAAGATCTGTTACGGGCAGGACAATGTCGCAAGATCAGCTACTGTCAGAACGAGCGCAGGGCGACAGCTAATAAGATCTTTAGCTCATCTCTACCCGTTAGAAATATCCGCTCCAGACGTTTCGGACTCTCCTGGGTCAGATTCGTCATCAACACCACCACCTAAGCGGGTACAGCCATCACGCGCAGCTAAAACTGCGCATAAGGTCGTCAAGTCAGGGTCTCTCTGACTGTTCTCTTCCAAACATCATTCTTGTTCCAGGTTATGCGGTTCACAGCTACTCGATCGCCTAAAGTTATGCGTGATGCGGGTCCTGAGGCGAATACCCTGAGGTACTCTAGGGTGCTTAGGGGTCAGTTAACGCAGAGGCGCGGTCGTCATCATTACGCCTCCTATCGCCGTCCAGAGCAACATCGCCCCGCAGATTCTCCAACGTGCAGATACGTTTTCAACACCACTCGACACGCTTTCCAGGTATATAGGTTCCATTTTCATGTGCAGTACTTAGGATTTGCGCAGCGTACTCTCTTCTCGTAGCTACGGTACTCGTTTCGCAATACTCGTTGCACTTTCGTGCCGGGTTGCGGTTACTGTATTCTAGATTCTTCTACTCTCCAGTCGCCCTCTCTTCTTTCTTGTCTCATTTTGCTCATTTCAACTCTTCGCTAATGTTCGTTCACTCTCGTAATCACTACCCCCCGCACGCAGCGTCCAAAATTTGTGCAGTACACCTTTTGGATTGGCCCTTATTCTTCTCTCTCTTTCTTTCATGTTCGTCACTTCGATTTACTCATCTTCGATTCACTCATCTACGTTCCTCACATCCTATACGTTTGATACGCAGCTACTTCACTGCGTACCTCATCATCTTCTCATTCTCTTCTCTCGATCTGATCGCATTATCGCTCTTCATACTTGCCTCTCTGTTCATCGTCTCTCTCCTTTTCTGTTTCATGTTCCCATTCGCATCGTAGGTAACTTTAATACTGCACACGTAGGTAACGAAAACTGCACATGCGTAGGTTCATTAGCTATTTCCTATCTTATTCTCATATTATTTTCTCTATCTTCCCAATCTATGTGTCTGAAAAGCGTATCGCACACACGTATCAAACAAAATATTCTTTATTTATTTTCTACTTCTCTTAGTTAGCGTTAAGTAGTAGTAGTTATCATCTTCTAGTGGTAGACATTCCCGTAGTTGCTCCGTGTAGTCACGCCCTAGGGTTCCCTGCCTCTCTTAGATTTTCTAACATTCATTCAATCAATCGATTCCAATATCCTGCCGCAGTCTCGACCGTTCAGTCGGTAGGTAGGTGTCAAGTCTATGTATTGCTGTTACAGGTAATCGCGCATAGGCCTAACAAGCCACTCGAAGCTCGAGATGCAGCAGCCGATTATCATCAAGGAAAAGACCCCTCGTGGTCAGCCAGCGGTCCAGCCAGCCTCGACTGAGACGACAGCGCAGTTTCGTACTGCACGCCAGGCCGATGACATCACGCCGGCACGACCTCGCAGCTGCACAGCGACTCCGACGACACTCTCGCATCGCAGTTCGTTCGCATCCTCCAGAGGAATCCCGCAGCGGACATCCCGCTCATCAAACAACTGGCGGACGAGCTCAGCCAGCTAGCAGCAGTCAAGGAACAACCGGAGGTTAAGGTACCGTTAAACGCAGTTACGATGCGCAAGCGAGAGCCAACCGTAGCCGAAAGGCTCCTCGCGCTAGTCCGTACGCGCGATCCTAATCAGTATTTCAGCCGCGCAGACGATCTTGAGCTACAGTTAGCCGCAGTTCCGGTCCAGGACAGACCGCTACTCGCACTGCTCCAGAAGCTAACTGTCGCGCTGAATCCTGAGCACATCTTCGATTTGAAGCACCTTGGTGCGCATGATTATGTTCAGGTGGATGCGTACTTGCGCTCAGACCTTCACCGCAGTCTCCGCAGCTACATCACAAAGGAAGTTTACCTTCCGGAGTGGTCAGACGCAGAGAAATCGCGGTATCCGCAATGCGCAGTATTGCTTGTTGTGCAGAATGTGAAGGGCATCAAGGCGCAGTGTCATTCGCTTCAGGAATTTTTAGCGCAGCTCGCAAATGCGCCAGTGCTGAATTTTGGTTCTTCGCTTTTTGAAAATATCATGACCATTCAGTCGTTGGCTTACAACATCACAGCTAGGCAGGCCGCAGTTCACAATCAGTTTTGGCCGCAAGCGTTCAGGAAAGACGATCAGCCACGCTTGGCAAATCAGCTCGCGCAATACGGTCTTCATTTTCCAGATATTCACGACGCACTCACACTGGCCACAGCCACGGTCGCTGAGGCGCAGCAGGTTCTCGCAAACCTCTCGCAGCAGCACCTCGAACGCCTCCTGATCATTCAGGACGACGAGATTTTCGCAGCAACAGAGCAGGCCCCACCGCAGGCACGATCCAGCGGTGCGGGGGCCAAACGGCAGTCGCAGTCACCGACCTTCTCTTAGGAGATCGACAAGTTGACCAAGACAGCCGACCTGAGACCGACACCGCTGCCGCTCGGGGGTATCCCTATGGACGAACCCCAGCAGGTAGTGCACGTCGCTCATGTACCGCAGAGCTCCGCGGGTCAACAGCATTTCCTCCACGCAGTTGCAGCTGAGGAAGTAGTCTCAGCCCAAGTCGCAGCGCCGGTTGTAGTGCCAGCTCAGGTTGCCGCTCGACCGACAGCTTCGATGCAAGCTGTCGCAGCTCCCTTGGTTGCAGCCCAGCCTGTCAGGATTCCGCTTGAACGCGCAGTGTCGCCAGACATCGAGGACGTTCGCGATCCTAGGTTCGTCTACAGGCAGAGGGAGTTCACGCCGCCGCGCTACCAGTACGAGCCGCAGTTCCAGGAAGAACAGGAACATGCGGTACCTAGTTGCTTCTTCTGCCACGGCTACCATTACTCCTCAGACTACCACGTAGTCGTAAACTTGTCGGCTAGGCTGTACATTCACGCGCAGCGAATTAGATGCTTTAAATGTGGCGAAGAGCACGATGAGCGCAATTGCAGGTCGAGGCGTAAATGTCGCGCATGCCAGAGCCAAAGGCATCATATTGCCTTCTGTAAGTACAACAATACGTGCGTGTAGATTTTCCAGAGCACGAATTTTACGATAGGCTCGAGGCAGCAATGGCCCAAGCACGAGAGATCAGGATGCGACAAAGAGCAGCGCAGTTTCAGGATTATTGAAGTTCGTAAGTCGCACATACCTTTTCCTTCTTTACTTTCCTATCTTAGTTAGTTCGTTTCTTAGCTTCTCTTAGCCTCCTTGACTTCTCTCCTTAGTTTACACCTACGGTCAGCACTTGCATATTTGTTACTTTTCTTTAGTTACTCCATAGCTACCTCTTTTAGTAGTCTTTAGTTTGATCTCTTTTCCGTATCTCTTCTTGCAGGTTTTTTTTTCTCGCAGATGCCGGATTTTTCTTTTCGCGGTCGCCAGGACTGCTACGCAGTTCGATTTTTCCGCAGTTGCAGCCCTTTTAGTTCGCCTTAAGCGGACAACACGACTTTCGTGTTCCTGGGGACGCGGTTGGGAGACCGCACTTACCTTTTGATTGGCCCTTGGGTAACACTTTTTTTGGTTCCATGTGCCTTAACCGTCCAAGGGGTCCATTCTTTGTCCTTGCGAGTTCGAAAATCTCCCACTCGCAGTTTCGTGGTCCCATCAGAAGCGCAGTAACCGCGCTCGTAGGCGAAATATCAAGTAGGCCTATCTCTCTCGTCGACGACAACATCACGACGCCAGCTGACCTCATCTACATCAACCCAATATTCTACATCGCCACCTCATCTACATCAACTCAATATTCTACACGTCAACTTCAACGCCTTCTACGTCTTCTACGATCAGCCGGTCATGAGATAGAGCCGCAGCTACGATGCCGACGCCGACGATGTCTCCACGTGTACATATGATCATTTATTCACGTAGTAGTTTTGTATAACTGTTTACTTGTCTTGATTTGTATTGTAACTCGTAGGTCCCCAAACATTTATCGTCTGCTCACAACCCCCCTCGCGACCGCCCAGGTAACAGCAGTCCTCACACGTAAAGGGGAACGGGTTTGCGCAGTTTCGACATGGTTAACTCGGAGGACTTAGGCCCTCATTAGGACATCTACGGTTGACCGTGTCTGTATGTTGCGTGTTAGGTAAGTTCCTCGCAGTGGTGCCTCCGTCGAGTCCAATCGCTGTCGTTGTCGGGAGTGTCGTGACTTTCGTCCCGACTTCTAAAGGACGCAAGGTCTCCGCGCCCACCTGGTCCCGCCGAGCGCGCCTATCGAATACGCAGCCTCGATTCGCTGCGACGGAGTATGAACGCGCGCGTGGGCCTCATTCTTCGCCTGCCGCAGCCGCCCCGGACGGTCGTGTCCGGCCGTCCTCTCACCGCCATCCTCGCTGGACGTCGCCGGAGCTGGAGCGCATCGATATAGCGCAGGACCGAGGAGCGCAGAGTCGAGCCGGAGGAGGAGGATCTACCCTGGCATGGACGCCAGGAGGAGGTAACCGCAGGTGCGAGGTGAGGAGCACCGCCTCGTGGGCACACGCCCCAGGCAGGACCTCGCCGGACCCTCGCGGGCTGCTGTCGGGGATTCCCCTAGTAAGAGTAGAAGGGCAGGTCGCATAACTCGTAGGTGTATGTGTTTATGAAGTAGTCTTGTATAGTAAATCTGTGTGTATTGATTCTGCGGAAGTTGCGAGGACACGGGTTGAGTCCAACATCCTTTATTGAGCGCAACACCATGGGAGAACGGGAAGGCGCAGAGACGTGCGGGGAAGTCGGCGCAGAGTCGTGGAGCGCTCGGGGAGCTAAAGTCCATCGCAGTAACGACCCAGTGGTACGGCAGGGGCAGCAGGGCCAGTGTAGTTGGGATCCGCGTGGCTGGAAAGGGGAGAGCATTAGCGTGCCGTAAGACTCCGCCGGTCTGCCACAAATGTAGCCTCGGGTCTGGACCACCGTTACCGATGCCGGTGGCGGCCAGCCCGGGGCACGACAAGCGGCTTGGGGAGCTTTCAAAAGCGTCGGAGAAGTCGCGAAGAAGACGAAGAACGTCCGAATCCGTGCCCACCTCTTCGACTCCACTGTTCTTCCTGCCCTAACATACGCCTCAGAAACCTGGGTTATACGAAAGCAGGATTACCACGCGATCAGCGTCGCGTAGCGTTGAATCGAGAGGACGATGCTTGGAGTGACACGACTCATGCAAGTGAGAGAAGGCCTCCGGAGTTCCGAGCTTCGCCGACGTTCGAAGATCAAAGACGCCGTCGCGTTGGCCAAGTTGTCGAAAATTAGGTGGGCCGGCCACGTAATGCGCTTCGAAGACACCCGCTGGACGAGAGCCGTTACCGACTGGACTCCACGGAATGTCAAGAGAACACCAGGACGCTCACCAACGCGTTGGTTGGTCTTCTTCGTGAAAGCCTAGAATGACCAATATGACGCTCTTCGGGTCCCTAGAGCGAGGAGGATCAATTTGAGCACTCTGGCACGTGGCACGCGTCAGGGACGAATGGAGACGCTGCTGGCGCCCGCTCGAGCAAGTCGATGATCAACGGGACGACAGGGTCTCAGGAATTTGTGAGTTTGTTTTGTGGATTTAACGAAGGAGTAGAAGGGTCATAGAGAAAGAAGTTATATAGATGTAATAGATTGCAATTAATATTGCAATTATTTGTCAGCAACAACACCACCACATTATCATCGAAGATGTTGATCTTTCGAAGCCAGTTCTTTTCAAGGCGTTTTCATGAAGCATGCATGAAACCGCCGCGGACAACAATTGGCTTCGAAAGATGGCAATTGTTGGCTTGGCTTTGGACAATTTTTAGAATAGTTAATGATCACTTGGATATTGATAAAAATGAAGTCTTCACCTTTTCCTCATTCAATGGGATTACGAGAGGGCACAATCTTAGAATTCAACCGCAAAGACCGCACTCAAATATGTTTCGAGAATCCTTTTTGGCTCGTGTTATTAAAATCTGGAATGAACTTCGAGCATTGATTCTCAGTTCTTCACCTGGGACGTTTAATTACAAATTGGAAAACTTTCTTAAACAGAGAGCACATTTGTGAGATCAACTACAAATCAGTTTTTAGGCAAAATGAACGATACCTTGCTTTAACATATAATAGCCTTTTCAGTTTATGAATCACGAGTCGCTCTTAAGAAAAGAAGCGTTTTTCACTTCACTTTTAACCATGGAAACAAAACGCTTTTGCTGTCGTTGAAGGACTAAATCGTTGATTTTGCCATAATATTTTGTGCTAAACTGATCTGTATTACTCTTTTGGCTCAACAAATTTCTACGTTCTGATTTTAATTTTCAGTAGCCAACTTTCCATGTATCCTTTTGGACAAAACTTACTTTGTATCACATTTTGGCTAATAAATGTTCCGTTCTGCATCGTTTGAACCATTGACCACCGATGAAGACGCTGGGCCTCGAGGATGCTCGTGTACGTAAAGGCAATTTATCATCGTCGTCGAAGGAGTCTATGGGCGTCGTGGAGATGCGAAGGCAGAGTCGTTCTTCGTTGGTTGTGCTTATATTTATTTATTTGAAATTGTTTTTGTATTATCGCACATTTTTATTAAGTTAATACTTGTTGTACTTGTTTTATACTTATGCTGAATACTTATTTATATTGTTTTACATTACTGATTCACTTTTTCTATTATTATAATAGTTGTTTTATTTATTTATTTATTTATTTATTTCACCTTTTATTTATTTATTTGACTTTTGTTTATTTTATTTCATTTTTTATTTTATTTATTTCATTTTATTTTTTATTTACTTTGTTAATTTTGGAGCGCGTGTAGCGCAGTCAGAGGAGGCGCGACTATCGCGTGCACCCGATACCAGGTTCCTGGTTCGGATTTCCCGCCCAGGCCAACCAAGCCTTCCATCCCTCCGGGGTCGGTGAATTGCTACCAAACTTGTCTGGGATGGATAAAGCGCTGACATGTTCATCGGCTGGCCACCGCAAGTCATTGTATGGCCAAATACGCATTCATGTCGCCTCCACGACATCCCGTAGAAGTAGAAAGCGCTGGAGCATCCCAGAAAGGATTGATTAACGTCGTCCTTTATCCCTTTATTATTATTTGAGTTTACGTTTTTTGTATTGTTTATGTTTTGATTTTTTGAAAAACTAGAAAAATTACTACAATTAATTATGTTGTATGAGGAGGAGGGGTGTGCGCTGACTTGCCGACGGTAAATTTTTTACCGCATATTTTTTACGCGGAAATTCGCCAGTAAATTCCGGTAAATTCGGTAAATCCGTTAATGTTTTAAAATTTAATACTCCCTCGAAAACAACTAGTTTTAAGCGGTGGTGGTGTAAAAGAAGCGTAATGCTTTTCACCGAAACATCACGTTTAGAAAAACCGTATCCTCTTCATTTTATCATGTATATGTCATCCTAAAGCAAACGACGACCTGAGAGCAACGAGCAACCCACAACAATTAAAGCAAGCGGAAGCCTAACAACGCACAAGAATAACGATCTATATTATGGGTGCTTAATTAAAACTTTTCAAAAAGATTTCTGGAACATCGAACATTGTGCTATATTTTTCTTGGATCAACGTTCTAACTGTTTTTTGAAATTATCACAATTATAATCATTTCATTCGATGAAGGAGTGATTTTCACCTTAAACTACTACTTTTTTGAACTGTTAAGCTGTACTTTGGAGCAAAGCTAGACACTTCAGAAAAATAATGTAATGTGACATGATAACGAACTTCTTTCTTTTCTTATACGGGAATACAGCTGAAGAGTCCACCTGATCAGGTAGACTAGCAGAGTACATTCCGATGTCTTACGTTTTGGACTAAATTATGGGAACAAGGCATGAGCGTATCTTCTCCTTATTCCTCTGGCGATCACCTATTCTGAGAGCTCTATGAGCTTCTATAAGATCTGCCCTAGCGGAGGTTCGCAAGTAGGGGTGTTGTCCCCTACTGTTTTTAATATCTATACTCCTGAGATCTCCGATTTAACCAGTAAATATGCCATTCACTGCAGACTATTTGAGGATAATATTTAAATTTTTGCTGAAGTTATCCATGCAAATACTACGAGAAACGCTGATCTTCAGGCATGTGCATGATATACATATCAATGGTCAAAAGACTGGGGTCTCCCGATATCTGTTTCTAAGACCAAGGTGCTCCACTTATGGTCCTCAAGTCCTATGTATAACTATAAAATCGATGGCATTACGCTCGAGGATGTGAATAAAGTTAAAGATATAGGCTTTCTCTTTTTAAAACTTTACGATCAAAAGATCCATATACTTTCCTAGAAGCCTGCAAAATCTACATAAGATCCATTCTCGAATATGGCACTTGTGTTTATAGCCCGTATAAGAAATCTGTAATTAAACGTGAAGGGGTGCAAAACATTTTCAAGAGGAAACTGCTCATTAGAACACAGGGTTCCAACCAGGGGAGTGCGTTTAACGATTAACGATTTACCGATTTACCGGATTTACCGGCATTTCTCGTTAAAACTTTTTAACGAAATTTAACGACGAAAAATCCATTTAATTACATTAACGACGTTTTGTGTCCATTTTTAAAATTTTGCTTCCTCTTCATTTAAATCCATTTTGAACAATTTTTTTGGATGAGTTTTCGCAGCATACCAAGGAAACCTTCTACTTACTTGAATCAGGGTAGGTAATCGATATTGTTCTCGAGTTTCGATGCATTTACCTTTTGTTGACATTTTCTTTGCTCCTTAACCAATTTGCTTGCGTGTGACCCCACTTTTCTGCGCCACAGTTGTTCCGTGCTTTCCGACTTCCTGGTCCGTTTCTTGCGTTTGATTGCTACATATTAGTTGTTCATAATTACCGACCATTCAGTTTTTTTACGACTTTTGTGATATTTGCTTTGTAAGTTGGGTTGAAAAGCATAGAGAATGCGATGAAAACGCTACGAAACACGGCTAAGAATTTCCGTTAAAACTCCCTAAACGCTCACTCTCTACAAGCTGTCGCTCGCTCTACAGATTGTCGCGCCCGCTCAAAAGCGTTGTTTTCGGCAATTGACCAAAACCTATGGGCGGTACTATCTATGTAAGTTAGTATAAAAACTGATACTTTGCACTGTTTATCGCATAAAGAGTTTTCAAAGGTTTACGAAAGAGGTATATCTTTAAGGGTGCAGATTCGGCTCTAGCAAGAAATTTCCTTCATGCGTGTGGATTTTTTTGCCTAAGGCCCCGTTTATACTTGTGCGACGCGATTGATCAATTTGGCCTCATTCGCGTGGCCATCGCATCGCGCCGCGACGAAGTATAAACGAGGCCTAATATGCGAATTCACTTCAATAGCGTTCATCAGATGGGCCGCAAAAGCCTGCTCAGTGGGTCAGGTTTTGTAGAACAACTTTCGTCAACAAGAAAAGACAAGCTCAAAAACGTTGACCTGCGATACGATGCACCATGGATCTTCCCAGAAGCTGGACGACTTTCTACCAACTAAACGAACTAGGCATAGTAAGAAATTTCCTATTTTAGAAGTCTTGTTACTGTTTGGTTTCAAAATTTTCATGATTTCTCTCTCTTAGCAATTTTGTTGATGATAGATAGACTTTTGTTATTTGCTGCGAAGATGAAGGCATAGTTATATAATTATCATGCAGATGGAGTCGAAAAAAATTCAATAAGGAAAAAAGGTCTGTCTTCTTACATGCTAATACGCAGCCAAACTGAATGCAGCTAAAAGACATTTTATTTAACGAATTTACCGTTCACCGTTTCAATTTACCGTTTTTAACGCGAAAATTTTTCGTTAAAAGGCGGTCGTTAAAAATTTACCAAAAAAATTAACGCACACCCCTGGTTCCAACTACAATGACATCCCTTCAAGCTCAGGAAGAAACAAAGTCCTTAGCATAGACACCCTTAAATTTCGAAGGAAAAGGAATGACCTGTTATTACTCTATAACATTTTATATGGAAGAATCGAACTTCGCTCTGACGATTTTTTCAAAATAGTTCAGTATTCGACTAGAAGAACTGGTTTTAGGCTAAGTTTTAGTCCAAAAACGTCTCTTAGACGCAATGGTTTTGCGTGTCGTGCCAGCTTGGAGTTTGCTAAGCTATCACCTGTGTCACCTGTCGTCCCTTTGATTGGACAACAATTGGCTTCGAGAGATCAACATCTTCGGTGATAATGTGGTGGTGTTGTTGCTGACAAATAATTGCAATATTAATTGCAATCTATTACATGTATATAACTTCTTTATCTATGACTCTTCTACTCTTTCGTTAAATCCACAAAGCAAACTCACAAATTCCTGAGACCCTGTCGTCCCGTTGATCATCGACTTGCTCGAGCGGGCACCAGCAGCGTCTCCATTCGTCCCTGACGCGTGCCAGAGTGCTCCAATGGATCCTCCTCGCTCTAGGGACCCGAAGAGCGTCATAGCGGTCGTTCAGGGCTTTAACGAAGAAGTCCGACCAACGCGTTGGTGGGTGTCCTGGTGTTCTCTTGACATTCCGTGGAATCCAGTCGGTAGCGGCTCTTGTCCAGCGGGTGTCTGCAAAGTGCATTACGTGGCCGGCCCACCTAATTGCCGACAACTTGGCCAACGCGACAACGTCTTTGATCTTCGAACGTCGGCGAAGCTCAGAACTCCGGAGGCCTTCTCTCTTTTGCGTGAGTCGTGTCACTCCGAGCATCGTCCTCTCGATTCCACGCTGCGCGACGCTGATTGCGTGTTCATTCTGCTTTCGTATAACACAGGTTTCTGAGGCGTATGTTAGGGCAGGAAGAACAGTGGAGTCGAAAAGGTGGGCACGGAATCGGACGTTCTTCGTCTTCTTCGCGACTTCTCCGACGCTCTTTAAAGCTCCCCAAGCCGCACGCTTCCTCCTGCTCAGCTCCGGTGCTGGGTCCATATTGACTTCGCGACCCAGATACACGTGGCTGGAACATCTTTCCGTTGAGTGAGAATGGGGAATCAGAAACTTGTCCATTCCTCATGAACATCGTCTTCATAAGGTTCATGTGTAGTCCGATGTTCACACATACACGATCGAAGTCGACCAGCATTCGCTCCGCCTGGCGGATGCTCTGTGATATGAGCACGATGCTCTCGATGTACTCTGGTGTACACCGACGAGATGACATTTTAGATCTCGGAAGGGAGAACAGAGGTGACGACGCATCCATCCTGCGGAAGATGGCATGGGGCAGGTGGACGTGGCTATCGAAGAGATCGAAGTAGAAGGCGTGGATGATCTTTTCCACGGTCCTTCTGAAAGAGGTGACGGTTCCATCAGGGCGTCGGAGAAAGGTCATCTTGTTCTTGAAGTTGGCGAAGGTCCGGCGGCATTGCGGATGCTCAACCCTGCCTCTGCGGCTTCAGCCAACACTTCCGCACTTCTCTCCTTAAGATCTTCCTTTATCGCCGCTCTGCATAGCTTCTCAGGCCGCGTCACTTGGTAGACGCTGTTGCTAGACCGAGAAGGCCGCAAAGCTCAAGAAGAGGAGTCCCAGAACGACCACCAACTGTGACCTTTATATCTCTATTGCCTGACGCTGTTGCTCGTGTTGTTCCACGCTGACTTATTAGCTTGAGAGTTTCCGGCGACAGACGTCACTTGATCGTCGGTGATCTTTAAGCTCTCAGCTTCCATTGGACTATCGCGGAGATGGCGCACGAAGCGGTTGTATTCCTCGTCGATGTTGCCCATGGCGGTAACTTCCCAAAGGCCGGCAATAGAGATATAAAGGTCACAGTTGGTGGTCGTTCTGGGACTCCTCTTCTTGAGCTTTGCGGCCTTCTCGGTCTAGTTGCTTGACGCGAAAGCCGAACCTCGTGCAAAGGAGGCGGTGGTCCGATCCCGTGTAGTACTTAGGGACAACGGAAACGTCGGACAGGCAATACTTGCGGTTGAGGATGATAGGGTTGATCTCGTTGTGGAACTGGCCACCGGGGGACTCCCAGGTCCATCGTAGGGAGGGAGGCTTCTGGAACTTTGAGTTTCCTTGGATGGTCTTGGTCGACATGATAATCTCAGACAGCCTTTCACCTTGCTCGTTCCACTCCAAAGCGAGGTTTCCGGCGTGAAGTTCTTCCGGAGACCTTCGTGGCCCGACTTTGGCATTGAAGTCGCCGATGATCACCTTGTAGAAGGTGTGGTGTTCCTTATAGAACTTCTCCAGCTCCACGTAGACTTCGACTTCTTCGTCGTCGTGGTCAGATGCTGGGGCATATGCGACGGAGAAGAACACAGTCAAGGCTGGCACGGAGCCACATCGCTCCAGTCGCAGTCGTCTGATTCGGCTTGTCAGAGACTCGTACGAGTCGATGTTCATGGCCAAGTGCGTGTTGTCGAGGAGGCTAACGCCGTCTACTCCCCTGTCGCATGTTCCAAGGAACAGTTCTTCGCCGGATTCGTAGTCGGCGTGTAGGGGTGGTGTTTTCTCGTCTCCGCCAGTTCGATGACGTCGTACTTGATCTTCCTGGCTTACATCATCAGGTCCTCGACGGATGCTTCCAATACAACGAGCGTGCGGGCTTTGCAAATACAGACCGTCATCGTGGTTCTTCTCGACTTGCGCAGCCTGGTTAGTCCCTGAGACTTTAGCTGCCTCTCCGTACTCGTACTTCCCATGGCCGCAAAAATGGGGGCTCTTTCCGAGTTAGGGAAGTGAGGCCCTTTAATGTTGCTGTGTTTGACTGGAAGACACACGGATAGTGTCGTGCCTTCGCTACGATTCCTCTAAAAGACGCGCCACATGAGCCGGCACTGGGTCCCGACACGCGCGCCGGGCGCCTGAGTATCAGCCCGCGGCGAAGTCTGCACCGCGCTATTGCTTCAGTCAGTCTCGTCTCCGTTGTCTTGCGGGTCGGTCGTCTCTGTTCCCGGCATTGCCTACTGGTCCAGCCTTTGCTTTCTCCATCTTAGTCCCGGCTCTACCATCCTTCAGATGTGCCAAGGCAGTGTCGCCTGGAGGCCAACGCAGGAAGCAAGCCAGAATGGACGCTGGCCGCAGGTAACCGTACGAACAGGCACTGCTCCCTCTGCCTCGTGGGCGCAGGTTCCAGGCATGGAGCAGCTATACTCCCCGCAGAGAGGAACAGGTTCCCGTAGTGACTCCTAGCGGGGAGAGGCCCATGACTCGTATGATTTTTCTGGTTCTTCTATCACGTAAAGCATGTTATGTTATTTTGGTAAATCCTATATGACGATATGTGTCCTGCCATTTAGCAAGAAGATAAGTGCGCATGAGCACGAGATGAAGAGGGATATGCGCATCGTGTTGGCGGTCTATGCCTCAGGCAGTGGTATGTGCACAGTGTCGAGAGAGTTTGCGAAATGTTATGTAATGGATCCGTGCTCACTAAATTCCATCTGCGGACTCATATGTTCATATAATTCCAGTCCCGCATAGTGACAGGCATAAGAGAATGAGGCAGCGCGGGTAAATCTCGACTACGAGTCAGCTAACGTTGTCCGCGGAAACGAACCCCACCTGCCAGTGTATAACCACTGATGCCGGGGTCAGACCACGAGCACGACAGATAGCTAGTCAGACTCCATCGTGCGGGCGAAGAGCTTGAGCAGTCAGCCAGACTGCCCGAAAGGGCGGACAAGAGTTTTAAAGCGGCTTCGAATCGATTTACATGTACTCCCAGTCTAACGAGTAGACAAAGTCACATTCCGCACAGGCGCGAACACATCCACACACACTGGGCATGAAAATGCATTCCCACACACAAGGAAAGCGTCGACCAGACACAGCAGGAGCGAGGAGTCTATCCCCTGCATCCCACCTGCATCTCTGGACAGTACACGGTCGCATTTGGTTCGCGCTTCATTCCCCTATCCACCACTCGGGGACATGCTACGTGGCCCTGCGAGATACCGCTTAGCAAGAGAGCCCGAAGGCTCTCTATCGAGTGAGATCCGTGGACAATAATTACATCGAAAAGAAAATGGTCGCAAAGACAAAGTTTCTACCGATTATTGAGCAGTAGGACCGAAAAAATGTACATATGTAGGAGCTTTCATGAGAGGAGATAAAAGGAGTTAATGATTTCGATATTGCCAACTTACTAGCTGATGAATTTCAGTTGGTACACTCCACAGATGATGGAAACCTGCCCCAATTTGATACGGATGTCAAAAATCCCGTGTTAAGAATTCTTAAGTTTCGAGATGAATATATTTTTGAATTATCATTGGAAAACATCCCATTGTATTACACCCGGCTACGTGCCCTTCTTATTCTTTCGAGAGGTTGCGAGAGATAATCGCCAGACCATTCGCCTACCTTTATAATCAATCACTAATGCGACATGAACTTCCAGCTAGATGGAAGCATTCTTTTGCGACACCGCTTTGAAAAAGAGAGCCAACCTCTGACTCTAGAAACTGCCGAACAGTACGTATAACATATTGTTTCTTTACAGTATTCGAAGAAGTTATCAAAAAGGTCATGAGTGAGGTTGTTTAGAACGGAACTCGTTCCTAAGAATCAGCATGGTTTCGCGAAAGGGCCTTCAGTAGAAACGAGTCTGCTGGAAAGCCTAAGCGAATGGACCATCCATTTAGACGACAAGGAATGTTGCGACGTAATTTATTTCGACGTTTCTAAAGCGTTTGGTGTGGTTAGCTATCAGAAACTGGCACACAAAATGAACAAGATTGGCTTTCATCATCATTTTCATTAGCGTCTGTCCCGCTTGGTGGCGGGGTCCGCTCTTCTGGTGTGGTGACGCCAATTCTCCCGATCAAATGCTTGATCAGGGTGCACACCAGCCATCTCTAAGTCCAAGCGCAACGTATCTAGCCAACGTTGCTTCGGGCGTCCTCTGGGCCGCTTTCCAGGGACCACAAGATTCAGGCCAATCTTACACACGGTGTCGTCGTTAGCGCGAAGGACGTGGCCGTACCATCGAAGACGAGCTTCGCGCAGCTTCTCGGATATCGGGGCGACACCGAACCTCTGTCGTATGGTGTCGTTACGAACGCGGTCCAAACGCGTAACTCCAGCCGTCCACCGTAGCATCTTCGTCTCCATTACACTGAGGCGGCTTTCAACTTCCTTCGTCACGGGCCAGCACTCAGCACCGTACGTCGCTACTGGGCGGACTACTGTTCTATAAACCTTCGATTTGAGGTGCTCAGGTATTGTCCTGTCGCAAAGCACCCCAGTCAGCGAGCGCCATTTGGACCAGGCTGCACTCACACGCGCATTCACCTCCATCTTTAAGCTGCCATCGGACGTGACTGTTGACCCAAGATACTTGAAAGATGTCACTCGTGAGAGCTCAGTACCATCGATCTTAATAGATCCGTGCTCATTCACATCCGTCGTCAAGTATTCCGTCTCTTTGACGTTTAGCTTGAGACCGAACAATGCCAAACGATCGCACCACGCCTGTGCCTGTCGCTCGAGTTCGGTTTTGTCTTCACATGCAAGCATGACGTCGTCAGCATACAGCAGCGTCCAAGGTGCCGCCATTTGGAGATCTCGTGAGATTGCATCCATCACGACCACGAAGAGCAGTGGGGATAGCGCAGATCCCTGATGCACCCCTACAGAGATGGGAAACTCCATCGAGGTGCCCGCTGGCGCTCGCACTCGACTCCTTGGGCAAGAGTATAAAATGCGCACCCACTCAATAAGCTCTTCAGGGATACCATGTTGTCGTAACGCGTACCATATAACATCTCGCGGAACGCGGTCGAAGGCCTTCTCCAAGTCCAGGAAGGCAAAATGCACCGGTTTCTGTTTCTCGCGGTGCTTCTCTAGCAGAAGACGAACGGCGTGAATGGCATCAACGGTGCCACAGCCAGATACGAAACCACACTGATTCGTGGAAAGCTGTACGACATCCCGGATACGTCCGTCGACAATTCGCTCAAAGATTTTCATGGTGTGCGAAAGAAGACGAATTGGACGGTAACTGGCGCAGTCTGCAGGACTGCCCTTCTTCTTCCAAATCGGGATGGTCGTGCTTTGCTGCCAACCCTCAGGCACTTTCTTCTCAGCAACAACCTGATTGAAAAACGCAGTCAGCCAGTCAGCAGGGCACCAGCCCTTCGACTTCCACAGGTCAGCTGGCAGGTCATCGGGACCAGTGGCTTTGCCTGACTTCATCTTCCTCAGGGCTGCTTCAGTTTCGCTCACTGTAATCTTCTGAACGGGACCGTATACAGGTGATGCAAAAGGAACAGCAGGATGTTCAAATTCTACATTCGAGATTTCCTCGAAGTAGTCGTGCCATCGCTTCACAGCCCTCTTACGATCCATCAGAAGATGACCGCTCTCGTCGTTAATGCCAAAGAACTTCTCAATGTCTTCTGCTTGGCGACAGCGAGCTTTGGCGAGTCGGTAAATATAACGCTCACCATCGCGCGTTTCCAATTTTTTGCTGACATCAGCGTAGTATGCGGCTTTAGCAGCGGCCACTGCCTTCTTTGCCGCTTTCTTTGCTTCTCGATAGTTCCGCCAATTATGGACTGTTTTATCACCGATAAACACGTGATAGAGCCGTTTCTTTTCTCGGACTTTCTCTCTGACATCATCAGTCCACAGCCATGCCTGCTTGTAGACCCAGCGTCGTCCAGGCTTCGTTGTGCCGAGTTCAAGGCGTGCAGCCCGAGTTATCGCATCGGTAGCGTCCTTCCAGGTTTCGTCGACAGTTGTCACTGTCGGCAACCGAATGCGAGAAATAACTGCCGCTTCCTTCTCTTTCAGTCGCCACCATTTGATTCT
>OX377205.1:37554237-37593905 GCA_947396885.1 Heligmosomoides polygyrus polygyrus | reverse complement strand
CAGGAGATTCCGACTAAGCAGTTTGTTAAAATCAAGAAGCACTCGATTAGGGAAGCTTTTGAGCCTGATCTGAGTTCTAGAAACTGGAGCCGTAAGTTTAACCTTGGAACCTCTTGCTACAGATCTTCCTAATATAAACATATTATCTGAACTTAGCTCAGTCCTTCCTGCAAGATTTTGAAAACCATTGGGAAATTCTCTCAGGTTGATCAAATGTATATAACATCCGTCGTCAGGTCGGCTCGCGTGCGGCTGCGTCTGCGCGCTCTCTGCTCTCAACACTTGCATCAGCTAGTTACGTTAGTTCATTTCTCATTTCAAGCTCAATTTTAGATTATATATTTTAGGTGCTCTAAACCACTCCTAGGATTTGCTCCACCTTGGATTTTTTCTTTAGCTCTGGCGCTTTTCTTGGCAACGTAACCGTTCCCTGGTGATTTCGATTTTCCATAACTGATCGTACAGATCACTCCCTGATCTACAATGAGTCAGCGTGGACGACAGTCAGCTAAGAGTGAGGTGTCCAACTGCCCCTCCTTAGACTTTTCATCTGTGATGTCGTCTGATATGAGTATTTCTGATGATAGCAATCTCATACTAGAAGATTTCTCCGCCTTGTCTTCTTCAGAACTGCTGCGCGCTATCTTAGAGCGCAATAGGGATCCAGTAATAGAAAAAATGGTTAGTGCTCTCATTGCTAAACTACCTCAAGAAATTTCAGATGTAGTTGAATCGAGACTAGAAACGAAGGAAAGGGAGCGAAGTATTGTTATCGCAGGAATTCCTGAGGCCGCGGCTGAGCTGCCCCCTACCACCAGGCGAATCGATTTGGAGAATAAGGTGGACGAAATGTTGAATGTTTTAAATGTTGAGTGTAGACCGGACAAGGTGTTCCGAATGGGTCGAGAAAACAGTTCAAGGCCCCGTTTAGTTAAAGTCGTACTGCCATCGCGTGCTTACTGGGGTAAAGCCCTGTTTAATTCTTACCGGCTGCGCAGTGCTGGCTTTACAAATGTCTATGTACGGAAGAGTATGACCGAGGCAGAGCGCAAAAAGGAAAACGACTTGAGACGAGAATGTAGGTACCGCAACAGTCAAGCTCATAGTCGTGTTTGGGTAGTCTACCGTGGCGAGCTTAGACGAGTCCTAGACCTTCCCAAACAGGGGGTTTCGGGAAACGTCTAGCTTTCCGCGGTAACCCTCCAGGTATCACATGCTACCTTTTAAATGCCCGTAGCCTAGTTAATAAGATTCATCATCTACATATGTTTCTGAATTTGCATAAGCCTGATATAATGTTCGTTACAGAGTCATGGCTCTCTCCTAAAATCTCTAATAAAACTGGTAGCCTCCCCTACAAAGTATTCAGAGCTGATCGTATTGATTCGAAAGGTGGTGGAGTCTGCTGTCTAGTGAAAAATTCAATCAACATGACTGAGGTTGTCCTTCGTTCCGGTCTCAAGTCTGACTTTCTCTGCTTGGAATGTTTTGATCAAAATTACTCTTCTATGTTTAATGTCATTATTTTATATTTCTTTTATAGACCACCATTATCAACCCTTAGCGAGGACGAAGCTCTCTTGGATCTATTGCTTGATCTTTGTCTTTCGAAAAAATGTCTACTGATGTTAGGAGATTTTAATCTCAATATTGACTGGCGGTTAAAGAAGGCTTATGATCAAAGGTCATCAAAATTTCTGGAATTCTTCGAGTTATGCGCCCTCTGTCAGTGGGTCATGAATCCTACGCGTGGTGATTCAATACTGGACCTTATTATTTCGTCAGCCCCCATAATTAGCGATGTTTCTGTGCACCCTCCTTTCGCGAGTTCGGACCATAACATAGTCTCCTTTCATGTTCAATCCATCAGCTATCCAGAAATATCCTACATTCCTCTTCCTGACTTTAACAGGGCAGACTATGTTTCATTATCATCTTTCTTCGGTTCTATTGACTGGTGGAAAATGTTTGATGGGTACGCGTCTATTGATGACGTCTACAAGAGGTTTTGTGACGTAGTGTACCGGGGGTTAGCCAAATATGTTCCATTCCGCTCTGCGGAGCCATTACGATTCCGTTATCCCAAGCATATTTCAAACCTGATTGCTCAAAAAAAAATCGTCTATTCCATTCAGTACAAAATTTTTTGACGCATCCTCAGTACAAACAGGTGTGTTCTGAACTGGACCGCCATTTGAAGAGATTCTTAGCCAATAAGGAAAAACGAAGCACAAGTTACACAAACAAGCGTGCTATATTTCTCTTAATGCAAAACAAGCTCAAGGCCAAGAATAAGATCCCTGTGCTTCGGGATGAAACTGGAAAGCTGTATGTGCGCGACTACGATAAAGCTGAAGCACTAGCCAAATACTTTGTGTCAACTTTTAACACATCCTCCGGAAATGTAGATCACAACCTTCTAAATGTTCTTCTGAACTCCGATTCACGAAAAGAGTTTATTATATCTCCGGACGATGTGTTGAAATGTTTAGAAGCACTGAAGAATTCAACGTCCATATCATTTGACGGTATTCCCCAAATTCTATACAAAAAATGTGCTTATTCGTTATGCAAGCCTCTTTCTATGATTTTCAACGTATCTGTTCTGTTCAGTGAAGTCCCGTCAATTTGGAAGGAAGCTATTGTTACAGCTATTCCTAAAGTAGCAAATGCTAGCTCTCTTTCAAATTTTCGTCCAATAGGCATTACTCCCTCACCGGGGAAAGTCTTGGAGAAGATCATTCGAGATAGTTTATTAGAATGGTTTACTAAAAATCATCTGATTCCTATTGAACAACATGGGTTCATTGCCGGAGCCTCAACCATCACCCAACTCTCAGATTGTCTGTTCGATTGGACTCGTGCTGTCAATACTGGCAATTCAGTGGATGTGATATATTTTGACCTTTCAAAAGCCTTTGACAAAGTCAACCACCAAAAGCTTCTGTTAAAGCTGTTCCAACTTGGAGTAGATGGCTCGCTATTGGCTTGGCTTAGATCCTATCTTAATCAAAGGCATATGTCTGTTAGGGTAGGACACGCGTTCTCTGAACGTTACACATGCACCAGCGGCGTTCCACAAGGCGGTGTGCTATCATCATTATTGTTCGTGGCCTATACACACGACTTGCCTAATGCTTTAAAAACCCACCCTATGGTCAAAGTTCAATTGTATGCCGACGACATTAAGATATACGGAATTTACAATGATGACAATAAGGTGCAGGTGTCACAAGCTCTGTCTCGCTCCATCTCAAACATGATGGAGTGGGCTTCTGCTTGGGAGATACCTGTTAATCTTACCAAAACTTCGGTCTTTCACCTTGGAAGCCCTGCCAATATTGAATACAGATATCGAAATGCAATACTCAGTACCTCAAATGAAGTACGCGATCTTGGCATACATCTCGATATGAAACTGAAGTTTGAAACCCATATAAACTTGACGGTTCAAAAAGCATTTTCAACTCTCTTTGCAATGATCAGGAACATTCACTGCACAGATAAATCAGTTTTCTTAACACTTTACATATCCTATGTTTTACCTATTTTGGAGTATGGGTCTCAGTTGTGGAATCCCCACACCATAAAGCTTCAGAAAAAAATTGGAAAAGGTGCAGCAAGTTTTCACTAAAGTTCTCGTCTCAAGATGTTTTCAAAGCTCCTACGGTAATCTCAACTATGGAGAAAGACTTCGACTGTTTAATATGAAAAGCTTGCTGTATAGACGTGTGTTCAATGACATTGTTTTCTGTTTCAAGGTGCTTAGAGGAGAGCTGAAACTCAGACCTAGTAAGTACTGGGTTTTCATGCCTACTCATGGTCGAACTCATACTATTTCATTACAGTGCGCTAAGATAAACCGTAGACATCACGATAAGGTATATAATTCCCTTTTTTTCCGCGGTGCTAGGTGGCTTCAGTTACTACCAAAAAATGTCCTGGAGGCTCCTACCATTGCGGCGTTCCGTAAACGTCTCAGTAAAGTCGACTTACTTTCAGTTCTTGCAATCTCAAACGATACCAGCTAAATCGATTTTGCTGGTACTTAAATGGGTCACGCTGTGCATCGAATTCTGCTTAGAAGTCGAACGAAGGATATGTGAAGAAGATATGTTCAAGCAGAGCCGTCAATGTGGATAGCCACGCAGCACCTTGGATTATGAGAGATGTAGATATAAGTCCTGTGACTATGATGTTTGTGTTGAATGCTGCTATGATATGATTTTAGATGATAATGTTCCTTTCACCTTGCTTTGCTTTCATGAAACTAAAGAGTATATACCCTTTTAAACACTACTGCAATGTCAACGTTTTGCTCCTATATAATACCATTAGATCAAAATTTGGACGATCACCTTTTATCACAACACGTGGCCCTAGACTTTGTTTCCAGTGGAGTTAGTTGGTTGGCAAGAGAGGTCAGATTTCAGCTAATATATTTTTGAAAAATGTTGCCACTCTATAGACTATTTCGGTTTTTATGTCATCCAGTTGCGGTTATAGAAGCGACAATGGCTGTCACTGAAAGAAGCGTTGCCTCGCCTAAGTACGTAAGGTTACAACCTGAAGCTTAGGTGTTGACCAGCCTTGTATGTTGCTCGAGAGTGGTTTGAGTATAAATAACCACGCTATAGCTGGGCTGGTTTTTACAAAACCATCTCATTCCATCCTGGGTGTGCAATTCTATGTATTACATTACCTAACTTGCCAACCGACGATATCTATGCTTTGACATAGCAAATTTTGTGGGAGGGCAATGCCTTGTAATGTAAATTCCAGCGGTGACTTCGTAATGACACCGTCTCTCTTTACTACAGATTTCATGGTTTTCGTGTGTAAAATGAAATCATTGCAAGGGAAAGGACAAACGGTTTTTTTACTGCTTCAGAACAGGGGTATCAGAACACTCTTTTAGTATTTCACTTCTCTACTTTAGTAGCGAGTTTGATTTGATTGTTTCTTCCTTTCTGATTTGTTTCCTCCTTCGTCCCTTTTTTTTTGAAAGTTTAGTTTTGTTATTTGCCTGCAGTTTTTTTTGGTCAGTACTGGATCTGTTTTTGAATTTGGTTGATCATGTTTTATGCGCACCTATGAGTGCAATAAATAAATAAATAAATAAATAAATAAATAAATAAATAAATAAATAACAAAAACAAAAGCGGAGGCAGAACCCCTCGTTGGGGGACTCCACATCGCTTCTCGGGCAGAAGAAAAACTGCTGCCGATCCTTACATAACAAGTGCTCCGACGCGCCTAACGGCGTGTCTCGCACTTGCGTGCTTCGCGCGACTATGAAGCATCACTGACCTATGGAAAGTAGTTTTTGTGAAACATAAAATTCGCTAACATCTAGGACCTGGTGCGTACTTTATCGGCATCAAGTCGTTCACCACTTCCGTGTGTTCATCATAGGCATTCTCTCCGGACCGTCCAGTAACGCCATTGGTTTGTGCTAGGCAGTACTTCTGTTCTCAGGTTGCTCCTCCGTAACCGTTTTCAAGCCCAACAGCTCGCGTTACCTGATATCGTCTACACGTCTTCCGAATCCGGAGGCCAGGTCCCCCTCAGTCGTTTCTTCTTACTGGATCGAATTGCTGGTCCGCCTTTGCTGGTCTTCCCCCCTTCTCCACCTTCCTGGTCACAACTCCTGGCCCACTTCCTTGTTTCCACTACTGAACTCTCTACTGGTCTTTTCTTGCTCGTTTCTCCGTCCTGGCCCTTCCTCCAGGTTGTTACTTTCCATCCTGGTCTCTCTCCCGATTCATCCTAGAGGTCCCCCATACTGCCCTTTTCCACCACCTCCTTCCAGGGTTCATGGCAGACGTCGGTGACACGTATTCAGAATGAAGACGCTTGTGGCGCGACCTAGGAGGTAGGTCTTCTGGATATAAAAGCTCAGAAGACCCGTCTTCCGAATCCAGAAGCTCGGAAACCCGCGCAGTCGCCGCTGTGTCAAGCATGAAGAGGCTATGCATTTGGCAAATTCCCTGTTATCCGTATGAATTCCCTTACGGCTCTCTTATTGTTTTTTCCCATCCTGGTCCCGCCTCCAGGTCCCTTCTTTCAGGTCCCTCTCTCCCCCTCGGATCCTCCTTACTACCCTACCCCAATTAAGTAGCTCTCCCACGTTCACGACCCGGTGCCTTCTCCAGGTCGCTCCCCCGATCGCTGTCGGCTCTCCACCCTCGAAGTCACCATTCTACTCTTACCCCTTTAGTGGCCTTCACATGGTAATGGCACGAAGTCGGCTTCTGAATCTGGGCGCGCAGAAATGCGCGTAGGCGCTGTTGTGTTAAGCACTTGGCACACACAGGATGCGCTTCGCTTGGTGCGGCAACATCCCAAGTTCAATATTAAATTTTGCCCGCGCTGTAGATGATGAGGCGTATCTCGCTCTTGGATCACTCGACCGGCCCGCTGTGGATGATGCGGCGTATGTCACTTAGGTTAGATCATTCAAGCGTCATCGACCGCTAACTCAATTATATAGTGGAAGATAGATATTGGTGACCTGCAAGAGAATTGCGTATTCAGTTAATTAGTCTGGGGTGTGTGCCGATTAATTCAAGCGTCTTTACTAGCATATGATGAGGTAGTCTATCGAAGGCCTTGGTAGAACCGAAATAAATAACACGTGTCTGTTTTCGGTCATCAATCCCCTTGGTCCAATCATTTAAAGAAGGCAGGAGTGCTGTTTCAGTGGATCTTCTTTTCCAGAAGCCGTGTTGGCTCTTTGGGACAATGCTGTGCTGCTCAAGATGCTTGACTATGTGTCTTTAGACAATTTTTCAAAAAGTCTACAGAAAATAAAAGTGATACTGACCGGCCAATAGTTCCATGGATTGGAAAACGGTGGTTTCTTAGAAATAGGAGTAATGAATGGGGTTCGCCATCGAATTAAAACTTCACCTTTCATATAAGACAAATTGAATAAATGTTTCAACGGATATGCAATTTGTGGTAATATTTTTTGAACAAATTTGAGAGCTAGGTACTCCGGAGAAAGTGATTTTGAGCTAGGAGCTAGCTAATTATTGACACAAAATGTCAATAATTTCCTCTATATAAAACCAGGTTGTAGTATCCATGATGTCTTGAATCTGTGCTCAAGGGACGCGGGTCAGAAAACGCATTAAAAGATTTTTGAAATTCAACGGATAGAAGCTCAGCTTTGCCCTGATCGTTAAAAAATATTTTAAAATTATGGATTAACGCTGGAATCTTTTATCGCTCGCCTTATCTTTTAGCCGGTTTCCGATAAAGCAGTAGTGTGGCGTCGTGTTCCTTTTCTACGTTTGTACGCAAACCTAGTGGCGCTCGCGCTCGCCTGCCTGTTGCGGGGAGCGTTGAGGCCCTATTTTTTGGGGAGAGACGGCGCGAAGAGGTGGCATGTTCCCGTTCATGACCCCTGACGAAATTATCAAAGTCAAAGCGACTTGTCATGACACCACTGGGACGCGTTCCACCAGTTGTATTGTGACCCCTACAATCCTTGACCCGGTTGAAATTTAATAGCTACGAACACACTCTACGTGTGGAATAAACCACAAACCACATTGCCTTCGCAGTTTACCATTCCTTAATGTAACATCAAGCAAGAACATTCACGACATACACATAATCGGTCACAATTACGACCCTTAACGTGTGTATGTTGGGCGGTCCTCGGGTGCAGGACTTCCCGGATTACCTGCGCTTGACCCATATCCTCGTGGCGATCGGCGGCGGCGTGGTCCTTACTCCGGGCGACGGCGGGACCGGCGACAGCTTACGACGACGAAGCAGACAACCGGTGGGCGGTGAAGAATTCGGCAGCGGGGCAATCGTGGTGCGGTCATTGGCGGGGGCCGGCGGTGGGGGTCGACGGAGAGGTCCGGCGGTGGGATGGCGGAGAGGCCGGCCGACGACGGAGAGCCGGACGCAGCAGAGCCTGCTACGGAGCGGAGTGACCACTTACCAGAATGAAGTTCGTCGACCAGTAGACGTGTGCGGCCATGAGAAGATGATAGGCACTAACGCTGGGAGCATGAATATCATGCCCCTTAGATAACTAGGAAAATTGCTGTTTTTGTTGCCGTCAATGTACTTTATCGGAACAAATTTGTCACAGACGTCATGTAGAATATGTAGTAACAAACATTTGGTACTTATCGTTGACGCTGGTTATAGTATTGAAAGATCCCAACCAATCTTTATTATCAAGATATTCCTCTATGAGTGGATAATTCGCAGAGGAAAAATCCCCTTTCAGGCAATATTGAGTACGCGGGACCTTCACATTCAACTGAAATTTTACTGCAGCGTGATCGCTTCCACCGATAGGGGATCACTTCAACGTCTTTCACCAGTCTCTGGGCATTACAGAAAAGTAATTCAAGATAGGCACTTCCTCTTGTTGGCGAAATGACATGTTGTATAAAGCTATGGGTCCTGATCACATCAATATATTCCCTTGAATAGTAGGAAGTATTAGTGGAGCGCTCATTCCAATTAATATTTGAGAGAATGAAATCCCCTAAAACGATGCATGGCCATTCTACAAAAGAAGAATCACTAATAGCCTTTCTGAGCTGATTTGGATTATTTCCGTCACAACATGGAGCATGGTAAACCAGCATCATTTTAAAGACCTTTCCTCCTGTAGAGAGATCAGTTACATGTAGTTCATAAGAGTCCTCTACACACCCTTTAGATAACAAATTATGAACAGAGGTGTTACGAGAAAGCACCACAACTCCACCATCCACTTTGTGAAGTCTGTCGCATCTAACCGCTGTATACGTGGAATTTAGATGACCAAGAAAGGGTGCTATCTCGTGTTTAGAGGATAACCAAGACTCAGTTATTAGAACCAGATCATAGCATCCAAGAGATAGAAAAGAGACAAGTGCATACTTGTTTTTGACGAGAGAACGAATATTGGCTAAAACGAAAGAGATTGCGTGCTGATCAGTCCAGAGATCCCTAAAAGGTTTCCCGACGTGGAGGTACCAGTAGTGTTATTCGTAAGAGCAACCTGATTCTCTGCTTGAGAGCCAGCCCCCTGTTGGGAACCACCCTCAACAAGTTCCTCAGCATTGCGCTTACACTCCACTCGCATTCGATTCCTCTCCTCTCATATGAGAGATATAAATGCCCTTGTCAGGGATGAATCGAAGACGAGGGGCAAACCGAATTACTTCCTTCCGTAAACGACTGCACGGAAGAACAACTTTCAAAAAACACGTTCTAGTCGGATTGGCTTTGCCCATAGGATAAACTATAACGGACAGATATTCAATTTTTAAGAAAATCCAAAATGTGCTGCGTGCATGAGTAGTCATGAACAATTCTTTACAAGCCAACATTAGAGGTGGACTCACGAACAATGGATATTACGAAATCGGCAACAGTGTTAAAGAAGGAAGCCGATCAGAGATGCAGTAACAGGTCGAGTAGTTGAAGACTTTTGAGAACCTAGCTTTTGCTTAAGAAGAGCATTCTCTTCCCTTAGTCTGCGCAGTCCTTCTTGTAGCAGCGAGTTCCTGCGATTGACTTGTTTGACCTCTTCCTTCGTTTCGAAAAGTAGCTCAACGATAAGCTTGAAGTAGCTGGCTCATTGTTTGGCATGTTCGGCTCATTCGCAACATCCTTCAGAGAGAAACCTTAGATGGTTTGACGCTTCCATGCGAGAACACTTTCTACCCGATGCTGAAACAGAACATGAACGAGAAGACGAGCTCAACATGTTCAATAATACACGCCGATCGATGAGCGTCAGGCCGCTCTGTGGTAGCAAGAATTCCAATAAATCACCTTATAAAGTGGCACAGGAAACGAAACGAGTAAGTAACCTTTTGCCTCTAGAGGTTAAGCGATGTATCCTGCTCCAACAGCTGTAGTGAGTGACGAGTTCTGACGTAGAGAGCAGTCAGGCAGCGTCCGGGCGGTACGCTCACATAGGATCCAATGAATAACCGCAAAACAACATATTGTGCATACATTGAATCAGCTCATTCACATCAGAATATGGTATAACATAGCAGTGTATTAAGGATATGAAATGGTTGTTTAGGTGTCTTGTCTCCCTAGTGCGTAAGTAACGCCTTTTCTGCTACTCTTTTAAATACGTATAATTGTCACGTGAAGGAGTTGTTTCATTATGTAAACTCAGATATTTTGATCCTGCCCTAACCGTAAAGAACAGAGCCATTAGCGTGGAATGTTGCTGAGCAAACAAGCTTTTCAGCAGAGTCCCTCTTGTTCTAGAGATTCTGAGTTGTAGAACGTGGAAAGCACAACAGTACTTATTCCGACTACCATTTTAATTACACCTATAGATGTTATTTACCTGTCTTCTGGAAGACAAAGTAAAGACGTAAGAAACTTGTTTTTAATAGTTTATCTGGCAATGGCGGTATAAAAGAAACCGTTGTGTCGCAGAGCAACCTCCGTTGTAAAGTTATTTTGCACACGTTCAATCAACAACTGCTCTTTCTCTACGTTGGGCTTGGCATATGTTTTATAGGCTCTCAACAAAACAGACTACTTTGTTATGCTAAGCCCCTTGTGTATTTGGTATGTTCTTACATTCGCTCTGTTACAAATCAGTCGATAGTTCTCAGAAAAAGCTTATCATTGTACGAATAGTCCAAGTCTACTATTTTAATGACGTGTTATGTTCTAAACCCATCTAAGTAGTAGATAGGAAGAGTAGTTGACTTTCCGATTTTCATGAACTTTGTTTTTTTCCGGTGATAGCGGTAGCTGCCATCTTAATGACCAATCATGCATTAATTCAATACCCCTCCACAGCACGGATCATTTATGGATACCACTTCTTACTGATCTAACCATTGAAAGTACGCCGTTATTTTTCACCTAACACGTCTTTCTGTCGGAAATTCTGCTTTCTCTAAAAGGGATGAAAGCCAATCTTGTTCATTTTGTGTGCCAGTTTCTGATAGCTAACCACACCAAACGCTTTAGAAACGTCGAAATAAGTTACGTCGCAACATTCATTGTCGTCTAAATGGATGGTCCATTCGCTTAGGCTTTCCAGCAGACTCGTTTCTACTGAAGGCCCTTTCGCGAAACCATGCTGATTCTTAGGAACGGTCGAGTTCCGTTCTAAACAACCTCACTCATGACCTTTTTGATAACTTCTTCGAATACTGTAAAGAAACAATATGTTATACGTACTGTTCGGCAGTTTCTAGAGTCAGAGGTTGGCTCTCTCTTTCAAAGCGGTGTCGCAAAAGAATGCTTCCATCTAGCTGGAAGTTCATGTCGCATCAGTGATTGATTATAAAGGTAGGCGAATGGTCTGGCGATTATCTCTCGCAACCTCTCGAAAGAATAAGAAGGGCACGTAGCCGGGTGTAATACAATGGGATGTTTTCCAATGATAAATCAAAAATATATTCATCTTGAAACTGAAGAATTCTTAACATGGGACTTTTGACATCCGTATCAAATTGGGGCAGGTTTCCATCATCTGTGGAGTGTACCAACTGAAATTCATGAGCTAGTAAGTTGGCAATATCGAAATCATTAACTCCTCTTTTATCTCCTCTCATGAAAGCTCCTACATATGTACATTTTTTCGGTCTACTGCTCAATAATCGGTAGAAACTTTGTCTTTGCGACCACCTTCTTTTCGATGTAATTATTGTCCACGGATCTCACTCGATAGAGAGCCTTCGGGCTCTCTTGCTAAGCGGTATCTCGCAGGGCCACGTGGCATGTCCCCGAGTGGTGGATAGGGGAATGAAGCGCGAACCAAATGCGACCGTGTACTGTCCAGAGATGCAGGTGGGATGCAGGGGATAGACTCCTCGCTCCTGCTGTGTCTGGTCGACGCTTTCCTTGTGTGTGGGAATGCATTTTCATGCACAGTGTGCGTGGATGTGTTCGCGCCTGTGCGGAATGTGACTTTGTCTACTCGTTAGACTGGGAGTACATGTAAATCGATTCGAAGCCGCTTTAAAACTCTTGCCCCGCCCTTTCGGGCAGTCTGGCTGACTGCTCAAGCTCTTCGCCCGCACGATGGAGTCTGACTAGCTATCTTTCGTGCTCGCGGTCTGACCCCGGCATCAGTGGTTATACACTGGCAGGTGGGGTTCGTTTCCACGGACAACGTTAGCTGGCTCGTAGTCGAGATTTACCCGCGCTGCCTCATTCTCTTATGCCTGTCACTATGCGGGACTGGAATTATATGAACATATGAGTCCGCAGATGGAATTTAGTGAGCACGGATCCGTTACATAACATTTCGCAAACTCTCTCGACACTGTGCACATACCACTGCCTGAGGCATAGACCGCCAACACGATGCGCATATCCCTCTTCATCTCGTGCTCATGCGCACTTATCTTCTTGCTAAATGGCAGGACACATATCGTCATATAGGATTTACCAAAATAACATAACATGCTTTACGTGATAGAAGAACCAGAAAAATCATACGAGTCATGGCCCTCTCCCGCTAGGAGTCACTACGGGAACCTGTTCCTCTCCGCGGGGAGTAGAGGGAGCAGTGCCTGTTCCTACGGTTACCTGCGGCTAGCGTCCATTCTGGCTTGTTCTTGCGTTGGACTCCAGGCGACACTGCCTTGGCACATCTGAAGGATGGTAGAGCCGGGACTAAGATGGAGAAAGCAAAGGCTCGACCGGCAGGCAATGCCGGGAACAGAGACGACCGACCCGCAAGACAACGGAGACGAGACTGACTGAAGCAATAGCGCGGTGCAGACTTCGCCGCGGGCTGACACTCAGGCGCCCTTGCGCGCGTGTCGGGACCCAGTGCCGGCTCATGTGGCGCGTCTTTTAGAAGAATCGTAGCGAAGGCACGACACTATCCGTGTGTCTTCCAGTCAAACACAGTAACATTAAAGGGCCTCACTTCCCTAACTCGGAAAGAGCCCCCATTTTTGCGCCCATGGGAAGTACGAGTACGGAGAGGCAGCTAAAGTCTCAGGGACTAACCAGGCTGCGCAAATCGAGAAGGACTACGATGACGGTCTGTATTTGCAAAGCCCGCACGCTTGTTGTGTTGGAAGCATCCGTCGAGGACCTGATGATTTAAGCCAGGAAGATCAAGTAGGACGTCATCGAACTGGCGGAAACGAGAAAGCACCACCTCTACACGCCGACTACGAATCCGGCGAAGAACTGTTCCTTGGAACATGCGACAGGGGAGTAGACGGCGTTAGCATCCTCGACAACACGCACTTGGCCATGAACATCGACTCGTACGAGTCTCTGACAAGCCGAATCGGACGACTGCGACTGGAGCGATGTGGCTCCGTGCCAGCCTTGACTGTGTTCTTCTCCGTCGCGTATGCCCCAGCATCTGACCACGACGACGAAGAAGTCGAAGTCTACGTGGAGCTGGAGAAGTTCTATAAGGAAGACCACACCTTCTACAAGGTGATCATCGGCTAATTCAATGCCAAAGTCGGGCCACGAAGGTCTCCGGAAGAACTTCACGCCGGAACTCTCGCTTTGGAGTGGAACGAGCAAGGTGAAAGGCTGTCTGAGATTATCATGTCGACCAAGACCAGCCATAGAAACTCAAAGTTCCAGAAGCCTCCCTCCCTACGATGGACCTGGGAGTCCCCCGGTGGCCAGTTCTACAACGAGATCAACCCTATCATCCTCAACCGCAAGTATTGCCTGTCCGATGTTTCCGTTGTCCCCAAGTTCTACACGGGATCGGACCACCGCCTCCTTTGCACGAGGTTCGGCTTTCGCGTCAAGCAACTAGACCGAGAAGGCCGCAAAGCTCAAGAAGAGGAGTCCCAGAACGACCACCAACTGTGACCTTCATATCTCTATTGCCGGCCTTTCTGAAGTTACCGCCATGGGCAACATCGACGAGGAATACAACCGCTTCGTGCGCCATCTCCGCGATAGTCCAATGGAAGATGAGAGCTTAAAGATCACCGACGATCAAGTGACGTCTGTCGCCGGAAACTCTCAAGCTAATAAGTCAGCGTGGAACAACACGAGCAACAGCGTCAGGCAACTACCAAGTGAAGTCTGAGCCTGAGAAGCTATGCAGAGCGGCGGTAAAGGAAGATCTTAAGGAGAGAAGTGCGGAAGTGTTGGCTGAAGCCGCAGAGGCAGGGTTGAGCATCCGTAATGCCCGCCGGACCTTCGCCAACTTCAAGAACAAGATGACCTTTCTCCGACGCCCTGATGGAACCGTCACCTCTTTCAGAAGGACCATGGAAAAGGTCATCCACGACTTCTACTTCGATCTCTTCGATAGCCACGTCCACCTGCCCCATGCCATCTTCCGCAGGATGGATGCGTCGTCACCTCTGTTCTCCCTTCCGAGATCCGAAATGTCATCTCGTCGGTGTACACCAGAGTACATCGAGAGCATCGTGCTCATATCACAGAGCATTCAGTTTGGCTGCGTATTAGCATGTAAGAAGACAGACCTTTTTTCCTTATTGAATTTTTTTCGACTCCATCTGCATGATAATTATATAACTATGCCTTCATCTTCGCAGCAAATAACAAAAGTCCATCTATCATCAACAAAATTGCTAAGAGAGAGAAATCATGAAAATTTTGAAACCAAACAGTAACAAGACTTGTAAAATAGGAAATTTCTTACTATGCCTAGTTCGTTTAGTTGGTAGAAAGTCGTCCAGCTTCTGGGAAGATCCAAGGTTCATCGTATCGCAGGTCAACGTTTTTGAGCTTTTCTTTTCTTGTTGACGAAAGTTTTTCTACAAAACCTGACCCACTGAGCAGGCTTTTGCGGCCCATCTGATGAACGCTATTAAAGTGAATTCGCATATTAGGCCCCGTTTATACTTCGTCGCGGCGCGATGCGATGGCCACGCGAATGAGACCAAATTGATCAATCGCGTCGCACAAGTATAAACGGGGCCTTAGGCAAAAAAATCCACACACATGAAGGAAATTTCTTGCTAGAGCCGAATCTGCACCCTTAAAGATATACCTCTTTCGTAAACCTTTGAAAACTCTTTATGCGATAAACAGCTTGCAAAGTATCAGTTTTTATACTAACTTACATAGATAGTACCGCCCATAGGTTTTGGTCAATTGCCGAAAAGAACGCTTTTGAGCGGGTGCGACAATCTGTAGAGCGAGCGACAGCTTGTAGAGAGTGAGCGTTTAGGGAGTTTCAACGGAAATTCTTAGCCGTGTTTCGTAGCGTTTTCATCGCATTCTCTATGCTTTTCAACCCAACTTACAAAGCAAATATCACAAAAGCTGAATGGTCGGTAATTATGAACAGCTAATATGTAGCAATCAAACGCAAGAAACGGACCAGGAAGTCGGAAAGCACGGAACAACTGTGGCGCAGAAAAGTGGGGTCGCACGCAAGCAAACTGGTTAAGGAGCAAAGAAAATGTCAACAAAAGGAAAATGCATCGAAACTCGAGAACAATATCGATTACCTACCCTGATTCAAGTAAGTAGAAGGTCTCCTTGGTATGCTGCGAAAACTCATCCAAAAAGTTGTTCAAAATGGATTTAAATGAAGAGGAAGCAAAATTTTAAAAATGGACACAAAACGTCGTTAATGTAATTAAATGGATTTTTTCGTCGTTAAATTTCGTTAAAAAGTTTTAACGAGAAATGCCGGTAAATCCGGTAAATCGGTAAATCGTTAATCGTTAAACGCACACCCCTGGTTGGAACCCTGTGTTCTAATGAGCAGTTTCCTCTTGAAAATGTTTTGCACCCCTTCACGTTCAATTATAGATTTTATAGAGGGCTATAAACACAAGTGCCATATTTGAGAATGGATCTTACGTAGATTTTGCAGGCTTCTAGGAAAGTATATGGATCTTTTGATCGTAAAGTTTTAAAAAGAGAAAGACTAGATCTTTAACTTTATTCACATTCTCGAGCGTAATGCCATCGATTTTATAGTTATACATAGGATTTGAGGACCCTAAGTGCAGCACTTTGGTCTTAAAAACAGATATCGGGAGACCCCAGTCTTTTGACCATGGATATGTATATCATGCACATGCCTGAAGATCAGCGTTTCTCGTAGTATTTGCATGGATAACTTCAGCAAAAATTTAAATATTATCCTCAAATCTGCAGTGAATGGCATATTTACTGGTTAAATCGGAGATCTCAGAAGTATAGATATTAAAAAGAGTAGGACCCTACTTGCGGACCTCCGCTAGGAGCAGATCTTATAGAAGCTCATAGAGCTCTCAGAATAGGCGATCGCCAGAGGAATAAGGAGAAGATACGCTCATGTCTTGTTCCCATAATTTAGTCCAAGATGTGAGACATCGCAATGTACTCTGCTAGTCTACCTGATCAGGTGGACTCTTCAGCTGTATTCCCGTATAAGAAAAGAAAGAAGTTCGTTATCGTGTCACATTTCGTTAATTTGCTGAAATGTCTAGCTTTGCTCCAAAGTACAGCTTAACAGTTCAAAAAAGTAGTAGTTTAAGGTGAAAATCACTCCTTCATCGAATGAAATGATGATAAAAGATAAAGGATAAAGGATAAAGGACGGCGTTATTCAATCCTCTTTGGGATGCGCCAGCGCA
Organism: Heligmosomoides polygyrus polygyrus; assembly: GCA_947396885.1. Classification (NCBI taxonomy): domain Eukaryota; kingdom Metazoa; phylum Nematoda; class Chromadorea; order Rhabditida; family Heligmosomidae; genus Heligmosomoides; species Heligmosomoides polygyrus. Next base: position 37,577,361 of record OX377205.1, on the reverse strand, counting down.
TTCTACTTCCACGGGATGTCGTGGAGGCGATATGAATGCGTATTTGGCCACACAATGACTTGCGGTGGCCAGCCGATGAACAAGTCAGCGCTCTATCCTTCCCAGACAAGTCTGGTACCAATTCACCGACCCCGGAGGGATGGAAGGCTTGGTTAGCCTGGGCGGGAAATCCGAACCAGCAACCTGGTATCGGGTGCACGCGGTAGTCGCGCCTCCTCCGACTGCGCTACACGCGCTCCAAAATTAACAAAGCAAATAAAAATAAAATGAAATAAATAAAATAAAAATAAAATAAAATAAACAAAAGTCAAATAAATAAATAAAAGGTGAAATAAATAAATAAATAAATAAATAAAACAACCATTATAATAATAGAAAAAATAAATCGATAATACAAAACAATATAAATAAGTATTCAGCATAAGTATAAAACAAATACAACAAGTATTAACTTAATAAAAATGTGCGATAATACAAAAACAATTTCTAATAATTAAATAAATATAAGCACAACCAACGAAGAACGAGTCCGCCTTCGCATCTTCACGACGCCCATAGACTCCTTCGACGACGGCGATAAATTGCCTTTGCGTACACGAGCATCCTCGAGGCCCAGCGTCTTCATCGGTGGTCAATGGTTCAAACGATGCATGTTTCATGAAAACGCCACGGACAGTAATTGGCTTCGAAAGATCAATATCTTCGATGATAATGTGGTGGTGTTGTTGCTGACAAATAATTGCAATATTAATTGCAATCTATTACATGTATATGGGCCTCTACAGAGTCTCGCGGCAGCACCCGGAGAACTGGTCCATTTCGCTCCCGCCGCAGTGGGGCCCACGCTGCCACTGTGGTGGAAGCCGCGGCGCGGACGAGTTGTCGCGGAGCCGCCGCACGCAAAAGTCCCCGAGGACTGCCGCAGTTCACGGCGGCTCTCACCCGGAGCGCCAGGAGCTGCGGGTGAGACTCGCCGGAAAGCATGATACATGGGTGTCCATTATGGTTCATCTATTCTAAACATTTTTTCAAATGAATCTACATGCTAGGGATATAGCAGGTTGGTGCATAATTTCTGTCCATAAAGATGCTTGACAACCAACCATATAATCACTGGTACTGTCAACAAATGGAGGCGTATGGAATCCTGCAATCAAAACGTAACGCAAAGGACCTTAGCACGATATTAGGTAACCGATTGCACTGAAAATCTCCGTGGCCTTCCAGTCACAAGTTAGTCGTCTGGGGTTTAAGGAAAACCTTTGCACAGAAATGCACCAACAAAGCAGACCGTTCTTTTAAGTATGAGCTATTACTGCATCGGGCAGACCTCCCGGACTCAATAAGGCATCGGAGGGAATGCTGTCATCACAAGGGCTACCACACTATCTTCGAGCTGCTTGTCAAGCGAGAAACTTCTAGTGGAGGTAGATCGCCAAAAGTGAGAGCAAGCGCAAAATGGCACAGAGCTGTTGAGTTATAAAAAGTGTTCTATTAGATTTCGGGACTTAGATTCAAGAACTCCTAACCTGACTTGGAAAACGCTTTTTCACAAAAGAAAAAGCGTTTTGCTTACTACATCCTTGACATTTCCAGAGGTCGCAACTACCGGCAAAAGTACGCAGTATTGCGTACAGCAATCCTTGCGGCGCCGCACCACCCGCCGTTGCCATGGCGGGTCCGCGGCACCCGCAAGACTCTGCTGCCGGCCTATAACTTCTTTCTCTATGACTCTTCTACTCTTTCGTTGAATCCACAAAACAAACTCACAAATTCCTGAGACCCTGTCGTCCCGTTGATCATCGACTTGCTCGAGCGGGCGCCAGCAGCGTCTCCATTCGTCCCTGTCGCGTGCCAGAGTGGTCCAATGGATCCTCCTCGCTCTAGGGACCCGAAGAGCGTCATAGCGGTCGTTCAGGGCTTTAACGAAGAAGTCAGACCAACACGTTGGTGGGTGTCCTGGTGTTCTCTTGACATTCCGTGGAATCCAGTCGGTAGCGGCTCTTGTCCAGCGGGTGTCTGCAAAGCGCATTACGTGGCCGGCCCACCTAATTTCCGACAACTTGGCCAACGCGATAACGTCTTTGATCTTCGAACGTCGGCGAAGCTCAGAACTCCGGAGGCCTTCTCTCGTTTGCGTGAGTAGTGTCACTCTAAGCATCGTCCTCTCTATTCAACGCTACGCGACGCTGATCGCGTGCTCATCCTGCTTTTGTATAGCCAAGGTCTCTGAGGCGTATGTTGGGGCAGTAAGAACGGTAGAGTCGAATAGGTGGGCACGGAGTCGGATGTTCTTCGTCTTCTTCGCGACTTCTTCGACGCTCTTGAAAGCTCCCAAGCCGCTCTTTTCCTCCTGCTCACCTCTGGTGCTAGGTCGTTGGCCATGTTGACTTCGCGACCGAGATACACATAGCTGGAGCATTCGGAGATGTTCGTTCCGTTGAGCGAGAATGGGGCATCAGAAACCCATCCGTTCCTCATGAACATCGTCTTCGTAAGATTCAGCTGCAGTCCAACGTTCCCACATACACGATCGAAGTCGGCCAGCATTCGTTCCGCCTGGCTGATGACCGGTGTTATGAGCCGGATGTCGTCATCGAAGCGAAGATGGTGCAGTTGCCGGCCGTCGACTTTCACTCCCATGTGCTCCCATTCTAGTCCGCTCATGACGTTTTCGAGGGTAGCGCTGAAGAGCTTCGGGGATATGGTATCCCCTGTCGAACCCCTCTCTTCACGTCGACGACGACGTCGTTGTAGAATGGTGAGATCTTAGCCGTGAATCCACAGTACAGCTCTCGAAGGACTCTGATGTACTGAGTAGGAACCCCCTGAGTGAGCAGGGTGTAACGGAAAAGCTTCTTTTAAAGACGGTCGTAATGATTTCCGTTTAAGCACTCCATCGGACCCGTATCCGACCAGCAGAAATCGTTCTTATACAATGGATATTTCTCCGTTTGAACGCTTCAAGAAACACTTTGACGACGATAATTTATCAGCATTATTTATCATACAATACAGGATAAGGCAGATGGACGGGTAAGGGGGGGGGGGAGGAAGGGAAGGAAGGAACCGCCTGAAGCGATCCCAGGGACGAACGGCTAGCGCCGCCAGACTCAGACTGGAGCCGAACGCCACATGTTTTTCGGGGTTCTCCTCTTATATCCCGCTTCTCGGCTTAGAGCCGGCGCCTGTTGCGAGTGACCAGCACGTGCCGAGGGACGCGGCTGGAAAAGCGGGGTTGGAGTGGGACCACCAAAGAACACCGGTTTGGCTTCCTCTACCGTAGCACTACAAGGGCGTTGATGACCGCTTCACTTTCGACGGAGTCGAATCCCTTCTTCAGGTCGATGAACGTAAGGCACAGTGGTAGCATGTACTCTTGCGACACTTCGATGAGCTTCGTAATGGTGTGTATGTGGTCGATCGTGCTGAATCCTCTCCGAAATCCTGCTTGTTCGCATGGCTGTCCTTCGTCCAGCGTTCTGCTGATCCTATTAGGATCACTCGAGTGAACAACTGGTAGACTGCGGACAGTAGGCAGATCGGGCGATAGTTGCCAATGTCGTTCATGTCTCCCTGTACAGCAAGACGGTCTTGCTGGTCGTCCACTGAGATGGACTCCTTGCATTATGCAAATGCATTATGCATTATGCATTACACAAATTCCAATACGAAAAAAATTAACACATAGTTCGTTGTGGCAGGTGCAACGTGCAGGATAGCGGGTGCAACGTGCAATGTGGGACATGTACATGCACACTCTTTCTGACTCATAATGCTGACAGGTCTATAATTAGACGGATCCAAATAAGGTGGCTTTTTGCGGATGGGAACGACTAGTGAATGCTTCCGTCTTTCAGGTACTTCGGATTTAAGAATACTCAAGTAAAAAATATATTCTAATGGCGCTGCAATGTGATTGACAGCTCTTTTAATAAAACAGAATGGAATTTTGTCTGAGGTGATAGCACCCGATCTGGGCCACTTAATAAAGAGACTGTTGATAGTACCACGATCAAAAGAAGGAGAATTTCTCATCGAGTTAACTACAGGAAAAGTATTGCCAGTAAAGTCAGCACCGCAACTACAAACAAGACTCTCCTTTACGAAAACCCGTTCAAAGAAGTCGGCTAACCTATTTGTCTTAACACAGTCCTTGACAATTGCTTCCCATTAGAGTTAGTTAGAGCAGGAACTCCTTTTTTAGGGTGGAGGCTAGAGCTGACAAGTTTATGAAAGGCCCTTTTATTCTTACTCCCAGTTAACTTACACTCTATCGAAGCATTGAATTTGTTAAGCCTACGATCAAAAATGAGAGATTCTTTCGTAAATACCCCACAATAACGTGGAGTTGCATGAAATAGCTTCCTTGTATGCCCTATATTTTGCCTCATATAACTTGTTCAAATAACGAGGCAGCCTGTTCCTAGCCAACGGTACCCTTATTATTGGAATAAACAAAGATAACGTGGTCTAGAAAAAAGATGAAGGTTTCATACATTGCATCCACCCTTGTGGAACAACTGAAAGACCCTATCCTATCAAGGCTATCTAAATAGTTACCGATAATCTCATAGTTCGCCTCTTTGAAGTTCCTGACAACTACATTTTGTGGTTCCATCTGAGAAATGTTCACATTGAACAAAATGGTTGAGTGGTCACTTGCTCCGATTGGAGGAGCCCTATGAATACCTCTAACAAGGCAAGGGTCATTGCAGGGAAGCAAATCCAAACAGCTATGTATCTCCTCTAGTATTTTTATCAACTAACCAGTCGTACGTCGGCCTAGCGGCCGCCTACGACTGGTTGGGGGCTTCGCCCCCAAACCCCGAGAATAGGACGCCATAGCCGCTACGGGTTTTCTATTCTTCCCTAGGCCTTCTGACCTTTATGTTAATCGAGATGGATGGATTGGTCGACTTCAGATTCGTGTTCAGCAACCTCGATTACCCCCAGGGCCGAAGTTTCGCGCCACTTGAGCGCCATCCTCAAAAATCGATAATATCGATCGATATCGAATGGTCGACTTCAGGTTCGTGTTCAGCGACCTCGATTACCCCTAAGGCCGGAGTTTCGCGCCACTTGAGCGCCATCCTCAAAAAATCGATAATATCGATCGATATCGATTGGTCGACTTCAGATCCGTGTTCAGCGACCTCAATTACTCCCAGGGCCGAAGTTTCGTGCCGCCGACGTGTTCGGCACGTCTACGGCTCGCCATGCACGGTCGCCGACGTGTTCGGCACGTCTGCGGCTCGCCATGCACGGTCGCCGACGTGTTCGGCGCGTCTGCGGCTCGCCATGCACGGTCGCCGACGTGTTCGGCGCGTCTGCGGCTCGCCATGCACGGTCGCCGACGTGTTCGGCGCGTCTGCGGCTCGCCATGCACGGTCGCCGACGTGTACGGCACGTCTGCGGCTCGCCATGCACGGTCGCCGACGTGTTCGGCTGCCGCGCCCCAACTCAGGTGTGACGGACGGACGGACAGTGTGACACACACACGCACACACACACGCTTGCTGCTTTATATATATATATATATATATATATATATATACATACATATATACATATATATATATATAGTAGGATTGAGCAAAGCCGTGTCTCTCTTCCAACTCACGAAGCTTTTTGGGTCCCGAGCAATATTGTCTATGTTTTGCATGCGAAGATATTGGGGGATATTTTTATCAACTAATTGAGCAAAGCCGTGTCTCTCTCCCAACTCACGAAGCTTTTTGGGTCCCGAGCAATATTGTCTATGTTTTGTATGCGAAGATATTGGGGAATTCCATGGAATATTAGGAAAATTGAAGTCACCTAATAAAATACATGATAAAGTACAAGAAGACATGTCACTAATGCATTTAAATAGTTGATATTGCTGCATCACATCTAGGCAAACGATATACTAGGATTACTCTGCATTTAGTAAGAAGAAAGTCTAAATCGCGAGATACAATTTTATAAGAATCCTTCACGCTTCCCTTTAGGACGAGAACTGGTTTAAAGTCGTGTTTGGCTAGTAAGGCGACACCACCTCCTCCACCAATGATACGATCACATCTAATAATGTCATAGGATAAAACGGAATCATCAACTAAAGACTGAAGTGACATACCTTGTTTCATCCCACGTCTCTGAAAGCGCAATTACTACGCGATCGAGCTGAGTGATGGAGAATGCTAAGGACTGAGTATTCTTGTAGCATGACCTAATATTACTCAAAAGACACCTAATTCCACTACCTGAATACCGCGGAAACGTTACTAGTTTTTCTTAGAATTATTAAGAGCAACATCATCTGCAACCATGGAAACAGCAGAAATATCAGAGAAATTCAACGCCGGCCTAAAAGTTTTTGACGGAGAGGCATTAACGTTGAGCCGATTTACAACAAATGACGAGTGCGATACAAGATGAACAGATGCGGGTTTAGTATTAGCGCGACTGGAACGAACAGTATTGGCGGCAGAGATGTCCGCTTGTCTTAGAGAGAGAGGGCCGAATAAAAGTACCTCGGAAAGGAGAATTTTTAGTTAAACGAGATTTCTTAATAATAATATCTCTGAAGTACCTTGTAGGTCAAACTACGTTAACAAGCCACGGCCTTCCAAACACGTCTATCTAAACAGCAGCAGGCGGTGCAGGTACATTTAGAAAAGAAATCAATTTGAATACACAATCTTGATCAAAATTAAAGCAATCCACGGCTCTAGAACCTCTACACTCAGGAATTCCTGCAATTACAATTGAGCGCACCATTCCTTTGTGCTCATAACAATCATCACCATAACTAGTATAAGCAACTTGGGAAGGAGTACAAATCTGTAAGTTAGTTGAACCGGGAAGCGAAGTATCACTAAGAACACATTTGAAAGAAATCACATTAGCAAGCGAGCGTAGTCTCGTATTATCTTCACGTAATAAACGGAGTTCCTCACAAAGCTTCTCGTTTTCCCTTGACAGACAATCCAGTTTGTCCTTGGAGATAAGCAGGAACTCGACGATGGTTTTCAGACACGAAGGAACGCTGGTGTCGGAGGTGAGGGTATGCAGCGCAGTAGCTAAGTTGTCCTCGTATATACCAGCTGTTGGAGATCCTTCTTCAATTAACCCTCACTTTCTTCCCCTAAATTTAAAAGCAGCAGAAGAGGGAATCATCGACATATCGGCGAGAAGTCTTGACCTGACGAGTTGGATCTGAGCGAACAATTGATTTCCCCTGCCACCGGGTATGACGAAAAACCGAACAGGAAGGCTGTCGGGAGACTTCAGAATCCACGAGCGTAGGCTTCAACCAGCGATAGCGTGTAATAAGCAGCAGCTCGGTTGAGACGAGGTCGAAGTACAGCTAGAATCGTGCCAAGTCCGATGAAGTGATGATCGATCAACTGGAGCGCGGCAAAACGCCGTCACTCACGAATTGCATAGGCACAGAATGTATCGACAAAATCCTCGCGAGTTCAAAAATTGAATTCTCAAGGAACATTTCAAATATTGGATTTTCTTCGAGCTCCACATCCGCAAATGTTTTGGAACGTACCGAACAGCTATAGCACTCGAAATCACTGTCTCCTCGACGGTTGCATGACACACAAGCTCAATGCCAAATTGTCCGATGTATTTGGATCAGGCGTCGCTGCCTTGCAAAACTCTGCATTGTTCTTAGCTCGTTCATGTTTGTTCCGACTGCATTGCTTCCAAATCCTCCGAACCTTAGTTCTTGTTTCAACTGTGGTATCATCTATTTCAAGAATTACTATGAACGCATCGTGATCCACTCTGATCTGATCAGTATTCTTATTAGTGTTAGTGGTATGATTCTGTTCAGAGGTCAGTTGGTTGCGATAGGTCCATTGGTTCATTGGCTTATGCCCCAAGTACTGCTCGAAAGCTCAGCAGTCAGTCGAGTGCGCAACAGCGCGTACAGGCTCCAATATTTATCTGGAACGAACAGCAGTGATAATAAAAAACGAATAGGAGCAGAATAGGAGAGCAACCACTGCCCCTCCTGGGCCGGAATTTATTTACATGTTCTCGCGCCACAATTGAACGGCCACATCCCGTTTTGGTCAAAACCCGGGGCGCTGGTCATGCCGCGTAGTGGTCAACAACCGGCTCGGTGGTCCCTCTGGTACACTTTTCAATGAAGGATCGCTGACTGTAGCGAAGGTCTTTTTACACTTTTTGGTGCTGTGGTGGAGAAGTCGCCGGTGATTGAACTTATGGGCAGTATAGGAACCTCTGTCCATGGAACCTATAATACCTAGCTCCTCCCTGGCGGTAGGTGGGACCTACCGCTAACAGTTGTAATCGGCCGTTATTGCAGAAAGGATAGCATACTCTTGATCCCAGACAACTCTTCTAGGTGAAGTTTGGCTGAGTTTTTCACCTCTTCATGGCATCTTGGGTATTGAAAGTGCGCCGTCCAAAGGACTCAAGAAGATGACGATAGGTTATAATCCCTGACCTGGATTGTAGTAATTCCCTGCTTGTTATCATCAGTGAGTCTTGTTGTATGGCTTTGACAGACAATAGAGTACCACTGGAGTTGGGCAACAACCAGCTGTACCTCCATTAGTATGTGCGGCGCAGGTCCAGTGACTGCGAATTGACACTCATTCTCAATTTGTGGACTGGTGCAATCATGATTTGCTCATGATTGATGCTGCTATATTTATGTCATTAGTTGGGAAGCTTCGTTCTCCACCTAGTCAAGAATCCTGCCAAATTGTGCAGCAAAGTACAGTGTCGCATATATAGAAGACGACTGATGAAAAGCTATTACTGAACACGTATTTGGGAACCTGGAGTGAAATGCATGCCGACGAAAAGTTAGAAAGGTTATAATGACCAAACAAGGGGTGAACACTAAAAATGCGAAAATTCGGCAAGGTCGGGAGCCTAACACCTCGCCTCTCACCTATGAAGGACCCCTCACGCCTGAGCCACCAATCCGCATGCTAACTTAAAAACACCCACCTTTCGTCATAATTCTATCATCAGCACATTTGGCATATAGCACGCTGACTACGAGCCTCCACAGTAAACTTTGAGGGCCCTAGCTTCTTTGGTTTGAGGACTCAGCAGAAAACTAATACAGAACAGAAGCAGTGGTGCAGGTTCGAGTTACACCTGGTGAAAGAGTGTTGATCAAAACACCGTTATGAGAGCTTACAACCTTAGGACCAGCCACCTGACGGTGAAATGAGAGGAATTGAATCATTTCTTTCAAGACCATCAGCTTAAATGATTCCTTGCTGATATCCGCGGCTGGCTCTCCCGATATACAGCTAAGTGCTAATGGATCCTACGAGGTGTATGTTGCGTTCGATCAAATGGTGTAGATGATGTAATGGCATAAAGAACGGTACCCTGGTTAACAGGTGATGCGAGTTGGAGTCCCACCTAGCGCTAGAATTACATCGCAAAAAACATCGTTATGAGAGCTTATAACCTCAGTAACAGCAGCTTGAGGCTTAAGAATAATCAATTGCAAAAAGAAAAACATTTTTCTATTATTTACTTATTTATTTATTCATTTAAAATGTACTCAATGGTACGCTACAACGTCAGCAAAATCTTCGAATAAACAAAATAACCGTTAAAGAGAAACAGCAAAATGAGCGCTAACTATATTAAAACTACAAACCGCACTAATTTAGTAATTACCACCTGTCTGTACCGATCCTATGGCAACCCCGTCGCAATGCCTTATAGTAGTAACTATAGAAGGCTAGGAGCCGAAATGAAGTAACTGAAAGGAATTATAAAAGCTATCTTATTCCTATCCTAGCTCATGACTAGCTCGTCATAGGTTGGATGTATCAAATGATAGTCAAAATATTAGCATAATAGCGTTTCACATGTTGTCGGAGCAGCAGTGAGATAGGAGAGGTCAGCCTAGGTAACGCAACTAACAGGCGTCATTCTGGGGTGAGCCGTCAACACAGGCGCCCCTTTGATCTGGTACGAAACCCAGGCGTAAAACCCAGGCCCAAGTATTTGGTATAGACAAAATCACTTGTTGACCTCCCCTAGCAATAAGTGGAATGATATTTACGAAAACTACTGTAGAGAAAAAATTATATCTGTAACATTGGAGATTATTATAGACTTTCACATGAAATAGCAATTCTTCACTAGCGGCGCGAGTACCGAACCGGAGCCGAATGGTAAACACAAATGCAGAGAAAGGTCTTAACATGTCAATATACTTCCTGCAACAGAGTTTTTCAGAAGAGGGTCGTTGCGTATTGCAGAGGCTTTCGCAAAGGCAGTAGTATCTGTGATAGACGGTAACACATTTGCAGTAGACGGTAACACTGTAGCAATTGAAAGGTGGAGTGTACAGGTGAACCGTAGAGAGCTGGATCTATAATCAGAACGTGACGCTATGAAGAAATTGATCTGTATATTTAAACATCTTATTAAAAATTTGCAAGAAACATCCCTGAGATGTTGACAAATGGCGTAACCGGCATTCGGATAAGGCATGCGTTATCATCTCAACTGACTGGCTATAAATCTGAAATTCCTAGAATTGAATGCAAGTCTAATCTAGCCTGGCACCTGGCACGGAAAATCCTACTGCTGTCTGAGTCTAAGGCGTTAGGTGGCAGCATCTGCAACCACATGGCACAGCGAGAGAAGTTGTCGAGTTCGGCATTTTAGAAGGACAGCTTCCAATGACGTAAGGACATCGGATTGATAGCTTTTTAGTCCTTCCTGTGCAAAGCAAGAAGATCCAGTACTTGCTTGGTTTTATTCTTAGTTCACCTCTTAGCAATTTGAATCCGTGTAACAGATCATTGAAAGAACGGCGATGTAGTATACTTTTGAGGTTGAACAATTCCCAATCTGTCTTTGTAACTTGGCATGGATTGTGGATAGTCATGGTTTGGATAACAGCGGTACATCAAAATTTTTTAAATGTTTGCTGTACTTTTTCTATTTTTCTTTGGAGACATCTCGTTTGAGGATTCCAAACTGGTGAACAATATTCTAAAATAGGAATGACATATGCTTTATACAGTCTTATCAAGATTGAGGCTTCATTGCATCGAACATTTCTGATGATAATGAAAAGTACAGCAAACGCTTTATGAACGATATGCTTCACGTGAGAATTCAAATTCAAATTACTGTTAACGTACACTCCCAGATCATGGGTTTCATCTGACACCCTCAAGGGAGTATTGTCAATGCTGTAGTTAACATTTTTGAATATTCCAATATGTAATACCAGCGTTTTGGAAAGGTTTACAGGCAGTTCCCAGTTGCGTGCCCATTCCATCATGATAGAAATACAAAGCGGCAGAGCTTGTTGAACACAACCTCTGCTGCTTTCGTCACAAAATCCATAAATTTTTATGTCATCTGCGAACATCCGCATTTTAACTGCTGGGTGGGTCTTTAATTTGGTTGGAAGATTATAAGCATATGCAAGAAATAACAAGGGAGATAATGATCCTTATTGCGGAATCCCACTTGTAATGGGATACCGTGTAGAGAACGCGTTTCCAACTTTTACGCACATATACCTATCGGTCAGGTAGTCACGAAGCCAGTTGAGCAGTTGGCCACCTATTCCAAGTAGTTCTAGTTTGTGGAGGAGCTTGCTATGATTTGCTTTATCGAAAGCTTTAGATAGGTCGAAATAGATTACATCAACAGAGAAACCTCGATTAATTGCATCGTACCAGTCAAATAGACAGTCTACTAACTGAGAGAAGTTTATGCTCCTTCTACAAACCCATGCTGCTCAGTAGCGATCAATTTATTCTTTAACAGAAACAGGCTGATATTCTCACAAATGATTTTTTTCCATCACTTTACTGGCAGCGGGCGTAGTGCTCATCGGACGGAATGAAGACAGCAAAGAACAATTCTGCTGTTTCGGGACAGCGGTTACTATTGCTTCTTTCCAAGTAGGAGGAATTTCACTGTTCACCATTGAGATGTTCAAAATCATTGTCAGAGGTTTTTAAAGTGGCATAGCACATTTCTCTAGAACTATCTGAGGAATACCATTAAAAGCCGCCGCTGTACAGCTTTTCAACGACTTCAAGATTCTCAAAACATCCCTTGGTAGGAACACTACATTTGGAATTAAACATGATGGCAGAGGGAGGACCGTAGTGAATTTGATGGTAGCTCCCTGAACAGATGTAAAGACTGAAGCAAAGAATTTCGCTAAGACTTCTGCCTTTTCGGTATCATCAACAATTGCGTTTCCGCCCTCATCTAGGAGGGCAGGAAGTTGCCTGGTAGCGTTGATTTTTGTTTTCATCAAACTGAAAACAGAATTTGTATTTTGATGTAAACATATACTTTTATCTCGATTGGCCAAATACCTTTTCGAGTGATAGTCTAGTGAAGAGCAAACTTTCTTGTATTCAGGTTTTGACCTGGGGCAAACCAGCGTGTTGAAGTCTTATTCTCTGAGAAACTAAATTTCATATGTGTTCTGGGCAGTGCGGCATACACTGCACAGCACCACTAAGTGGGACATACATAGCTAAGCCTGAATATATTGTTCTGCAAAATGTTTTGTAGGGATCATCCACCGAACTGTAGCCATCAAACACCTCCCACAAATCTATTGTGTCAAGATATTGCGATAAACTAAACCCGCATAGTTCGCTTTTTTTAAAGTTAGGCAGAGGTATTCTAGCCTGCTTTTGGAAGCTATATCGAAATGTGAAGAAGACTACGTTGTGATCGGACGAAGAGAAGGGTGGAGCAACGTAAACATTGTCCACAACTGGAGAAGTAGTCAAAAGATCCACCGCATGTAGGATTTAAAACGTATTGACTGAAGCCGCAATAATTAAAGAAATCGAGAAATTTCTCTGGACATGAATTATCGCATTAGAATTTTTCCAGTTGATCTCTAGGTTCAAATCACCGAGCAAGATTATATGCTTAGATATGATACTAAGATTTACAAAACAATCGATAAGGCTGTCGTCCTCCCTAGAATTTGTGTTCGGTGGTCGATACAAAAGAATAAATCGATACGTATGCACTGAATCAAGATCGGTTCCCTCAAGGATGAGAATGTTTGCTCTAAGGTTAGAGGGAGCAGTTATGACTGATAGGTTGATATAATCTTTTGCATGACAACATACGCCTCCTCCTCTTCTCCCAGTGCGATCCGTACGGCAAATTCTATATGAGAAGTTCACTATGATCTCACTGTCTAAATTCACCGGTGACAACCATGTTTCTGTGATAAATAATAAATCAGGTTCGTACATGTGGTATATGGCTGGAACTGCTCTGTGCATTCAACAAAACACATCTTACTCCTTTGGAGGGATCGCAGGGAGTTTGGCGTTTCCCAACATCGGTTTTGGCAGGTTTTGGACTCGCCTCATTTCGTCTCTATAGACTACCCAAACCCAATCTTTTTCTTTCTCGTTTCTCTCCTTGCATTCCTTCCTGAGGTCAAACTCGCGCTGGCCTTCTGCAGGAGTCATACTTATACTACTTATACTAAACTATACTATACTACTCATACTCATACTTTTGCGAATACGTGTCCTTGAGAACTGCGTTCTTTTTAGTCTCCACGAATTAGCAAGCGCTTGAGCCCAATGAAGCCTAGATGGGAACACGACTTTGACTGGCCTAGGAGCATTTTTCCCATTCCTATAATTTACTTTGCCTCATGGATGGCGTCGAAGCATCCTCAAATTCTTATAGTCCTACGACGACTACGCTTCGGGCTCGCTTGTCCGATTTGACGGCATCCTCTTCTTTGTACGGTAGTTTGGAGACCAATGCTAAAACCATTTCTTCAACAATAGGATCTCACTTCTGCTCGAGGATTGCTTTTAAAATTTCGCCTACAGCAATTTAGTATAATCGACTTCCAAAGATGGAGAACTACTGCTAGTAGCGAAATTACAGTCTTTTACTACTGTAGGCTTAGCAATCTTGCGCTTGTTAGGGTTTTCTTATTGTTTTGGGAAGAAATCGCCATGATGACACAAACCGATTCACCATTTGCTTGCCCTAGATCAGTGAGTTCTCTGGAATCAATAATCAATATTTTCGGAGCGATAGGAAAAATGTGAAATACCAGAATATGAGATAAACGGTATCGCTCTAGAACGTCCCTAGGGTAGTCACGGTACGCCAATAGAGAGCAGAACACAAAAGAATTGTTTTACAACACTGAATGATAAGAGTTTAACTAATTCGACAAAAGAGACTGCAGACGATGTGGCGACCCGACCGTTCAGCTGCACGGTTATTTACTGGATGGGATTCTCACACTGCTATTCATTCTCGCCATCCAGGCATGCGCATAAGGCCCTTTATTTCGCTGGATGCACTTTTTCTGTTTTCTAACAAAATTCTGCCCACTTTCCCACAAAACAGAAAACGGAAAAAATGTCCAAAATTGTCCAAAAAAAGCAGAAAACAGAAATTCCTTCTACCCTTGGACAGCGTGCAGACTAGTCCCTTCTTAGCGACGACAACGACGCTTGCGAATCTAGAATAGTCGAAGTCTACCTCAAAAAGTAGTGGAGTGTATCAATTGGTTCTAACTTGGAGTTCTGTTAACTCACCTCCGATGCTAAGGCTAAACTCTGGAACCCAGCGTCGTCGTTGGTCGACAACTCGCACAGCCGAGCGTCCTGAACACTCCAATACCCTAACGTGTGCGACCGGACGCTTCTACGGTTCGTCTGGCCTCGCCAAATAACTTTCAATCGCAACACTTTATTCGGAAACAGCAACGTAGAACAGGAACCTAAGAACAAGAAGATACTGGACTACTGGGGCGAAAAACGACTGGAAAGAGACAAGAAGAAGACGTATCGCGGGTGGACCCGGGGCATGCCGCTGAAGAACCTCGTCATTATGAGGACCATTGAAGTTGGCACACGTCAAGATACTCTCTGGCAACTACTCAGCCCTTATATACCTGGTTTCCCTTGTCGTTGGGCAGTTTCAGACTGTGAACATGCTCTACGCACTGAAGGATGATGATGTCGTTTTCAAAAATATTGAGCAATTGGGTGCTACCAGAAGGTCTCTGTCTATCTAACTATATTTCTCGCACATCTTCAGTTTTCAAGCATGCCTTGCAATCAATTCTGATATAAATAAAAACTGATATTTAAGGAAAATAAAGAACACCTGAAAGCTGCCCTAAGGTTATTTATACAGGATAATTTCTAGCTCATTCGATAGAGATCCAAATTCTAATACAGGAGATAGTAGAGTTCACATCAGCCTGGAAGCATGCCTCGCAGTTAATTCTGATATAAATAAAAACTGATATTTAACGAAAGTTAACCGCGCCTGAAAAAACTGTTGTAAGGGTTACTGAGGCAAGATTTTTTCTAACTCATTCGATAGAATCAGAATTGGTTGCAAGGCATGCTTCCAGGCCCAAATTGTGCGAGGAATATAGTTAGATAGACAAGAGACCTTCTAAGAGCACCCCAAGTGCTCAACCTTTCTGAAAACGACATCATCATCCTTCAGTGCGTAGAGCATGTTCACGGTCTGAAATTGCCCAACGACTTCGATTTGTTAGTCGGTGGACCTTCTAAGAACACCGAAGTACTCCAGTTTTTTCAAGGCATTTCATGAGTGTTTCCTAATTCGTTAATTGGTGGAGGAGACATTGGCTATGCAGGTACATTGCCTGTGGAACGCGAGGTCAAGAAAACTGCAAGAAGCCACAAACGACTGGACGAGCAATTTGAAGTATTGTGTGATAAAATTTATTCTCGGTGAACATTAGAATTGATGAGCGATCTATCCAATCTTAGTCTCGATATATGTATATGGTGCGTGCATTATAAAGTTCCATAGAAAAATCAGTTATGAAATGCTAAAGAGATGTAAAGTTGAAACTAATGTTTTAAACTTCTGTCAAAAGATCTCTCGTCTATCTAATTGGAATCCTCGTGCAATTTTAGCCTGGAAGCAAGTCTCGCATTTAATCCTGATATATATGAATAAAAACCGATATTTAGCGAAAAATAAAAAACGCCTGAAAAAATTTGCTTCAAGGGTTATTGAGGCAGGGTTCTCTTCTGAATCATTCGATAGAGCTCGAAATTCCAGCAAAGGAGATGGTAGGGTTTACATCAGTAGTATTGAAGCATGCCTCGCAATTAATCCTGGTATAAATAAAAACTGCTATTTAACGAAAATAAAAAGTGCCTAAAAAGTCGCCTTAAGTGTTTTTAGACAGGGTATAATGCAGGAGATGGTAGAGTTTATATCAGTAGCCTGGAAACATACCTCGCAGTTAATTCTGATATAAACAAAAACTGATATTTAACAAAAGTTAAACAGCGCCAGAAAAAAAAATGTTGTAAGGGTTAATGAGGCAAGATTCTTCCCTGGCTCATTCGATAGAGCTTGAAATTCTGATATAGAAGACGGTAGAGTTCAGATCAGTCCCATATTCTGGATTGCCAATGGAAGCCGTCTATACCCGTTGTACGGATAGGGGATGTGGTAGAGATAGCGAAATGATAGAGGTGTAACGCAATCTTACTTCTGTACTTAACTCAGGATGATTCAGCGGTTACTCATGCTCTTATATATATATATATATATATATATATATATATATAAGAGCAGAAAAGGAGATAGGAGTATTCTTCACAACCGCATAGGACAAGTCTGGCGTACGCCGCTATCTTCTGGCCATGGTGACCTGTTCGCACAGTGGACGGCTGAGGCCTCTTCTGGTAGAGGCATCGTCGTGGCCGACGATACTGCCGCCGGCGCCAAAACAGATGCATGTCTACAAACAAAAATGCGCGAATAGCAGATCGTTTAGTAGCAGTCGAACGGCCTTGGTAGTGAATGTGACAGCTTGAAGGCGATTGAAGTCGTCACGAAAGTTGACGATGGGTAACGGCTTCTCGATTGTTGAAGACGGAGGGAGTGTTGGCGGAGTACGGCTTGTGGGGGGGGGTTGAAGACAGCGGGAGTAGTGGCGAAGAGCGGCTTGTTGAAGGTTGAAGACAGCGAAGAGGTGGAAGTGAAAGCAGGCTGATACGGACTGAAGGAATACGACGACGAGTTAATGGCTTGACTCCGGATTTTTGATTCCGAGGTACTGCCAGTGTTTTGGCGACCATCTGCGGTAGTCTACGGGGATTATTAGTCATCCCATTGTTTCCTAAGATTGGTGTCATCGTTAGCTATTATTGCTACTTCCACCGCTTTGCGAGTCTACTGGACTATTTCTCCCGGATATTTGACTGGTATGGAAGGGAACTTCGAAATTTTTTTGCTTCCTTGCGTGCACAGACTCCTTTGGTGCTGTTTGCCGCAGTCAGGAATTTGACGCTCATAGCTAGAGTAGTTGGTTGAACAACATTTCCAGCACCTTCTGCCATCTGTTAGTATCTTGCGGCGTCTTGCTTGATCGGTGACCGTTCTGCAAGTCATTGAGTTATGATTACCCCTGTGGTAGAACCGGCACTGACGAGTGACAGAGTACCGTCGTCGCTTGGTGCACTTATCTCTTGATGGGCTGAGCGCAATGCTCTCTCTGTGACCCAGCCTGTTCTCCACGTACGTTTTAGCGGCAATCTCTTTCTTTAAATGAGCTATGAGGTCACCAATTGTTTGGTTCTCTTGCGAATGGCCTGATAGCAGAACTGTTTGACTACATTGTGAGGAAATTTCGCTAAGATGATTTCACACCACATCGGGTCACAATTTCTACGGGCATCATAACCTGCGGACACCCCCTGGTTAATCAGTGTTTGGATCTGATCGAAAACAGACGAGTAGCTGTTCGCAGAACTGTTAGCTGGCTTCAAGCTGATCATTTGTGCACTATATGTGACCTATTTACAGGATGATTACAATACTTGTCTTGTAGAGTTTGAGTAATCCATTCATAGTTTTGGGGCACAAGTTTTATCCCCTTTACTGAGTCTTGTGCCTCTCCTCTTAAGCTTTCCTTGAGCAAGAGTATTTTTTCATAAGATCAAGCTCATTGCTCTTGTGGACAAGAGTCTCGAAAATTGCCCAGAATTCCGAGAAGTCTTCAAAGTTGCCATAGAACTTCGGCAACTTCGCTTGGGGTGGTTTTATCGAACGACATGGTCATGACTCGCTTTCAATTACAGCCTCAGGAACCGAATCCAACGGTATTTGTGAGGGATTACTGTCCTCGGTTTCAATCGGCTCTGTTTGGTCAGCCTTACCTTCCCGCGGAGCAGGACTGCTCGATGATGCGTTTCGTAATATTAGGGCTCTCTGTGAGATGTACCCTAATTTTACGCTCATCGTGTTCCTTACGCACTTGGATTCTTAATGGTGTGCCGTAAGTTTGTAGATCAAATTATCTGCACTAGCTAGCTCTTTATGCCACTGTGACTCATTCTCTATCTGCTCAATTTCTAGCATAATTCTTATTCTTCAGACTTATTCTTACAAATTTTGTACTCCTCTCGAATCTCTTTATAGAGCTTCTCGAGCTTGTCTTTTCCTTGTTCTACCTGCTTTATAAAGGATAAAGGACGGCGTTACTCAATCCCTTCTGGGATGCGCCAGCGCATTCTACTTCTACGGGATGTCGTGGAGGCGACATGAATGCGTATTTGGCCATACAATGACTTGCGGTGGCCAGCCGATGAACAAGTCAGCGCTTTATCCTTCCCAGACAAGTCTGGTACCAATTCACCGACCCCGGAGGGATGGAAGGCTTGGTTGGCCTGGGCGGGAAATCCGAACCAGGAACCTGATATCGGGTGCACGCGACAGTCGCGCTTCCTCCGACTGCGCTACACGCGCCCACCTGCTTTATACTGCTTTGTAAAAGGGCAGTAGTAGACTTACATTTTTCGAAAGTGTTTTCATCCATTAGTGGATATTCTACTCTTACAGTGTACTCTGTGTACGCTACCACAAGATCTTTCAGCGTTGACGCGCTGCTCATGATATGGGTTCTGTGTAAGTGCAATGCCATTTTATGGGAGACTTTTCGTGGGTCTCTCTGAATTAAGAGATGCTGCTCCTAGTGTCTTGGACACTGGGAATTTTTTTCAGTGATAAAAGAAACGTTTCTAGTGCTACATGCACA
Organism: Heligmosomoides polygyrus polygyrus; assembly: GCA_947396885.1. Lineage (NCBI taxonomy): Eukaryota > Metazoa > Nematoda > Chromadorea > Rhabditida > Heligmosomidae > Heligmosomoides > Heligmosomoides polygyrus. Next base: position 37,558,274 of record OX377205.1, on the reverse strand, counting down.
GAAATTTGCTCCGCGTAATTAATATGGGAGGCTTGCAGTCTCTTAATTAGAGGCTGTGATCGTTACTGACCAACTCAAGGTGTGAACCGAAAGTAATTCTCTTAATTAGAGAATGCGACCTGCAATAGATCGACTTGCGGCTCTAGGCGTAGGAACGCGAGAGACTTACGATATGACTTATTCGGCCGATGCACCAAAATATACCCGTTGTACGGATACCGGGAGCGGTAGAGATAGCGAAATGTTAGAGGTGTAACGCAATCCTACTTCTATACATAGCTCACGATGGTTCAGTGGTTAATCATATATATAAATATATATATATATATATATATATATATATTTATATTTATATATATATATATATATATATATATATATATATATATATAGTGTGCATGAATGTGTCCGTGGCTGTGCGGATTGTAACTGTGTCGGCCCGGCCAAAAGCTTGCACTCCGTCGACCGGGAGTACATCGTAAGGCGATTTGAGGCCGCCTCAAAAGTCTCGCCCCGTCCCTTCGGGCAGTCTGGCTGGCTGCCCGGAGTTCTTCGCCTGCACGACAGAGCCCGACTAGCTACCCGTGCGTACTCAAGTCAAAACAGCAGCACTAAAGGGCCTCATTCCCCTGACCCCGAAAGAGCACCCATTTCTGCAGCGATGGGAAGGACGAGTACGGAGAGGCTGCTAAAATCTCAGGGCCTAACCAGGCTGCGCAAATTGAGAAGGACTAGGATGACGATCTGTACTTACAACGCCCGCACGCTTGCATCGGAAGCATCCGTCGAGGACCTGATGATGCAAGCCAGGAAGATCAAGTACGACGTCATCGGACTGACCGAGACGTGAAGACACCACCCCCTACACGCCGCCTACGACTCCGGAGAAGAACTGTTCCTCGGAACATGCGACAGCAGGGGAGTAGGCGGCGTTGGTGTCCTCGTCGACACGCACTTAGCCATGAACATCGATTCGTACGAGTCTCTGACAAGCCGAATCGGACGTCTGCGACTGAAGCGATGTGGTTCCGTGCCAGCTTTGACTGTGTTCGTCGCGTATGCCCAACATCCGACTACGACGACGGAGAGGTCGAAGCCTTCTACGTGGAGCTGGAGAAGTTCTATAAGGAAGATCACGCCTTCTACAAGGTGATCGTCGGCGACTTCAACGCCAAGATCGGACCGCGAAGGTCGCCGGAAGAACTTCACATCGGAACCCTCGCTTTGGAGTGGAACGAGCAAGGTGAAAGGCTGTCTGAGTTTATCATGTCGACCAAGACCATCCATGGAAACTCGCAGTTCCAGAAGCCTCCCTCCCTACGATGGACCTGGGAATCTCCCGGTGGCCAGTTCCACAACGAGATCGACCACATCATCTTCAACCGCAAGTATTGCCTGACCGACGTCTCCGTTGTCCCCAAGTTCTACACGGGATCGGACCACCGCCTCCTTCGCGCAAGGTTCCGCTTTTCGCGTCAAGGAGAGAAGGGCGCGAAGTTCAAGAAGAGGAGCCCCAGAACGACCATCAACTGGGACCTCTACACCTCTCTTGTCGGCCTTTGGGAAGATGCCGTCATGCACAACGTCGATGAGGAGTACGGCCGCTTCGTGCACCATCTCCACGATAGTGCTAAGGAAGCTGAGAGCTTGAAGACCAACAAGAGACGTCTGTCTCCGGAAACTCTCGAGCTGATACGCCAGCGTAGAGCAGCACGAGCGTCAGGCAACTACCAACTGACGTCCGAGCTTGCGAAGCTATGCAGAGAGGCGATAAAGGAGGATCTCAAGGAGAGAAGGGCGGAAGTGTTGGCTGAAGCTGCAGAGGCAGGGTTGAGCATACGCAATGCCCGCCGAGACTTCGCTAACTTCAAGACCAAGATGACCGCTCTCCGACGTCCCGACGGAACCGTCACCTCCTCCAGAAGGACCATAGAGAAGGTCATCCACGACTTCTACTCCGATCTCTTCGATAGCCACGTCCACCTGCCCCCATGCCATCTTCCGCAGGATGGATACGTCGTCCCCTCTGTTCTCCCTTCCGAGATCCGACACGCCATCTCGTCGGTGAAGAAACGTCCAGCACCCGGTCCCGACAGGATCAGACCCGAACACCTGAAGAACCTCCCGCCAGCGCTCATCAACACCCTGGCGCGGCGCTTCACACGTTACTTGTCGGAATGCAAGGTTCCATCTCAGTGGAAGACCAGCAGGACCGTCTTGCTGTACAAGAAGGGAGACGTGCACGACATTGGCAACTATCGCCCGATCTGCCTGCTGTCCGTAGTCTACAAGCTGTTCACTCGAGTTATCCTGAATAGGATCGGCCGAACGCTGGACGAAGGACAGCCATGCGAACAAGCAGGATTTCGGAGAGGATTCAGCACGATCGACCACATACACACCATTACGAGGCTCATCAAAGTGTCGCGAGAGTACAAGCTGCCGCTTTGCCTTACGTTCATCGACCTGAAGAAGGCATTCGACTCCGTCGAGACTGAAGCGGTTATCGAAGCCCTGCTCACTCAGGGCGTTCCTACTCAGTACATCTTCGAGAGCTGTACAGTGGATCCACGACCAAGATCTCACCATTCTACAACGACGTCGTCGTCGACGTGAAGAGAGGGGTTCGGCAAGGGGATACCATATCCCCGAAGCTCTTCAGCGCCACCCTCGAAAACGTCATGCGCGATCTAGAATGGGAAGACATGGGAGTGAAGGTCGACGGCCGGCAACTACATCATCTTCGCTTCGCTAACGACATCGTGCTCATAACACCGAGCATCAGCCAGGCGGAGCGAATGCTGGCCGACTTCGATCGTGTATGTGGGAATGTTGGACTGCAGCTGAATCTTACGAAGACGATGTTCATGAGGAACGGATGGGTTTCTGATGCCCCATCCTCGCTCAACGGAACGAACATCTCCGAATACTCCAGCTATGAGATCTCGGTCGCGAAGTCAACATGGCCAACGACCTAGCACCAGAGCCGAGCAGGAGGAAAAGAGCGGCTTGGGGAGCTTTCAAGAGCGTCGAAGAAGTCGCGAAGAAGACGAAGAACGTCCGACTCCGTGCCCACCTATTCGACTCCACTGTTCTTCCTGCCCTAACATACGCCTCAGAGACCTGGGCTATACGAAAGCAGGATGAACACGCGATCAGCGTCGCGCAGCGTGGAATCGAGAGTACGATGCTCGGAGTGACACGACTCACGCAAGTGAGAGAAGGCCTCCGGAGTTCCGAGCTTCGCCGACGTTCGAAGATCAGAGACGCTGTCGCGTGGGCCAAGTTGTCGAAAATTAGGTGGGCCGGCCACGTAATGCGCTTCGCAGACACCCGCTGGACGAGAGCCGTCACCGACTGGACTCCGAGGAATGTTAAGAGAACATACCAGGGCGCCCACAAACGCGTTGGTCGTGAAAGCCCTGAACGACCGATATGAAGCTCTTCGTGTCCCTCGAGCGAGGAGGATCCATTGAACCACTCTGGCGCGCGACAGGGACGAATGGAGACGCTGCTGGCACTATACCTTTGTCCTTGGGAAAAAATTTCGAATTTCGAATGATCGAATAATATTCGGTTTTCAAAATTTCGAATTTCGAATGATCGAATAATATTCGATTTTCAAAATTTCGAATTTCGAATGATCGAATAATATTCGATTTTCAAAATTTCGAATTTCGAATGATCGAATAATATTCGATTTTCAAAATTTCGAATTTCGAATGATCGAATAATATTCGATTTTCAAAATTTCGAATTTCGAATGATCGAATAATATTCGATTTTCAAAATTTCGAATTTCGAATGATCGAATAATATTCGATTTTCAAAAAGTCGAATTTCGAATAGTCGAATATTCGAATAATCAAATGAACACTATTATTTACTGTCGTCACCCAGTGGTTAACATTTAATTATTTTTTATTACCCACTGTGAAGGAAAAAATGGATGGCTGCTCCATCCATTTCCTTTACGAGACCAAAGGACAATAACAGCGGTATAATGGCAATGAAGCACGCTTTGCTTCCCTAAGAAT
>OX377205.1:37176786-37554037 GCA_947396885.1 Heligmosomoides polygyrus polygyrus | reverse complement strand
CTTAGTCGGAACCTCCTCACATTGTCTTTATCGGCTTTCAAGAAACTGGTTACTGCTGGAGTATCCTCTATGGTTTCCTGAGATAATTGGTTTGTTTATTTTTAATGTATTATGCAACGATAATTGTTCCTTTTTTATGTTTTATCTCGTTTTACTTATAATAGCCTATGTAGTTGTACAGTGACATGTTGAGTTTTCCTTTGTTGACGTTTCTTTCGTCTTATGTTGTTGTTCCTTTTGTGCAAGAAATAACTTGCATCTCCAAATAAATAAATTATTATCTCAGAGTTCTGAAGTCGATGAATTGCTGGAATGTGGCTTCGACGTCTAATTTGGGTTCAAGCTTTGTGTTCACTCCAGGGTACACTTGACGAAATGACACAAGTTATGGCGAAGCCTGCACAGTACATTTAGCGGCTGCGGCAGATGTTCTTTGGACAGTTGTTATGTTTTCTATGAGTTGGCAACCCAAAGTGCACTCAAGCCTTATCGAGCAGCTAAACCTTTAGAGCTCCGATGGCCAAAATCGTGATGAACTTGCTGCTTCGGCAGCTCATTTGCTGCTCGAAGTTGTAGGATATCGCTGTGGGAAAAGCATCTGTGCAGGTATGACCCCTGGCATCCATTTGCAAACTGGCCTGACAAGGCCTTAATCGTTTCTGTGAAGTACTTCATACGAATAGCCAAATCCTAGAGGGATGGAATGAGTGGTTGGCTCGGATGCGGCATCGAACCCGTGTAACCAAAGTCGCATCTTGATGCTGCATTAAACCTGATCATCAGCAGCTAGCGGAAGTTAGCTGAAGCTGCTTAACACTTTGACGTTAGAGTTCAACTATGAGCATGATGTCCATTCAAATTACGGAGATGGACGACTGCAACAAAGGGATCACAGACCGTGAAAGAATTTACGGTTCGCGAACGAAAGCTTCGAAAGTCACAAACTGTGAAAGACTCCAGGAACCACAAATCGCCACTTCGCACATCCTCGAACATCGTGCGTTATATGAGATCTGCTCCATTTTCGGTTTAGATGTGGGCGTTCCCAAGGACATTGGGTTTTAGCAGGTCCTCAGTTATTCTTTTTTCCACGACTTCTGAAACGAGAGGGCATAAAATAGTCGCCTCAGACGACTTCAATGATTTTTCTCACATTTTTTGACTTCCGCATATGCTAAACGTCAAATTTACAATAACTACTGCACCTAAAAACATTTATTGTCGAAGAATACAGGAGCGGGTTTCCGAGATTACGAGATGAACGATCCTGAGGTTCAAATCAGTTTCTTTAAGCCTCAGTTGGTTGGTATCGAGGTTGTAAGCTGTCACAACGATGCTTTGTTGCGATCAAAACTTCTAGCGCCAGGCCTCCGGTCAGAGAGAGGTGCGGGTTCGAGTCCCGCCTGGCGCTAGAAGTTTTGATCGCAACAAAGCATCGTTGATCCTGAGGTTTTTGCTTTTTTGCTTCTGTGGCCATTTTTTGTTTACGCTCATTAACTAGTAGGTTTCTGGACAACAGTGTATCTAGATTGAAGAAAATTGGAAAACTGTGAAGGTCGTCCTAGTTAAATGGACTGCGGATTGAGCCAGAAGAAAAGTAGCTCTGGTCCTCCACTCTAACATTGTCCAAAAACTAAATCTTTGCTATCCACTTTTCCCGGTGCATGATGAAGGTTTTTGGACACGGTAAAAGCATCTCGCGAGCCATGGTCACACAGGCCTTGCTAATTGGTGCTTTACTGCCTCTGCACCTCTCTCTAATTTCCTTCACCTAGATTCGTGATGAGCACCTAGGTCAGAGTCAGATCAGGTCATTTCTGCAGTGTTTAGAAACCAGTCGGGGGAGTGTAAATTGAGGATGCATACCTCGAATAGGAGCGGAAGGAAATTAAACAAGGACATGGCGCCCGTTTCTGCAGTAACGTCGAAACCTTGTAAATCCCGATGATGGGAGATGTTGTGTGCAGCTCGAGCATACATTGCGATTTTGAAATCTCTGCGATGAAATTAAGTAATGATAAGCAGTTAATGGGAATAATTTACCCGCTGGAATTTATCTGAACGCCAGCAAACAAAGAAGATGATGTCTGGCTTTACGAGAATTTGCTTCCTGTTCACGAAGTTTATAATGGCCATATCTTCTTCTTTCTTTCTTCTGCGTTCAATACAACGGGAACTCCGAATGTTGGTCTATCGCAGCGTCCTGTTGCCATGCTCCGCCCGCAGCTCCATGGACATGACCCGTTACTGTCCATCTGCACACGGCAAATGGCTGCATCCATGATAGAAATCTTCATTCCTCTACGCATGTATTCACTGAGTCAATGACACTATGTGTCCTAGCACGTCCACTTGCCGAACTATTCAATACTGATATGGTACAACAGGAGATACACCACATGAACTCTCCACCGCAACACCTCTCAGGAGTCGGAGGAAGCTTCAATTAGGGCGAAAACACAAAGTAAGGACATGACCATAATGAGCTACGAATGCAGAAGGAATTGAGTGATACAGCGAATCTCGACGAAAAACTCGGGAATAAAGTATCCGGAATTGACTAACTCATACGCGTATCGAATCAGGAGATCGGTTCTATCGAAAGCAACATTAGCGAAAATAACAATAAACACACAGCGGGGCAGGCTGAATAGCTGTACCCTCCAGATAAAAAACTAGCCTCACAACACCTCGCCTGTCAGTCTCCAGGTGCTTTAGGCTTAGACCGTAACAACAGTTCCACTATTCTGTAGGTTCCGAGTAATATTCCCTGTGCGAAAAGCTGATCATAAGAAAATCCTGTGCAACAATATATAAGGGCCACTAAGGTGAGTACACATTTCATGCTAAAGATCTGATCGTTTAGCGCCTACTTAGGGGTTATCCTGAAGACGACTAGAAGAACGACACGTCGGGATATTTCTTCGAAATTTCCATTGTGAAAGGATGAGGTTGCATCAAGTTGAACGTCTCTATTGTGCACAGCGTCTCCCGTTTGAAGGCAGCCACTTTCTGAAAAATATTATGATTAATACAGCGAAAATGGGCAGCAGAACAGCAAATAGCGGTGTCTGAGTCAGAAGTGGATTGAATACACCGGCAAACGGAATAAAAGTTCAATGAAACGCTATCTAATAGTAAGCATAGAAACAGATTGCCTTGTAAGGAGGCACCTTTTCCAACGTACAGAATGCAACTGACAAGGAGAGCCTCCATACTTGCGGTGAGCTTTGGCGAGGCAATTTTTAAAGGATGTAGCGTCCCATGTGGGGAGTACAAAACCACGGATAATTTTTTTTCGGAACGCTCTTCTGTGGTCGAAAAACGGCGTGTGAAAACGTGAGCGCGAAGTTGATCACGCCTTGCTGCTACCCTGCCGCACGTGGTAGGTTGATGCAGTGGGTAGCGATGTCGCCTCTCGGGAGCGTCAAGTGGGTCTTATGGTTCGGTGCCCGGTGTCGCATATCTTTTGCACACATCGGGTGGTTATTATTCTGTGCTTGCGTGATCACATGAGTCAATTTGTACACGATTAGAAAGTAAGTTTTAGGAAGTAAATATAGTCCTTTTGTGCTTTCATCCTCCTCCAAGCTATACATTGCCTCCTGGAGAAGCCGTTTCAGAGCATCTCCAACTGAAGTGAAATCATGACCAATCGCTGACAGATGTCGAGCAACGACACGTCCGACGAGTGAAAAAGACATTTTAGAGATAAGTATTTACCAGTATCAGACCAAATTCATGACCTTTTCCCTGAAGGTATGTGTGTGCGTTTATGTGCATTTATGGTATCGTTGCTGATATGATACAGTGGAAATACGATCCATTGAGAGCTAACTCAAATGAAAACACAAAAGGACTATATTTACTCACTAAAAGCACTAATCGTGTGCAAATTGATTCCTGTGATCACGCAAGCACATAATAATAACGAACCGATGTGTGCAAAGAATTTGGCAACACCGGAGACCGAACCATGAAACCCGCTCGGTGCGCTCGAGAGGCGACATCGCCACCCTGCACCAACCTACCACATTCGGCGGGGTGGCAGCAGGGTGTGATGGACTTCGCCTCACGTTTTCACCCGGCTTTTTTCGTCCGCAGAAGAGCATTTCGAAGAAATTAACTGGAGTTTGGACTCCCCACATGGGGCCCTACATCCTGTAAAAGTTGCATCGCAATAGCTCACCGCAACTTTGGAAGCTCTCCTTGTGAGAATCGACTGTATTCTACTATAAATACGTGTGTATTGTCTAAATCTTAATAATGGCAACTACAAAAAGGAATTCTCCACAATACCATTCGAATGCCACTTGTACTACCGATAAAGCAAACAAAAGAATGTACGGAACGACTTATGGCGTAACCTCTAATTGACCACCCAGAAAAACCTTCCACGCTCCTTAAATCCAGGAACTTTAAAATAATGAGGAATCGTACGATGAAGAAGGCAGCTAACAGATTATTAAGACGCCTAGTTCTTATTCTGGAGCATCCACTTTCTCGATTCCCTAACGAATATTTCTACGGTTTTCACATCCACGTTTTTCTCCCTAACACTGAATGACAATAGGTTAGACTAACAATGAGCGACCGATACAACAACACGAACTTTTTTAGGCTGGCTGCCAACAAAGATGCACAGAGAAGATTGGAAGCAAAGTTTAAAAGCACCAGGAAATGTATTATAGTCTCAAACAATGTTCGGCGGCGCGGATGTTCAGCACTCCTTGATATTCACCTCACTAGACTGCGACTCAAAAGGAAGGATTAGCTCATTGGTAGACCTCAGAAGGTATCTGGGCTTAAGGAGCACCTCATTTACCGCCGTATTTGCAAGTTCGTTCTGTGCATTTCCGGTTCCATACTCGAACTCCCATTGAATGTGTCGAGGAGTACAATGTTTTTGAAGAGAAAAAATGAAAGATAAGAGATAGGGGAAGATAGAAGATCGTTAGAGTTCACAAATAAAAATTTATGCGGCATATACGAAAGAGGACCTGTCTAACACGTGCTTTGCCCTTAATACTTCATTGCCCTCAAGATCTGTGCGGGTGGGCTTATAAACTAGGACTGACTATCAATCCTGAAAAATGTTTTGTGCTACACTTTGGGGACGAATATCCTGCTGTCTACACCATCTACGATGCAGTTCTTCCTAAGATTGAAACGGTTAAAGATCTTGGTGCTGTTGTAGATTTTAAACTGGATTTTTCCAGCTATATTGAAGAAGTCACTAGGAGAGCTTACGCTGCGCTTTACTTCGTTTTTCGTAATGTGGACCGATGTACCAGACATTCTAGTGAAACTATATAAGACATATGTTCTCCCACATTTGGAATACTGCTCTGTGGTATGGAATCCACTGCTAAGAAACTTATAGTGAAACTTGAAAACGTCCAAAAAACCTTTACTTGTCTCGTATTCTGTCGTCTTCACCAAGGCGTTTCCCAGAGAAATTTTCCAAATTATGGTGAACGTCTAAAGTTATTCGGTCTATGATCCTTAGTACATAGGAGGACTGTGTCTGATTTAGTATTCTGTTCCAAAGTACTGCGAGGAGAACTCAAACTTCGGGCTAGTCACTACTGGATCTTTAGGCCCTGTGGCCTAAGGTCTAGTGGATTCAATCTACACTACCCAGTAATCGAGAAGAAAAATTACGCACAATTATTTAATTTCGTTCTCTATCGAGAGGCAAGATGGATTAGACACCTTCCAGGTGAGATTTTGAACTCTGAAAACAGCAGTTTCCAAGGAACGATTGAATAAACTCGATATTTTGCAGGCTTTACGAATCTCCGACTTTGCGTAAATGCACTGGAAAGACACGAAAGAGGAGGCATTCGAATGATTTCCTGTTCTGCGTGCAGTTATTGTTTGCGTACTATGTTTAGTTTTAGGTTATAGAACATTATGTTTTAGTGCACCAGTGGTTGTTCTCAAGTATTTTTAGCATTAACATGATTTTTTAAAAGTCGCATTACTTTAAGACTTACCGGCCAGTTGCACTATCTGGAAGATCCTCCTAATTTTTGGTCCTACATAGAGATGGTGGCGTACTGCGACTGGGCTTTTAGTACTGAGCATGTTCACTAGAGCTATTATTCCCCCTTAGCTAGCACACCTAATCGTTCCATCTATTTTTCTTGGCTACCTGTCCTAGTTACCAGTCCCTTGGAGCAGCCAGCGTACGCATGTGTCGAAGCTCTGTTGTCTATTGTAAGGCAATATAGCTAATATATTAGTTTTCTTATGGAATTAAATTATCCTACTTCAGTACACTTCCTACGGCAGCTTATACCTGGCGTTGCTGAATCTTCTAGGCTCACGAGCTGTTTTGAACTTACGTGCTAGGTAATTCGCGTAAGGCGTTCCACAGGGCCACAGGCGTCATGTTCCAGTGTATTCTATAGTCCGCTTGGAATTCTTCGTATAGTATACTATTGAAAGCCTTTTCTATAGGACTGTCTACGGGACATGCTCTTCGTTGGCCCTCGCCGACATACGCGCTGCCCGTAAACGATGGTTTATCTGATTGATTTGAACCAGTAGTCTACAAACTTAAATAAATAAATAAATTTAAATTTAATTAATTAAATAAATAATAGCTGGCCGATGTGGACAGGTAGCCTCGGTGTGAACCTGTATAAGAGTATGCAGCATATTCAAATATTTACAGGGGCATGCTCTTTTCTTTTCTTCCGGCTCAGTTTCAAGTTGCGCCACTTGTTCCCCTAGTTCAATATTGGTTGCCAAAGGGTTGCCCCTGCCGGGTGATCTGTTGTTGTTTTGGTGTTGTCTTTTTTTCATTGCATGGCTTGTTTCGATCTTTTTTCTTGCGTTTTGTGCACGTCTATTTGACATATAAATAAATAAATAAATAAATACAGTAGAGCACTACAATTGGTGTGAGTGCCCAGCAGTGAAATTCGCGCGCGGATTTCCAGCGCTCACCTGCACGTTGCTGATCCTGAGCAGAATCTCCGCGAAGCGAGACGCGCTTTCGGAGCAGTCCTTCAGCTTCGCATCCAAGTGGCGCCGCAGGGAGTCCAGCAGCCGCCGCCGCTTCGCCGCTATCAGCTGCTGGGCCGCTTCGGACAGCGACAGACACTCTGAAACGGCAGCACTACGGGAGCACTCGAGCTGGAGACAAAAGTCGAAGCGGGACTGTGGACGAGGAATTTCCGCGTACGGCTCCATAAGGAGTAACCAACGAGTGGGCCCTGAGAAGGAACACTCGAACGAAGAGGAACACAGGGAAGCCGATTCCCAGAGTCTTATATAGAAAGCAAAAACTTCTTCACTGGCTACAATTACGGATCCAATAACGAGTGCCACACAAGAGCATAGGGAGAACGACCGAGGCCTAAAATGAGGTGTTTTGGAATCTGTACTTGCCAGGATCGTAGAAAAGAATTGCCTGCAGCAGGAGATATTCAATTTTCGTCATCTTCATCCGACGTATCGGGACCAGGATGTTGTTGATGACCGCCACCACTGTTGGTATGAGACCGCTGCGTTCTTTCAACGTATTAGCGGACGGACTCCGGAACCTGCAAAAAACAACTAACTCGAGAGCGGAGAGGAAGACCGTTAGAAAGTTCTTCCGGGGGTCAGATTTATCAACCGCTTACCGGCCGGTAACGATGAGAAGTATCGCCAAATCTACGCATACTGCGATATGCCAACATACGGTGGGTAAATTTGGCGTCCAACTTTCTTTGTCGGTTACTACGTAGGCCACCACGGTGAGATGATCAGGCGGTATGGCTGATGAATCTGGTCCCTGGACTAAGGCAGCACTAAAGCATTGGGCTTTATCTCCGTTGCGTTTTACGAGAGTACAAGTCACGTAAGGTACAGAAATAGTAGGGAAATTGAAGCAGTGCATCCAAGTTGAAATATCCACAGAATTTTTTTCGCAAAAGTTCGATATGTTGCTAAAATTTCCATATGTATCATCTTAAAACCAGGTTTCCACCTTTAGCCTCTATGAACCGTCCACGCTGCTCTCTGCGTTTACCTATTTATTTGCACAGTGTCGTGCGCACAAAAATAGTACATTTAAAAAGGACATAGCACGTTAAAAAATACGTGGTGTTAAAAAAATCAACAAATCAAAACTATCCATCATTGTTACTTTTCATGTTAGCCTAACTCTTAAACGGCAAATAGAAGTCACTTAGAAGAGATAACGTTCTGCTAGAACAAGGGTAAGGAAGCGGGATAGGAATGCTGGGATAGAGGATGTGATAGAGGATGATGGGTAACTGATGAAGAAGAGCAGTGGCCCGCCAACACTGCAAGTCTTGGGAGAAATCGGCGAAGATGGTGTTTGTCATTTAACGATTTTTGCTGTCCCATCTCTATGATTCTTGAGATCACTTTTACGAGCGCAAGAAATAAATAAGTAAATAAGTCTTCTTTTTCAGAATTCTCACTTGCTCAACAACAAGAAATACAGTGCCCTGGCCGGGATATTTGTAGACCGGCTGATGGGGAATATAGAATCTCTGAATGACCTCTTAGAACATCGGACCAATCTTTAACTCGCAACTGAATATCTCGTGATGCCGCACTTCGGAGAGATAAAAGGTCGCTAGGATCACGTACCCGCTGAGGCCGTCCGGAAAGACGATGCGGTCCGTGTACTTCTCAGGCGTGTTGAACGCCTCCGCCAGCACGAGGTTGGAGAACGACGAGTGCACGATGACACGCATCTGATCGTCGAGCGCGAGGCGGCTGAACATCTAAATCAAGCACTTCGCCTCGGAATCAGAAGAGCTGGATTTCCACTAAAGGCGCTACGACAGCAGCTCAAATGTTACCTCGAACGATTTTGCCCATTCCACTAGGACCGACAAGATTTTGGCGCGCCAGTACGAGAAATTAGTAGACATTCCTATCGGCATTGGGTTAGTTGCATACTGGAAAAAAGCTATAAGCCCCGGATTGTAAATAGATCATCAACACATGCTGTGTCGTAACAGCGCTGGAACATAACGAAAATTTTCCTCCAGAGAAAAGCCGAAGCATGAGGCATAAGCATCCGGTTTTGGATGCGAGTCTTGAATTGAGATCTCATGATCAGAGTCCCCTGTTTATCACAGATCTCCACACTGATCCCCACGAGAAATTTCCACTTTTTAGCCTGGAATTCTCAAAATTGAACGGGGACATTTCGAACAACCCCTGCGAACAGCTTCAGATTCAGAGGTAGTTATATCTGCAGTTATTGAATGCGTACCTTTTCTACATCATCGAAAGCTTTGTATCCACTTCCTAATGCTTCCCTTAAAGAGGTGTGGATGGGCATAACGGAAGACGACAACAAAATCTGATATCTGAAACAGGCACGAATAAGATCAGACAACTGCATAATCGTTGACGATTTCATATAGTTTATTGATACATCAGAAGGAAAGCCAGAGCGATCTTTCCTTTCTAGGAATGGTTTAGCTTACTCAACTTTTGCCACAAGTACACCCAAATTCAGTTCGGTTTCCCATTTTCTCTTTTACGTGCTACCACATTGACATGTAATAAAGCAATATCTAAAGCGTCTATCTATCTCCAAAGCAATATCTACTGTGTTTAGTCCTAATGATAAGCACAAGCGTGAAATCGCTGAAAGCTCTGGATAACACGGTTGTGATTACACTCCGGTCGCCGTAAGGAGCAAGGTCTTCAATTTGCAGACTCCTGCTTTCCGTAGGAGACTATATGATTTAATTGCAATGAATAAGTTGATTAATGGTCTGTTGGGCCTTCACTTCCGAAGTTTCTATTCTGTATCGCCTTCTAGCACTACATACCTAGAGGTGGTCGAACTAACATACATATAACTACCAATAGCTAAAAGAAATGTAAGATCGGCCATTTTTCAACATCGGGGTAGCTCTGAGTTTCTGAAGTGTTCAGAGAAAATCACTAGGCCAAGTTCACTGAGGCAATACAAAAGGAAGCTCCAGGACGCTCTTAATGGCTTACCAAATTATTCGTGGTTGTTCATGCAGCATCTAGTTATCACTAATTGTGTTCTCTGATTCACTATCTTGTTCTCTTTTGTTGCTGTTGTTCTGTTGTTTTAACCCTGGATGACTGTTCACAAAACAAATAAATATCTGCTGCTTTTCTACTGCTATCGTACGTATCGAAGACCTGGACACTACAGTAAAGGAAGACGAGTACTCGAGTAGTGTGGCGCAACTAGGCATCGAAAGGGCTATCTCAGAGTGTCATGTTAATGCAAGTGAAAGAAGGCCTTCAAAATACAGAGCTTCGCCAACGTTCGAGAACCAGAGACGCTGTAGCATGGGCCATGTGGTCGAAAATTGGCTCGCCATGGCTGTTTATAGTCAGCGACGGCGTTGAAAGAGAACGCACATCTATGTGAACAGTCCTGCCTTGAACAAAAGAGCTGAGTCTGCTACACCAAAACGAAAAGGCTACAATTCAGACATGGGTGCATAACACCTCATTATCGGACAACCAGTGTTCAAATCGCGCTGTTTTGTTAGAAGCGTCTTTATAAAATAGGTAATATGACGTAATTACCGCAGCAAGAAGGCTCTTATGTTTGCGTAGATGAAATTTGATAAAATGACTTCAAGAGGAATACGGTGAGCAGAATGCCTGCAGGCGATCGCCTTACCAGCAAATGTTAACACTGATCTTTCACGAACAAAAAACAGCAGTGGCAATTTTAGACATAAAAGCGACTCACTTTGCTTCCTTATCAATAAGCAATTCTATAAGCGGATCGGTGATTTCGACTTCGTTGAGTTCGTCACCGTGGTCTGCATCGCGACGCGTTTTCCTCTTCCGTCGACGCTCCACGTTCAGCTCTGCAACACGCTTTCAGTGACGCCGCTCAGGAGTTCTACGTCTTCTGCTCCGCATCGCAAAAAGAGATGCTCCGCACTGTAGCGAGCCTCTTTCGCTCAGCAACCTTCATGAACCCACCACTTCGATCCATCCCGACCCTGATGCATTTCTTGAAGCGGCAATGCCGACAGGAGCACCGCATGTTCTTATCGATGATGCAGTCGCCGTTGTTCTTGCAGGAATAGGTTCGGTTCTGAAATTAGGGTTGATATGAGAGAAGAGCATTGGCCATGGCAAATCTCACAACAGCAAACACTGCCGGCACACTTCCTCTCATGGATGTCACAGGGAACTCTACTAAAAGCCTCCAACATCTGGGAACGAGACCGCATTTCGGTGTGCAGCAGAGATCAAGAAGACACAAGCAACGCTACCTCGAGGACAACTCTTCGAAAGAACGTCTTGCAGCCGTTGCATGCGGCAACAGCGTAGTGGATTCCCGACGCTGCATCCCCGCAGACTACGCAGGGATCTCCTGAATAAGAGAACACTTTGAATTGGCATAAAAACACAGAACGCGAGGACAAATAGAAGTGATGGACTGCACACTCAAGACAACTGCTACAATTATTGGATTCTCTCTTTAGGGCGAGATAAAGGAAGATTCGCGAGCACGAGCTGTGCAGCTATGCAGCCATTACCACCCTGCAAAAGGAAAAGCATGTGGTGCAATCTGAGAGTGCGAAAGTTTGCGCCTCGTTTTGATCTCGATCAGACGAACGAATTTGCAAGTAGTCAAAGATTAAGAACGTTCAACCGGGCGTATGTGTGAAAAGTCGAGAACGACTCCTGAAAAAAAAACTTCAGATGCAAATGCTTTCAACATGTCATCGGAACAATTTCTGAAGAGCGAACCCATTGTTAGCACCTATACATGAAGTGGAGGTACTGCTGTTACAAAAAACTCAGAAACTAATCCAGTTGTTGGAGAAAAAAGAATTCGAATTATAATTGGGATGAACGAATTCCCCAGCTTGATTATGCAAATCGCTCGAAAAACTACGTATCCGCATTCAAGATGAAGCGCAAATAGAAGAACAGCGCATACTAGGAACGATTCTGAATACCCAGAACATTACATGATGCTTAACGTCACTCCGTCACTCGTTAACGTAAGTGGGCATGCACAGAGAATGCCATAACTGCACGTTAGCACATTCGGTACCTGTAACAGTCCAGACTTGCAGACTGAACCAAAGCGGCATGAAACCATATGTGTACATATGTGTACACATTCACGACTCACAGGACACTTCAGACCGAACTGATTACTTTTCAAACTCATCCTTCAAAGTCAACACAGACATCGTCCAAATTAAACCAAACATCCACTAAAAAGGTAAAGATGAATTTTCGATTTCAGAAGTTCATCTGGGTTTCACTCAAAATCACTTTCGCGGCTGCGTGCTCCAGGAAAAGTTTTTAGTATATTACCAACAGAACTTTCTACACTTTTCGGGAGCACCCTGCGTAGGCGAACAGCAGTTCTTCAAAGAAAGTCAGTGCCCACTTCTCAAAAAAGTTGGGACTTCGTTAAAATGTGTCTGTTTTGAAATCAAGAGCTCCGCTCTGATTTGAAGTTGCACCGGGAAATATCCAATTTGGCATGAAAATGGCAGGGCTTCCTTGCCCTTTTACAGGGACAGCCACTGATCGACGTTCTGTGGTCAGAGCCCTCGATTGTTTAATGAAAGGATCTTGAGGTGTGCAGTTTTCCGTAATCAGCAGCGAAAAGCTACCAAAAAGCATGCTGCCACAGCAGCGATGATGTCAGCTCCTCCTGCTGGAAAGCCTCTGCTCCAACTCAAGAGGACGAGGACAAGACAACGCTAACAAACCTGGCGTGAATCGCTTCGATGAGTCGTGTCGCGAGTGCATATTGTGGGAGTGTCGCGTGTCGTTCGAGTTGACATTACACTGGCCAGCGTCGTCGTCATCTCTCATATGCATAACCTGAAATCTCTCAATATGCAATCGAGTTTACAGCGACAGTAACGAAACAGAGCGGTGCGGGCGGGCAGACATCGAAGGTTTAGAAGGTTTCAAAGCAGTCGACAGTCTCTAAACAGAGGCACCTTGGGAACAATGACACAAGCGATCGAAACACGCAAAGTACGCGCTTAGGCCACATTCTCAAAGGCCCAAATTTCTTCCTACACTGCGTTCTGAAAGGCGAAAGGTCCACAGAAATGAGACTAATCCCGAGGCGGATAATTGGGAGCGGGCACAAGATGCGGAACTGCACGCCACTAGCATAATGGAATTGGTAGGGTGCTGACCAGCCGCAAGCAACGCATACAAATGTGCACATAGCACAGTTGCTAGGAGGCGCCGATATCGTGCGTATAGCTTGAGGATTCCAAGTTCTGCTCGCGTCGGGGAGCCTTCCGCACGCTAAGGCTGGCGCCTCCTCCCACTGCGCTATAAACGCCACACAACTTAAATCAGATCCAACTAGTTGCACCTGGCACATTCTAGCGACGTTATTCACAACGCTGCTACTTGCATCCGCCATTTGACCCCACAAGTTCGGAGAACAGGAATCTGAAAAATAGACCTCAGTTTCGGAGCGGAATTTCGGTTACTTCTAATAGAGATAGTTGCTCGAAGCCGACGACGTAGTTCAAAATGTCGTGTCTCACGATTTCCCTACTTTTTGCAGAGCTCTTGCTGCTCTGCAACAAAAACGGAGATGGCAAGAATCTCACAAATGCATGGTGTCGAGCGGAGGGTAAAACGAGTGTCAACGAGTCATTCTCCACCACTAAGATGTGCCAGTAGCAGCATGTGTTAGGATGTCCCACATGGAGTGTCGCTTCAGATGGAAAAGTTAAATTCATACAAAGCAATTAGAACCAAACTTAATTTGGTAATGTATATCTCACAAACAACTTTTGTCCAACATACACGCAAAGATTGGATCCCGCCTTTAAAGAAAAGAGCTGGCCGCGAATCGAGGAAGTTGGTCACCCAAATCCAGATTTCGTCGTTGTCGGCGAACTTCTACCCAGCCAAGGCGTGCTGCATCGAGCGGAATATGTGGTAGTCGGATGGGGCAATATCAGGGCTGTACGGCGGATACGACAAAACGGTCACACCAAGTTTCTCGATTTTGTACTGAACGACTTTTGCGGCCTGAGTCGTCGCATCATCATTCAACAAGTTGGTAGAGGACGTGTCAACTCGATTTGGATTTAAACCTGGGGTAGGATTTGGAGTAGGATTCGGAGCAGACAAGCTCCACTGCAAGCTCCGGCTCGATATTGTCGCATCCGCTCCAACGGCAGTCCGTGAAAGGTCACTATCCAGGACAGGCGCCTGCCTCCCATGCTCTTCGTCTTCAAGACTTTCGTCGCCGCCGGCAAGACGTAGAAACCACCGCTCGCATTGTCTTTTGAAAACGACATCTTCGCTAAGTGCAGCTACCAATGAACGATGAGATTCCGCAGCGGATTTCTTCAATTTGAACTCGTAGAGACGCGTGCACAATCATTTTCTGGTCCACTGTAGTCTGAAGGCTATAATTTCTGAAACCGATGAGGGAATTATGTAGGAAAATTAGGAAATGTAGAAGATGAAACGCCGCGAAAAAATAAATCTAAGTGAGCTCACAACCGATGCGAATAACTGTGAAAAGAAGGCCACAATATATGCGACATTCCGTGTGGGACAACCCAATATTTCGTTTCCACGCTCTACGGATTTCCGAGCCAAACTCGTTAGAAGCCGCAAAATTTCTGAGAAAATAGGAACAGAAGCCTTCCTTACGACGACTGAAGTCAAACGTCTGCTAGTGAGGGTCATATCGAATGCATGGAAAAACGGGCAGTCAGTAGCAGAAAGGGCATAAAAATTAAGAGAATAGTGGCCTACGTGAGAACTCTGCCGGTGCAGCTCAAATAAAATGAGACCGCGCATAGCCCCGGTATTGCCCTTGCTCTTCGCAAGTCTTCAGACATCAATTCTTAAGCACTACAGTGGAGATCTGCTCACAACAGTGAGAGTCTGACCAGGCTGTGAAACCTGCATTGGAGCAGAACGTTACAGAGTCACAGAGTCGTTAATGTGGACTTCAGGGATTTGGACTGAATGAGTTCAGCAGCATTGACAACTACAACTACGGAGATCAAAAATTTAGCAAAATAAAAAGTCACAGAGACTAAGACGCAGAGAACACCCCGTTCCTAGGAAGCGTAGCGAGAGTGGTAAATTCTACCATAATACAATTATCTGAGCAAGTTTGCCTTACGACCAATTACGTTAAACCGCTAGGAAATACAGTAGCGGAAACCTCCAAGACAATCAGTAAAATGAATAGGTAGCGATGACGAGACGTTTGTCTTTCGATGGCAGCTAAATCAAGGAGAGAAAACAATTGTGGTGTATGGCATATTCAAAAGCGAACAAAAATGAAAACTATTAACAACAAAGCTAGATCGCTCAAAAAAGACTGGTTCGCCATGCAGCCTTGATGGACACGAAAGTACTCGAATAAACAAAACACAAAAATACAGAAGAGAAGTGAAATGCAATAACAATAAAATGCACAGGAAACAACAAAACTCTGTTGGAGGGAGCGTTTCTCCCTAAAACGTTAACTGGAATCTCGCTCCAGATATGAAGGGCCGAGTGTGACAACTTGCGCGCGTCTTATTTTTAATAATCTTAAATTGTATTTGAATCAAATCTCGTTTTTACAGAAGAGCGGGCTCCCTTGTGTACAGCTAAGGCTAGGGTGCGTCTGAAGTTAAAGTATGCGGAGCGAAGCAGATGAAGGAAGCACAAAATCTAGATTGCCAGAGCCTCCGCTAGCTTTTACTATTGCAAAGGACTCCTAAAATTGTCGTTCTGAATTATGAGTGAACGCTCTAAATGAGGATCACTTTGGCACATAGGGGGCTAATAAAGATGTTGCCCTACACAACACAAGCCACTCGATGACCAACGAGAGGACAATTAAAAATTGCTCTCCCATTTGTCGTTGAGGACAAATGAAACCAAAGATAAAGGCATCAAAGGAGTTGCATAGAGAATTTTAACCTGCAGGAAACAACAATAGCTCCAAGAATGATAAGATACAGGGATAATCCACCATTTCCATTACTTATAATGAGGGTGAGTAGAACCCTTGGCAGTCGGTGGCTCCTACATACCCTCATCTTCAGTCTGCCCAGAACAAGTCTGCTCGATACCTGCCCAGAACAACTAAGCCCTCTTTTTCTCCGAACTCATAGTAGAGTCTGTGAGGGACAAAGTGCCACGTGCGCCAGACTGCCACGGAAAGTAGTAGCATACGACAAATGCGGGTTCCAAGCATCTACATGACAATCCCTGGAAGTAGAAGCTACGAACCCTATAACAAAAAGGAATTGCATAAAGCCAACATATATCCTTTACAGCCATAATTCACCCATGCTACTGGAAATCCCCTGGTCAGAACAAAACACCAGAAAATTCATCAGAAGCGATCAGATTCTGAAAAGGTGGCGTGAGGCACAAATGGAAAAACTGACTAGCCATGAGTAGTCGATAAACCATAAAAAGGAGTAAGAAGTGGGCTTGAAGGATTCCTGTGCAGCGAAGATCACAAAGAAAACAGTTGTGCACACTCATCGCTAGCCGAAGTGCGATTGATTTGATGGCTTTGCTTCCGCGTTCTTTCTCACCTCTTCGAAGTAATTCATCCTTCGCAGGGCCTTCCGGTTCCACTTCCAAACCAGTTTTAGCATGAGTTTTTGTTTTAACGTTAGAAGTGCAGATAAAGCGCTCAGCCATGTGATAATACCATTGCAGGTGCCTCTTGATCCGAAATCAAGGTGAAGAATGCTACCGCCGCATTGCGCTAACTACCAAACACAAAAGTCGAAAGAATGGCGTGAGTGCAAGTGCTAATAGTCACGAAGGTACAATGGAGTCAAGACTAAGGAGATAAAGGATAAAGGACGAGGTTAATCGATCCCTTTTGGGATGCGCCACGCACTCTACTTCTACGAAATGTCGTGGAGGCGATTTGAAAACGTATTTGGTCTGCTTAATAACTTGCGCCGGCCAGCCGATGGGCAAGTCAGCGCTTTATCCATCCCATACAAATGTGGTAACATTTCCCCGATTCCGGAGGGATGGAAGGTTTGGTTGGCCTCGGCGAAAAATCCGAGCCGAGAACCTGAGCTGGTGCATACAACAGCCGCCACCTCCTCCGACTGCGCCCCGCGCACACAAGTCAAGCCTACGTTCAAGTACTTCACAGTACTTCGCGGAAGTGAAGACAGTCAATAAAAAATGGGTTCTACGATAGCTAACAGCACGCTTCAGTTAAACGAATTTGATGGGCGCGTGTTGCGCAGAGGAGGAATAGGCAGTACTGTGAAACTTTCCTCTCTTCGGGTAGCCGATGAATTGCCACCAGACTTGTATAAAATTTTCACCTAGTATCCATACTATGTAACCGGACTCATTCAAATGTGTAAAGGATGTCCTGTAGATGTGTAGGGTTGTACAAGGATAAAAAATAGAGGTCTGCTCTGCGTTACTTAATACTTGTTTGGGATGCGCCGCCATTTCTGGTTCCACGGGATGAAACCGAATCAGCTTGAATACGTACAATACAGCTCAAATTCTTTGCAAAAAAAGACGCCTTGCGACGGATTAATCCGTCACAAAGCGTCGCATTGCCATAACTCTTCTCAAATTATTTGTTTGAAATCTAATTAACACCATTAGAAGCCCCGTCTCATTTTCAATACAACGATCTAAACATCATCTAAAACGATTGCACAGTGACCTAGTTATGAAGCTTTTGCTTCCTCGGCTCCGTTAATTGATTTACGACTCCTCCGAGATCCCCAGTGGCATGTCCTTAGGCTTTTCGTTGACGAGGTTCATCGAAACTCAGAAATCCTCTATTGT
The DNA here is from genome assembly GCA_947396885.1 of Heligmosomoides polygyrus polygyrus. NCBI lineage: Eukaryota > Metazoa > Nematoda > Chromadorea > Rhabditida > Heligmosomidae > Heligmosomoides > Heligmosomoides polygyrus. Next base: position 37,536,241 of record OX377205.1, on the reverse strand, counting down.
TTCAGTAGATCTGTGTTTGTTACGCATCAAGCGTCATTGTGGTACTAAATAGTGCCAAGTCTGAATAACATAGGGCCGATTTCAGAAAAGCACAAACGGACAGAAACCTAAGAATCAGTTAAGAATTACCCAACTAGTAGCCTATTACATAAGACAGTATTCTACTACTTTATTATGTGAACGATGGTCTTTATAAAACGTGTAAAAATGGCTTTGAGAAATGGAGAGAAATGGCTAGATTTTCTTTTTTCCAACAAGGGATTGGTCCAAGCTCAATATGCGGCGTAGGATTTCTCCTATCTTTGAACTTCGGTTGCTCCTATACAGGATAAGTACGAAAGCCGTGTTTTTTTCTTGTGGTCTACAGTAGACCACAAGCATATTCGAATCTAGAAAGAACGAAAAGATTGTGGCCGTTCAAAGTAGATTTCTATGCAGCCGAAGTTTGACGAAAACAACAGAAAATTTCGTTTCAGCCGCTTACCTCTTTATGGATGAGTTTATTCGAAAATTCAACTGGAGAGCATTTCTCAGCTCGTTGCGAGCTTTCCACAGATGTAATATTGTCCGTATTCAGACTGAAAACCATTTTCACCTCTTCGGCCGCCGAAGCAAGATTGGGGCTGCGCTTCGGCACGAGTGCGGACACGGCGGCGGGCCGCTCGCTGCCACTGCGACCTCCCGCGGCACTCCACACGAAGTGTGAATACTGTACATAGGCGATATACGACTTGTACAGAAAGTAATGCCAGCTTTTCACGTCCATGTACAAAGTGCAGTATCTCAGCTAACCAACCAACAAAGAAAGATGAAGCAGTTTTATACAGCGTAAAAAGCGATGGACGCCACAGTCTGTCGACTGCGATAAATATGGCTGGGTATTCCTCTTTACTGAGCAGTCAGAGTAATGGAAACTATGCGCTTTTTGTGAACTGATGAAATCCAAAGTGACCGTTGATAACCGGACAACTGGAAGAGTTGAAAGAACACTGGCTGGCAGCAGGAAGGTTCATAGAAAGTGAAGAACGAACCGCAATGCAGGACCGCAGTTCATTCAAATCTTGCTGGGCCGTTTGTCACATGTGTGCTCGCACGTTGTCGTAAGGAAGTGTTGAACTTCTTCAACGGGTACGTGTAGGACACACTGGCTGCAGCGTAACATAAGATCTGTCGGTAATCTGAAGCACTTAAGCAGATTGTAGCCAATGTCCTTTAGACAGACATTTTAGGTAGATCCCTGCTTCCAAACTGCTTCCCAGTTTCTTTTCGATTCGACCACTCAACTCGTTAACTCAACATTCACGACACATGCCAGATGCACTTCACTTATGTTGTGCACAAAGGACGCACGTGAGACTTTGGAAAGAAATCAAAAGGAGGAAGACCATTCAACTCTTGCGCATCATGTGCTACAGCAAATTCTCAACCCTCCTTCAACCCATTAGAGGCTCTGAAACGACTTTTACAACTTCCCTGAACCGCTTCATTTCTCTCCATCTGCAAAACCCAATGTGCACAAACCCTCGATTTCAGTTTGGGCACTTACTTATTCTGGCCAACACCAATAGATATAGATAAAAATAAAAATAGATAAGGCAACTATTCTTAGATCTATTGTAAGGATATATTCCTAGATCTGGGAAGGTCTTAGATAGCGATCGACTCCCAGCAAAAAAGACGACAGAAAATGAGACTGAGGATAGGGAGGCAAGTTGTAGCAAGCTTGACATTGGCCCAAATACAGCAGCTAGTAAGGTGATGACAGATGCCTCACAACACTTCTACGAGCAGGTAGAATTTGCAGCACTTCTACGGGCGGGCTCCATCTTTCGAAGGCCTGTCATCCCTCTGCGATCCGTCAGTTGGTATCAGACCTATCTGGAAACTCTGACTTGTCCATGTGTTCGCCATCACTAGCCATCTTATAGGCAAATAGGTGTACAAGCTGCTTCTAAGATATCCTGAAGTTGAGTGCACGGTGCCCGTCGCAAAGGGATTGATTAAAGCCGTACTTTATCCATTGTCCTTCTGCTGTTTCGATCTCCCCATTTCTAATTTTATGTCCGGGATTGCTAAAAACTAAGAATTTGAAGAAAAACAGAATCATACATGAAACTACACGAATTAACTAACACATTAATATTCGCTATGTTACACGAAGCCGACGGAACTGAACTGCCAAAAACAAAGCAGAATTCCAAACTGAAAACGTGCACTGCCTTTCATACAGCTTAATAGAAGGTGAGGCCATAAACACACACAAGACAAAGGGATTAGTGAATTCTCACCCCTATTCTTCCATCGAATTTGGAGAATCTAAAAATTTGTAAACTTCTTTAGGTTGGCATACCGTGGTACTAGACGGACGTGAGTGATGAAGGGCTTCTGTTTATAAATTATATAAATCAGTGGGAAGCACACAACGATAGAGGAGTGGATGTGTTAATAAGGCACAGCGTTGAGATCTGTTGACGTTACGCCTTGCTATTTCAGCACACCATGACGTTTACGTGACTGAAGAAGAGACATTTCATCAGCGCTTCTGGTGCAGAAAACTAACCTTGAATCCCTGAACCAAATGCTGTGGCTCAAGCTTCACCGAAAAATGGGTTTCTTGTTTTAGACTAGTCTCAAGGAAGAGACAATGTTGTATTTTGGATAGCACTACACAACCACAATCAATCGTTCTACATTACTCTGTACCCGAAGCCACCGAATCAGAAATATAATAGAATGCGTAATGAATATAGATGATCCACTAATCAGGCGCAGCTGTTGCCTCTCCGTTGTCGTGTCGTGAAATGATTGAGAACACATTTATTATTTATTTTATTTATTAAAACGTAATTCCCTCTTAAAGGAGAAATAACTTAATTACACTATTTTTTTATTCTTATCGTAGCAACGAAAATCTGTTCAAGATCGAGACTAGACGAAACTGTTGCCTATACCGTGAAGCTCAAGAAAGAAAGGCGGAAACGGAGCTACCGAGATCTACAATTCATTGTTTGCGTATAAGTTGTATGTACACCATGAGTCAGGTGAAAATTGAGATATGGTGAACAGGTGCATGAACAGTTCCAACCGATCGAACTGCAAAAGTTATCTCTTTTTGCACTTGGCATTTTATCCGAAAAGTCCCCCGTAGCTACACAAAAGAGTATTATGTGTCGTTACGATAGCAAAATGGATGGGATAAAGACTCAGAGAGGAATGGTTGCAGAGAACTGAGTCTAGAAGTAAATTAGAAGACCAAATGAGCACATCATAGACAGACAGAAATGTCGCCAAGCAGCGAAGGAAAGACAGTCCTACAATCGCTGGGAGATAAAGCATACACGTAACGATAATTAGTAGTGAACGCGTACTGAAAATCGAGGAGGAGTCAAAGCAAGCTCCCGTAGAAGTTCTGCCACACAGGGCAACTCGGATGGTTTCAGCAGATCGATTGCTTTGTTCTGCTATTGTTCATATATAGATGGCGACCACATCAAACAGTCAACGAGAAAAAAAGATGAGCCCAGTGGTGGAGAGAAAGTTCCGACCGTCCGAAACTACATGTCGCCGCATATTCTACCGCAGTTTTAGAAGTGGCCCTCTCAAACCACTAGCATCCATTTGTCATGAGGAGACACAACCAGACGTAGTACACACTTCTAGTTCTTGGCACAAGTCTCTTAAAATGAGCTCTTTACACCTCTTCCAATGTATCAATGAAGCAGTCACGCATACAACTTCGACAGGACAAAAATGGATAGAGGGCGTTAGTCAATCCATTTTAAAGTACGCCACTCAATCTACTTCTACGGGATGTCGTGCAGGCAATTTAGGTGCGTGTTTGACCTATACAATGACTTACAGTGGCCAGTAAATGAACAAATCAGTGCTTTTCAATGCCCCAGTCGAGTCTGATACTAGTTCTAGGATCCTGGAAGAATGAAAGGCTCGACCGGCTTGGGCGGAAAATCCGAACCACGAGCCTGGAACCTGGTGCACGCGACAGCTGGCCGCCTTCGCCGACTACGCTCCAAGCTCGTTAAATGAAGAAAACCAGCACCCAGCCCAGTTGAACCCCAGCTCGAAGTTCCAAGACTAATGCAACAATGGGCTCAAGGGTAGAACAGTCGTGCTCTCAACGTCACCCCATGCCACAAATCTTCAGAGCACTTTCGGCCCTGAAACGGAATCCTGAATACGACCAAGTAAGCGTCTTGTCCTTTTCAAAATCACGTTCTCCCAACTAATGGGTTGAAGAAGACTCTCGTTGTTATGCTCTGGATGGCCGCCACAGGAAAATTTCCTTAGGCAAGCCATACTCCTCAAGGCTAGAAACAGAAGATACTTGAGATAATGTTCGAGACAAAAGAATCAGCGTAGCGCTAAATAATCTTTCTAAAACAGACAAGACCACAACCGATGCGGATAGGGACAATTGAGGAAACCGACATGAGTTACTCCGACCATTGCAGCGGACGACTGTTTTGCGCCGCGCACAATGTGCCATTGTATTTAATAACCCTTGGGAGCGTAGTGGCGCAGGCTGAAGAGGGGCTGTCGTGCGCATCCTGAATCGAGGTTCTTGGTTAGGGTTTCCCGCCGAGGACAATCAAGCCTTCCATCCCATCGGAGTTGGTGAAGGAAGTATACACATGCAAGACACCGACTTGACATCGATTGGTCACCATAATTCATTGTCTAAGCCAATCGCGCGATCGGATTGCCTCCACGGGATAGAAGTAGAATGCACGGCCTATCAAGAGACTGGAGAAAATTAAGAGGTCGCTATATTTCTGTCGACATTTACTCCTTCGTTTAACAAACACGTTCACTGACGCTTTAGAACATTAACATGCAGTACAGATGGAGAACCTGCGAAGAAGCAAAACAGATTCATTAAGCAATTATAATAAGAAGAACGACGGCCGCATTTCTGCAAAACGACAGGGTAGTCAAGGATAGCGAAATTGTAAAAGAAATGATAAAGGAGGAGGGAGGGGGCGGGGTGGTTCATGATGTTCCCACATAAATTCTATGAAGTTTTGATCGTGCAAAAAACCTAATGACCACAGATTATTAGATCAGCTGAAACTAGCAAAAAAATCACTTCAGGCACAGAAATATACTGAAGAGCGTCATACTGAGTTCAGGTGAAAGTCGAGCGCGGAGAGTGAGTAAAAAAAATGTAATCTTGATTTTTGACTGCTTTCGTGAGCTTAGGAAATGACGATGTCAAAAGTCGGAGACAGTACATCTGAAATCTAGGTACATTTTACGGTACTCAGAAGACGCACAGCTGTCATATACCAGGAGCGGCAAATTTCCTCAATCATATCGAGTACTCATATCGTCGTCACACGTCCGCATCCCGATTAATTGCCCCTATACTTCTTGAACGTGTCCACCCCTTCGAAGAAGATGAATGGGCAGCGCAGCGCTAAAAGCCGCTGAGGACGCTGACTCGACGGAGTGGAAGCATGGGAGTGGGCGAGAAGGGGCGGCCAATTATAATGTTATCACCAGGCCCGACTACCTTCATGAGAGATGTGCAACACGAGCAAGCCGCTGCTCCTTGGCAGCATCAGCCGGGCAATGAGTTAATTGGCGCCCAGCGAGCGCGCCTCTAATGCAGGGGAGAAAATGAATCCGACAGGGATGGCAGGGGGGTCAGCATTCCGAGAACTCTCCTCGTCGGGGTCTCTAACCAGCGCTACCATTTCATTCGACTTCAGTGTTCTACGCACTATCGATTCTATCCAAACACCGATGTGGAACACAAATGTCTATCAGGGAACCAATAAACAGGTAAAAAGGGAATTCGACATCAATCATCATCACGCCGCGCCGCGCCACGCCTTTGCTTTTATTTGATGCTAAATCTGGAAGCATCAAGATGAAGTCACGACTGCCCAACGGGGTTCAACTTTGCAAACATCTGTGAACTCGGGAGTTTGCGAGACATGGCCAAGAAACTTCATAGGAAAAGAGCGAACGAATGTGTGTAACACAGCGACTAGAATACCAACATACATCAAGTATTCAGAAGCTGACAAAGAACAAGAAAAGGAAGAGAAGGGAGAGATGAACTCTGCACCTCAACCATGTAAGGAAATAAAGAAAGAGGGGGGAGAGAGAGAAACGAAACCAGGTAGACCAAGAGGCAATGAGACAGGTGGTCCAGCAGAGGGTAGCAGACCTCACCCGTGTGGCGACTCGCTTACTTTAGACCTTAAACTGCTGTCGCAAAGCTGTAACAACGTTTGGTTGTGAGCAAAACTCTAGCGCCTGGCTAGACTCGAACCCCTGCATTTAGAACAATGTGCTACGCCATTACGCTACCGATCGCAACCAAACATCGTTGTAACAATTCATTGGCATTACTTCGAACAGTTCGAATTATTCTGTTTTAGATACAGAGTACTCCAGCTAAATCCGGCTTCAATAATGGATAAGAAGTAAGTGAACGACTACATAAAACACTATAATTCAAAAAGAATAGAAATATAAAATCCGTCAAGTATAGGAATAGTAATATCGTCGGAGAAGAAGCATAGACTAAGAAAATAATAAAATGGATAAAGGATAAAGGATAAAGGACGGCGTTACTCAATCCTCTCTGGGATGCGCCAGCGCATTCTACTTCTACGGGATGTTGTGGAGGCGACACGAATGCGTATTTGGCCATACAATGACTTGCGGTGGCCAGCCGATGAACAGGTCAGCGCTTTACCCTTCCCAGACACTTCTGGTACCAATTCACCGACCCCGGAGGGATGGAAGGCTTGATTGGCCTGGGCGGGAAATCCGAACCAGGAACCTGGTGTCGGGTGCACGCGACAGTCGCGCCTCCGCCGACTGAGCTACACGCGCCCAATGAAATGAAGGAAAACAAAAAACCACGCAACTCTGAAGTAAATTAATAAAGAAGGAAACACGAAAATAAACATGATAAATGATGTAGTGCATGCAAGCCTCTCTTAGTCAATATCGAACTCGCATGCGCCACGTCCATGACAACTAGCCCTCCATGCTTCAATGAATAGGTTGGTGAAAAGGACACGTAGCTACTGGACCTGCTTGAGAACGCTCTGAGAGCACTACATAAAACACTGACTCGGATGGACATATACGCTCAGTACATACCATAGGTATGGAACACACACGACAGTAAGCAGAACTGAGAGCATGGCGCATGCCCCAAGTCGCTAGAGTCAAACTCAGTCGTTGTGAACCCTGTATAAAGGATAAAGGATAAAGGACGGCGTTACTCAATCCCTTCTGGGATGCGCCAGCGCATTCTACTTCTACGGGATGTCGTGGAGGCGACATGAATGCGTATTTGGCCATACAATGACTTGCGGTGGCCAGCCGATGAACAAGTCAGCGCTTTATCCTTCCCAGACAAGTCTGGTACCAATTCACCGACCCCGGAGGGATGGAAGGCTTGGTTGGCCTGGGTGGGAAATCCGAACCAGGAACCTGGTATCGGGTGCACGCGACAGTCGCGCCTCCTCCGACTGCGCTACACGCGCCCGTGAACCCTGTAATGAATGGGAAATTAGGTGAAAGGGTAAGACGCTGTTGAAAAAGGATGTAGCTATACAAGGCGCACGTTTGCTTGATATTTTTCGATCTAAATGTTAGGTTGTAGGGAAAATTTCCGACAGTCTTCGCGCTTTCATTCAACGTTCAAGGGGATATTTTTGGCTATCGTGATATGAGAACTCATTAAATATTAGTGTCTTATTAACCATTCAATCGGTTACGATTGCAAGAAAGCGGAAAGGCTGTTCTTTCTAAATATGCATGTTGCTAAAGAATTCTAAACACGAATTGGTTTCCACACCTCTTTCCGATGCACGCAACGGTTCCTCGTACACCTAATGTTAGTAGATAAAGTGATGCAACCACAAATAGCAATTGTTAGAGGATACATAAACAAGGATAGAACCTTTGGCTGCTAGACATAAACGATCCTTGCAGGATTAGGATGGTTAGAAAAAAAATAAGGAAATTACAGGCTCACATTAGTATGACACAACTATTGCAATAACTATTGAAGAAAAAGACGTGAACTAAAATATATTTGTTTTAATAGGCTAAGCTAGAGGCATGGGGTTATAGCACACTGCTGCTTCTGCTCACCTTACCGAAGCTTTGCCATGGAACTCGCGCTTTAGATCGGATACGACCGTTCTGATTCTATAAGCGTCTAGGGCTTCCAATGAACTTAACCACTATCACTCAATCGACTACGACAAACAGAGAAAAACAATGCGAAACTGAAGCTGCTAAGCTCTCATAAAATGTTTAGTTGCGATCAAAACGCGCCAGGTGGCACTCAAACCCGCATCACCTGCTGACCAGGCAGGAGTGGTCTACGCCATCACACTATTGTTTGGTCGAACGCAACATCCACACCTCGTGGGCCAACAAAAATTTTGCCACTTGATCGCCTCAAAACATCGCTATGGGGGCTTAGAACCCCAGTACTAGCCACTTGAGCTACATTAGTAGACCACAGTAAACCGCAAGACTTGAAGAAAACGGATCCACAGCGTTGAAGCTGCTGAAGTTTGAAGATTATCTTTGGCAGTAGTTGAGTGCTTCCTGTATGACAACTCGTCTGTGAACTTTTTAAAGATCGTCATGCAAAAGTTGAGCCAACAATAGATTAAATATCTGTGTTACGCAATATATTTCTAAACCTATCCTTATCCGCCCGCCTTTTCGAAGCATCAGGGACCGGATTCATCAATGACTTACAGCAATTTAACAGAGAAAATACAGCCGGAACCCCTGATAGCGCGGCTTATCAAGCGATATGGTGAAACATTTCGCCGCGCTATCAGGGATTTCGGCTGTAATTTCTCTATTAAAGTACTGTAAGTCGTTGGTGAATCCGGCGCCTGGCGCCTGGCTTCGAAAAGGATGTAATGCGTGTGAACAACATTAAGCCGAATTCGCATCTTGTGATTTCAAACGAAGCAATCAACAAAATATTAGGACTATGAACCTCTAGATTTTTTAGCCGAAAGCATAAACGGAAGCAACATCACGTTAGGTGATGTAACCATCAGCAATGTAGACAACAAACAACACCTTTTACAACAATCCTTGAGATTTAACGTAACACTTGATAAATCTTCTAAAGGCATGACCAGAGATCCTCTCTAGATCTTCATACTTGCCCAATTACAGGTTGGATCTTTTGAGAGTTCGACAGGTTAGGATGTCAAATCTGATTCGCGACTTAGCAACTGATACTCGGAACTTCAAGTTCCTCTTATGGATAGTGTCGACACGCTCTTCACATCAGAAGATGTGTGACATGTATACGTTTATAGTTCGAGAGAAAGTGGGTGTTTTGTTAGTTTTGAGTCCCAAGCCTCAAAAAACGATACGTTCTCTAAGACCTAATTATTCCCTATACGAACACACATCGTTGTCAGAAAACCAGCCAGAAAAATGAGATAAGCGTGAAAGTGGCACACCATTAGCTCATAACCAGTGAATGGATATGTTGCTCCTGAACGTCACAGAATGTCAGCCCTCTCTGGAAATCGAATGTAGTCTCTGGCGAATACAAAAGCACTGGGAATTGAACGCTTTGCAATCCGCAAGCGAACCGACAATGCATTATGGCACAAAAGAGATAAAAAGTTTGGCCAGAATGCATAGCTGTCTGTATTTTATGAGCAAAAAAGAGTGACACGATATCGCTTCGTATTCACCCAGCAGCAACTAGGCCCAAACACATGAGTTCAGAAACTCGAATCGATTTATGAGAACTGAAGAGACCGCCGCTGACAGACTGCAGTTTCTGAACCATGTCTCTCTCGGGAATCCTGTTTGGAGTAGAGGCTGACCCCCACTCAAAAAGCACGGCGGGCGTAGTCACATGGGTACTCCTGGTTGGAGGGAGGCGTTGATGTGGAAGGGCTGATAACGGCTGAGGTCAGAGTCGGGACCGAAGGCATCTACCCTCCTCGCCCATAGCAAACTGCGCACCGCACACTCCCTGCGTCACAATTATGGCCAGATCCTGGGATCTGTTGGCCTGTTGAACTTCGCGAGTCGCTCATTGGAACCATCTCACCTGCCGCATAGAAAAAACTCTGGACGCACAATTTCAAAAGTTAGGCCAGAAATAACCCCACAACTGAAGAAATCTAGGCTCCTAGAAAATTTTAAATTCTACTGAAAACGTATTCCAATCACATTATAGACCCACTTGATGAATCTGACCCAAACAACTAGTATTGGATAAAAGGTTTCACGGCTATCATCGACATGTTCCTCACGCAGAAACCAGACGGTTTTGTCTTCATTAAACAAAAATAGGCTTGATACCGTCTATTACGAGGATGGGTGAAGCAAAAGGATCAGTTTGTGCGTTGACGTGAAAAATTTAGTCAATTATATACCAAACAGGATTCGCAAGGTCTTCTAAAGATTTTTACGGGATGTACCAGATATCATTTTATATTTAGCTCACGGCTATCCTTGCTCTCGAGTAGGAAGATTTAACTTCATTCAAGCGGAACTGAAACTATGACGTAATCGAAATACGTAAGCAGAAGAACTTGGAAAATATGGTGCAAGGAGACTAAACCTCGTTAAAACTGCCTGGCCCGAGGCTATTCCATTTTTCAATACTGTACGACACGATTTGTAATGAAATGTGCGAAATTTTTAGGAAAAGTTCGGTACTGACTGCTAATTTAATTTTTAATTCGCAGCACGTTTCGTGACATTCCGAGCAAATTTATTCGAACTTCTGCACTCTTTTTAGGACAACTCGAATTCAATTACAATTCTGACACGAACTCAAAGGGGAAAGATTTTATCGCAAGTTGGTCTCGAGTAACCCTGAGCAAGCCTAAAAAATAAGTGATAAAATAATAAAGTCATATAAGTGTAATAAGAACAAAGGATAAAGGACGGCGTTACTCAACCGCTTTTGGGATGCGCCACGCATTCTACTTCTACGAGATGTCGTGGAGGGTATTTGAATGTGTATTTACCCTATAAAGCTGCTTGCGGTGGCCAGACGATAGATAAAAATTAGTTATAAAAAAGATAGGATCAGTATTTTATCCTTCCCAAATGGGTCTGGCACCAATTCATTGACCCCGGAAGGATGTCAGGTTTGGTTGGCCTGCGAGTGGAGGGTGGTGGCAAGCTGCGTCTCCGTGTGCGTTACCAGCGCCCCTCCACCGTTGTACCACGCCAAATCTGATCCGACGCTTCCTTTACCACCCGATGTTGAGTTGGTTTCTCAGGTCGAAAGTGCTTTCAAGGACTGAGCTCTCTCAGAATTACGGACTGATGATGTGGTAGAAAACGATGCAGCGGTGAGAACGAGACAGCGGGAAACACATAAAATGGGTCAATAAACACGTGAAATGATGCCAATTTTGAGAAAGCGGTCCGAGAGCGGTTCTGAGAGCGGTTTGATGTCGACTCCTAAGAGATGTCAAGCGCAGGTGAACAGGAGCGAACAGTGCAACTGCAAACAACTGCATGCTGCCCTGGAAGTCCACACGAAGAATGTTTTAGTGGAATAATGAGACAACGTCCAATAAGCTACGTCGCTAGAATGGTCGGAATCGGTAAAATGCAACAGCTGGCCTTGCCTTGACGCAGGAGAACTACAAACAGCGACGATGTGTTCGGACTTTTTATGGGATTTTTGGATTTTTCCTTGGCATTTTGCACGATCGAGCATTCTGAACAAGGATTTCTGCCATGAACGGACAATAAAGATAAGGAATGGCGTTTACCATATGTAGTTGAATGCGTCGTGTAAAATATCATCGGGTAGGCAACTGGAACGCGTCTTTGACCCATACAGTAATTTGCACTGGCCAACCAATGGGCAACTAATCGTAAGTACTTTATTATTCCTAGACAAGTCGTTTACCAACCTATGGAACCCGCACGGGTAAAGTTCTGTTGGCTTGGCGTAGTCGGGATCCCACCAAAAACGTCCATACGGAACAAGCATGAGCGCCGGCGTCTCCTCCGGCAGCGTTGCCACTCGCCCCACTAACAATATGAACACTGAATTCCTTGCAAAATTTTTAGTGGTTTTAAATGGTAGGGCACGTGATAGCGCAGTCGGGGAGGCGCTGGCTGTCACGTACACCCGATTCCAGGCTCCTGGTTCTTTCTCTCCCAGGCCAATTAAGCGTTCCATCCCTCCGAGGTCAGCAAATTGGCACAAGATATGTCTAGGAGGGATAAAACACTAACATGTTCATCGGCTCGCCATTTCAAGTCATTGTGATGGCTAAATACTCAAATTACTAAATACTCAATCAATTCAAATTACCTTCGCAATGTCCCGTAGAAGTAGAATGCGTGGCGCACCCCCCCCCCCTCATAAGGGAGTGGCTAATGTCGACCTTCCGTTTTATCCATCTTAAATGATGAAGATCGACGCTAGCCGACACCTGTCCGCACCTGGAATAACGGTATACTTGGTGCCGCGAACAGGACCCGGAGGATCCAAAATAGGATAGAGGCGAACGTAGAAATCTGCTCCTTGAACCTATTGTACTGCACGTCATACCGTTCAGATGCGCAGCACTTCTTGCGGGTCTTCAAGGCCTAATCTTGCCTTCCACGATGCACTATGAATAGCCTAACCTGACCCTGACGAAGTACAACAGACTTGCGTTGGCGGCCCGGGTATGTTCCGCATCAATTTTCTGGCCTTCGTATGTCTGTGCAGATTTGGACTGGCAGCACTGCCCTCCAACACGATTTCTGGTAGGGAAGTGTCAACTCCACTTTTGCAGACTGATAAGGTGGAGCGAAGGAGCGCAGTGAACGTGAAATCGATTCGGGTTGCACGCGAGGGCCGTCGCACCTTGTTTGAGATGCCACACACGCCTCTTTAGATGGAATGATAGAGCACGATGCTCCTGACATCGAATTTCGGCTGGGCTTCGATTACTTCCATGTGAGATTCAGCGGAGATGCGCGGAAGAAACTGAGGAGGGTAGAGTCGTCTTCAGTGACTAGTGTGTACAGTCTTGTCGGCGAGTGCAAATTGCTCTACAGGACTGCTTTTCGCTCACTTAAATAAACTGGAGAAGACCGAATGATAACTAGAAGATCATTCAGGGGCCGCCACAATCCCACATGCAAAAGGCAGCTTGAGCTTGCAGTTGGTATATCCACCGATATGTCGAGAGTACAGAGCGCAACTGCAGGCAGCGCTACTCGCTTTATCCATTCAAAGAACGGTCCAGTTTTTTTTCCGTCAGCATCCATTGCATTGCTGTTAGCGTCAAATATCGGCCGTGGAACAAGTGGAACAAAATCATCTCGACCTTCGTTGTCGTTCCGTTTATGTTCTGTCCGGTTCTACAGAATCAACGTGGAAGCACTGTGTGGTCGCAAGCACAGATGAGTGCCTGATCAGTGTTCAGCGAAATTTGGGAGAAGAACGTATTTCTGGTCGAGCTCGTGAGCAACGAAGAGCGAGACTGGGCGGAGAGAGAAATTGCTATCAGAGAACGCGCGTGCAGGGCCCGATTCGAGAAAGCGAAACCCCAGATATTCAGATTCGCCCAAAACAGAAGGAAGAACGTAAAATCGAAAGAAGAGCCGTGCCGTGGGTGCATATGGTGCAGACAGAAGGAAACATTGCGCCTGCAGAAACTGATCATCAGGTTTGTTCTCGCGGTACAGATCAGTCACCACTCCGATTCTCCTGGTTAGGTGAATTAGACCTGTGCGCAAACCGGCCAACACACCTCTGCTCAGTGAAGCATTCTGGAGGTCAACGATGCGTGCGACAAGTTCCACATCGCCACAGGAAGTAGAATGCGTGTGATGCAGAGAGGAAATCGTGAAACCTTATAGGCCATGTAGCCAGTCATTTTGTTATTTATACTGTTATCTATAAGCATATTGATAGAAAATTTGTTTATTTTTATCAAAACATCTTAATATGTTTTTACCAATAAAATTCTTGCGAAAACAATTTCTGTGTACGTTGTAAAGAGCTTTCATCTTGTTATTAAAATATCCTAGATTAGAGTAGACTTTGGGAATTCTTAGAGTTTCTGTATAAATAGTGTTACTTTTTATTTTAATTGAGATTTTTGCTTTACCAATTTTTGTTTACTAAATTTTTTCTCTCACATTTTTGCCAAAAAAGAGTGAAAATGCTATTATGTAAGGCATTTTCACTTTTTCTTTTGCCTCTTTTCAAAACAAATTGGGCACTGTTCCAAACGAACTTAACGCTTTTGAAATCGAGCTGTACATCTGCCGAACTAAAACGAGCTTCTTCTGGAATGAAGTAGAGACTCTCCAAGACGGTTAGAATAATTTGTTGTGTAAGGGACATTTAGTATCACTTTTTTCAAAATGTTCTAATACGCCTGCCCCAGTAGGTGGGCCCGCCGTTTGAAATTTCATAAAGTGTTCAGTTTTCAAGGAAAAAATAAATAAGAATAGGAAATAAAATTCTGAAAGCAAAGAAAGGCATCGTACATACCACTTTCACGTCGAAATGAACACTTCTGAAATCAAATTGGACACTCTTATAAACGAGAATGACGTTTTTGAAACTAAGCTAGACATCATATGAACCCTTAACATCTCTAAAGCCTTTACTAGCAGCAATTGTATGGGGCTTCATACAGCACTTATGTTTCAGGATACCACGTATTTTGTCATATGTTCTAGTATATTGTCATGTCTGACCGTTAAAAGAAGCATACACAATATGCATGACATATACCATCTTCTACCATTTTCAAGCCAAATTGAACATTTTTCGAAGCAAACTGTACACTTTCAAAGTAAGCAGGACACTTCTGAATCAAATCGAACATCACCCAACTCAAAGCGAATTAAAGTAAGTCCGCCAAAATAAAATTATTGTCATAGGAAAAATTAGTATAACTTTCTTTAAAGATGTATAATCCACCATTGCCCCATAAGCCCCACAATGTTCGAAATTTCAAAAGATCTTCATTTTTCTAAGAAAATAATGAAACAAAGTTTATTGCAAAATGAAGAAAAGGAGCAATTTTTATGCACATCAAAAGAATATATCGTGCCATGCACTTGCCCAGCACGTCGCGACTTTCATTTGATTCCAGTCAAAATTGTGCTCATGCGGAGCTACCCACCAGTCCACGATACGAAGGAAACAGTTGTAGAACACAGATGCATCTCCACTTTGCGATTCTATGTGAGCGACATTTGCACGAATCGCCTAACCTGCTTCAAGAATAACAGTACTTGACTTGTCGAGTATTATTCCTCTCACAATTGCCTGTAAGGCAGCCGTTTTGATTTTTGAGAAGAACGGGGTTCAACCCAGCATTCTTGTTGAGCAAAGCCATTTCCGTTTTGGCGCAAAACTGAGGAAACAGGAGGTAAGGATTACTACGGCCGGAAACTGGAATTTAGAGAACGGAAACACAAATGGCGCACATCCTGATGAAGAGATGATAGAGAGAGAAGCAAACGCCTCAGTTGTGGATGGC
This sequence comes from Heligmosomoides polygyrus polygyrus, assembly GCA_947396885.1. NCBI lineage: Eukaryota > Metazoa > Nematoda > Chromadorea > Rhabditida > Heligmosomidae > Heligmosomoides > Heligmosomoides polygyrus. The sequence continues at coordinate 37,520,726 of OX377205.1, read as the reverse complement.
ATCCTCTAACTAGGGTTGCACCAAAAAAGGTTTCTGGTTTCAGTAGCATTAAACAGTTCAGCAATATAGGATTTCAGGCCAGCACAGAGATGTGAAGGATGATCGCACACCGTTCGCCGGCGATTTTATCTGTTAGAGCCGAATCCGATTCTACGTTGAAAGCAGCAAACGTAGTTGCTGAAGGATGAAGGGAAAGTCTGCCGCCGAGCGGAGCAGAGAGCGGAGACATCGATGGAGAGGCAGGCGACGTAGGGCATTAAACGGAGTGGGCCGGTACTCGGTCCGTTTGAAAGGCGATTTTCGAGGGGCGAAATGGAGCGGTGGCGGAGAAGGGCGAGCACGACGCGAACGCTGCTCTCGTCCGACGGCGGACCGGCGCACGGAGGCGAAGCGAACGCACCAAACACCAGCACTGCACGTCCGGCAGCGGCGCGGCGCTACGTGATCTCTGGCGCCTGGCGCCGCAACGAACGTCTAACCACGGCGAAAGTGCAGGACGAGTGCATCGGGCGCCGTCGGATGGACGACCAGCGACAGCTCGCGCGCCGCCACCGAATTCCGGGGCGAACAGGGATGAAGCCGGATCGATGCCGCGCCACGGAGGAGGAAGTTCGAGGAGCACTGAGCAGAATGCGCTGATAACAGGAAGGAAACGTGCCTGTGAATGTTGTGGCAGAAGGGGAATCGATGCGGCCGGCTGCAGCCAGTCGGCGCAGTCGCAGTCCCGTCCACGTGACACCTCCATGGCGCAGTCCCTGAGAGAATCGCTCGGACTTCAACGATTCAAAGATTCCCGAGCTGTGGAGCTAATCTGAGCAGTGCTGCATTCAGCTTCGATGCAGCTGAACGGGGTGGAGGAGCCGACGACAGCGCTCTTCAATCCCACTCGCCACACCCCTCCAAGTTCACTAGCGCCTGTCGAATCGACGGCGGCCCAAACAAGACTTGTATACCACCCATCTCTTCGCCATCAATGCGGGCACTATCCGCCCGTGGCCGATCTCTGTACTCGTGACGAAAACCCCAACGGTATCGACCAGCTTTACGCCGAAACGGTCTACTCTTCCCGGCTATTGTTGCTGAACCAAGAGAACCGATCAATGTGGATTAGTGGCCGACGTATTGATTCCTGCATCAACTTCGTTGTATTTTCCAAATCTTTTCATCGTTTTCTCGTCGGTTTGTAGCTTACCGACTTCTGTATTCGCGTAGGATAGGGAAATCCGCGAAAAGTACCAACAAAACAGTGGAAAGCAACTCACACACGAAGACAACGATAAAGAAGAACGAAAAATGCTACTATGTTGAAGAGCAGCGGAGAAGAGGATGACACCACCAACGTCCTTACACTAATTGCTTCGCGAAAATCGTTTTTGTCGTCCTGCAGGCGACTGTCCGGTATTGTGGGGAAAACTCTATTTTTCAAGACAGCTCATGTAGAAGTTTAGCGCTGCGTGTCGCCGCACGGAGGACTCTTCAGGGCAAATGATGCGAGATCTCCAAACTTTTAGCCCTGTTCACACTACTAGGAGCGGGTGGACTTATGAATGGTCTTCACACTGTGCCAACGACGGCCACGGGGTAATGAGCCGCTACAACACCGTCGTTGATCACTGGCACACGTGGAGGACGTTGTCTTGGACGCGATGACTGCTCCATCGGTGTTCGCTTGTTGCTACTTTGTTCTGACGAAGACACGTTATGGGCACCGAATTGAGTCCTATACAGTTCTCAATTCTTGTTGTTCTACAGTTGGAAAAGTGAAGATTTTCCTATAGCAGCCTTCAAATCAATCAATTTTATGCCGATTTAAATTTAAATTTTGAAGCACCGCTTATTATGCCGTCAACGTAAACGTCTTTACAGCGATGTTTTGCTATTTAAATTTTCAAAAGTTTTCCTGTATGCAGCAAAAAACTATGTCTTTTTGTAACGGTTTCCATGGATTTTCATCGTTTTCCTTAAAAGAAGTCGATGCAAAAGTCGTACCTCCCTGATTGCAGTAAAAATGGCAAAAATTGTACCGAAATCGAATCCAATGGCCCACGCAGGAAATGCTTTTTTAGAAGCTCTTTTCATGTGAAAATCGTCTTCTCGATCATTTTCTTATCCGCAGTTAAAATATGAAAAATTGCCTTGTGCATTTTCTTAGGCGCAGTTATTTTATCAGAAATTCCGAAAACAATCACAGAGTGGATGAAACTGTGTTCTCTGACTTCGTCGGTCGCATACAAAGGATGTCGTGGCGCAAGTAAATTTTCCTCCACCTAAAGAAGACATCATATTAAGAAGAAATTGCACCACAAAAAATTTCGAACAGAACTTGTTATTTAATTAAGAATCAAGCACCATATACTCGCGTATGTATAATAGGATTATATGACCCTGCACTGGTTACTTCGAGCCTCAACTTTAACCCTTTCCTCCGCTGCACGTGCAGAGTCGTCGCAGCTGGGATGTCACGATGGCAGCTTTGCGTCTGATATTTCTTATGAAAATAGCTGTTTGCATCTGAAGGAGAGACCTTTTCCGGACGAAATTTTGATATACAGATGTCCGAGCGTTTTTTAATATTCAGTTTTAAAAAACCTGTGTGTAGTGTGAATATTATGTATATGTTATGTTATGTCTGTGTTCAGGGGTTTGATTTGCATGCATCGTTTGAATGAAAAACATCGATTCCAAAATCGAACCGCAGAGCCTATCTAAGATCGTGATAGAAAAGCTTGATTCTTAATTAAATAACAAGTTCTGATCGAAATTTTATGTGGTGCAATTTCTCCTTAATATGATGTCTTCTTTAGGTGGAGGAAAGAAAAAAAAGAGGCAGTTTTCGGAATTTCTGATAAACTAACTGCGCCTAAGCAAATACACATGAAGGCAATTTTTTCATATTTTAACTGCGGCTAAGAAAATGAACGAGAAGGCAATTTTCACATGAAAAGAGCTTCTAAAAAAAGCATTTCCACCGTGGGCCATTGGATTCGATTTTGGTACAATTTTTGCCATTTTTACTGCAATCAAGGAGGTACGACTTTTGCATCGATTTCTTTTAAGGCAAACGATGAAAATCCATGGAAACCGTTACAAAAAGACATAGTTTTTTGCTGCATACAGGAAAACTTTTGAAAATTTATATAGCAAAACATAGCTGTAAAGAGGCTTTCTTTTACGGCATAATAAGCGGTGTTTCAAAATTTAAAATTAAATCGGCATAAAATTGATTGATTTGAAGGCTGCTCCAGGAAAATCTTCACTTTTCCAACTGTAGAACAACAAGAACTGAGAACTGTATAGGACTCAATTCGGTGTCCGTAACGTGTCCTCGTCAGAACAAAGTTCTGCACAATGTCTCCACAATGTCGAAGCCACATCCGGAGAGAACAACTTATTAAAAGATGCGGAAACCAGCGAACTAGCTGAAAATAATTACGAGACAAATCTCCCCCAAGATCAGATACAGTACGACCCCGCAATTCCCTCAAAACGATACCGCACTACGACCCCCGTCCGATTCTCGCACCCAGACTCTGGCCTGAATTTATTTGCAACCAAGGTCTGCGAGAGCATTGCGAAGTGCTACCCTACCGCCGTGGCGAGGCGTCGACCACACCCCTCAGCCAAAGCAATTTTCAAAGATTGGGGATAAAGTGATGGTCAAGGTTGATGTAGCTGAAACTCTCGACGGCAGCAAGCAGGGAACTGCAGCTACATTTGCTGCACGAAACGGTGTGCGGCATCGAGACAACTGCTCGGTGCAGCTCTTACCAATGTGAGAACATGAGTCAGGCTCAAGCATGAGGTGCGATTTTTGAAGAAAATTAATGACCCCCTTCCGAGGCGGATTCGGTACGACCCCTTGTCTCCATCACTGGTTTATTTCTTATATATCAATATTTTTTCAAATTTTTGTATGTGATTTTGTATCCATTAATAGGTGTTCTTTACAGGTGTGGCATCGACACTATAGAGATCTGCGTGCAGCGTCGTCCACTGAGGAAGACATGTTAGTATTGACTGATTTGATGACTTGATTTACTGAGGCACAAAACTGACTAAAGCTTCGAACGCTGATTGTTCTACAGTTAAAAATAAAGAATTTCTGCTGCCAGATTTTGAATGAATGAGAGGTGTTGAGTTTTTTTTCAGATTTTTAAGGATGTCATGGAAACGACAGCTTTCTACCTGAAGCAGCGACATCTGCATCCGAAATTTCATTCAATAAAATTTCAAGTGTTACTTACTAATGATGGCTTAAGTGCTTTCCCTACATTTTGTAGCGCTCTTCGAATAGATGACGGAGTCGCAACCAAAAGATGGGCTTCTCGCGGAAATATCTCTCTTCTGAGAGAAACGACATCAGAAATTGAAATTGCAATTTTGAGCCCTGCTTGAAACGCAGTGATAAAACCATGTTTTCAGAAAAGATCTTCTATCTTGATTAGGGGGGGGGTCGTCTTCAAAATCGTAGATTTTCACTAAAATAAATTTTTTTCTACGTGAAGCCGTAGAACTATGCAATCAAAATTTTGCCACACTAAGTCTAGAGCTTTGCTTGTTCCATAGTGAAAATTCAATGTTTTTCTAAAACGAGTTTCTGTATGATCAGGGGTCTCGATTTTGCAAAATTTGCCGTAATTTTTTACGTGCCCCAAAGTCGAACCCCCTAAGCAGATGGGAGATACTACTTTTAGAAGCAGTTTCTCAGGGCTTCAAATCCACATTTGCTATATTTTTCAATACGCTCCTAAGTTTTCAGAGTGTCCAAAAGCTGTCCGAGTTATGACAGTTTTAGTGCAGACAACCGTGTTCTCTGATTTCGTTGCTCGCACGCGGAGGATAATCATTAGAAGGTTTCACCAAAATAATCGTAAACCGCTTAGTTTTTCGAATTTCAAAAATCTCTGTAGCTTTTTTAAACCTAGAAAAAAGTAATTTCTTACAATATAAGCAGTAGTCGTAAAAAAGAGCTTTTCATGCGCGACGAGGGTTGTGCGATGTTCGGCAAGGATATCGACAAATATCGACCAAGATTTGCACCCTTCTCGCCCCGCATGAAATCGTTTTTTTAAAGACTAACTCCTATATGATAAGAAAGCAGCTTTCCTCTAGTTCTCAAAAAGCCACTGGCTCTTTTGAATTTCAAGAAACGTACCGAGTTACGATCATTATACAAAATCTTTTCATTTTTTTCCGTGAAAAACGAATCCTATCCGCCCCGCATAAAGTCCTCTTTTCTGAAAAATGTTTCCCACATAGTATAAAAGGATAAAGGGCGGCGTTACTCAATCCCTTTTGGGATGCGCCAGCGCATTCTACTTCTACGGGATGTCGTGGAGGCGACATGAATGCGTATTTGGCCATACAATGACTTGTGGTGGCCAGCCGATGAACAAGTCAGCGTTTTATCCTTCCCAGACAAGTCTGGTACCAATTCACCGACCCCGGAAGGATGGAAGGCTTGGTTGGCCTGGGCGGGAAATCCCAACCAGGAACCTGGTATGGGGTGCACAGTCGCGCCTCCTCCGACTGCGCTACACGCGCCCTCCCACATAGTAAGAAAGCTTTTTTATTCTTTAAACAGGCTTTTTCGTAATATTCAAAAAACTTACCAGTTATGATCATTTTGATGAACTTCCAATTTTGTCACTCCACTGACGTCGGTGTCAGATCGATCAGAGGGCGACCTTACCTGCTTGATTCAGGAAATCACGATTTTTCACTTAAAAGCTTTGAGGCAGAATTTTAACTGTATAGGTACATAGTCTGCTTCTGCTTCAGGTGGAAAATGATTTTATTTTCAAGAAAAACGAGAACAATCTCACTAATCGTGTCGAATATCGCAACGGAAAAGCTTGTCTTTTTGTGCTGCATGATAAACAGGGCTTGCGTTTTGGTAGGGCACAACTTCAGTCTCCGACGTTCTTTCCTTCAGAAGATAGAAAATTATTTCAGGGAGAAGTCCATCCTTCGCATGCCGCACAGCAGTCAGAGAATGCCGCATGAAAACTTCCATTAGTCGGAGGAGAATTTTTGGACCCTCTGAAAAATTCACAGTGAAAAAATTAATAAGAAATGTAGATTTCATTCTTTAAAAGGCAGGTTTACAAAGTGACAGTCTTCTTAATTGGGAGCGGGGTCGATTTTTGTGATGCTTTTTCGGAAAATGACGCAGAACCGATGCTCTAGATCATACAGAGATCGCAAAAGCATGATTTTATCATTGCGTGTCATGCAGGGATTGAAATCCTATACGGCATAATTTCGTTTTCAGATTTTGCTTCCTTCAGAGGGGGGAAATTATTTCATTGACAAGTCCATCCTTCGGTTGCGTCTCCGTCATCGACCCGAAGAGCGCTCAAAAAGTATTGTAGGGAAAGTCCTTGAATCAATCATTAAAATTTTATAGAACCTATTTTTCGAATTGTAATTTGATTTTTCGCAATTGTAGTTGTTAATTGTAAATAGGTGCAACTTCGGACGCCGATGTCGCTCCTTCAGGTAGAAAGCCGTCGTTTCCATGACGGCCTGACAAAACGTTAAAAATTGGACTTACTGAATCGAGAACTATTGACAGAAAATCTTTATTTTAACTGCAGAACAACCAGTGTTCAAAACGATATTTAATGTATGTAATCAGTCAATCAATAATGTTTCATCACAGTGAACAATTTCTTCAATGTCGATCCACACCTGGAAATAAGAGCTCATTAACAGATGGAAGCATCACCTAAAAAGCTGAAAAATAAAAGCCAACCTTCCCAAAACCAAGAAGGAGTACTACCTCCGCCCCGCCTAAAACAAGGTCGCAGTACGAATCCCCCCTTTCCTTCATCCTCCTGAATGCTTCCTCGTGTTCCTCCTTCCACGTCCACTTGGCCTTAGCTGACGTCAGACCAAAAAGGCATCCGGCAATTTTCGAGAAGCCCAAACAAAACTTCCTGTAGAAGGACGCTATTCCCAAAAACGTCCTCAACTCCTTTACGTTTCTCGGCGCCGGGTACTCCTCTATCACTCGAGTCTTCTCGGGGTCCATATGTACACCTTGGCTATCTATTACATGCCCCAGAAAGGAGACCTTCGTTTTCAATAGGTGACACTTCTGCGCTTTTAGGCGTAAGCCAGCCTTTTGCATTCGTGCAAACACTTGCTCAAGCAGTTCCATGTGCCGTTCCTTCGAGTCGGTACATATCATTACATCATCGATGTAACAAAATACCTCTTCCCCTTCTAGGTCCTTTAGCACCACGTCCATCATTCTTTGGAAGACGGCCGGACTCGTGCTCAGTTCGAACGGGGTCACCCGAAAATGGATGTGTGCATGTGTGGTCCTATTAGGGGGGGGCCAAAAGTAATGAGACAAAATGAAAAAAATCTTTATCTCCTCATAACTCAATTACAACTCAACGATGCTGAGGAGTGTATTTGCCATTAAGGGCAAGGACCTTGCTGCCATCGCTCAGCCAACTTCCTGATCCCATCCTTCCAGAACTGCTTGAGCCTGGTGTTGATCAACAGCTCGATATGGCTGTCAAGGACTGCTTGGGTTTTTGTGTCCCTTCCGACTAGGAAGTCCTGTAGGCTCAAGTAGTAGTGGTAGTTGCATGGACAGATGTCCAGCGAATACGGTGGGTGAGGCATGTGAACGTAGCCCAGCTGGCCAAGCTTATCCGTGGTTACTTGTTCCCGATGGGGTGCGGCGTAGTCGAAGAGGAGAACCTTCTTGAAGCGCTGCGAATGAATAAGAGCGAGTCGCCGGCCCATCTTCTCTATTTCGTTCACCATGGCCTTGGAGTTCATCGCGGTGCTCTTGGGAAACAGCCTCCGGTAAACCGAACCATGGGCGCAGACCCAAAAGCTCCAAAGATGCTTCTCGCCGTGAACATCTCGCCGAACGAAGGTCGGTAACAATTCACCAGGCCTCACCCAGACTCGCTGCTTGGCAGGGTTAAGGTAGAAGACGTACTTATCATCTTGCTTGAATACTGAGCCCAGGCTGCTCGGGGTTGGGAATTGGGGGAGATTTACGCGACACAGGTCGAGTCGTCAGACTGGGGTTTCGGCATGAGACAGGCTGGGGTTTTTGGCATGCTTCTGGAAAGGGCGGAAGTGGTAACTTTTCAGATGCGCTTCATTAAGTAGCATACAAACATAGAAATACAACAAGCACGAAACCAGACTCCAGCCACGAGATATATGGACACGGCGTGGGGTGTCTCATTACTTTTGGCCCCCCCTAATACTCGAACGCGACGGCGTCTCACCTAAGCCTCCGCTTCTGCCATCCCTATCCTCTTGGTACCACGACGCTCTATTCTTCCAGCCGACACCGCTACTCTTCCTATGGTGCGCCCCTACCATCCTCCTGGATTGTTCTATACTCATCGCCAGGTGCTTCACCTCTTCATACACTTTCTTCGGTTCCATCCTATGCACCGCCGCTACGAGCTGGCAATGCTCAGGCCAACTACAAAGATTATCGAGCAAGATCTGCGCGTATTCCAGCGACCGATCTTCCACTGAGCATCCGGGGTTAGCCTCTCTCCCCAATTTTTCCAACACAGTGCAAAACTCGGCTACCTCCTGATTCGGCCGCATTGTCAAGCTTCGCAACTCTGACAGAGCTCTTAGTCTGCCTGCCGTGGAATCTTCGTCCAACAGCTTGGACATCTCGCTTACTACCGACTCAAACCCTCTTTCTTTAACTTCCCTAGGTAAGGCTATGAACATATTCTTTGCTTTACCACTCAAGTGATCATCTACCAAAATGTCCAACAATGTGGCCTCACAGCTTATCACCGACTCATATTTTCTCTTAAATCTCCTAATAAACTCATGGAAATTTTTCTTTCTCTCTCCTTTGAACACACCCGGACTCACACAAGCCATCGACTTCAAGTATGTTACCAGCGTACCTGCATCGTCCACTGCTGGTATCGTAGTCTCCGGTGTCCCCGCACGACTCGAGGGTTCTGCATAACGTCGACCAGTCAAATACGCTCTCTCCTACAACAACTGATTTTGACTCTGGTCGATACAAGTCATTGGTGAGGTGAAAACCCTACCTGGTCCTTCATGACTTCCTCGCTGCCTCCTGCAACTTCGCAACGTCCGACTTCAACTGAAACACGTCTGTGTCCATCATATCACAGATCTCCAACAACAACTCGCCATCACTTTCCATCGTCCTTACATAGGTCGCCCACTCCTCCGCCGACTCAATATCTCTCTGACTCAGCACAGCAACAATTCCCGCTACCAACTCTTGCGACAGCCCAGTGCTCAACTCCACACCCATTAAGGACGTCTCTACAACGCGAATTGCCTCTCCTATTTCCTTCTCTACATCAGCCCTTTTATCTTTCGCAATCCGGGATTCACTTAGAATTTCCCCCACTTTTCTTCTCATTTGCCTCAACACACCTACACACAGTCCTCTCTTTCCACCACTTCCTGCCTCACCGAAGCTATTTCTCACCTGCGGTGCTCCGTCGCACTCCATTCTGTTCTCGTCGTTCTCCGTACCAGAACCCATCTCTCTGAAAGCACACGTATAAGGTTGGACCTTCTCAACAACCGTTACACGTTCACGCACGACGATCCGTCACTAAGACACAATCTTCGTACCCCTACTTTACGGCACGACTTGCTGTCACCCCTGCTTTATGTGACCAGCTACAATCCAAACAACACTGCACGAAGCGACGAAGGTAGTACCGCAAAGTAGGCAAACCGGCGCCAGCACTCAGCACGGCACCCCGTCCTGTCCACCGATAATCGATATCGTTCACCCACTAAGTTAGTTTAGTTCGGCCCCCATGTAGTGGACCGAGATGTCAGGGGCTACGATATCAACCGACTCAGCGGACACACGGCAACGACGAACACAAGAGAATCGAGAAGTTTATCGCAAGGAACACAAAACAACGAACACAATAACAATTCCTCCACGGAGGTGGACCAGCACGGGTCGAAGACAGAATCGAAAACTGAAGGCCGACGGCCCTCATTTAGGTGGAGATTCGCCGAAGGCGCCAAGACCATTAAAGGACGCGGAGCAGACAGCGGGTGTCCCTGGAGCATGTTTTTGTCCTTAACCTAAACGAAACGTCATCCGAAACGAGATTCGTGATTGGAGCAGATCTCATCCTTCGGGCAGCCTTTCTTCTCGCCTAGCATGCTCTCCGCTTGAGCGGCGGCCTGCCGTCTGCTCCCGACATTCTCGCACCTCAAGCATGACCTAGACCGGAGATGAAGACAAACAAGAAAGGTACCTTATTTGTCTTGCTGGTTAGCGTGAGATGTATGCTAACTTAATAATGTATATCCGTCTGAAGATGCTATATTGGACGCAAGCTGCAAGGCTTCCTGAAGTTCGTTGGGCCTGCACGCTTACAGCTGCTCTGCGAAACATGTTTCTTACTACCTTACTACAGTTTGAAGAATCAGAGTGTTCTTGGGGCTTGGCTTCCGGTACCGCTTCGCGCTAAATACCACGCAAGACAACTTGACCTGAGTGTTGGGAAAGGCGAGCCCACCGTTTTTCGGAGTTTCTCTAGTGAGCCTAATGTGCTGACGATGAGATTGGTTTAGTATCCTGAAGCTCTCGTCCTTTTCGGATTGAGTTGATGTTACAGTATACATATATGTACAGCAATCACCTATTATTTGAGTAGGCACCGGCAGTGTCTCCATTCATCCCTTCCGGTGCCAGAGTGGTCCAATGGATCCTCCTCGCTCGGGAGACACGAAGAGCTCATATTAGTCGTTCAGGGCTTTCACGAAGAAGTCCGAACAACGCGTTGGTTGGCATGCTGGTGTTCTCTTGACATCCCGTGTTGAAAAAGCTATTCAACATAAGGATGTATCGTTCAACAAACGTTCAACACCAGTGATACACAGGCACAAAGTGCATGAAACAGAAGCACTTGTCACAGCGCGGATAGCGTATACAGGCTCCTCACAGATACATGGAGCAATGACATTGGCTCCATAGATAAAATCCAACTGTAGACGCACCCTTTCCTCTGACATAAGAGTTCTACCCGAAAACGTTATCATATGTCCGCTGCTTGCTTAGCCTCTCCATGTCTATCAGTTCATCTTGCGGATCCCACCCTTCTTCCTTCTCTTCCACCACTTTCAGCTGTACATCTTCGTCAACTTCAAGCTGACGGACTTCGAAGTCCCCCAGTATGCCAGCCATCCGTTCAGCCAGCTTGTTTTCCTCCCTCCTCGAAGGTTCCTTGTCTAAAGATGGATCGTGTATCATTGGTGTTGAACATTTATACATCGTCATGTTGAATGCCACAGTGTACGGCTGGCAAATTAGGCAAAAAAACCTCTGAAAATGGTACAGACGACAGAAACCTTCAAATCTCAACCAGTCAGACAAAATGCAAAAACGCAGGGGATCAGGACGACCAAACCCACTACCTCCCTCGCACGAAGCAACGTCGCTATCCACTGCACCCCAAGCCTCTTGCCGGCGGAGGCATCGCGGGCATGTAAGACCCCCGAACTCGAGAGGCGATGATTGCATTGCAATTCATTGTCCGTCTAAGGGTTAGGGTCGAAACGGGCAATATCTTGTTCACTCACCCTTTCACCTTCACTTTGTTTGCTTTCTACTTAATTATATAGCTGCTATCTAGTGGAAGTCCTGAGGGATACCCGGCTGATACCCGGTAGTAGTTACCTTTATTGATGTTTATTTATTGATTGTAGTGGAAGTTCGGCCTCATAGCCCGATTGGGCTCTTGTTTTCGACCGATGGGTCGTCCGTCAAATTGAAGGTTCCTATTGTTTGATAACATTAACTTGTTTTTGTAAATGCACAACTACAGGTCAAAACTTGATTGTAAAAGCTAAAACTTCTTTCTTCGAAAAAGTTAAAACTCAGTGAACATCAAAACATAAAACTTAACTTAGATAATGGATAGGGGATAAACTGCAATCATTAAGGTTCGAACTTTCTTCTCTTTGGAGCATTTTGACTTTGTTGAGAAAAGTTGGACACAGACACATTTTTATCACTCGATTCCTCTTGTGCTTGATTTGCGGAAGTGGCCTATAAAAAGAAATTTAAAATCTAAACTTATTAAGCAATATTTTTAACAGTATACTCACTTCCTTAGCAACATTTGATGTGGAAGGTTTAGTCGACAAGTCCACTCCTGATAACTTTAGGGAAGCATATACTAGTTTTCCACTCTAAATATTACTCTAAGCTAATATAACATCTAATATATGTATAAGTATTTACCTCTAAGTCTTTCCTGTCTTGCTCGGTAAACAACAAAACTTCTAATTTCCTATCCAGTCTTGCATGGATAAAGCAAGTCTTATCGCTGCGACGACAGGCCTCATTAGCTTAAATAAGTAATCATTACTATTGGGTTTACATCAAACACAAACTAGACTTACAGGCTCGTTCTGAATACGGATAAATCCTTTCACTAAAGATACGTCCACACCTGATGTCTTTGAACGCACACAAGCCTCACGCACTTTTCGTCTTATATACAATCTAAAAATAACAATTATTCTCATCCTAAGCAACAGTTATCTTTACACTCAGCCCAATTTCTCCTGGTCCTGCACTTTTCTGGTTCTTTCGCGAGTTATATGTATCTCGGTACACTGTTTTTTATTGTATTCCTCCAAGTTTCTTCTACCATTTTTCATGAAAAACCTCCAAAAATCATACGACATGCGTGCCTAAACTCCTTTTTAGGGAGGTTTAATATGTATTGGTATTACTTAATATATGTATAAGGGTATATGTTATATATACGTATATACATTTAAATATAACTCACACGGATAGCTGGACCCACGTTAGTTACTCCCGCTTGGACCGGCCATGAAAACGCCTGAGGACGTTCTTTTGGGTACCTTAACGCTTACAGTTAGTAACTAATAGACTAATACTTACATAGAACTCAACCTATAATGTTGTTAGAAAAATTCTGTAAGATGTCGTCGAAGGTGCTCTTCTTAGTTATGGGCAGACCCGTTATGCGAACCCAGTCAATTAAGACTTGACGGTTAATGTGTTCCTGTTCAAGATTTTCACTCATTTCTCTCCTAAATTCTACAGTTTTATATCATTTCATGTAAATCATTTATAATTATTTATAAATACACCTAAATTACTATATTTACATTATATAGGCTACACGGGTTATAAACAGGAATAACCTAACAACAACTTGGTAGTATAACAAAAAGACAAAGTGATACACATAACATCCTATGAAGACTTAGATATGATTTCGCACCGCCCGTTTGTACGGTATTCATTCCATGCGGAACCCGATACATGATATACTTCTAGATCATAAATAATTCGAATAATTAGATTCATTTGCTTATTTATTTAAGGTTACCACCCTCTTTAGTTGCCTTACTTATAAACCTGGGGCGTTTACTCCCTCTTTATTAATTCAAACACTACACATTACTTTTATTTCATCTTCATTCCGTTTACGTAATCAATACATTAAACATTCTTTGATAAGAGGGCCATACCTCTTGTTCTCAAAAGTAGGGGCTTTTTTGATGGGGTTTTTAAAAGTGGGAGTGGGCAACGGAGGGATAGCTCCCACGCCTCCAAAAAAGCCTTAACTCTTTCTCCACACTTTCTCAACACTTTCATTATAGGGCTTGCCACTGCCCTGCAGCAGTCCTGCAAAAAGCTTCCTTCCTCTGCTTATGGTTTAGACCTGCCATAAGCTTAGATTTTGGTCTGCAAAAACAACCCAATCTAATAAGTATAATAATTATCTCTGTAACAAATTTTTCAAAAATAAGGTCAACGGAACGTATGTCTTATGTGAATTTGGTAACAATTTAAAAATTAAAGAATGTGAACAAATCTGTAGAATTTGTAGTATAATGAACAGAGATAGTTTTATATCAAGTAATACTACTAAGTTAAAGATATATACTAATCTCTGTGATAATAGTAGCTGTAAAAGTAAAAATGTTAGTTACTGCATAACATGCATAAAATGCGGTATGCAATATGTAAGGCTCACAACTAGGCCACTTAATAAAATAATTAAGGAGCATCTTTATCATATAAACAAACATGATGTTAATAACTATCTATACAAACATTTTTCCTCTACATGTTTTGAAAGTAATATAAAAGTTACAATTCTGGACTCGCTGCCTGAGAACAGTGATAAAAGTATTCTAGAAGATAAAGAAATGTTTTGAATTAAACTATTAAACACAGCTTACCCATTAGGCTTAAACGACAATACTAAAGGTTATGGCAATATCTCTAACATAAATAATCCATTAACTTACAAAGCTAATCATTCTTACTACAGCTTAACGATAATACGTAAAGACAGGAAAAAGGTGGTAAAAAAACGTAGAAATAAGAGTCCAATAGACATTAATAACGTAATTAATAATATCAAATATAACTACACAAGCACATTTGAATTGTATAGATATATCAGAACTCTGAATAAAAAGAACATTCATAAACTTATTAAGCTAAGCTTCGATACATACGCTCTAAATGATTTAGAACTAACCAAAAAACTCAGATTATTGGCTTTACTAAGCAGCTATAATTATAACAAAAAAGACACATTGAACAACAAAAAACACCTCATAATTAGCACAAAGTATAAACACAAATTTCTGGATAGAGTCAATTTCAACAATATCATAAACAGTACTGTGGTTAAAAATATCATTAATGCCAATGAATACACAAAATGTCTTATGGTATACACTTACGATAAACCTATTTCTAAATATATATAACTATAATAAAAGTTTAAAAATATTAACCAAAGAACAAGCCTTTGATTTTGAAGAGTTATCTTGTCTATGCAATAATAGAGAATACATCAAATACAGAGACCAAAATTCTGGACGTGTAATAACTGGTAACTTAGACTTAATTAGAGACAGAGGACTTCGCCAGTTGATAGCTAAAGGTACAAAATTCAGAGTACCTAACAAAGTGCAAGACCAAGATATTATAAACTGGATAGATGAAACAACTAACAAAGTGGCAACCAAACTTAAATGTAATTATAAACACGACAACCACAAGACTGCGATAATTAGAGAATACTTAAAAGAATCATTTAAAAGAAAGACCCACCAAATTCTCAAACAACATTGCATTTACGAAGATAACTATTACACGTACAATCGTAAGTATCTAGATTACATACACCAACATTTCATAATGTGCCCTTTAGATAAAGCAAGTAATAATTATGGAATCATATGCAAAAAATTGTATATTAATATTATAATGAAAGAAATGGGGATATTTACAGAAGAGAACAACACAAATAGTAATGACACACACAAATTATGCAATAGTATTAACGTCTCAAAATTACTGGAATATCATAATAATACTTGTGCAATAAATGGTTTTAAAACAAAACAAGCAGTAATACCATACATTTACTGTTTACCTAAACTACATAAAAATCCTATTAAATTTAGATCTATCACTGGTGCGTATAACAGTTCGGTTAAGCCCATTGCAATAGAGTTAAATAGAATTTTCAAGTTCATCAAAAAACATTTCAGAAAATATAACGAAGCAATTAAATCTAGAAATGCTAATTTTATAGGTTATTGGTTTATTAACGACATCAATATAAGCGAAAAACTTTACAATATACGAGAAAAATCACTCAAGATCTATTCAGCAGACTTCACCAATATGTTCACCAACATTCCACACAAATGGATTATTAGTAACATTAGCGAGGTTGTCAAACTATGTTACAATAACGCTAACAAAAAATACTTAGCTGTGAATGAATTTACGGATAAAATATTTTACACAGACAAATGTGAAAATAGTAAAATTAAATATTACACAAAGCAAGATCTAATCTACTTAGTCGACTTTTTGTTAACAACAGTTTTTGTCAATTTGCAGGTATAATGTTCAAACAAAAATAGGAGTACCACAAGGAGGTTACTTTAGTCCTCTATTAGCCGATCTTACAATGTCATATTTTGAATACGAATATTCAATTAATAATTACAATTATAATATACTGTTTAAACCATTTAGGTATATGGATGACCTGTTGATAATACACAATGCACATGATAATGTCTTTGCTGATATGTTGAATAGGGTTTATAAAAACACATTATCACTGAAAATAACATATAAGAATGAATTAAAATGTTGTTATCTAGATCTAAACATATGGGTACATAATGACAAAATATTTACAAGTTTGTATAATGAAACTGATGACTATAATTTTAAGGTTCTCAGGCTTCCTAATTCAAGTTCATATATCAGTGATAGAACTAAACAAGCGACAATTTATACAGAAATGTTACGAATAGCACGTACCTGCAGTCTGTTATAAGACTTTACAACTAAGTTAAGGATGCTTTACTCAACATTAATAGACAATGGATATACCCCTAAAGATTTTGACCCTCTCTATCTAAATGCATTAATAGAAACAAATTTATAATATACAAATATAACCTTAATTTACATAAAGGCAAATTTAAACTAGATTAAAAATACACCAGGTATAAATTCACCATGTGGTGACCGTTTCACAACTCTACAATATGTTACATATACCTAGCTTCAAGTCTCTGTCTCCCGACTGTTACACGCTGTATGTTAAAGGCACGCACTCCAGTCCAGGGGCCTTATTTTCTAGCTAGCGTTTGATACAGTGCTTTTACCCATTGCACACTCCTGCCTTTGTTTAGCAGGGTCAGCTGTGCAAAGAAGAATGTGCTGGTACCTCCTTCAGAACTCACAGCTATATTAGTGCCTTGTGTGGCCTCTATTGTCTCTTTCGGAGTTCCGAAGCTTATGCACAGCACACTACGCCATTTCTGCCTTGACGCAACTACGCGCCGTGGAAACGGTGTGACGTGTGGGGCGTATTGTACGCGGGTTTGCTTCACAGCCCACTGCCTCGCCTATTTCGATTAATTTGGAGGTATTGGTTGAGTCTCTGGCCATTTCTGCCTTGACGTAACTACGCGCCGTGGAAACGGTGTGCCGTGTGGGGCGTATTGTTCGCGGGTTTGCTTCACAGCCCACTGTCTCGCTTATTTCAATTGATTTGGGAAGGAATGGTTGAGTCTCTGGAACTTTCGATGAGACGATTTAAGGCCAATGCTCCAGTTAACGCTCATGATTTGCCCCTACGCCTTTGTTCGTTGTTTGCCTCACAGTTTAGTACTCGCGGTCGCCTTCGTTTTCGTCAAGTTTTCCGCGGTGATTGGTGTTACTTTGACAGTGGCGCGCAACTTGGTAGTTGTTTGCAGGTTGTACGAATTTGTGATTTCTTGTTGATAATGGTTTTATCTGTTATGGTGCATGGACTCTTCGGATGCTTTTTGTGGAACATATCCTATATCGTCGCCGAGGTGGCAGGGGCGGGGCCTATTCCCAACCC
The DNA here is from genome assembly GCA_947396885.1 of Heligmosomoides polygyrus polygyrus. Lineage (NCBI taxonomy): Eukaryota > Metazoa > Nematoda > Chromadorea > Rhabditida > Heligmosomidae > Heligmosomoides > Heligmosomoides polygyrus. Next base: position 37,503,282 of record OX377205.1, on the reverse strand, counting down.
ACGTTAAGGGGAAACGCACTTACTGCCTACCAAGAGATAAACACGTTCTTCCCTTCTCTCTATTTTTGTTACGCATTCGCACAAATCCACTGAACCGCACATTTTGGTGCATCGGCCTAATAAGCCATATTGTAAGTCTCTCGCGTCCCTACGCCTAGAGCTACAAGTCGATCTACTGCAGATCGCATTCTCTAGAATAAAGAGAATCGTAAGTCTCTAGCGTCCCTACGCCTAGAGCCGCAAGTCGACCTATTGCAGATCGCATTCTCTTTAATAAAGAGAATCGTAAGTCTCTCGCGTCCCTACGCCTAGAGCAGCAAGTCGATCACAAGTTCGATCGCATTCTCTATTGAACCCATTGACGACCGCGCGGCAAATCGCGTGTCTGGCGCGTGGGACCGCGCTTGGGACCGCCTTGAGGCTCGAATCTCGTGCATTCACTACTTCACGGTATTCCAAATGAAGCTCCCTCTCCAATGGATGAGCCACATATTGGAAAAGGCCGGAACAGGTTCGAAGCAAAACGTAGAAGATGTATTTGCTGCTACAAAAACGTCAGCACAGAAAAGGGCGCACGTTCGTCAGGAATCGTGCAAATAAGGTGACCACACGATGTATCAAGTGTTTGAAATATTCTTTCTAAATTGGGTTCAAGTTTTTCGCAAGAAATTTGACTAGATGTCTTAACCATGACCATTTTTGTAAGATATACGTAGCTGTTCGTGAGTAGTATCTATTTATTTGAGGTTTGAATAGTGTGTTGTGCTGATTTTTTTAATCAAAGCTTTCGTTAGAAGTAAATGATTCTCGGACAACTGTGCAGGTAGCATTGGTAGGATCCAACGAATCTAATGAATACTAGTAAACTATGAAAAATTGAGGAAGTGGGCCGCAGCGAACATTTTTTTAACCGCGGGCTAAAATTGGGCCGCGCGGTCCCACGCGACAGAAAAACTGCGGGCCGAAATTGGGCCGCGCGGTCGTCAATGGGTTAAGAGAATTACTCTCGGTTCACACCTTGAGTTGGTCCAATTACGACCACAGCCTCACTAATAGACTACAAGACTTCCGTATACATTACGAGGAGCAGGAGAGAAAATTCTCACTTCGTTTCTTGAAAAAGCAAGAACGACACCCTTTTTTGAAAACAAAATGGCGCTTTATTTTTATAAGACGTATTATCTATTGTATGTATTGTATAAGACGTATTATCTATTGTATTGAGTGCGACGACACTCAAAAACCTGGTCGATCGTTACAGCGATTATACCGCTGTGGTAGATTTCAGTACTATAGATGAAGAGACCTACGAAAAATGTAGGTCTACCATAGCCCTCTTACAAAGCGGGATTAAACAGATCAGAGAGGGGCAAGAAAAGCTCCAAAAATTGCACAAAGAAGTCAGAGAAGAGTACAATAGCTGTAAAAGCAGAACAGAAAGAAAGGACATCATGCATGAAATCGAGCAGATTGAAAATGAGTCGAAACTGCACACTACCACAGCAGAATCTGATGATCTTATGTTTAAGCTCATTTCCCGTATTGATGAAGCCAAGTGCGTACGCGATCCTAAACACAGTTTAGTTCCATTACACATTCTTATAAAGTTAGTCTTCCTTAATGAGGAGACCCGGGACTGACTTTATATTTAGTTTATTTTTGTTATTGTCCGTCTAAGGGTTAGGGTGGGGGGGGGGGTCGAAACGGACAATATCTTGTTCACTCACCCTTTCACCTTCACTTTGTTTGCTTTCTACTTAATTAGGTATTATTAATAGGTGTTATTTGAAATCTGCCATTCACTCGATTTCACGGATATTGATGACAAGTACGAATTCTTCCTATCTATTCTACACTTTTGTGTGGATCGGTTTATTCCTACCGAGAAAAAAAGCTTTACTTCATGATAACATTCCACCAAATCTTCGCAGACTTCGTGACCTCAAAGAGAAAGCTTGGAATGAACCTCAAAAGAACCCTATTCCGGCAAACGTTGATAAATTTAAAGCTATTAGTGAGAAGTTCGATCGTTTGCTCGTTTATCGTTCACTTTAAATACAACAACTACATGGAACGTAAAGTTCTTGAAAATCCGAGAAAAATTTCGTTCTCCAAATTTCTAAACTCGAGATTAAAGCAAAACGTTCAAATTCCTAAATTAAATGGTGAGGATGGCAACTCAGCAACTACTGATTCAGCTAAAACAGCTATGTTAGCTAAGAACTTTGCGAAGTCTGATTCTAACCATTTTCACAACTCCTGTGCTGAACTAGATATTTGTGTTCCATCGCTAAGGGACAGCGAAGTGTGGTTTTATAAGGAAGACATTTATGTAATACTATGCAATCTTTCACCCACTTTTTCCCTAACACCTGATGAGCTCCCTCCATACTTTATTCGTAATATCGCAGCTGCGGTTGCTTATCCCCTGGAATTTCAGTTTCATGCACGGCACAGTGCCTAAGAGGTGGAAGCACTCATACGTTACTCCTATTCCTCATACGTTACTCCTATTCCTCCCCACCTTTCTCTCTAGCATCCAACTACCGGCCCATAAGCATTACGTCAGTTTTTTGTAGAGTGTTTGAGAAGGTGCTGAAAAAAGCTATCATTAGACATATCGAATCTAACGACGTTTTACCTGACAATCAACATGGATTTAGAACAGGGAGATCTACAAAAACTGCGATGCTTGCAGTCCTTAATGATTGGACGAGTACGCTAGACCGCAAAATTAACATTGGTGTTGTATATTTCGATTTTACTAAAGCATTTGACAAGGTTCCCTTTGATTTTCTACTTTCTAAGCTACACAGAATAGACTTGCATCCTAGAGTAGTTAACTGGATAAAAAGATATATAACAGGAAGGTTTTTTGAAGTCAGAATTAATGACTTACTATCAGAATCATATCCAGTTACAAGTGGAGTACCGCAAGATGGAGTTTTGCCTCCTATTCTTTTCATCGTCTATACTTCTGAAATACCAGAAGTAATTTAAACGTATAATGTGTCTTGCAAAATGTTTGCGGAAGATATAAATATCTACAAAAGTGTTTGCATTTTGACATGGTCCAAATTAATAAATCGTCCTCTAAGCAGGAAGTGCTGCAGCGTGCTATAAAGGTGCCAGTCACTTGCGGCACATCTTGGGCTGTAAGGTTGGTGAGTTAGACGCTCCCAGCCAAGGTCTTCGATTTTTTGAAGCTTCTGATTCGCGACATGTGAACTGGCGTTATCTTGCTGAAAGATAACTCCGCTGCTGAAAATCTTTCTGAACCGAATCTAGCGGAGTTCAGGTTGCGAGCAGCCAGGTTGAAAAGAGTACATTTCAGCATTAATGCTGGAACCGTTCCTGATGAGCTTCCAAAAGTTATTACCTTCTTGACACCACCAAACGGAGAGAACGTAGCTAACCGGACGCCTCAAAAATAGAAGACCTTGACTGGGAGCGTCAAACTCATCCACCTTACAGCCCAGACCTTGCGCTGAGTGACTACCACATTTTTCATTCGGTGTAGTACTTCTTGGTTGGAAGACGATTTTTTAATGCGGACCGGGTCAAGATGCACCTCCAAAGATTCTTGGCCTTAAAAGCACAATAATTCTATAGCCGTGGGATAGACCAGCTACCTGATATATGGGAAGCATTTCTGCGTTCTGAGGGATCTTATTTTAATTAAAGATTGTCATTAGTTATTTGTTAATAAATACTTTTGCTGAAGATTCTTGAGAGTTCACGAAATTAGTTGCCAACCCTGCTCTGGCTTAAAACAAATGTGCTGGACACTATTTTGAATAACCTGAGTTTTAATTCACATCTGTTATTTCTCATAGAGGAAACCCTACAATTTACGGCAGCTTCTAACGACTACCGGGACTCATACAATGCTCGACATACTGCTGACTTTGAACATTTGTGGACCGGGCATGCATGAAAAACGTCTATATACATCTAATACATGATCTCACGGTTGCTGGGCATGACTGCGAACGAGGCAAGAGAAGGGTAGGTCTACCGCAGACACGGTCATCATCGTGCTCGTCTTCATTTTCTGTGTGGGAGCGGAACTGAGCCCGAGTCGCGTTATAACGGGAGTCACTTTGAACGCACTGTTCCTCCCAAAACCGCGCTATAACGGGAGTAGCGTTGTGTCCGACGCGTCTTAAGCGGAGTTGGTTTTACTGGCGTAAAAGTAAACTGGCCGGGGCCGGGGGCGTTATAACGGAAGGACTGTATAGCATTAGTATGTAACACATAACATTTCAGGAACACTTCTGTGGACTTCTAGTCTTGTAACCTTATTTAAGTTCACTAAGAAGTCTTCGTTACAATAGTGTACACATCTTATATGTGACATGCAAATATATACACATCCAGAAGGTGCTATCCTAAAACAAAGTGAAGTAACTATAAGGTTGTTAGATTATAAATGTAGTTTTTGCTCAAAAAGAAATTTTGCCACAAGAAAAGAATGAACATACGTTACCATCACTCATCCGCAGCCGTTTCGACCAGTCTTTTTCATATCACCACTGGCTTTGAATGAAAGCCATGGTACAGGGTAGGAGAACATATTGGAAAGGCGGCCCTTATTTTCGTGTGGAATCCTTCCGCGACGTTTGTGTTCCTCAAGCCGCAATTTCCCTAGTGATCCCATAATCCGTCAAAACGACCCCAACTCCTCAGATGTTGTACCAGTAGTCTGTAAACTGCAGCAGACCCGCGTACTCGAATGTGCTAACGAGGGAAGGTTGTGGAAGGACGAGCGCTTCCGAAATGCAATGGAACTGCTGTGGAAGCAGAGAGAGCATCCAAATCCGCCGGAAGAAGCGACCTGCCACAGGTTTTTTGGTGGATGCGGGCCTCTGCTGCAGTGTTCCCTGTGTCGCACAATGGCCTGAGTTTAGTGGAAGAAGCAACTGAAATAATATTGATGTGTGACTGCGGCACAGTGAGACAATAATATTTTATCGTTTACCCATTCGCCGCTATCGGCAATTCGCGCGTGGCTGCCCGGATAGCTGGTAGCTCGAAGTCGAATAGAATGATACCGCCTGTCAAAGACTTCTGCAATCCAAGTGCGACAAGAGTATGCCATAGGAAGGCAAACAGGTGACGGTAGGTAGCTTCCGGGCCATGTGGTGTGAAGGCCTATAGCAGTGGTAAAGCAGCGGCCTCGTTGAAGATGCCAATGATTGTGTAAAATTTCGACGAGGAACCTCGCCTGAGGGCAGTTGGTATCCGTTTGTACCTCCCATTGCACTGAAACATAACAAATTAATTTCCGTCATGTTCCTAAAAAAATAGTAAAAAATAGAATAACGAAAATAATTGTAAAAAATATTTAAAATAGAATAAAGAAAAAACAAAATAAATGAAAGTAGAGCAAAAAGCAAAAATAAAATAACAAGCTAGTAGATCTTACTATAACATTTCTGAGCACCAATGTGTTAAAGGCCGCAGCTATCAAAGAGCGGCTGCCGAAGAATATATTCTTTAAGGCTCATATAGGAGAATGAAGCTTTCAGCATCTGCGGAACAGTGACATGCAGCAGGACTCTAAAAATTGACCTCCTTCCCTATATGTGTTATATTACAACGTAGTTTTCATAAACTTACTAGTTGCCCTGGAATGAAGCTTCGATCGGCATGTCGCTTCGAGCCACCTCTGTAGATGGTGCTCTGAGCACATGAGGCTCGCTACTTCGGATCTCCGCACAACTTTCTATTACCAGCCGACGTGCAGCTGTTTTCGCAGTTGACCTTGACTGACAAAAGTGGCTGCGAGGGAGATTTCCTGGGTCGGAAATGAACCTCCCATTAGCGATTTGGTACGGTAGGGATCGGCTCCCCATGTGGTTATCGATCTGCCTTTTTTCAAAGCACTGCACCAGCAGCACATGTGCAGAAACGTTTGCCCATCAACAATCGTCTTCTGATAGTGGCATTCGTAACAATGCTCATGATCATTCGGAAAGATGAAGACAGCAACATCTCTCCCTTTGGACACTTGCGGTGGATCGAATTTGGCCATTACAGGTTGGAATGCCATTATTGAAGAGCAAGTACCTCACAGATTTATTATCTCCATCCGGTTGCTTGATCTTTTATACGGTAAAGGTGGAGCTCTTGGGTAGGCTTTATACTCTCGCCGCGTGAAAACAAGGAGAAGCTCTTGTCCACATAGCAAATTTTCAGCAAAAGCAAAATCTCAAAAGTAAGCGAATACACAAAAAATGATATGATGGAAGAAGAAACGTGGTATGTCTATTTTATGACGATCTTATAGCTTTAGGCAAATGGGTGAAAACGAGGAGAAACTCCTGTTCTGTTTACCGTTTTAAAGCGCCTTTTGTATTTGCGCCGCCTTTTACCCTTGCTAAGTGGCTAGTAAGCTAAGTGAGTAACTATGTGACCGCTTCCTCCACCGTCAAACCATTTTGATTTTGTTTTAAGTCGCCGCAGTTACCATTGGTTGCCAACTTGTCGAGGTAAGAACAGTTTTGTCCACATACAGAGCAGAAAGTAAGCTATTCTGAGAAATGGCGTCCAAAATCCTCTCAAATCTGTATATCTGAGACGAAAAACATCAGCTTGGACGTATTATAATGGAGAGCAGGCCTAAGCATTCGAAAATGTCCAGTTAGTTGACAACAGGAGCATGACTTCCACCCCGACCTAGTGATACACCCTTTGGGAATCAAAACAAAAGGGCACAGCAAAACGATTCACTCCGGTGGTGAAATCTCCGATTCCTTACCGAGTCTGCCGCGGTCGCGCCGAGCCGCACCCTTCCCTTCAGCGGCGCGATTCACCGCACACCTTAAGGCCCTGTTTATACTTCCGACGCCGAGCAACGCGACGGCATGTAGAGTCTCCAGGATTTCCCAATATCGACTGAACGGATTTCCCAATCTCGAGTGGCTAATCAGTATCAACAAACGGCATGTAGAGTGTCCAGATTGATCGATCGCGTCGCTCAGTCAATATGGCCGCTATACTTGGGCTGCGGGACATTATGTACGAATGGTCGCCGCGGACGCGGCGACTCGCGCGGCGAGCACGGCAGAAGACGTCGCAATTGGGTGACTTCAGCGGCCAGTGGTATCTAGACCTGCATCAAAACTTGCACATCAAGTGTTAGAAAGTGTATATAAACTCAGTTTCACTGCGATAGTGTGTCATATTTTCAGCTTTTCCTGAAGAAGCATCATATAGCATTGAGCATTAAAACGTTGCTTAGTTTTATAACTCGAACTCAATTTCTGGACCAGAGCATGTTTCTACCCAGCTCCTGCAACAGCAGAAAGGGATATCAACAACTCAAATCTAGTGTCTGCAGCAAGTCATGAGGCACAGCTCCAACGACCGCTGCGGAGCTCATCGCGCACGCGACAGTCGTCGTCGCGGGCGCGGCGACCATTCGTACATAAAGACCGCCCCTCCTATACTTGGCGTCGCGTCGCTCGGCTGCGAAGTATAAACGGGGCCTAAGGCCTATTTTATACTCCCGCGTCGCTCCGTCGTTCGTCCGAGCGACAGGCGCGGGGAACTGTCAACGGCGCCCCTTCGCTGCAGTGGCGGACGGCGCAGTGGGGCGCAGTTGTCAGTTGATGCGCCATCGCTCCCGCGATGCGTCGCAGATGGGTGTTATACCTCCACGTCGCGGGATTGAAACATACTCCCGTGCGACGGCCGTCGCAGCCCGTCGCCCGTCGCAGTGCAGTGCCCTATTCTATGCACTTCCGCTCACTTATTTCAACACTTTCTTGGTTCGTGACCATAACCACAGCAATTTCAACACACGCCTGGTGATGTTGGGTGGTCATGCGATGTCTCTGTTGTTCTCCTCGTAGGGTTTTCGTCGTGGCTAGACTCATTTTGGGTTTTTTCCGACGGCGTGAACGACTAGTTTTTTGAGAAGATATTTTCTGAGCCGTTTTTTCTCACATTTCTGCCGATCCTCGCATTTTTTGCCTCTGAATATCTCGCCGGCACCGAAATCTACATTTCTGTGCCGAATATGTTACATGGAGGTTCTACTGACATACTGGGTTTACTGGGTTTCCGTGCCTGTGGATGGAATCAGGAGCGAAAGAAATGCATGAGTCAGCAAACTAGTATTAAGTAATAAACTTATAACTTATAACACAGGCATGGCGGAATCCCCCCCCCCCCTAGCTAAACCTGACATCGACGAAATACCGTTGAAAGCCACAATCCTACAAGGGTTTAGGGCTCAGATGGCAATAAAACAGGAAAAACGCGAAATCACGAACGTAACGATCGACAAAACAAGGAATCCAAGAAGAAAATGCACTGATTCAGCTGACTCGCTAAAATTCTGCAAAAGTATCCGTCTGCAGAACTGCGTGAACTATGTCAGCCTCAGCGATGGCAACGGCTCGCGACGCGCATCGCGAGCCGTTGCCATCGCGTCGCTGTAGCGACGGAGACTTTTGCAGAATTTTAGCGAATCAGCTGATTCAGTGCATTTTTTCTTGCATTCCTTGTTTTCTCGACCGTTTCGTTCGTGATTTCGCGTTTTTCCCGTTTTATCGCCTTCTGATCCGTGTGCCGTTGTAGGGTTGTTGTTTTCAAAGGTATTGTATGGTAAGGTGTCGATGTCGTGTTTTGCTAGGAGGGTTTCCGCCATGCTTGTGCTCACTCATGCATTTATTTTGCTTCGCATCGCATTCCAAACACAGGCACGGAAACCGACTTTTCTTTGCTCGACATGACACAAGAGGGTTCTCGTGACATGTCCAGCACGGAATCGTCCCAGTTGAGGCCAAATTTTTCTAAAGCGATGTTTTGCTAAGGGGGTTCGGCGTTTAATTGGCACATTTCTGTGCCGGACATGTCAACAGAACCTCCCTGTGACTCGTCCGTCCCAGAAAAGTGGGGTTCGGTGCCGACGAGGAAGTTCACATGAGAAAGAAAGCCGAAATAAGCCTAGCCGCATAGAAAAACCCCACGATGAAAACAAAAAACATCAGATGATCATGAAGACATCACCAGACGTGTGTTGAAACCAGTGTGGAATGGTGAAGGAAGTGTCGAGATAAGTCAAGGTAAGTGCATGGAATAGGGCACGGCACGGGCTGCGATGGCCGTCGCACGGGAGTATGTTCCCCTACCGCCACTCGGAGGTATAACACCCCTCTGCGATGCGTCGCGGGAGCGATGGCGCGTCAACTGACAACCGCGCCCCAACCGTCGTCCGCCACTGCAGCGAAAGCGCGTCATTGACAGTTGCCCCGCGCCCGTCGCAGAAGCGACGCGGGAGTGCACAGCGACGCCACGGCTCGCGATGCGCGTCGCGAGACGTCGCCATCGCTGAGGCTGACATACTTCACGCAGTTCTGCAGACGGAGACCTTTGCAGAATTTTAGCGAATCAGCTGATCCAGTGCAGTGACGAAATCGTGCTTTGTCCATCACATCCACCCTGAGTTCTGTCGTGAATTCGCTCAAGAGCCCAGTTAGACTAACTGAGAGCATCGTGCTGCAGGAACGTTCAAATGCAGCGGGGGAGCGGGAGGTATAGGAAAATGAAAAAATGCCAAATGCCTTAATCGCCGTCAGACACCCAATCTACGAGTCTTTCCTTTTTCAAAACGAGTTTACATAAATTTTTCATGTAACAGAACAAGACTATTTGACCTCACAGAGAGCGCATGAGTTTTTTCGAGACAACCCGTATTAGAGCACAGAAAGCAAAAGCAGTGGCAGAGTCGCAAAACCCTAACCCCGCATGAGATCCAATACTGCTAGGGTCGCACGATTCAAAAAAGGCTTGCGATGGACTAATCCGTCGCAAAACGTCGCATGCTCATAACTCCTCCAATTTAGATAGCTACATATTTGAGAAAGAGTTGACATCGTTCTTTTCACCTCTTTGAGATCTCCACAATCATTTGTATAACTTCACCAGATCATGGGAATTTTTGGGCGGCTCAAAAAAAAATGATTCGAGCAGCCTTTAGGTGATTGGAGCAGTTTATTTCCCATGACATATAAGTTCTCGAAGCCGCATGGCGTACTTTGCCAGTGCCCTGTAGTGTGCCAGATGGACAATCTTCGCTCACTTGGTTGATTTCGTTGATTCTACGGGCACTGTGTACGACTCACTCAAGTTGCATGCCTGACACTACTGGGCACCAGCAAAGTGCGCTAAGCTTAAGGGAATGTGTTCTCAAAAATAATTAGCTACAATCGCAAAAAAGCCCGCTCCAGCATTTTTTTTAGCAATCTCCCGCCCCAGCAATTTTTTTTAGCAATCAAAAAACTAGCCGTTCAATTGGCACATTTCTGTGCCGGACATGTTAACAGAACCTCCCTGTGACTTGTACGGCACAGAAATGTTCGGTGCCGAAGAGGAAGTTCAGAGGCGAAAAAAATGCGAGGAATGCACAAAAGTGAGAAAACCGGCCTAGAAAAATATCTTCTTAAAAAACTAGCCGTTCAAGCCGACGATAAAAACTCAAAATGAATCTAGCCACGACGAAAACCCTACGAGGAGAACAACAGAGACATCATATGACCACCCATCATCACCAGACGTGTGTTGAAATTGCTGTGGTATGGTCACGAACCAAGGAAGTGTCGAAATAAGTGAGCGGAAGTGCATAGAATAGGGCACTGCACTGCGACGGGCGACGGGCTGCGACGGCCGTCGCACGGGAGTATGTTTCAATCCCGCGACGTGGAGGTATAACACCCTCTGCGACGCATCGCGGGAGCGATGGCGCGTCAACTGACAACTGCGCCCCACTGCGCCGCCCGCCACTGCAGCGAAGGCGCGCCGTTGACAGTTGCCCCGCGCCCGTCGCTGGAGCGACGCGGGAGTATACCATAGGTCTAAGGCCGCGGCGCACGTCGCTTGCCGTCGCTGTCGCTGAGGCTGACATAGTTCACGTAGTTCTGAAGACGGAAACGTTTGCAGAATTTTAGCAAATCAGCTGATTTAGTGCATTTTTTCTCGGAATCCTTGATTTGTCGATCGTAGGTTCGCAATTTTGCGTTTTATCGCCTTTTGATTCGTATGCCGCTGTAGGATGTTGTTTTCAAGGGTATTTCGTCGATGTCATGTTTTGCTAGGGGGTTTCGCCATGCCTGTGCTCTCTCCTGCATTTCTTTCGTTTCTCATTCCATCCGTCGTTCACATAATTCGTATTTTAAAGGTAAGAATTACTGGGACAATTTTGCACGACGAGCGTCATCGTCGCCATCCTCTCCAACCGTCTTGCAACCGCAGTTGCCAGCGGCAAGTGAGGTCGAGCGAAAACAATGTGTTGCTGGGCGGTAGGAAGCCCGCAACGCACTGTTGCTATCATGGCGGCGCGGTTAGTGCGCTCCAATCACACGCGCGCGCAGCATGGAATAATTTTGCGGTTCGCAACAATGTGTTGCTACCGGAGCGTTCTCCCTCGCGTGCGCCTAGCACGAAGCGGTCTCGACGCAAGCAGTCAATAATTGCGCGGCCTGACCACTGGCCAGTGCATACTTGCCGGAGACTTCGTTTTTCTTGATGTTTTCGATGTTCGCTGACCCGCTGTTAGCTTCCTGGCTTGATGACATCGTTTTTCTTGATGTTTCTGATGTTATCTATTTATTTATTTATTTATTTGTTACGACTATTTAAGACAGTCGTGTGACAACTAATTGAACATCACTACTCAACAACAAATAACACTTCAAAACAACAGAACAATAAACATATAATTAACACTTCAGGAGAGCCTTCTTAGCAACTCGTCTGAAAGGTTCAAAATTTTTCGAGAGGGGTGTAAATCACTTTTTAACGCCAGGTATGCAGATCCGCCCCTAACAGTAAAAAAGTGAGCCCTAGCTCCTCATTTCGGTTTGGAGTACCAAATTTTGTAGCTAGTTCCTATGGTCCTGGATGAGATGAGCTTGTAAAATTTCGTCGATCTTATTCGTACTTGCCCCGACAGAATTTTGAACACCCAGCACACATCTGTCAGCAACCTTCGTGAGCTCAAAGAGCTGAGACCAAGAAATTTATTGCGTATTTCCGCTCTAGGAATTCGAGAATGGAAGAATCCATTGTACCTTATCACTAGTTTCCTGGGGCCAGATTCATCAACGACTAACCCGCGGGTATAAGGGGTAGAGATACCCACAATGAAGCCTGCGTCTCTGACTCTTGCCTTATCTCTACCTGACTCTTATCTTATCTCTACCCCTTATCACCCGCATACCCACGGGTTAATTGTTGATGAATCCGGCCTCTGGTATAGTTGTTTTGGACACGTTCAATCTCTTGAATATCCTTCTTCTTATGTGGCGAAAACAAGACTGTCCCGCTTTCGACGATAGGCCTCACAAACGACTTATACGCCTGCAGCAAAACTGATTTATTCGTAGTAGAGAGTCCTTTAAATATCTGGTAAGTCCTATTAAGCGCTTTTCTGCAAATCAGTCTATAGTGCTCTGAAAATTCTAGTTTGTTGTTGTAATGAAAACCCAGATCCACAACCTTATCTGCCACAGCTATAGGTAGTCCACCTATCTCATAATTGGGAATAGAATTGGATTTTCCAATTCTGATAACTTTCGTTTTCTCTGCTGCTAACGGTAGCTGCCACGACTTAGACCACTTTTCAACGAATTTCAACGATGTCGATAGCTTGTTGAAGACATTGAGAATCATCTTCAACAAATTCGCAGTATATTTTTAAATCGTCCGCAAACTGCTTGCGCACCACTTTAGAGTCAGTACGTTTGGGAGGTCAGCGGTGTATATAGAAAATAGAATGGGCGATAGAACTCCCCCCTGCGGAACACCACTAGTTACATTTCTAATGGTAGAGAACGCGTTTTTAACTTTCACCTGCAAAGTTCTGCCAGTGAGGTATTCACCTAGCCATTTCAGTAAAAGAGGATGTAATCCAATCTTGATTAGCTTAAACATTAATTTAGAATGGCTTACTCTATCGAAAGCTTTGGAGAAATCGAAGAAGACCACGTCGCAACACTTCCTCTCGTCGATTAAGCTGGTCCAATCGTTGAAACTCTCTAGTAAATTTGTTTCTACGGACCTTCCTCCAACAAACCCATGTTGGGATTCAGGAATTAAGAAATTTTTCTCGGCCTGCTCCACAATACAATTTTTGATAATCTTTTCGAAAACCCTCCCAAAAAAGGATAACACGCTGACTGGCCTATAATTTGCTGGTTCTTTAGCAGGTTCCTTTTTCAAAAGTGGTGTTACAAATGATCGCTTCCATCTTTCTGGAATCTCCGAAAACATGATAGACTGATTATAGAGATTAGCTAATGGTTTAGCAATAACGTGTGCGACTTTTTGAACAAAGAACAACGATATGAAATCTGGTGTCAAACTATACGATTTCTTCCACTTTATTATTGTGTCATAAATTTCCTTTTCCTGAAACCAAGGCACGGCATGCATGAAGTTGCTTACGACTGGTTCATATACTGGCATATTACCATCATCAACTATGAACATCTGAGAAAAGTGGTCTGCTAGCAGGTTAGCTTTATCAATATTTGATACCGCTCTTTTGTCTCCATTTATTTATTTATTTATTTATTTATTGGACAACATGAAAAATGAATACAAATGCGAACCACGAAAGAATTTAGGTAGCAATTGGCTCTTTACAGAGAGTAATAGAATAACTAAGGAATAGGAGAGAAACAGAGAGAAAAAAGTCTGGCAGCTGCGAAATTGCATACAGGAGTAAGTCGCGACAGTCTACACGTAGGCTAGAGAGGTGTATTGACAATGATGAGCTGAACATGAGTACGCACATTAGCAGATGCCTCACGATACTACGGCCATAGGCAGAATACGCTGTTAATTGGGGCGGGCCCTGTATCCCAAAGGCCTCTTTAAACTGGAACGCACCCCGAGGACTGCCCTGGGAGGTCGTGAGCAACTGTTCGCATTCTGCTAGATACCCACAACATTGTCATGGAGAGGAGAAATGTGTGTTTAAATTGTCGCTTTATATTGACACACTCCATGTTGCACACGCAGTGCACGAGACTAAGCAGAAAGAAAACGGAGACGTGACAGAAAATGAGATGAGCCATGAAAAGGAATGAAGCAAAGGTGTTTTGCGATCGCAACATATTGTCTTCCTTTGGTGAGCAAACGAGGTCTGCGAGGAAAACCATCGACTACGCATCAGGAGGCCACGGCTGAAATCAGAACCTTCCTGAAATCTCTAGTATTATTCCTCAACATAACGTGCATGCCAACACAGTCGAATATAGTCATGTGGATCAGTTTCCGTGAACTACTGATCTTTCTAGAACCGTCTGTACATCTATATAAGAAGGCACAGGAAAGGGTTTGCTATGTCTTCGTCATTCGTCTGCTCCACACGCTCTGGATTCGCCCACCAAGGACAATCAATCGGATAGCCAACAACGCACCCGCCGACCGAGGACGACCAGCCAAGAACCGAGGCCAAAGACGGATGTACAACCAGCGGCCGACCAACAAATGGCGAGGACAGGGGGGACAAGATAGGCTATAAACCCTTGCAATAAAGTGTTCGCAGGTTGTTACACCACATGGGGTCCGAACCCTGGTCGTGTGTCTACAGAAAGCGCGCGAAGACGTTGCACTACCACTCACTGCGTCGCGACCCAAGTCGCTGGCGCACAGAAATGGCAGGAGGGGGCTACTTATAATCGCATCTCCCTGCATAATGGGCTGCTAACAATCAGGTTGGCGTCCTGAGTTGTTGAACCAGGCGAGTCTGAAAGGCGTGGGATTTGCGGTGTATGAATAAGTCAGGGCTCAGGCTATTCCACTCCGCTACCCGATATATAAGAAATGAGCGCTCATAATTGGACGTATTTGGTTTCTCTGGTCTAATACGGAATAGGTGACCCCTAAGTCTACCAACATCGGCAGCTGGTTCAAAGAGGTCGTAGATGTTAAGACAAATCTCATCCGTAGTCAACTTGTACATTAGAGTGAAGTCGGATATTTTGCGTCTGAACTATAGGGAGTCGGCATGAAGTCTCGAAAGGCGTTCATTGTAAGAGAGGCCGGGTAAACCACAGCGACAAAAGCAGCGATATGTGAAGCTCTTTCGGACTTTCTCAACTTCTTCTATAAGAGAGCTCTTTTGCGGGGACCATATGGGCGTACAGTATTGAAGTAATGGCCTCACGTAGAGAGCGAAGAGTAGGAAAAGCATAGCAGGATCTCGCATTTTGAAGGCTCCAAGAATAAAGCTAGAATACTTGAGGGCATCACTTACTTTTTCATGGGTGTAGCTATTGAAATTGAGATGAATGTCGCACACAACTCCCAAGTCTCGTATCTAGTCAACACAATTCAACGCTGTTCCTCGTAGGGTGAAAGAGAAATCCGGGTGACTTCGTCCTAGCTTTATGACAGCAGTTTTTGGCACGGAAATGTCTAAGTCCCACATTTCTGATCACTGTTCGACAGAATTTATTGGCAATCGTTTACTGTAAATATTTTGGTGTCATCTGCGTATAAACTACATTTGCAGCCGTGTGGGAGGGAGCACGGCAAATCGTTGATGAAAATTACGAACAAAAGTGGACCCAAACAGGTTCCCTGGGGAACACCGCTTAATGAGGGATACGACGGAGAAATGCTATCGTTTAGTACAACAGACTGTACCCGGTCATTGAGGAATGAGTGCAAGAATTTCAACAGCTGCCCCTTAATTCCGTATGACGATAGTTTTTAACAAGTAAAGGTATGGAAATAGAATCGAATGCTTTTGCGTAGTCAAGATAGCAAACAGAGACGTAATTTCCCTTGTCAAGCTCCCTGTGCCACAGAGGAACAGTGGAAAGTAGAGCAGATGTTGTTGATTTATGTCCTAAAAATCCATGTTGCTCCTTTCGGAGGAGGTTATTGACGTCAAGATACTCTGTGATTTTCTTGCACAGAATGCGTTCAATAACCTTGCTGGTTGAGCTAGTAAGGCATATGGGCCTGTAATTAACGACTTCGTTTTTCGGTCCCTTTTTGTGGACAGGACGCACAAAACCCACTTTCCAAAGTCTAGGAACATCACCTTGGAATAGAAATCTATTGAAAAGAATCGTCAAGGGGCCAACTAGACCAAGCGCTGCTCTCTTCAAGAAGATATATGGTATGTTATCTGGCGATGTGGAAAATCTGTTAGGCAGTTTCCGCAATACACTGTAAACTGCTTCCTTAGTGATGTCAACCCAATTTAACTCATTGTCAGTCAAGGAGGGCAGATAGGCTCCGGTATCGCGTGGATGTTTATAAACCAATTTGAAATACTCGGCAAAGATCCTACACTTGTCGCTGTCATCTCTAACTGAAGTACTACCTGTAATCAAATCTGGAATAGCATCCTCTAGTTTCAATTTATTTTTGCAAAATCTGAAAAAAAACCAAAAAATTACCAAAACACCTAATCCACCAGTGGGCTTCAGATTTTGTTGATAAAAACTAGCCTTATCCCCTGAGTCGATAACCTGTTTTTCTAAACGAGCATTATATTTCTCAATCTTTTTCAAGAATTTTTTTGAGAATTCTTTATATTTATCTCAGTCGGAAGTGAGGTTTGACTGTCGCGCAATATTAAAGAGACATGCACGATGATCCAGCATATTTCTCAGATATTGAGGTAGCAATATTAAAGAGACATGCACGACGATCCAGCATATTTCTCAGATATTGGGGTAAACTTGTTTTTTCAGCAACAACCTTTCCGCACGGGATGAACATACTAATCGCATGAAACATGATATCCAAAAACATCTCATATTTGCTGTTGACACTATCAACCGTTTCAAAGGACTCCATCCACATTACTGAAGCTAAGTAATCACATATTTTAGTATAATCTCCTTTTGAATACAGTCTTTTGTAAACAATAACTGGCTTAGCGATATCATCATTGATCATGAACGAAATGCTGGAATGGTCACTGTTTCCAATTGGAGGTGAAATGCGCACTTCGCCAACTAAATCCTGATCATTGCTAACAAAAGATCTAGAGTATTAAGTCCTCTGGTTGGAAAATTAACCTTTTGTGTGAATTCATAACTTTTGACGGAGTCCGTAAAGCTTGAGTACTGTGGACTGCTAATAGAGCTCGTATCCTTCCAATTGATCTCAGGCATATTAAAGTCTCCAATTAAAATAATAGACTTTCCACAAGCTGTCATGGTGTTGACTAACTGTTCTGTGACTAGAGAGGGACAAGAAGGTGTTCTATAAACAACTATTATTCTAAAGCTGCTCACGAAGGTATAGACATCAGTGGCAAGAAGTTCATATCCATTGGGAACACATTCAGAAAGGATCGATTCATAAGAAAACTTATTTCTAATCAGTATTGCCACCCCTCCCCCTTCCTTTTTGAACCTGTCGCAACGAATCGAAAAGAACTCCAAACTAAGATCACCAAGCAATGAGGATATGCAATGTCTTTGTTTGAGCCAGGTTTCACAAAAGATGTACATATCAAAATTTTCACTGAGCACATCTTTTATGTTGTTTGCATTACAGGCTAGAGACCTCACATTAGCGAACAAGCACTTAATTAAAGAAACATGAGAGGATAGAGGAACCCTATTCAGTTTAAAGTAGCACCAGTACACTTCGTGTCAGTGCGAGCATCATCACAAGCGGGTAAATGGTCACCCCGTCCTTGTATCGGTAAACCATCTCCCTCCTGTGCCATGCTTCAACTTCTACAAAATGTTCCGTTTTCCTTTCTCCGCTCCAACTCGGCCCTAGTAAGCGATTCCCGAAGGAATGCTCCCCTGACCGGGTAGGACCGAAGCCAGGACGCTCTCCGAACAGCTAGCTTCTGGAAGTAAGTCGACGGCAAAACAACTTTGAGAAGACGAGAACCGCCCGGTATGGGCCTTCCCAGTCGATAAATACCTCTAGGATAACATTCAATTTGAAGAAAAGACAATATGTTCATGACCTGGAAAAAGTCATTATCCAGACGATTTTTCATAACACGACCACGAGACTCCGGAATACGACCTATTACAACAGACCTGAGACGTTCAAATTCATGACATGTGTCAGATTCATGCTCCGAATGGTCATTATGTGCGGAGATCAAACTATCAGCAGGCTGAGTTTTCAGACGTCCTTCTAAATGACTAATTTTCTCACGGAGCTCAGTGTCTCTTGAAGCAGGAGCGGTATTCAAGCATTTTCCTGGCGTAGCTTGCTGTTCTCCTTTATCAGATTTCCAAGCTGCTTCTCCATCTCCTCAATCACCGTTTTGACGCACTGCGGGACCTCCATGGCTTGATTCAGCTCGGTTATGGCCATCTGGAGTCGAGTAGACGAGCCCACACTTTCAATGAGAGCAACAGGGGCAGCGGCAATATCCGACATGACAACAATTTGATCCAATCAATTGCTCGTGGCAGAAACGACACGGCTATGAAAGAAAATACTTCGACAAAATTAGCCTTTTGAGGTGGCAATTTCGAATATACAGTGATGGTTACTTTCTCCTGCCGCTAGAAAAATCGCTGATGACGTTCAGTAGCAGAAATTGTCGCAAGTGAGCAGGAAAGTACGAGAGAATAGTCGGAGCCAGGTGAAAGACGACTGCTCAGCGCGCCGGACCAGAGAGAGATCTGATCCGAAGCTAGCTCCCTGGCTGGAGGACTTCGTTTTTCTTGATGTTCCTGATGTTTCACCCGTTTGCTGAGCCGCAGTTTGCACAGGATCACAGCTGAAGTTTTGTGTATATATATTACATAGTTGACAATAATCATACACGTACATACAAATATACACTGTTCCGTCCTTCCGACCCTGGAAAGACGAAAGGCTTGGTTTCTCAGTGGTTGTTGGTTGCTCAGAGGAGGATCTCTCTCCCATCTCGTCCTTCCCACTCGTCCGCTCCCCCTCCCCCGAGCCGGTTTGGACGCTATGGTTTTATTATGAACCAACAATTACGTTTACGTTCGAACGTAATTGTTTGAATTATTTTGAATTCACAATGAAGAATGAAGTGAAGCTGAGTGGGGAAAATGTCGTCTGAAAAATCTTGTTCGTAAACGGCGTGGATTTCGATGGTGATTTAAGTGACGAGAACCTTGGGTGAAAAGACAATTCGGATATTGATGTTGACGTGGGTGGCGACTTAAGTTAGGTGACGGTACCTAGGCAAGGACAAGTCTGATTATTTTAGGAAAAGAAGAAGTCCTATTGTGATGATGTGATCTTTTCGTAAATGGTGTGGGTGGCGATTTAAGGTAAATGACGGCACCACGGCACCTCAGCAGTTTTGCACTCGTGAGGAGCTCAATGAGGATGAAGATGTGATGGCGTTGTTGTAGCCACAATTTCTTTGTTCCCCACTGTTTTTATGATTTTGTTCTGTGCATGATTTGTTATTGCGATTGATGCCATTAACAGTAACTTTAAACATCACGAACAACAACGCAAAAAAACCTGAAGCATGACACAGCGGAAAGGAACAGAATTAAAAAAGCAAAATGAACAACACAGCAACAGCCAATTGAACCACAGTTTTGTGAACAACAAGAAGCACCTCAAAGTGCAAAGAGGATTATTACCCGTAAGGAGAGGAATAGTTTATAGATTGCATTGTCTCCACTTGTGAGTGTTGAGTTTTGAGACGGGATAAAAAAAATGTAACGGGATCAGTTGTAATCTTCTTCTTCTTCTTCTTCTTCTTCTTCAGCGTTTGTCCCGCTTCGTGGCCGGGTCCGCTATTCTGGTGTCATGACACTACTTCTCCGGATCCAGCGCTAGATCAGGGTGAACACCAGCTACTTTCAAGTCCATGTGTAACGTATCAGCCCATCGCTGCTTCGGGCGCCCTCTAGGCCGCTTTCCTATTACCTCGAAGTTAAGGCCTATCTTGTGGACGCTGATCAGTTGTAATGAAACTACTAATAGCAAAACCTAATGGACTTTATTTGTTACTAGGCCGAGGTCGGAACCAGCGTTGATAGCGATGTAAGCCGTAGCGGAAGTGACGATAATAAGGACACAGAGGAGGAAGACGAAGGAGAAGGCGACACTGCAGAAGGTGAAAAGGAGACGGATAACCTTGACGAATTGTTGATGATCGAGCAATAAAACGAAAGAATTGCCAAGCGATGCCGATGTGTTGTGGTCTGGGGTTCTCTCCCCAATGCTATCTCAGTATCTGTATGCCGTTCATTTTTAACCCAATTTTTTGTTGTTAGAGTGTTCAGAGTGTTAAAGTCTCCCATGTCGTATTCATTCCACCATGCTCTGGGGGGGGGCGCAAGAGGAAAACGTTGGGTGAAATAGATGGTAGGAGCAGTATTAAGTTATTTGAATAAAAGTTCAATTTGGAATGTGAAGAAGAAGAGTTTGATTTGTTTAAAGGAAGCCCCTCCGCTCACCTCGGACACCCCTACCACACGAAGAAGTACTACCAGAGGAGAAGGTGAAAGTATTGGAGAAGGTGGCGAATACGAGAGGGCAGTCGAGACTCCCGTAGTCGAAGGGACCCCGGAATGCGACCTTTCGGAATTGCATGGAGGCTTAGCTTTGCAGCTGCAAAGTGTTTCATCCGAGAGGCCCAGTAAGGACCCTATTCTATCGAAAAGTTATGGTTGACCTTGAAAGGACACTAGAATCCGCTTGGTGTTCCAGGCACGAGGCAGGTAAACAAAAATACATGATAACAATAAACAAAAATAATAGATGCTTCGTGCAACTGTTCACATCCTTTCTCGGAGGAGGATATCCGAGGGCTCCACATCTCCGCCACGTTGCAAACGATCGTGTAGAAGTCGCAGAGATTATGATGGTGGTGGGTGGATTCCCTCCACTTCCATGTGCCACATCATATACACATCACAACTTACAACATTTAATCAGATGCCGACACGGTGCCCACAGCACACGACTCTTATATTGGGCCCCAAGGTTTTGTTGAGAGGGCGAGTCGCCTGCTGATGCGAAGGAAAATTTCCCCGAGGGGGCTCATAGAAGAGCAATTAGTCGGCACGACATCGGCGTGGACTACAACGCCGTTTCACGTCATTTATTCTGCGAATCAAAAAAAAACAAAACCAACCGAACCATACTTCACTTCAGACATTCGTTTCGAACTCTATCTTAAAAAAAAACATCTCGAAAACCCTTTCGCACATCCCGGTCCCGCGAACGCCACAGGACGACGATGGCTCACCGTTCTTGAGGAGCTCACCGCCACGACAGTGGGACTTTTGGCCGTTATGAGAATGTTAAACCGGCACCCATTCCTTCGCTAGTCCTAACGTTAAAGATCCACCTTTTCATCTTGACTCCTGTCTCATCAGGCTGTGGACTGCATTGAGCAACAACTTAATGAAGCCGACATCATCATCATTTTCAATAGCGTTTGTCCCGCTTGGTGGCGGGGTCCGTTCTTCTGGTCTGGTGACACCACTTCTCCCGATCAAACGCTTGGTCGGGATGGACACCAGCTAACTTCAAGTCCATATGCAACGTATCTAGCCAACGTTGTTTCGGGCGTCCTCTGGGCCGTTTTCCAGGGACTTCTAGATTCAGGCCAATCTTACACACGGTGTCGTCGTTAGCGCGAAGGACGTGACCGTACCATCGTAGACGTGCTTCGCGCAACTTGTCAGCTATCGAGGCGACACCGAACCTCTATCGCATGGTTTCATTGCGAACGCGGTCCAATCGAGTTACTCCAGCCCTTCACCTTAGCATTTTCGTCTCCATTACACTGAGGCGGCTTTCAATTTCCTTTGTCACCGGCCAGCCCTCAGCACCGTACGTCGCTACTGGGTGGACGACTGCTCTATACACCTTTGACTTGAGGTACTCAGGAATTGTCTTGTCGCAAAGCACTCCAGTCAACGAATGCCATTTGGACCAGGCTGTACTCACACGTGCGTTCACCTCCAACTTTAGACTGCCATCGGACGTGACTGTTGATCAAGGATACTTGAAAGATGTAACTCGTGAGAGCTTAGATCTTAATGATCTTAATGGATCCATGCTCATTCACATCCATCGTCAAGTATTCCGTCTTTTTGACGTTTAGCTTGAGTCCGAACAATGCTAAGCGATCGCACCACGCCTGTGCCTGTCGCTCGAGCCCTGCTTTGTCTTCGCATGCAAGCATGACGTCATCGGCATACAGCAGCGTCCAAGGAGCTGCCCTTTGGAGATCGCGTGTAATTGCATCCATGACGATCACGAAGAGCAGTGGGGAGAGCGCAGGTCCCTGGTGCACTCCGACAGAGATTGGAAACTCCATCGAGGTGCCCGCTGGTGCTCGCACTCGGCTTATTGGGCACGAGTAGAGGATGCGCACCCACTCAATAAGCTCTTCAGGAATACCATGTCGTCGCAACGCGTACCATATCACTTCCCGCGGAACGCGGTCGAAGGCCTTCTCCAAGTCTAGGAAGGCGAAATGCACCGGTTTCTGTTCCTCGCGGTGCTTCCCTAGCAAAAGGCGAACAGCGTGAATGGCATCAACAGTGCCACAGCCAGAGACGAAACCACACAGATTATTGGAAAGTTGAACGACATCCCGAATACGTCCATCGACAATTCGCTCAAAGGTTTTCATGGTGTGCGAAAGAAGGCGAATTGGACGGTAACTAGCGCAGTCCGCAGGGCTGCCTTTCTTCTCCCAAATCGGGATAGTCGTGCTTTGCTGCCAACTCTCAGGCACTTTCTTCTCAGCAACAACCTGATTGAAAAACTCAGTCAGCCAGTCAGCAGGGCACCAGCCCTTCGACTTCCACAGGTCAGCTGGCAGGTCACCGGGACCAGTGGCTTTGCCTGACTTCATCTTCCTCAGGGCTGCTTCAGTTTCGCTCAGTGTGACCTTCTGAACGGGACCGTATACAGGTGGTGCAAAAGGAACGGCAGGATGTTCAAATTCTACATTCGAGATTTCCTCGAAGTATTCGCGCCATCTCTTCACAGCCCTCTTACGATCCATCAGAAGATGACCGTTCTCGTCGTTAATGCCAAAGAACTTCTCGACGTCTTCTGCTTGGCGACAGCGAGCTTTGGCGAGGCGGTAAAGATAACGCTCGCCATCGCGCGTCTCCAGTTTTTCACTCACATCAGCGTAGTGTGCGGCTTTAGCAGCGGCCACTGCCTTCTTTGCCGCTTTCTTCGCTTCTCGATAATTCCGCCAATTATAGACTGTTTTATCACCGATAAATACGTGATATAGCCGTTTCTTTTCCCTGACCTTCTCTCTGACATCGTCAGTCCACAGCCAAGCCTGCTTGTCGACCCAACGCCGTCCAGGCTTCGTTGTGCCGAGTTCGAGCCGCGTAGCCCGAGTTATCGCATCGGTAGTATACTTCCAGGTTTCGTCGGCAGTTGTTACCGTCAGCAACCGAATGCGAGAAATAACAGCTGCTTCCTTCTCTTTCAGTCGCCACCATTTGATTCTAGCCGTCCCGCATCGCTCAACACGTTTACACCTCGGAGGTGTGATATTCAGCGAGCAGATCAGTGGACGGTGTTGCGTGGCAACCGCCTCATACGGCACGGTCTTCGCGTCTGTGACAAGGCCTTGGTCGCGACGCCTAACAAGGACATAGTCAATCTGCGTCTTGGCGTACCCGCTATAAAACGAGATGAGGTGGGAGTCACGCTTTCGAAACTTGGTGTTCACGATGGTGAGGTCGGCATATTCAAGTATACGCTCACCATCGGCGTTGCTTGACCCATAGCCAAAACCACCATGACAGCTGTAACCATCTTTAGTTGCTCCGACGTGACCATTAAGGTCACCTGCCACAACAATCATGTCTTGTAACGGCACTTCCGCTGTCTTCTCATCAAGCAGGGACCAGAACTCGTCCTTGGGTTGCTCGGAGCAGCATACGCGGAAAAGAAATGACATCGTCTTCTACGGCGACAACAATCTTCATCAAGCGGTCATCGAAACGTTCTACGCTTGCAATCGCGTCACGGAAACGCTCGGAGACGATCATACCGACACCACTGGTGGTCCTGGGACTTCCACATAGAACGGCCTTGAAGCCACGTCCTATGTCCCTTGACTTGCTGCAGGAGCACCTCATCTCCTGCACCGCACAGAAATCTATCTTTCTTCGCTCCAGTGCCTCTGCCAACTCAAAGGAGCGGCCCGACAACGTACCCACATTCAGCGTTGCCACGCGGGTCTTGCTTACGTTGCGGGACTTTTGGACTAGCTCAGTTTCCCCCCGATGCCGTCCTCGCATCAGGGACCCTCGCATACTTTTCACACTCGCCGGGCTTTGCGAGTGCGCGTCGGCTTCTGCGGATGCCGTAGCATTATCTCGTGAAACATTCAGCACCATCAACCATATGATGTGACATGGGCTGTTCGTAGGCCGGCCTGTCACTAGGGCCTGTCGCCTGCATTCGAGTGTCCGTGTTCAGCTCGGCTCGCAAAAGCGAACAGTTTCCAGTGGCACCACGTGGAGGAACGGACATCGCCACCATGAAGCCGACATCGACTTGATAAAGAAGTCCTCCGAGGACGAGAAGCTGCCTGAGCGGACGACTTTGGCGTTCAAAACTTCACGTAACAATGGCGTCTGCCTCAGCTGCAGGTGACTGATTTTTGCAGACATGCCCAACGCCTGCTTCATGGTCGGTATATCACCTTTCCTGGGGGGGGGGGGGTGGAGGGCGCTCCAAGAGAACAATATTGGAAAACATTCCAGAACGCGGACTCGAATAATTGGATGGAATCCTGGATTCGCTCAGCCGTCGGCGGGCCCACTGACTACGTCGTATTTTGCGTTGATTTCTTCAGGAAATTCCTCAACGGTTACTAGTGTCTGTTCCCTCCACATGCTTTCGCACAGTACGATCTCCTACGTGAATTCCTCGAACACGGTTTTCTAGGCTTGAGAGGTTCCGAGCTGATCCAGAGATATGCAGTGCGCCTCTTCGCTTGTTATATCTCCCTAAGGAAATTGCGGATCCACTCAATCATAGATACTTCCTTGGGAGGAGTAGCGTTCTACCCCCCCCCCCTATAAGCAGAGGCGTGGCAAATTCCTGCTCCTGCACTATCTCGTAAGGCAGCCATTGGACTCCCGAGCAAGCACAGGGGGTTGGGGGTGGGCTGGCCAGGGGGACGAGGGGGTAGAGCGCTCGACCCCCACTTCCTTGTGCTACTTCCTGCCCCTCCCCCCTTTTGATTATGTCTGCTCAAGTTCAACTTTCTACTTTTATGTAGGAATATGCTTGGAAGGCATGCGACTGGAGAACTCCTCGGTTCTGTGGATAAAGGATAAAGGATAAAGGACGGCGTTACTCAATCCCTTCTGGGATGCGCCAGCGCATTCTACTTCTACGGGATGTCGTGGAGGCGACATGAATGCGTATTTGGCCATACAATGACTTGCGGTGGCCAGCACAGTGAACAAGTCAGCGCTTTATCCTTCCCAGACACGTCTGGTACCAATTCACCGACCCCGGAGGGATGGAGGGCTTGGTTGGCCTGGGCGGGAAATCCGAACCAGGAACCTGGTATCGGGTGCACGCGACAGTCGCGCCTCCTCCGACTGCGCTACACGCGCCCGGTTCTGTGGATACGCTGAAAAAATACCCCACCGCGTTAGTTTTGCTACATAACTGTTTTCCAACTAAAATCATAATTTGTAGTAATCAGCTACTGGAATACGTTGGGAAACACCGACGGTGAAAAGGGCGCTGTGCGGGTGGAGTAGAAAACCGCTCGGAGGCGTTGGAAATGGCTCGTCAAGGGCGCATTGTGACGAGCGCTGTATGTCGTCTGCTATTTGCTTCGAGTTATCATTCTCCTTAATCAAACTTGTACTTTTAGGGGAGATCTTCGCAAGTATGTGCTGGACGAACACGGTCGTCTAGTCCCGCCTCCGGTGCGTCTTCCTGTCCTTGGAGAAAATTTTCGAGGGTTTGGTTAGAATTAATTCATCTCTTTTCAGAAGGTGAAAGAAATCCGCGCCGACGCCACACGACTACGAAACAGGCCGCCCCGCCGCTTTCTGGATGACGACGACGACGACCAAAATGTCGAGTAGACCGCGACATGCTGCGCCTTCAGGAGGAGTGCAACACATGTGAGAGTTCAAGGATTCCTTTTCGTCATATTGTTGTCTTTGATGCTGGCTGCTTCTCACTGTATTCCTCTTGCTCTTTCTTGTGTGTTCAATTTTTTGTCTAATCAAATTTTGTAGAGAAATTTATTTTCGGGAATTTTTGACACTAATCAGTTTTGAAGCGACCGTTTTTCGGCATGTTTTGACGCTAATCAGTTTTGTAGCGACTCTCATATTTGACAATTTCTGGCGCTAGTTTCGAGAAATACGTAAGCCTAAATTCCGCCAATCACCGATAAATGTATCCATTTCCATCCACATGTCAATTATATCACCCAACTTCAGGAAACCGAATATTTATGATATTATCTTCGTCTAGTTCGCTAGTTAATTCGTAGTTCGCGTTTGTGAGAAGTTGCCGAACTGATCCAGCTCCTAGCGTTCCAGCAAATTCGCACGCCATCCACGTTATTTCGGGTGAACGTTTCCAATCCCTCCTCCTCGGTTCGGTGACAAGTCTCCGATTTCCTCTTCACACCGCTCTGTCGGTTCACATTACGCCACCTGCATTCTAGCTAAAGAGCTACGGAACGAGACTTCTCCATAAATCTGTTCCAAAAATGAGATCTTTCCAAAATTTCGTTCTAAAGGTTCCGAGACAAACAGTCTGCTAGAAATAAATGAGCAAACGTTGAAAAAAGTAGAGAATTTGTAAAAAGTTGAGCAAGTTGAGAAATCGCCATGTACGACTCTCTATGAACCTCGGCATCGTAGATCTTGTTGCGTTGTTTGACTGAGCTCCACACGAGGTTTTACAGATCTTTATTGGCTAACGTTTCGGCGGTATCGCCTTCTTCAGAGCCTGAAAGGAAGGATCAAGTCAAGATGTGGCTACCGCGTCAGACGTTGCCTCAACCTTAGAAATTCAAGACCATCTTTCGATCACGTAGTCAATAGAGAGATCGACACCCTTACCTTACAGGAAGCCAGACGGGCCAATCGGTCGGTAGCAGGGCCGTTTTCGAGACACAGGCGCCCAATCAGAATGCCAACCTGATGTAGGGTCTGAGCTCCCGCGTTATATAGAGGCATTCTTCCTTCCGGTTTAGCTTGGGGTCTTTGGCATGAATCCAAAACGCCTCCAGCGAGCTGTAGTGAAAAACATGTTCCGAACCGCAGCTCTCGTATCAATGGGGAAGAGGAGCGTAAAGAATCAAGGAAGCTGGCACAAGAAATTGCGGCTAGCAACGGATATAAGCACCACGTTACATCCTCACGGAGGTCCTTGCAGGAACAAAGCAGTAGCGGCGCCATGTCCGGAAAGGTACCATTCAAAGTGCCATTCATCTCCGATGATGTAAGCACTTCCCTTCGGAAGTGTGTGAGGAGAGCCGGGCTGGAGAATGTGGTAACTGTTGTAGAGGTGCCACCAGACAACCTAGGGCGGCAGCTAGTTCGGAATCGTTCTTACGATCGCCTTTGTGTCACCCCTGGTTGCGCCGTCTGCCCACATGGCAGGGAAGGGGACTGCACCTTATCAGGTGTGGTATACCTCATTACCTGCCAGAGCTGTGGCGAGGAATATATCGGTGAGACGGCGCGACCCCTACATGTTAGGGTCAAGGAACACCTTGACGGCAAGCCCAAGTCCAGGACGTCCACTGCAATGGGTCACCATAGAGTCCACGGGCATACGGGGGAGGACTTTGAGGTCAGGGTCAAGCTGCTGGCAGTCGAGGCCCAAACTGCCGCCCGCAAGGCTCTGGAGGCGTTTTGGATTCATACCAAAGACCCCAAGCTAAACCGGAAGGAAGAATGCCTCCATATAACGCGGGAGCTCAGACCCTACATCAGGTCTGATTGGGGCGCCTGTGTCTCGAAAACGGCCCTGCTACCGACCGATTGGCCCGTCTGGCTTCCTGTAAGGTAAGGGTGTCGATCTTTCTATTGACTACGTGATCGAAAGATGTTCTTGAATTTCTAAGGTTGAGGCAACGTCTGACGCGGTAGCCACATCTTGACTTGATCCTTCCTTTCAGTCTCTGAAGAAGGCGATACCGCCGAAACGTTAGCCAATAAAGATCTGTAAAACCTCGTGTGGAGCTCAGTCAAACAACGCAACAAGTTGAGAAAGTTGGGTAGAATTTAAAGTCTATGAATTTCATTATTCAAAACTTGCTCCTTCTTTTTATCTGTATTATCATGTTCACGTTATTATTATGTAGTTCGTCGCCAGCAGTTTGTAGTAATTTTCCCTTTGCCTTAAAGTTGCAGTTGTGTGTACTAGGTTTTTTCCAATGACTTGCCCTGTGACCTTATTCACCATTCCTCGGTGCTCACTTCTTATCTGTTCGGTTCTCACCTACTACTCTCTCTCATTCTTATTTTTAAGGTCTTCTCTTATTTTTCTTTTAGACTCCTCACTTTTTTACACCTGCACCACATCTGTATATTTTTAACATATTGCTACTTCACTGTTAACAGATTAGATTCTTCTTCTTCTTGTTCTTCAGCGTTTGTCCCGCTTAGTTGCGGGGTCCGCTTTCCTGGAATGTTGGCGCCATTTCTCCCGATCAAATGCCTGATCAGGGTGCAACCCAGCCATCTTCAAGTCCTGAGTTCAGCGTATCAAGCCACCGCTGTTTTGGTCGCCCTCGTGGATCAAGGTTAAGACCAGTCTTTCGGACGGTGTCACCTTTTGCGCGAAGGACGTGGCCGTACCATCGCAGACGAGCTTCGCGCATCTTCTCAAATATCGGGGTGACACCGAACCTTTGCCGTATGGATTCGTTGCGTACTCGATCCAAACGCGTAACTCCGGCCATCCACCGCAGCATCTTCGTTTCCATTACGCTGAGGCGCCTTTCAATTTCTTTGGTAACGGGCCAGCACTCAGCTCCGTAAATAGCTACATGTCGGACGACTGCTCTGTAGATCTTCGACTTGAGGCGCTCTGGTATCTTCTTGTCGCAGAGCACTCCCGTCAGAGAGCGCCATTTGGACCACGCTGCACTCACGCGTGTGTTGGCTTCAACGAGAAAACCGCCATCGGACGCGATTGCTGATCCCAAGTACTCGAATACCGAAGTACGTGGCAGCACAATGCCATTTACCTTAATGGAGCTGGACTCGTCTTCATCAGTCATCATATACTCGGTCTTCTTGATATTAAGTTTGGGTCCAAATCTCTCCAAGCGATCGCACCAAGCTTGTACCTGCCGCTGGAGTTCAATCTTATCTTCGCTAGCAAGCATTACATCATCAGCATAAAGCAACGTCCAAGGGACTGGCTGCTGAAGATCACGCGATATGGCATCCATAACGACGACGAAGAGTAGTGGGGAGAGCGCAGACCCTTGATGTACTCCGACAGAGATGGGAAACTCCATCGACGTGCCTGCTGCAGCTTGCACTCGACTCTTTGGACAAGAGTACAGTATTCGTACCCATTCTATGAGCTCTTCGGGGACTCCATGTTCCCGTAAGGCATACCATATCACTTCACGCGGAACGCGATCAAAGGCCTTTTCCAAATCCAGGAAGGCAAGATGCACCGGCTTCTGTTTCTCGCGGTGTTTTTCTATCAGAAGACGAACGGCGTGTATGGCATCGACTGTGCCACATATACAACCAGCTACGAAGCCGCACTGGTTGGTAGAGAGCTGGACGGTATCACGAATTCGTCCGTCGACAATCCGCTCGAAGATCTTCATGCTATGCGAAAGCAATCGGATTGGACGGTAGTTTGTGCAGTCTGCTGGACTGCCCTTCTTTTTCCAAATCGGAATCGTCCTGCTTCTCTGTCAGATATCGGGCACTTTCTTCTCCGCAATAACCTGGTTGAAGAACGTCGCCAGCCACTTCGTTGGGTACCAGGATTTCGACTTTCATAAATCGGCCGCGAAATCATCGGGGCCCGTTGCCTTGCCCGGCTTCATTTTCATCAAAGCCGCTTCTACCTCCTCTACGGTGATTTTCTGAACGGGACCGTATACAGGAGGAGAAGATGGAATGCTCGGGTGAGCAAACTCTACTGTCGAGACTTCCTCGAAGTAGGTGCGCCATCGGTTCAAAACCATCTTGCGCTCCATGAGTAGATGGCCATTTTCATCGTTGATGCCAATGAACTTCTCGATGTCTTCTGCTTGTCGATGGCGGACCTTCGCGAGTCGATATCTCGCCATCGCGCGACTCAAGCTTCCCGTTGATATCATCGTAATGAGTGGCTCTTGCAACGGCTACCGCCTTCTTAGCGACTTTCTTGGCTTCCTGATACAGACGCCATTTATCGGCTGTCTTATCGCCGAGGAATGCGTGGTATAATCTCTTCTTCTCTCGGACTTTTTCCTTAACTTCGTTAGTCCACAGCCATGTCTGCTTATCGACCTTACGCCGTCCCGGTTTCGTAGTGCCGAGTTCGGAACGCGCAGCATTGAGAATCGCGTCGGTGGCTATTTGCCATGTCTCGTCGACGGTCGTGACCGTCGGCAACCGAATGCGCGAAGTAACAGCTGCTTCATTCTCTTTCAGTCGCCACCACTTGATTCTTGACGGACCGCTCCGTTCGACCTGCTTAAACATCGGTGGTGTGATCATCATAGTGCAGATCAGTGGGCGGTGTTGTGTGGCGACCGTTTCATACGGCACGACCTTCGCATCCGTGACAAGCCCTTGGTCACGATTTCGCACAAGGACAAAGTCGATCTGCGTTTTAGAATTCCCGCTGTAGAATGAAATAAGGTGGGATTCACGTTTTCGGAATCTGGTGTTCACGATGGTGAGGTCATGCGACTCCGCGTACTCGAGGATACGCTCACCATCGGCGATACGTGAACCAAAACCGAGACCACCATGACAGCTGTACCCGTCTTTCGCAGGGCCAACGTGTCCGCTAAGGTCACCTGCGACAATGATTACGTCTTGTGACGGCACTTCTGCTGTCTTCTCATCAAGCAGGCTCCAAAATTCATCCTTGGCTCGCTCAGAGCATCCAGTCTGTGGAGCATATGCAGAGAAAAGATGATACCGCCGCCGTTCTGCCGCGATTACGACCTTCATCAAGCGGTCATTGAAACGTTCCACGCTTGCAATCGCGTCTCGGAACCGTTCGGAGACGATTATGCCAACACCGCTGGTGGTCCTGGGACTGCCACACAGAACGGCTTTGTAGCCTCGGCCTATGTCCCTTGACTTGCTACAGGACCACCTCATCTCCTGCACCGCACAGAAATCTATCTTTCTTCGCTCCAGTGCCTCTGCCAACTCAAAGGAGCGGCCCGACAACGTACCCACATTCAGCGTTGCCACGCGGGTCTTGCTTACGTTGCGGGACTTTTGGACTAGCTCAGTTTCCCCCCGATGCCGTCCTCGCATCAGGGACCCTCGCATACTTTTCACACTCGCCGAGCTTTGCGAGTGCGCGTCGGCTCCTGCGGACGCCGTAGCATTATCTCGTGAAACATTCAGCACCATCAACCATATGATGTGACATGGGCTGTTCGTAGGCCGGCCTGTCACTAGGGCCTGTCGCCTGCATTCGAGTGTCCGTGTTCAGCTCGGCTCGCAAAAGCGAACAGTTTCCAGTGGCACCACGTGGAGGAACGGACATCGCCACCTGTTAACAGATTAGATTAAATTAATAAATTTCTATATTAAAAATTGTGTTGTGAGATTGTTATTTTCCATTCAAATAATCACGTATGTCGATATACACGTATTACACGTATATCGATATTTCGAGGTGGCAGTAAATATATGCATGTGTATATATGTGTATACATAAAGTATACACATACATATGCACATATATACATATATATGTATAAACATATACATAATACATACATATACATAACATATACATATATGTATATGAACACACAATATATATCTATGTACACATGCATATACATGCGTACAGATATACTTTATACTACATACACATGCATATATGCATTTACTGACACCTAGATGTGCATGGATATGCGTGGATATCGGATATCTGATTCCCTAAGCAGCGGAGGTGCGAAGGTACGCTGGAACACACTAGCAACGGAACGGCGACTGTTAATTTGCAACACCTCAGCCACACGAGCTATCCTTTTGTCCATCGCCTGTTTTGCGACAGCCACCGTAGTTCCCCCCAGTAGCTCGACAGTTTTCACGACTACGAGGGTTCTGTTGCTATTCGACAGGAACAAGGGAGCATTATTGCCCGAGTAAGCAGTTGCTTTCACAAAGCAGTTGCTTTTATTGGATAAGATGCGGACTTATGGTTTCGTTTCAGTCGACGACGTGAAAAAGTAGTGGATGAATTATCGCAATTAAATCCATATTAGACCGAAAGCCGCAAAGGAGCCAAGAACAGGATTCGGGGCGGGTGACCCACCGACAAAATGGATTTTTTCGAGGCAATGCAGTTCCTTTTGGACCTTAAGGATGAAGAGTACGTTGTAGCGTTACCTATCATCTGAAATCGTGGTGTTTCGTTGCAGAGCCCCGCTGTCAAACTTGGTGCGTACGAATATACCAGTGCGGGTGGGTTGTCCGTGCGCTACGCGACAAGCGACTCGAGAAGTGAGAGCAACTCGCCCGCACCCTCAACCTTGATGGCACCTAAAAACACCCCGTGCAAATGATTGGGTCAGGCCTTCGCGATGGGGCACCGTGCAGTTGCAAGGGCACTGAAGCGACACTGAGTGGCAACGGCCGCTCACTAAAAAAGCGCAAAACCAAAAAAGCGCATCCTTGGAGCCATAGTGCGCGCAACTCCATCCTAATCCGGAGTCCTAGGGATGAGCTTTAAACTATGTTCTGACGTCGTGGCATTGTCCGCTGGCTTAACAGCTGCGAATGACTGGATTACAGCAAGGCATCAGCGAGGAAGAAAGCATCATGTGCTAGTTGACTGTTCCTTTGTTCAACGTGCGTATGAACCGCAGACATCATCCAACCTCCGCCGGGATTCAGAAGACTTGCAGTACTCACAAATTTACCTCATTGCGACATGAATATTCGCCTATGGTATCCCTACGTTTTGAACCTCGTATGTCCGGAAAAGCCAAAGTGCATGCAAGATACTGGTCAGAATTGATTTATTTCAAAAGGCCATTAAAACACACTTGGTCTAACCATAAAAAGATGATAAAATTGGAATATTACACTTTCAAACAGAACAGAGAACAAAACAGAAAAAACTGTAAAGCAGATAACAACAAGTTCACAGCAGACGCTTACATGTGGCTAGGCAACAATTACATTCAAAAAACTTTGGAACATGTTCGTCATTGTGGGTTAAGGCGAAAACAATCTTTGGTGGTTATAGATTTGTATTCTGCAAATGATGAACATTAGTGAGAAAGCGATATAGAGCAGCAGCAGTAGTTACGAAAACTCACATTTTCCGTAGCCAAAAGCGTACTGTCGTGAGGTAGTAGGAGTTAGCGTCAACAAATCTAAACCATTACTGAATGAACTTCTAGATAAGTGGTTTTGGATACCAAGGTCACTTGTAACAGAAGTATAACCATGCATGCAAGTGTATAACCCAAGGAATTACCTCGAACTATAAAAATGTGTTCAGTTATATCGCTCGCCCGATGGTGCTGTCCTCAATCGTCAGACTTCATGGAGATCTCTGACCACCTTTGTTTGCTTTTTTTCACATCAGCAAAACGCTATTGAAGCGCGTGCTTTCCCTTAGCAAACCGCCAATGCTTTGTCGACCAAGGGACGAATCGATGCCTAGGAAAGGAGATCTAAGTAGATTTTTTGCTACCTCATTGCTCTCAATTACCTCAAACAATTCCTTGGTTTTTCTAACATGTTGTTTTGTTTGTTTGTTTTGCATTCCAAAAACACTGCCGGTGTCCATAGTTTGCGGTGCGAACTCGGGCATGAAATTCTGGATCACTTCAAACAGCTTCGTAACGTCAGCTGTTGTCATTGAGCCGCAAAGGAGGAAAGCTCTAATAAACTAGTTCTAACTCTAACTGCTTAAGGCCCATGCTAACACACCTGCTGGCAGCCCTGTCCTTTTCGTCAGCGACTATGATAGTGGATAACTTAATGTGGTACCGTGGCTAGTAGTGAGCATGGTGAGTATCGCCCAAACTAACACCGCGACGAGGACATCAGCTATTGGAGTTGTAATGGAGTAATGATAACTAAAGCAGCTGTATTTACAGGCCAGCACAGGCTTCGCGCAGTGAATCCTGTCTTCCTCGTTTACTTATTTACTTATTTTGTTATCTGGATGCTGTCCATGATGCAGTCGGAAACGGTGATACTCACCGAATATATATCCAGAGATATACATAGTATAATATGTAGTACAGTAGAGGGTAGTAGTATGTTGTATAGGATAGAATAATATGCAAAAAGACCGAATAGACGGTTGAAGTGTTGTAAAATATTTCGTTGAAACTAACTAAGAATATGAAAGCTAAAACACTCATTCCAGGAAAAAATCTTCAACGTCATCCCTTTCCACTGCAGTCCTTTGGGGCTTCGTACAAACGTCCGGTCTTAAATTGAATTTATTCATCAGGTTCCAGAGGTCATCACTGTTCGTGAAATAGAGCCTCGATGTTTTATCGCGATGTTTACGCCGAAGGTACTGGGTCACGTAACCCTGTGGTCTTAAATAAATGAATCAACTTCTCAAACTCACACTCGTGAAATAACGCTCACGAAATATGTTTTATCACCCTTTAGCAGCAACTTCAAATACTCTTGTTGCTGACTAGATAGGCGTAGCAATGCAGTTTCCAATGCATGGCCTACATGACCGAACCTTCGTTTTACGCTGACAATGCTGCCACTTTTCGTGATAACATCCAAGAAGCAAGAGCCAATGGAGCAGGTCTTTTCAAGACGATCTTCCTCTCCCGGATACCCTTTGTTCACACCTTCCTGCCCTTCTGCACCTGATTCATAGTGATTGAGTTAGTTTACAGACTAAGCAAAAATATCTTCTTCTCGCAAAGTGGGCAGATAATGGTAGCAGATGCTTTCCTTTCCGTTTTCATTTTGCACTTCTTATCCGTGTATTGTGCACTATTTTGAACGACGATGATATCCTGCTCTAGGCAAGGCACTTCCGCAGAGAAAGCAGGTCCTTCGTTGGGACCCTGACTTTCTATCCTCACAACTAATTCCTTCAACTTGGCTTTCATCTGCCATCTTGATATTGCCACTGAAATATGCACGACATTACGACATACCCATTTTGAAGTCGCATGTGTAAGTGGTGTTGTCCTGTGTTCATGTTTGCCTTGATGTTTTGTTGGCAATATTGTGCTCTCTGGACTCCAGAGATGGAGGAGAGGCCGAAAAAAATGTCTACCAAACTGCGGCTATAGGGGTAATCTGGGGTTCTGCGGTAGTGTGCCTGCCATACTCCAGCATAATACGAAAAACAGATGTCACATTCGTAATCAGCACCCCAAATAACCCATGGGCTAAGTTTTTGCAGAATTTTTTCGATTTTTGTCCTGAAAGTACAATAGTACCATTTTGTTTGTTTGTTGGTTTGTTATGTTCGGGTCTCAATTCGTCTTGGATGGCTTCACTGATGAGCTCGCAGCGTCGCCCGGCTTCTTATTGACGCTCTACTGCGATTAGCTGAAGAGGCAACTCCCTACCAGCGCTGCGAATCACCTATGAAATTAACACAGATGCATATATTCATATTTTTACCACAGTCGCTGCATTTCTTAGGACAGTAAGAATGGGAGAAATCCAATTTTGGGGACACCACAAAATGTCTGTTCGCCATCCATTCCCTTGCATTTTTGGAAAGCGAAGCCGCTGATGAGCAAAAAAGCAACAAAAATCCGCAAAAAGCTGGAATATGAGTCTTGCCTACGTGATAGAACCCTTATCGTTCCCTAACAATAAGACCAATTATTGAATCAATGATAAAGTGAACTCCAACTCCCACGTCTCATCCCTAGAAGCCTTCCCCTTTATAATCGTAGAACTGTAACCTTAAACATTGTCACCAAGAGCATGCAGATTCTTTTAGATTTCAGTGAGATTAATTCTAAGTGAAAGCAACTGCCAAAATTAAAGAAAATTAAAGAATAACTATGTCGAAATGGATGCGATTCTCTTTAAAAACGCGGACTCTATGAGGACTGCATGAGCAACACTGACTGCGTGACGCATGCACTCAGTAGGCAGCTGAATTTCGCAACCGCGAGTCGTAAGACCAGTTCCAAAGTGCATTTGCTCACCATTCACCGTGCCCCAGTTTCGCAAAATCTGTTGCAAAATGCTGGCGTTTACCTGAAATACGACATGTCGTGAATGCAAAACACGCCGCATGCCTAATTTCAGATAAGGTTCGAAGTCGACACTGTTTTTCCGCAATCTATTAGGCTGTCCAGAAAGTATCTGCAGAGAACTTCGCAATGTTCCAGATTTTTTCTAGAATGTTCTGTAGATTTCAACACAAGTGCTATATAAAAACACTATCCTGCTGTATCTGCATAACATATCCAGCTCCGTCTTCCTTGCCTATTTCACTGTACGATGGCCAAACTGACTACCTATATTAGACACGTACTCGTTTACGAGTTTGAATCTGGGCACTCCGTTGTAGAAGCCTATTGAAATAAATCTGGGCACTCCGCTGTAGAAGCCTATTGAAACTTGTGTCGTGTCTTCGGCTCTGAAGCTCCTTCTGTACGATCTGTTTATAGCTGGTTGGAACGCTTCAGAAGCGGGAAAAGGAGTCTCGAAGATAAGCCTCGCTCTGGTCAACCGACAACGATATCTCTGGATGAAACTGGAGGATCAGCATCCATATGAAGGTGTGCGCTATTTTGCTGGTGCTCTCGGCTGTTCCCGATCCACCGTGGACAATGGACTGCGATCTCTTGGAATGGTTAAGAAGCTCGGTCAGTGGCTACCACGCGAACTGACCTACGACAACCGGCGAAGACGTCTGAACATATGCACTCAGCTGCTCTCCCGAACTCCCGTCTTCAACTGGCTGGACACCATCGTCACAGGAAAAATGGGTCCTCTACGTCAACCACGCTCGTAAGCGTGCACGGTGAAACGCGATGAAGTGCCGAAATCCTTCGTAAATAATAAAATTCTTGCGAGGAAAGTCATCCTGAGCGTCTGGTGGGGAACTTATTGGATATACCATTTCGAGCTGCTGCTTGACAGCACTACTGCCACTGCCGAGGTCTACGCTACCCAACTGCAGAGACTGGCCGACAAGATGCGCAAGAACCAGCACAGGCTTACCACCTTTATCGATGACTTCAGCATCATCTGAAAGGGAAGCGTTATTAAGATCCTGACCACCTCGAATAAGACCTCGAGCTTTTTTAGCCTCTATGTCGTCACATTTCTACGCCAGAGGAATTCGAAGTCTTGTGGAACGTTGGCGGAGTAGTCGATGTTGATGAAAATTATTTGGTTGATTAATAAAATGTTGACAAAAAATTGTGTTATTTTGAAAAAATTGTCGTATTTCTGCAGATACTTTCTGGACACTCACTGCACGCTGTGCCAGCACGCCTCATCGCGGAGGCCTGATCCAATCGATTGCACGGGGGACGTTTTGCAGGCCATCCTCAACCCTTGGCTTTCGCGCAGATGCTTAAAAAATACGGAGAAGAAAAAAACCGACGCAACAAAAACCGCAGGTACACCCATCTCTTGTATCCCTTTACCACTGGTGTGGCGGGCCACGCCAGGCTAGCCGGCTTTGCCGGCATCGACCCCGCGAGCTCCTTGCCGGTATCGGCTAGATGGCTATGCGATGGGTGCATAACGCTAGGTGTTTCACACTGTATGTAGAAGGCAGAGCGACCCGGGTGAAGGCAAGGAAAACGGATGATGTTTTTTATAGGCTGTGGAAGGTTGGTGACAGCATGAAGAAGTGTTTTGGAGTAGGTAATGATTTCGAGTGGCAGCAGTGCAAAGGGAGCTGAAAAGGGGCGCCGTTGGTAGAATGTATGTTGAAGGAGAGGAATGTTCATGAAGAGAGGATGCTGACCGTTATAGGTTGTGGTAGGTTGGTGACAGCATGAAGAAGTGATCTGGACTGGGTGAGGATATCGAGCTGCATCGGTGGATAAGGAGCTGAAAAGGGCGAAGTTTGGTAGAAGGTATGTCAGAGAGGAGCACTTCCCATAAGGAGACGATGCTCACCGTTGTCAGATGTAGCAGGATGCAGCGTCGTTGAGTAGCGTTCGCGAATTGAGTGAAAGCACCGGAGAACATGCCTGGAGGTGAAGGCAGCGCTATCACAGCACTTCATCGTAGACGACGTTTCGCATCGTCTGTTGAGGAGCATCGACAACGATGCCTCGACGACTGCGAGCACGACAGAAATCCACGTAGAGCTGTCCATGAGAAAAAATGGGGTCCTGCAAAGAAATGCCAACTCTCGAAAACGTCTGTCCCTGCGACTTGTTGATCGTTATCGCAAGCTCAATCGCAATGGGAACTGTCTCCTCCTAAGGCGGCAAGGCAGACCCGGTGGGTTTAGTCGATTCGAGGAATTAAAACCTGGGACCTCTGTCGACTACCGACAGCGTGTTCGCAAATCAGAACTCATTGGCCGATGTGTGTGACAATAAAGCGTGAGCCGCTGCACAGACCGTTAATCACATCCAAATTTCGGAGCAGCATGACAATACAGCCAACTTTCATGTGCAATGCATGAGGAGGCAGTCCAGTAGGAGTCATCTTGTTGAGAATCTCCGTTGGAAAATTAAGGGAGTCTGAAGAATGATCCACAACAGCTTCATTCTTGCTGAGAAAGGTTCGTGTGACACCATCCAATCTGTATCAGCCCGTCGCCCAACTGCGATAGCCATTGCTTATGGTAAGCATCATCAGCATTAACACGCATATTGGGGGTTAAGTGGAACGTGCGGAAGAGAGGACATAATGCGGATCGCTTGATGCACGTATGTACCATGTCGGAACGGGTACCCTTTTCCACAACACGTAGAACTTGTTGGAAATCGCCCCAGCAGCATTATTTTGCCACCAAATGGCGTAGTGTTTTGGTGTAAATCTTATAGAAGTGAGTCGATCGCTTCCAATGCAAGCTTGGGAGCCATAGGCGCCTCATCCCAGATGGTGATGTCAGTAGAACGCGGTGCGTTGGCCTCGACTACATTCCATGCTAGACGCGCGGGATTGCTCTCCAACTATCAAGCGAAATGTGGAGGTGGCTGTTCGACCGTTCGGTAGAAGGTTAGCGGCAATTCCTGTCCATGCCACAGCCAGCGCCTTGAATCGCCTTGCCATCGCAAGGTGATATATTACGGTGTATACAAATGTTTTACACTACCACCGAGGCCATCCACGAAATAGGAGCCTCCTTGACGGCGCTCAATTGCAGAAAGCATCTCGTCAACAATCGTTTTCTGTTCCTCATTAAGGGTAGGGTATAACGTCTCTCCTTGTTGCTCATGATGAGCGTAGTCGATGACAGGAATGGAGTCATACAGCAAAGGAACATCGATGTCGAGGTAGTCTCTCCACTCTTGTCCAAACGATTCAATACACGCAGCTATATCATAGAAAGCTCGCGATTCAGCGACTGCAGCCGTGGTACTGCTTTGCATGAAGTCATCCATGAAGTCAGCTTTGAATGCCTCCAACAGATGCAAAAGAATGGGAGGTTGAATTTCCGCAAACATTAGTAAGGAAACGTAGTAGGAACGGAGTTGCGCCGGCAAGTGGAATTGGAATGTGGCTGCTTCACGAAGACACCGCTCGAAGTAGGAGTCGTCACTGAGGTATCCGGGGCTCGAGCGGCTGCGACATAGGAGGGATGCTGAACACCCTCGACGGTCAATACATCGGAGTATGATGTGAAGCCTTTTCCATAGAGAAGGAGAAGTATAAGCGCAAATCTTTCCGAGTCTAAAGGCCCAACGAAATAAATGCGGCCAATAGTATTGGTAGATTGGCCTCTCTCTTTCCATCCAGCAGTAGTGTACCGAAAATGCTCGGGCATTTCGAAGTAGTGAAGGGGCGGGAGTCGATTAAGCCATAGGGCAGCATTTCGTGAAGCTCGGTGAGGTCAGAGCAAGCCTTGTTTTTCAGGAAGTATGCTGTCAAAGTCGGTGAGACGCAGTATCAACCGCCTACCGCTCGACGCCCGATACAAAGGTAACGGATTCGAAGTTCGGCAAATGAACCTGCAATTGTACCACGGATACGCTTCTTTTTTTTGCATCTTGAAGCCGAACACACGGTGTATAGCCTCAGGAGCGCACACATATCGGGCATCGGCGTAGTTCACGATCTCATCATACGCTGGTTCCTCGTTACCTGCTCGGCTGAGACGAATTCGGGCACGGTCTGAGCCTTTGTACACGTATTTGTGCACATACTTAATGACGTGAGGCGAGGCACACACTTCCAAATTAACGCGCGCTAGAAACATTCGTGTCAAATACGGCGAATACGGTACAACGAACCGGCTATCCATGGCGGTGCCGCGGCACATAACGAAACGACCATCGTTTCGACGCTTATATTGAGGGTAGCCATCAATAGACAGCGTTGTGTCGGGTCGGAATGATTTTGGGATTTTTTTGAGCAGGTCCCATTGTTCAAGCATGGAGATGACGGATTGAGCAGGTCACATGGTCGATGGATCATATTTCTCGAAACAATGTCGAAGAGCTCCGGATCCTCGGTCGGGCAAGGAAGCTCAGCGCTGATCACGTTAGCTGCCGTGTTCACCTTCCAGCCGTCTTTCAGGGTGATCAACATGTGCATGTGAGCTAGGCCGCGTGCTTGGAAATCAATCACGTAAATATACGCGGAGACCTCACCACGCGCTTTCCTTTTGAAAAGTTCGTGGCATAATGCCTTCACTTTCAAGCTAAGCACGCGTGCAACTAGATCAGGTCGATCGGAGGCGCTCTGGTTGGGAGCGAGGTTCATCGTAATCTCTTCCCAACATGGTTTGCAAGTGATAAAAAGGATAAAGGATAAAGGGCGGCGTTACTCAATCCCTTTTGGGATGCGTTCTACTTCTACGGGATGTCGTGGAGGCGCCATGAATGCGTATTTGGCCATACAATGACTTGCGGTGGCCAGCCGATGAACAAGTCAGCGCCTTATCCTTCCCAGACACGTCTGGTACCAATTCACCGACCCCGGAGGGATGGAAGGCTTGGTTGGCCTGGGCGGAAAATCCGAACCAGGAACCTGGTATCGGGTGCACGCGACCGTCGGCGCCTCCTCCGACAGCGCTACACGCGCCCAGGTTGCAAGTGAACCTGAGGAATATGTCCGGCTTCCCATACTTGGACACAATCGTCATTGCGTCCTGATACTGAGCGATCATATGACGTGGATCACCCGGAAAGCTGGCCGCTAGTATAAAACGTCGTCCAGGAGAGCCACTATGGACGGTATCGCCGATCATGTAGTCGGTGAGACCTTGAACAGTGTCAAGCCTCAGCAGGCTCTGATTCAGTTTGATGACGTTGACGGTTCATCTCGATCTTTAGCCTGCTGTCGACGACATACTGTTGAAAAGGATTAGAAACGCTGGCGTGGGCGAAGAATAGATAAGACTAAAACTCTTTTTGAATGACCCGAGTTCTTCCACTTCTGCTGATGGATCGCTTCTCCATGCGGGGATGCCATCCATCATCCCCATTTGGAAAAGCAATGGATAAGTGAGAGGATCACATATTTTGTCCAGAGTGCATGAATGATCAAGTACCGCTTGCCTGGAATCTCCTCTTCATTGCCTACATAGACAACAGCAGTCTCATTGCTCGTGGCAGAGTTGTAGCGATGGTGATCATCGGAAGGCCGCTGTCGGAACGCCATGTGCACTGGGTGTGGAGTTTGCCCAGCCGCGGTGGCAGTTTCTTCTTCGGTGCGCAGAACCTCATCCATCATGACAAACGAATGAGCGTAGGGATTGACGCGAAGAAGTAGACGATAAAGATCGGCGAACAAATAGCTCTGGCAGTCGCTGTTAACCTGCCGCGCAGCCAGCTCTGCAGCTGCTTGTTCAGTGTCCATAATAAGTATTTGTGCGTACTGAGGAGCGGTGCCCGCAGCCGGTCGCAGAGTCCCGACGTAGTGATACACTTGGCCATGAATCTTGTAACAATACGGTCCTCCCCCTTGCGGAGAATCAACATGCGCAACCATGGAAGCCATTGCTAGACCACTGTTATAGTGACGAACAGAGCTACGGGAAGTGATCGCACCTTCCACCACCGCCCTCGAAAAGCTGACGAAGGAGAGGTGGAAAATCTTGAAAGGGCTGCATGGAAAATTTACCTAGGTTGCACACATGTTGTAGACTGTACCGTACGAGGTAACTTTCTCAGCCTGGAAGTGGAGCAGCGCAAGAGTTGCAGGGTTGGTCCATTCAGCCCAAGGAATGGAGTGAGGGCCTATTGATGACATCTCGTGCCATGCCAAGCGATCTAACTGGTGTCGCATTAGATCGTAGAAGTTGGTGCTGTTCAACAACTTGAATGGACATCGGCAAGGCGAGCCTCGTTAGCAAGGATGCGAGCGCTGCGTCGACGAACTGTCTTTGCTGCTCGAGATGCTGTTTGAACATCCAGCGGAAGTGCAGGTCTCCTTCGAACCCGGCTTTGGCGCTGCTGCGTAAGCCCTAGTTTATACTTGCGCCGCCACGCGGCGCAGCACCACGAACGCCATAGATATCGATTATTCGCGACGCCCGGCTGCTCTCCCTCCGCAGCTCGAACTGCTTCTCGAGCAGCCGGAGGGAGAGCAGCTCTACTTCTCATCTGGCCTTCGCGCAATCGAGCTCGTTATTGCTGAGACCCTTCAGGTAGTGTGACTTGAATGGCGGCTTCGTTAGCACGGATGCGAGCACTGCGATGCACTGCGATGCGATGTCCCCTGCGCGAACTGCTTCTCGAGCAGCAGGCGAAAGTGCGGCTCTCCTTCTCACTTGGCTTTGGCGCTGCTGCGTAAGCTGTCGAGCTCGTTGCTCCTCAGATACTTCTGGTGGTGTGACTTGAAGAGTAGCTTCGATAGCGCGGATGCGAGCGCTGCGACGACGATCTCTCTCAGCAGCAAGAGCAGCTTGTCGAACATCCACTGAGCGTGCAGCTCTGCTCCGCATCCGTCTTTCACGTTGTTGCATGAGCCGTCGAGCTCGTTCTTCCTCAGATAGTCGTGGTCGTGACATGTGCGTAACCTAGAGCTAAATGGGGAGTGGAGACAAAGACGGTGAATAGGAATTGCTGAACGAAGCGTGGACGCGAGCGGTAGCTAGGGAGAGTAGAAAGGAACAGCAACTTCAACAAAATACGAATAACGCAGAAGGAGGGCCAGAAAGCGATGTAGCTCCATGGAGAAAGTAATGAGGGTCGATTAAGGAGGGCGACTGTCTAACTAGAGGCAGGATGTGCATGCAACAGAGGCTGTAGCTAACTTTACGCCGTATCGGTCATAGGGATGGTATGTGCGTAACGTAGACAGGTGACTGCATAAGCGAAATTTCCTGATGATTGCTGAATTCCTTATCGATCTTTCGTCAGCGATTCGAATCACACCAGGATCCCGATTAGGTCTGACAGAGAAACGATAGCACCGCTTAAACGATCGATAATATCGGCAGATATTTTGAATGCCCAATCGAAACATCTCGCCTGCTACGAAACACAATAGTGGGAGAAGGCTAACGTAGCGCATCCGTTAAGTCTGAGAGCGAAGCTTCAACGATTTCGGTCGATATTGATTCCCTGAGCGAAATTTCCTCATGGAGGCTGATTTCCTGATACACCTTCCGTCCGCCATCACAAGCACGCAACGCCCACCCCGATGGATTAGGTCTGACAGAGAACCGATAGCGCAGGTCAAACGATCGATAATAGCGAGTTGATATTGATTGCCGGAGCCAAATAATATAGATAATAAATATAGATACAGGAAGGCACAGGATTACATTTTTAAAGTTTCTGCCGATGACGGCAGGTAGAGGCAGAATCGTGAAAAACGAATGTCAGATTCGTGATCAGCACCCCAAATAACCCCCCTAAACGAAGTTTCAGCAAAATCGGTGACTCTGCCTGGATCACGCTTGTTAAAGGTATGGGTGGTCTCCGACCGAATCGTGAAAAACGGATGTCAGATTCGTGATTAGCACCCCAAATAACCTCCCTAGACAA
Source organism: Heligmosomoides polygyrus polygyrus (assembly GCA_947396885.1). Taxonomy (NCBI): domain Eukaryota; kingdom Metazoa; phylum Nematoda; class Chromadorea; order Rhabditida; family Heligmosomidae; genus Heligmosomoides; species Heligmosomoides polygyrus. Next base: position 37,459,034 of record OX377205.1, on the reverse strand, counting down.
AGTTTCAGCGAAAAAATTTTTTTGACCGAAGTCTTGTCGGTGGAGTCGGAACTTTTTACTAGTGCCACAAAATATCTATCGTCACATAACTATAGCTTCACACAAAATAGGCTTAAAATAAGTGACACACAGAAGTGAACATTTTAGCTAATCTGTAGTCTGAAGCATATGTTATATGGGGGGATGCTCTATAACACACTGTAATACCCCTAGGTGGATTAGCTATATGATAAACATGGATTTTGCAAAAGTGCAAAACGAACGCATTCTGCGGGATCCAAACCCCCGACCCCGTGTTTACGAGCCCGAGCTCTTCCCTACTACGCCGCCTGTGCACTGCGCTTAGCCGCGATACGAGCCCTCATCCCGCGCGCGCCCGTCAGCCGTGGAGCACGTGAACCAAAGGCGCCAACCCGCGACTTCCGTCGCCCCTATCTCTGCGCAGAGTTGTATTGGGGTCGAGATACCTGCAGTTTGTTACTACCCAGAGAGAGGCGGTTCTGCCCATATACAACACTTGCGCCGTTCCGACCTACCGTTGAGATAGTATCCTGGTAAGAGGAAACATGGTGACTGATTTCCAGATCTACTTTTCGTCGGACATGATAATCACGCTGCACCCAAGCCGTTCGATTAAGTCTGAGAGAACCGATAGCATAGGTCAAACGATGGACAGCGATGGATGTAAGGTCTGAGAGGTCGATTAAGCCTGAGAGGACCGATAAGACAGGATAATATTTATCGATATAAGGTCTGAGAGGAAACCAATATGACCGCCGAAAATAAAAAGAAAGAACCGATAAGGCAGGCCGAACGATCGATAATAGCAATAACGATGAACGCAAGAGCCATCCAGATCGATTAAGCGTGACAGAGAACCGATAGGACAGGTCGAACGATCGATAATAGCGATCGATATTGATTGTCTGAGCAACCTTCCGTTGGCCACCGTAATAACGCAAGACCCATCCAGATCGATTAAGTGTGAGAGAGAACGCAATACCCAGCCAGATCGATTATGTGTGACAAAGAACCGATAAGACAGATAAAACGATCGATGTAACGTCTGTCAATGTAACGTATGAGAGGAAACCAATATAAACATAACTATAAACAACCAACCGTATAACTATAAACATTAGTTGTTAGACTAAATTAATTAGTAACCTTCCTCACTAGTAGGGTAACTAATTATAAATATGTTCGTATGAAGATACAGACGAAACAAAACATGTTTGTGTTGCTCTTGCCACCTGTTTTGACTGTTGCTTGTCTTTCGCTTGTGCTTGCTGTAATATTGAGTGATTTGAAGCACAGATATGCGTCTGATACTGTATTCATATTCAACATATTCCATTTGCTTGTTAGCGCAAATATATTTATATTCACTGATTCTATTCGCAGAATTGTCACCTCTTCCGGCGAAATATTCCTTCAAAGCGTCCTAGTAGTCTTCGAACTGAAGGGAACGTTTCCTGAAGCTACCGGCTCATTACAAACTATTTCTATTCCTCAGCTTCTTGGATAGGCTCACTCAATCCTAACCGTGGCACAGCGACCTCTGCGTCCCACTGTCGACCAGGAAGTTGTGAAGGATCTGAATGTTGCGCCATATATCGTGCGATAGTAGTTGTAGTACCCGCTTTCCGCTGGATGCTGAATAAACCATGAAGTTGCACTTATTCGGTATGCTACTGTCATGTAGGCCACTTTCTACAAGAGCTATATACTTCATGTCCAATGCTCTCCCGGCAATCAATATTCGAACAATGCTTTTTCATCATCTTCGATTTCGAACAATGTTCCAGCAACGTCTTTCTATCTTCGATTTCGAACAATGTTCGAACAGTGGTTTTTAGCGAAATTCGTTTTCGAGCCATATTCGAACATTGTTTTTTCGTGAAACTCGATTTCGAACAATGTTGCGCGACATGCGACACCCCTTGCGCGACATTGGTCGCACGTCTTCTCAACCCGGATGCCCTTTGCGCGACATCGGCGGCACGTCTTCTGACGCTGGCGACACCACGTGGGTGACACATCGTCTGAACCAGGACGCCTGTTACTCGAATTCTACAAAAAACCAGATGGATGGACGGGCAGACGCATGGACAGATGGATGGACAGGCGGTACGACAGACACAACCGTTAACTCTTTTATATATGGGAGGGTGACGATTTTCTGAATATTTCATAGTATATGAAAATGTGGAATTTTTCAGCGTGGCGTCACTATATTAGCGAACAATTACGTGTAGATTTATCGTTGGTGGGCTCAATATTGTCTCAGTAGTAGTCAATATCCCTAGAATAGTAGCCTCTCTTCGTGACTTTTTCTAGCTTGCTCCATCCGACGTAGTTAAGGTGTTCTTTCTGACATAGATGGCAGCCTCAATTGATAACGAGAAGTTATTACTACGGCGAACCCGTTGAGAAGCCGACAGTGCGGCAGTCAGGCCGCTCTTATAGCTGGTAAAGTGTAAGGACGGCGTTACTCAATCGCTTTGGGGATGCACCACGCATTCTACTTCTACGGGATGTCGTGGAGGCGATTTGAATGCGCATTTGCTCTACACAATAACTTGCGGTGGCCTGCCGTTGGGAAAGTCTGCGCTTTATTCTTCCCATACAACTGTGGAACCAATACCCCGATCCCAGAGGTAAGAAGATATTGTTGGCCTCGGCGAAAAATACGAACCAAGAACCTCATATCGGGTACATACGACAGCTGGCACCTCTTCCGACTGCACTCCATGCGCCCGGGACAAGATGTCAAAATCTTCCAAAAATCCGCAAAACGAACTTATCGTAGTTCATTCGAAATCTTTCCTTAGAAGATCTTTATTTTTAATTATAGAACGGTAATCATTCAATATTCTAGCAGAATTCAATTTCATGCTCATAACGTGTCTTCTTCATGAATCGAAGCTGCGCGCGAATCTCCACAATGTTCAAACCACACCTGGAAAGAACAGCTTACAAGAAATATAAACTCGCCTAAAACACAATACAATCCTCTGCCAAAACAAAGAGATCACGACCAGCTTCTACTCTTAAACCTAAGTTTGGCCTGCCCAAGCTGTGGGGTTATTTCCGATTTTGTCACCTTTTCCATTAAACACATTGTTCGATGGAAAAGGTGGCAAAATCGGGTGTGTCTCGTTGCTCAAAGCCTGAATCTCTTTCGTACAGATCCGCAAGGAAAATGAAATTAAAGCTTCCGAATTTCATGAACGTTTTTGACAAAAAAAATTAACTGCTTGAATGTAAATGTAAATGGAACTAACATGGTTATCGCGCTCCTCATTTCGAATTGTCTCGCTGTTCAAAGCGCAGCTCACCAGCTGAACTTCTGTTGAATTTGATGCAAAATATGACGAACGATGTATGAATAAGTGTATGATGTAAATAACATTAAATGGTCAAAAAGGTTTCCTAATCCCGATGAGGTCTTAGGCCTATGGCATACCACCAGCGACGAGTCCGGCGACGGCACTGCCAACGGACAAGTAGTCGACTATTCGTGTTGGGACCTGTCAGAAACAATGGGGAGAGAGCGCGTGCTTGCCGGTTGTCGCTGCCACGTCGGCACTGTGTGTCGTTGTAGAGGGGGCATACCGCCAGCGACGACCGGTCGCTAGCGGTATGTCCCCCCCCCCCAACCAACGACACGCAGTGCCGACGTGGCAGCGACAACCGGCAAGCGCTCTCTCCCCCCTTTGTTTCTGAAAGGGTCCCGACACGATTAGCCGATTCCTTGTCCGTTGGCAGTGCCGTCGCTGGCCTCGTCGCCGGTAGTATGCCATAGGCATTAGAGGACTGATGGGCTGCCTCCCCTGTCCGCTCATTGCGCCGTTTTCGCTTACAGTTTTAAGAAATATGGTGACCAAAGCATGGCTGAAATCATTGACGTTCCAGCTTTGACTGGCCTTCCAAACCCCAATATTCTTTTGCCTTTCGATTGCAGTGATAATCAGATAGCAAGATTCCGTCAAACAACAACTTGATGGCGCATTTCATTATTCTAAACCCTCGTTGTTTCCAGTCGGTTAGCCTGGAGGTTGATTGCTTCCAGTTAGTGCTTAGTCCTACCTAGGGCTGCCATCATTTTTAATGTAATGCTGGTGCTAAACAGGACAAAATGTGCCTTTGGCTCATGGTGCCGCTCATCCTCGCAGTCCTCTGCTACATCTCCATAGTCAACTGCGGTTGTGGAGAAAAAGAGGCGGAGAAAATAGCGAAAAAAGCCGCCATGCAGCAGCAACTGCAACAGCAGCAGCAGTACCAGAAACAACAGAAGGTAAGAAGTTTCGGAAGGATCTCATCTTTGCTTGTGAAATTGTCGTCATGGGTTCAGTCAAAGCGCTTCACTGAAAACGAACTGGTGAAAGTCTAGAGGATCCTTCCCATCCCACAGTACATGAAAAAGGTGCAATACCAGTTAGGGGGCAGGTGCACTCTCATAGGGAGAGTGCAAGAGAGGTGGAATATAATTGTTTATTTGAACTAACAGAGACCATTGAATATAGCTATACAATGGTCACTTTACTGCTCTAAACTGCGTGATGAAGCTAATTTGTTATGACGAATTGGTTTTGCAATACAATAACATGGTGCTTTTAAAACTTGGAAAAATCGAAAATTCTAGTAAAAATTATTCTTCAATGCAATAGACAGACCAATGGCGCTAAATAAAGTAAAAAAAAATAAAAATAAAGCTCAGAATTGAAGATACACCCAAATACTTCTTTTCCTCACTTCACCAGCACAATTTCGTGAATCATATGTTCCCCTTTGTCTGCAGCGTTCCCCTTACGTCAGAGTAGGAGGGACTCCTGACCTCATGGGGACTGGGGAATACGGTACCTCCCAGGACGTGTGCATCGCGGAATTCCGCCGCCCTTTAAAATATTCCTCGACGGAAGGTCCCGAGCGAGACATGCATACTGACCAAGAAGGATGACAAGTATCTACGTATATGTTCCTCGCAATACTTAAAACACATTTGAGCACGACCCACACCCACCTCTGTGGGGACTACGTACTTCGAACCGAAGGGCACATATGACCTTTCACCTGTGCCCTTGGCCAAGTCAGCTGACGTTAGACCGTTGGAGGATTACCTGCGAGCTTTCCGTGTTCTGGCGTCTGTGTAGTGCTGGAGACGATGGTGGACGTCAGCTACGACGGGAGCTTTGACGACACGCACCGAAGTGCCAGCAACGAAGTAAGTAATACTATGGAAGACACTACGCGACTGTGACCTGAAGCAACCTGCGACGGCATCGAAACCCGCAGAGGCACACCCCTCTGCGTCCCTGCTTGTGCGCGAACGTGTGCAATCCTACATGGTAGGGACTAAATCTTAACGAACGAACGGAATAAAATAACACAGAAAAATGAACAAACCACCTCAGTCTGTTTGTCAAGGTGGTGGCAGTTTCCCAATCCCTGGTTCGGGGAATCAAGCCAAAAATCGTTCTGTATTAAAGCGAACTTGCAAAGTACCAACAATGTGTAATTAGTAATGCGCAAACAATATGTAAAAAAAGAAGAGAGTGGGTTCTTCAGCAGGAGCAGAAAAGATCAATCAATTAAAGCTTAAATTATGCCCCAATGGCTTGAATTCAATCGCTCTCTGAACACAACATGAGGCTCGTAGTACAAACAAGAGACTATTCCTCACAGTTTAGTCATTTGTAAATGTCTGGACTCAAGCCTGTAGTCTTATATACTTTCAATACTTCCTACTTATTCCGTTTAGATTTCGTTAGTGCAGGTTTTTTCCATGGAATGAGTGATGCTTCGCGCTCGAACACAGGGATCTAATCCGTTTTCCTTGTAGTTCTTTTCATTGTAGTTTCAGCACTGTCCCCTCCTTCAACTGGATATTACACATCAGCGAATTTGCCCAGCTAAGTATGAGAATGCTACTCACTCTTGCGTAATGACTAATTAATAACTGTAAGCATACTGAACAATAGAGTACGTGTTGAGAACAAGTAAAATGCTGATAGTGAGCAAGAACAAACGCAGGGGACCTGCACGTAAAATGTACGACGGGGCAAAGTGCATCGGAGAACCCTGCAAATTAGCTATAAACCGCAAGGAACTCAACATTTTATGCCACTTGGAGTGTAAACCGCGACCAGCGCTTTTCTAGGATACTTCGTTTCGATCTCGTCATAAAAAGACATCAGCATTACTCCAGGGGCGGATTCACCAGCGATTAAACCCGCGAGGGGCAAGGAGTAGAGATACCCACGATAAAGCGCATCTTTACCCCTTGTCTTATCTCTACTCCTTATACCTCACCTAGGGTTTAATCTTTGATGAATCCGGCCTCTTATTGCAGCGGAGGCTTTAATAATATGTGGTTGTTTCAGAGTCAAGAAAGGTCGAAGGAGGTGCGTTTTGTTGTTGCGTTGTTGTATACCTTATACGCCTTACACACTGATACACCGATCTTGAAGAGAGAGTGACAGGTGGGCTAGCAGGATGCACGTCCAGAGCAGAACTCTGCAGAGCCTAGCTTTCTTAACTGGCGAACAGTCAAAAGGCCGCCGATCTTTGAATGCCTCTGCAGTGCCTGAAGGCATAGACACGTATGCACCGAGTTGGCAGTTACCTCTAACCACACCCACATCATCGCTGCAACAATAATCGACAACTTGTTGAGGAGGTCCGCCATCTCTTCGAGGTGATTGTAGACCACTTAACTTGAATGAGACTTCCGGTTCAAAATCAATGCGAATACGTCCCAAACTTTTTACCACGATCGAGTTTGTCGGCATGTCATCATTGTGGAACTCGTAGGTTTGCTCTCTCCGCATCACCGTCTGCGCGCAGTAGGCTGAAATATTGCAGCCTGGGCAATGGATAAAGATTGCTGGATGGACTAGCCGCTTCCCCTTCTTAATCTCAGCCGCGGAATCAGAACAGAATTGGCGGTGTCTCGAGATAGCACAGCTATGGGCAATCACGGTGAGATGTGTCCTCTATGACTTCCATAGTTCTATCTCTTCTGCCCGATGCGCCGTTCGCGCGACCAACAATCGCAAGTATTCGATTCACCCAAGTATTTCGAGTGTTTCTTTACTAGTCCCACGCATCAAGAAGCAAAAAACTGCGAAGCAAAAAAGTTCTACGTTGTTAAACTCATTTTATTCGCCGTCATAACCCTCTAAACAGCACAAAGCTCTCACATGAATTGATAGATTTCACTTCACTCTATGGTGTAGAAACGCTACTGCGACGAACGAACTATGATATGCGCTTTGAAGGCTCGAAGACCCTCGAAAAGCCAACCACCGTAGACGAACACAAGAGCAAAAAACCTTTCACGATTTTTCCTAGGCGTGAGATAGTTGAGTCATGTTCGGTCCCACGTCACTTAAGAGGTCGGTTAGGCCATCACACAACTTAAAAGGCTACTACCACCGCGGAAGGTGAACAGGTCCCCCGTGTTTTCCTCACTCGTCTCAGATGTTGCCGTAAGAATTCCTTTCAACGCAATACAGCGGTAGACGTAGCCTAATATGTAGTAAAATATACGACGACCACACCAGACAAGGAGTCGAAGTTGAAGGGGAGCCGGATCGAGAACCGTCGGGTTGCCACAGAAGAAAGACACAGAAAGTAGAATCAAAGCTCCGGGACAATGCGTAGAGTAGAGACCAGACAAAGGCAAAGCAGACAATACATAACTTCAAAAAGAGAGAGCCCAAATTACGGAGTAGTCGGTGCAATTGACCAACGACCTCACCCATTCTTGACTAAGTATTGTACTTATGCTCTGGCTAAAATTTCGAATATTCGAATGGTTTCGAATACCGAAGATTTTCGAGCATTCGAAATCGAATATATTCGAAAAACGTGGTCTTTCTGTATATTCGAATTCGAATACAGTCGAAAAACGCGATTTTTCGAATATTCGAATTCGAATATTCGATTCGAATGTTCGAATTCGAATAAAAAATTAGGCTGTCTGGTAGGTATGATAGACGATAGCTTGGAAGAAAAATGGAAGCAATACATACATAACGTATTCCTTCCTACTTAAGCACGAGGTTTTCATCGACAGGCCTCTCATAAACCCCCTTGTACATTGAAAAAGTGAGGTGGAGAACTTACACATAGTGGGATCATAAGGCTCATGGAAGGGCCCAATTCCGTTGTTTACTGAATTACGAATTTGTAATGTTGTAAAGGGCAATTCATGAGGAACAAACGAAAGCTTTACTAGACATTTGAAGGGGAATCAATCTGCTTGAGCCACTGCAAGCTTCTAGGTCACTTTAAAGCAACCATTTTTGGAGTTGGTGGCTGACTGTCTGCTAAGAAAATTCATGAAACAATGCTTCCGCATAACGGCAGCTAATGACAGACTGACGAAAAAGCAATATATGTAAATCTGCAGCAAATCTGTCCTGCTAAAAACGTGAAATATCACACTGTCACCACAAAGTGTGCTAAGGTAGCTTGGAATCAGCAAGGTATCTTAAAAGGGGTAAGTTAGATCGGCCAAAAATCGGAGTTCCGTCACACGCCTAGGTCTGTGCTCACAGAAACCGCGTTTATGTGTGTGTTCCATGAGCATGTGCAATCTCGCAGCGGGCACCAGCCCGCTAAGTACCATAACGTCTTTCCTTACCATATGGCTTGTACAAAAAAGTGTCTTTATTATAGTTTCACGCGTGCATGAAAGCACAGCAGGAAATGCAGGTTGTCGCGTGCACCTCAAACAAAGTCTATTGGTTTGGGTTCCGCCCAGGCCAAGCAAGCTTTGCTGTCACTGAACTGCTACCAGATTTTCTTTTGAAGGACAAAGCAGTGACTTATTCATCGCCTGGCCAGCGCAAGTCATTGTTTACGCCAAATACGCATTCAAATGCCTCCACTACATCCGTATACGTAGAATGCGTACCGATTCTCAAAAACAACTGACCGGCGAAGAAGGCCCCATTATATTAGGTTGTCCGGAAAGTTCTCAGCGTTTTCTGTTACTATTTTTCATTAGTCTATTATTAAGTAAAATTCAACTTGCGTTAATGTTGCGCATTAATGCTATCTGCACAGAATTTTTTTTTACTCTATCCGACTAGGTAATTTATGTAATTTCAAAGTTGTTTTATATTTCTGTTTTGAAGCGCTTGAAGTTGAGGTATGTCGAAGGAGCAATTCCGAACGGTATTTCATTCCAACTTCAAATTGGGACAATCCGCAACCGAAACTGCTTGACCAATCGTTCAAGTGTGGGCCTAACAGTGTTGGGAAAGCACTGTGTGCCAGTGGTTCGGTAAACTTCGGACCGGAGATTTCAGCGTCGAAGACGACCCCCATAACGGTCGACCTAGAGCAGTCTGGACGACGAGTTGAGGAATTGGTGGAAGCTGAACCATCCCAAATAGTTCTCGGGATCGCAGAAGAGCTAGACGTCAATTAAACTGCTGTGGCGGATACTTTGAAACGCCTTGGAAAGGTGAAAAAGCTCGAAAAGTGAAAAATTGTTTCGAGAATTGTTCTTCTCTACTTTACGCAACAAAGTTGACCCGTTTTTGGATAGAATCATCACTTGCTATGAAAAATGGATTCTGTATGATAACAAGACAGGTTCTGACAGTGGTTGGACGCCGAGGAACCCCTAGACATTTTCGAAAGGCGAACCTCCACCAAGGAAAGGTGACCGTGTGGTGGACGGCGGCTGATATGATCCACTACAACTTTTGGCACCAGGCCAAACGATCACAGCAGATTCCTACTGTAAGGAAATCGACGAAATGCACCGAAAATTGCGTCAACTTCAACCAGCGTTGGTCAACGGAAGAGGCCCGATTCTTTTGCACGATAAGCCCGCCCATGTGCTTCACAAACCGACAATTGAACGAATTAAAGGTTGAAGTTCTGCCTCTCCCGCCATGTTCTCCAGACCTCTCACCAATTAACTAACACCTTCAAAAAAAAAAAACTTTGAGAACCTTCCCGACGGTAAAAGTTCCACCAATTAGGACCAAGCCAAAACAGCTTTTGTGGATTTTGTTGAATCTCGACCACCTAGTCTTTTCGCTGATGGAATAAGTCGACCAGCCCGTTAGCAAAGTTGTGCTGATTCGAAGGATGCCTATTTCGACCAAATCCGATAAGATTTGAGAAAGTTATGGTAGTTCAAAATGAAGCACTCAAAACGCTGAGAACTTTCCGCACAATCTAATAATATAGCTTTTGCAGAACCGTAGTTGTAGAAACGGTAAGCAGAAGAAGAGCATTCAGCGACTACGAAGGAGCAGAAGCGCATAACGTGTGGCGAGATGAAAATCACAAGGCTGACACCATAAGGCACTGCTCTGCACAAGGAGCATCGGACGTGGCACAAGTCCGAAGCGCACCCTACTGACCCTCGCTCCCATCCTGCAGACATTTAATAACCTGTGGTCTCAGATTACTAACTGCAGGGTGAAGGACAGGTAGCGTCCGTTTGAAACACCGTCCGAATCATCATTCTCAAGTATGTTTCGCATTTAAGAATTCCTACTCTTTCTCGGCCGCTTTGCACAGCCGCAGTAGTGACCGCGAGGCGCTATCGTAACAGAGATTCGATTAACAGAAAGAACCGTTTTGGAGATCCTAATTACCCGAAAAACCTAACAAGCCTTTTCAGAATACGCCGTTACACAAATTCTCGTTGGGCATTCGAATAAGACTTTTCGAGTACTCGAATAATTTTGGCTTCCTGGGAAATTTTGAATATTCGAACGGTTTCGAATAAAGAAAATTTTCGAGCATCCGAAACCGAATATATTCGAAAAACGCGTTTTTTTCTGAATGTTCGAATTCGAATACATTCGAAAAACGCCATTTTCGAATATTCGAATTTGAATATTCAAATTCGAATGAAAATCATCCGAATACCTATTCGAATAGGTCATTCGATCATAAGTATACTAAGTATCAGATTACGAAACACAACAAGAAAAATGGGTCAGTCATTACAATTAAATCAGTCTTCACTATTAAAGTTTGTTCGAAGATCAGGAAGGGTCCCTGCTCCAATACGCGAAAGATTTATCACATGAAGTGCGTAAAAATTCTTGGGTGCAAAAGGCGAAAATGGCAGGGGCGCCTATACCAAATCGGTTGACTAGTGAAGTTGTTCCCTGTTCTGTTATATGGCACCTATGCAAGCTAACTGCAGTTGTTACTACGTAGGTTCGCCTTAAGGAACTTTCGGATTTTCAGGCTATTGTTGGGTCTGGTGAACGAATGTCTGGTCAACCTACGGGCGCTCTGGTACAACAGCCACTAACAGGGCCGTCTGGTGCACAAGTGCAGGTACTGTTCATTAAGGCTTCTCCAGAATGGTGCCAGTATCTGCCGAAACAAAAAAAGTATGACATGGAAACTCGGAGTTCGAGCAAGAATGTTAACTTCATATTTGTTCACATTATTCAAATTTACATTGCTCAACAGCTATTCAGGAATTAGCAGATCGACTCGCGCGTAGTAGCCACAGCTCTGCATAATCGTACGGCAGAAGCGCTACCACAGATTCGGTGCACTCATATGTACACCACTGATTTTCCGCAGTATGCGAGCGCTGCTCATTGTCACGAACTTCATGGGCTTCAGAGAAAAGGTAAGGATTATAACACATTCGAGAGTTCTTAGGAGTCACGAATAGATGGTATTTTTCTATTTTTATATTTACGTAGCCATATGCAGCGTAGGGAGATGGATGCGCCACAACGATCTTCAAGAACCCGATTCGCTTTTTAGCTATGAACATGGAGGAATTTTCCTCGCCTGTTTGACCTTTATCTATTGATTTATTTATTATATTTACTAGCCGTTCAGCGGCCTAGCGACCCCCAAACATCTGATTGGTGGCTCCGCCCTAAGCTCCGAGAATGGAACAACTCAAATCTTCCTCCTTTCTTCTTTAGACTTTCTTACTTTTGTTATGGTAGGGCAAAATCTCCACTGCTCCTATGAACCCCATCAACTCTCCATCGCATGCAAGCGATTTATTTTCCGAAGGGTCCGTTCTCTACGTGGTGAGAAACAGACCGTGAGAGTTCCAATACGAAGTGCTTAATCTGCAGAAACATAGTTAAAATTAATCGGTATTGGAAAACAATCGACACCGCTTACTATACGACGGCAACAAACTACTTCAAATCCCTGCAATAATACTCCTCCGCTCACACTTCCTTACCTAGGCACTGGCAAAGAAACGGAATGGGAGTGAAGCACGCACATGTGACACTGAGTCCTGACTCACATGTCACCAGGTTCCAAGTGTCTATGACACTCCATCTGCACCACGACACACGTGCCACAACTTCTGACCGGCCTTCAGAAACCCGCCCCACATTGGACAACGTCTTTAACAGGTCTTCTTAATCCCGATGCACTTTGGACGACGTTTGCGGCGCGTCTTCTGATTCTCGGCGCGCGGCACTTGATCCTCACCCACACCCTGACGCATTCATTACCCGCTCAAAATATCGTAAACTTGAACGATCCGCCGTCAAGGATATAGTTCGCCAGCAATCTCCCATAGCCCAAAGAAAACCCGGCTGGCATACGCTACACTGTCGTAGGCATCTTTTGGCTTCAGTCCCCCCCCCCCGTGACTGACAACGAGACCCAAGGATCAAGCAGATTATAAATGTATAGTATAATAAGATTAGATTATACATAGTAAGATATACCGAATACACTGCATCACAGCGCAAAGTCACGATTTGAGTGCTCACGCGCAAAAAAAAAACAAGAACAGCTTAGCCGTTTATACAAAGCTATCTGAACATCAAAATTTCGCTGTTTTGATTAGTTGTACTTTTATGGGGTATGCCGTAGGTGGGGTTTTGTAGGATTCCTTACAAAATCAGCACAAATATAAGAGCGTTGAATTGCAAATCTAAAACGATGTCAAGGTCTGGCACCTGGCGACTGCGAGGAAATAGGGAATGGCCAAACCGCTCCTCTTCGCCACTTCAAAAGGCGGAACTAGTGGTGTAAGATGCATATGAGGTAGGGGGTGCCAGACTGCGACACATTTTTGCAATCCGCTTACGTTAATCGCGAGGAAGTCAAGAGTACTTCAACAAGAGTACATTGTCATGCATAAGAAAGATAGTGAAACGCAGTTCAGATCTGTAGAAAGTTGAGCTCGAACAGCATGATCGAACAATTGTTCGAACAAAATCGATCGATGTGTTGTTCGAACGTTGTTCAAATTCGATCGTTGAATGTTGCCCGACATCGGTTACCGCGACGAGGCATATGTAGTTCGAGTATTGTCTGAACCCAGCAGCTATCCGATGTATTGTGCTACCATTACTCACGTAATATTCGTATGCTTCCGCAATCCATAATTTGAGTGCTGTAGTAAATATCACTGTATACAGGGTGCGGTACTTAAATCCGGACAAAATCCGGATAAATCCTATCTTCCTCTTTTCAAACAAGTTTCTCAACCCAAAACACAGATGAAGAAATCCTTTTACACACACAATTAGAGGGATATCTCGAAGGACTAAGACTCCTCAATATATCCTCCGTCGCCTGCAATGACCGCCTCTAACTTTGGCCTGAAGCACTCGCACCTCTCTTTATAAGAATTCCTTTGAACAAAACTTGTCCAAGTTATCGGACAACCATTTCAGAACTAAATGGCTTCTGTGTGCGCCGTCCTGCTCGAAGACGTATCCTCCCTAAGGCTACAGTCACCATCTACGGGTTAACTACAGTCTGCAACGCTCGCAGATATACTTCTTTACAGTTAGTCCTTTCTAAAAGAAATGTGTTGGCTGACATCACACTCACTAGGCACAACACCTCAGACGTGAATAGTTGCTGGAGATTTTGCTTAGCAACAATAGGGACCTCCTCGGAATCGTAGACGAGCAAGCCATAATTTCTATGGTTACTTTCGCGTTAACAGTAAACATTTTCATAAGAGAAGAGTCTGGCTTGTCCCACCGCATTTTTTAGGAACTCATAAAAGAAAGCGGCAACCCGCTTGGTTCTGGCAGCCTCAGACAGCATCTGCCGCACACTTACTGTGTACGACTTGTACTGTAGTTCTTTCTCTGCAGTCCAATGCAGTATTCGCTCGTCGACACTCAAACCATTTCCTCAGCTGTCCCGTGTTTTCCAGGATCGGTGCCTCAACCTTTTCCACGAGTGCCGAAGTTTGTCTACACGCGTTCTCGCGAATGGGTTTTCCTCGCCTGCTTGGTGGAACCTTCCCCAGACTCCTCAGAAGCATACTAGCTAGCCGCAACATCATCAGCGGTCGATCTCGGGTAGCCTAAGAATCGAGTTATTTGAGCTGGCTAACGCCCAGCGCGAACGCTTTCGATAATCGCAGCTCTGCAGTTGTTCTCGGCACTTGTATGCAATTATTCACCAAATATTTAGGGCTTATTCAAGTCCACGATGGCAGCGACAGGAGCGGCTGCTCTCCCGTGCAAAGCATACACAGCATTCAAAACGATTTCCCCGTTGGTTCCGCGTATTCGATTGAAACATACGCTTGCCACGATCAGCTCGGTCGCTCCCATAGCTCCCGTCGCGGATTATGAACAGGAACTTATCAATACCACTTCCGAGTGCGAAGTGCGAAAAGGTTAATAACCACCTGCAGTTTTATTTGAGAACAGCTTGGAGAACAATGAGTTTAGAGGGCAGTAGAGCACGGCAGCGCGACAGGAGGTGCACCCGCCCCCTGCTGGGGTGTGGCTTCAGGAGGTACACCGCTGTTCTGCAGACCGGAAACTTTTGTTTTGCATGTCAAAGATTTTGTAAGGCAGCCGTTAGACTCTCGGTGAAACCTAGGGGGATGGTGGTGGGTGAGCAAGGGGGATGAGAGGAAGATGGCACGCCCCCCCCCCCCCCAGCAGTGGGCGGGCACCTCCTGACCGTCCCCCAGTGGAGCACTTGTACCAGATGAAAACTGCATTCTTGAAAGCCAATTAAGGTTAACATTTTGAAAAAGGGGACAACTCGATTGTCACAATGTAGACCTGCATTCGCACAAAGAACGAGTGGTTGGCTTATGTACTATTCGTTATTTCTGCGCTTACTGCGCCAAGCAAGATGTAAATCTAATTGTTCTCTCGCCCGCCATTTTATTGTGTTTAGATCTAATCAAAAAATTAATATTCTTCAGCTTGCTTCAGCAGCCATTAATTGCTGACTGAGGTTCTAGTATATCTCTTAAGTGTAGACGCAATGCTTTGAGGATTCAAAATGGCTGATGCTGTGCCAGTGTAGGACGTGTAATTTGTGACCATGTGAAGAGTTTTTAAATTGTATTTCACTGGAACCTTTAACACCTTTACACGAGCTATCCACGAAGCTGCAGTTGGGATAATAAAATTTTTCAATTTTTATCATACCTTTCAAGCTATTTGCAGAAGTCTTTAGGGCAACATAATTTTCTCCACGATGCAAAAGGATGCACAATCTTTATTGTGGATGAAATGCGCTCGTTATAAATAGGCAATAGTTCATCCAGTCGCTGGAAGTTGCATGGCCAGGGAAGGATGCTGGCATGGTCACCAACCATTGCTGCAAGCTGGAGTACAGAGACGTCGTCCGTATTTGGAACCTACATACCTCTACCCAATGCCTCTTTTCGTGAAGTGTCAGCTTAAAAGCGTAGGTATGAGATTTCCACGCTTGAAATTGCGCAACTCGCGAGACACAGACGAGTACCTTTCTTTCTCTAATGCAACTTTCGCCTTCTGGACGATATAACTACAGTGCGAGAAGTGAACTCGAGATTTTATTTATTTATTTATTTATTTATTTATTTATTTATTTATTGCTGCACGTAAAGTGCGCCAAAGAAAACAGACATACGAGGACGGACATAGTAACGATCAAATAACAATGCTTAACTAAAAGAACCAACACCAACAAATTCATGAGCTACTATGACCATGGGAAAAATGTCTTTGCAGATTACTCAGAAATACTCAGAGCAAAGAACTAAAAAAACCCAAAAAGGATAGCGAGCATAACATTATGTCGAGTTGTTTTGAAAGAGATTGATTAAAGTGAACTGAAATTTATATCGGCATAAAAAGTGCAGGCGTTGGCATTTAGTATAACTATGGTGTGACTTCCAGTGATTGCAGAGGTCACTTTCGAGCATCCTTGACGAAGAGGTAACACCCAGGAGTCCGGCCCATATTTCCGGTCGTACCAAGGCGAGCAATTGCTGCATTACGTTACACTATGCGATGCTTCCATAGCAACTGAAGAGGCCCAACCGCACTTGTAAAGATATATCTAGAGAAGAAGATAGAAATGAAATTTTTAATGAAACAAAACATAAAAAAGCACTCAAGAAATATGTGCATGGAAACTAGTCGGCAGGAAAATAAAGGTATAAATCCTTTGCCCAAAGGTTCTGAATACTGCCAAAACTAATAGATAAAACAGCAGACATAATGACTCCAACAGTAGTGCGAAAAGAACAGACCGCATAAAAAACAATTCAGAGCTGCTCACGGGACCATCAACAATGCCGGAAAAAGCATAAATATCGCAATAGCGGGTATAAAGTAGCGTTCCTTGTTGAAGTGATATCGGACCGGATTCCAGATGCCACGGCAAGAAAACATTCCAACAGTTGTAAGGGCCCTTCAAGACAATCTGTAATATTCGAGATCAGCAAAAGTGGTCAACGTTAAGCAAATGAGGAAGATCTAACCTCATTATCTTAATCTTAAATTCTTTTGTAGTCCTTGCATGGAAAACATCACCGGGTAACTTACTAATCCATCTTGCGCAGCGGTGAAAAAAACGAATTAAAAACCACTGAAAAATGCTTTTTTCTAACTCTATTGTACTAAATTTTTAAACTTCCTAGCCTAGGACTAACGGGCCTAAAAATCCAGTATTTGCTGATTGCTAATTTCACTTCACCTTTCGAGAGTCGGTAGCAGAACACAAAGTCAGCAAAAAGCCTTCTGCATTTCAGGCAACGCAGAGCAAACATTTTTAAGCGCGCTTTATAATCTGGCAAAGCTATTCGATTGCACGAACCACTAACCCTGTACCATAGTAGGCGAGTGAAAAGCTGTTGCACCTTTTCAATTTTCAGGATCTCTTTCTTAAGGAAGGGACTCCAGATTTGCATACAATACTCTTGATGAGGCAAAACTTACGATTTGTAAAGACGTAGCAGTATTGATTCATCTGAGCTTTTGATGTTACGAAAAATCATGAACAGGACGGAGTATGCCTTCCTTACTAAGAAATCAACGTGCCTTTTCTAGTCATTAGTTAACAATAAAACGAGTTAGCAACCACAGCTTTGACTGCATTGTAGATCGCAATGGATTTTGGAACTGCATCACGATTCCATGATTTTGGTGGTTTTACAGAAGATTTTAAGTTATTTATTTATTCTTCTACCAGGCGTTCATTGCCTATTGGCCGCCAAACATCTGGTTGGGGGCTTCGCCCTCAAAACCAGGACAATAGAACAACCCGACTGTCTTCTTGTCCTCTTGAGGCCTTTTCTTATTCATTAGAGTAAAAAACTCTTTTTGCTGTATAAAATAGTATGGCGGGATACGGTATTAAGAATCTTCAAAACTGCTTCTATGGGGCCAACCCACCCTCTATCGCACGTGCGTGATTCACTCTCTGCAGTACTCGTGGCGTACATGGCGAGAAACACATAGAGAGCCTTAATCCGAAGTGCTTATTCTGCGGAAACACAAATGAAATCAATTGGTATTGGTAGACCGCTCGATGCAGTTCACAGTCCGACGGGAATAACATTCCTCCGATTCCTTTACTCATTCTCTCTAGTCCCCCCACCCACTCCACCAACTGCCGGCAGAAAACGGAGGTGAGAATCAAGTACGTGCACACTCGTTGTTGCACCAAACCTTTAAAAAGTCATCTGAGAATCTCACGGTTACTGTGCAAAGTCTCGTCTGTGGCACGTCTTCAGGATCCGGATGCACGTTGGATAACATCTGTGACACATTTGACGAGTCCGGACGCATATGTCACGACGTGTACGACACGTCTTTTGCACCCCGACGCACGTGGCACGACGCCTGTAGCGCGTCTTCTGACGCCACGTTGGACGACACTGAGAGAAAATGCTGGTCCCCTTATTGGTCCCTTTCACTGACCCCTTCACTAGTCCCCTCTACTGGTCCCAACTTTAATGGTTCTATTACTGGACCCTTTCGTGAACCCCCTTAAATGATCTTCCCTTTATTGGCTCCCTTACTGGTCTCCTCTTGACTGGTAATTCACTGGTACTCCATTTATAGGTCCCCCTTCACTGGACCCCCTCCCTCCTCCTTCACCGGTCCCACCCTCACTGGTCCCTCCCCCTCGTCAGCCCTTACTACTGCTCCCACCTTTTCGCTGGACCTCCCTTTACTGGTCCCCTCTTCACTGGTCCCCCTATTCTTCACCGATCCGCATTACTGGTCCCACCCTCACTGGTCCCCCTTTTATTCGTCAACCCTTTTCTGGTCCCCCTTCTCTGGACCTCTTCCCCCTCCTTCACCGGTCCCTCCCTTCACTGGACCCATCTCCCCCTTCACCTGGTCCCTATTCACTGGTCAACCTTCTACCGGTTCCCCTTCACAGGACCCTCCCCCCCTTCACCGGTCCCCCATCACTGGACCCCTCCCCTTCACCGGTCCCCATTACTGGTCCCTTCCTCACAGGTCCCCCTTCACCTGGTCCCTCTTCACTGGTCAACCTTCTGCCGGTTCCCCTTACTGGACCCCCATCCTTCACTGGTCCCCATTACTGGTCCCACCTTCACTGGAAACACGTCGTGTGACTCCGGAACCCCTGGCGCGACATCGGTGACCTGTCATCTGAATTCGGACAGGCCTTTCGCGACATTGGTGACACCTCTTCTGAACCCAGGTACCTGATAAAGTACGTCTGTGACATGTCTTCTCAAGCCGGACGTGCTTTGCGCGACATCGTTGACACGTCGTGTGAATCCGGAATCCGGAATCTAACGCGACGTCGGTGACATCTCTTCTCAACCCGGACGTCCTTTGCGCGGCATTTGTGACATGCCTTCTAAACCCGGGCGCCTCTTGAACGACATTGGTTACACCTCTTCTGAACTCGAACGCTCGCTTTCACGACGTCGATGACACATGTTCGGAACTCGGATGCCCTTTGCGTGACATCGGCGACACGTCTTCTGACCCCTCTCAACACGACGTAGGTGACACCTCGCCTGAACCCGGATGCCTACTACTCGACTTTACGAAAGACGGACGGACGGATGGACAGACGGACGGACATACGGATAGACAGACGGACGGACAGACGGAAGGACAAACGGAAGGGCAGACGGACGGACAGACGGAAGGACCGACAGAACCGCTTACTCTTTTATATACAGTAGGATTACTACAACAACAATTGATTTAGATAGAGCTACTTTATGAGACTACAATTACATATAGATTTCTTAGGCTGATTATTTTCCTTTCCTTTCCTTTATCTTTACCTTTTTAGCTCTCAAGGTAGGTCCGCAGGCATGTCACATGCTGTGAGCGGTCTACCCTGCGGTGGTCTTGGGGGACGGTCAGGAGGTACACCCGCCCTCTGCTGGGGGGCGGGCCATCTTCCTCTCTTCCCCCTTGCTCACCCACCACCAACCCCCTAGGTTTCACCGAGAGTCTAACGGCTGCCTTACGAAACCTTTGACACGCAAAACAAAAGTTTCCGGTCCGCAGAACAGCGGTGTACCTCCTGACGCCACGCCCCCTAGCAAGGGGCGGGTGTACCCCTGTCGCGCTGCCCGGTGGTCTTGCGCTATTGCGCGACCATTCAGTCTGTCATCGTGGACCGTATATGTATTGTCGCTCAAGCCGTGACGGAGGCATTGGCATGTGGACGGAGATATATCGCGGTTCATCGGGATCGCGACAACGGAGAATAGGTGTATTAAACTACATCTAGCAGGAAGAGATTGGGGTTATATGTAACGGTAACCTCCTACAACAACCATGATAATATGCGGATATTTTTCTACATCTCATGAAGACCGCGTATAGACCAACACGTGCGCTCTCACCTCCAGCGCTCATGTCAGGTCAAGAAACAATCACACGGTTGACGACAGGTAACATATTTATTTATTTATTTATTTATTGCTGCACGTAGAGTGCGCCAAAGAAAACAAACATACGAAGGCGGACATAGTAACGATCAAATAACAATGCTTAACTAAAAGAACCAACACTAACAAATTCATGAGCCACTATGACCTGCAGGGGCATGGGAAAAATGTCTTGGCAGATTATTCAGAAACACTCTGAGCAAAGAACTAAAAAAAATCCCAAAAAGGATAGCGAGCATAACATTATGTCGAGTTGTTTTGAAAGAGATTGATTAAAGTGAACTGAAATTTATATCGGCATAAAAAGTGCAGGCGTTGGCATTTAGTATAACTATGGTGTGACTTCCAGTGATTGCAGAGGTCACTTTCGAGCATCCTTGACGAAGAGGTAACACCCAGGAGTCCGGCCCATATTTCCGGTCGTACCAAGGCGAGCAATTGCTGCATTACGTTACACTATGCGATGCTTCCATAGCAACTGAAGAGGCCCAACCGCACTTGTAAAGATATATCTAGAGAAGAAGATAGAAATGAAATTTTTAATGAAACAAAACATAAAAAAGCACTCAAGAAATATGTGCATGGAAACTAGTCGGCAGGAAAATAAAGGTATAAATCCTTTGCCCAAAGGTTCTGAATACTGCCAAAACTAATAGATAAAACAGCAGACATAATGACTCCAACAGTAGTGCGAAAAGAACAGACCGCATAAAAACAATTCAGAGCTGCCCACGGGACTATCAACAATGCCGGAAAAGCATAAAATCGCAACAGCGGATATAAAGTAGCGTTCCTTGTTGAAGTGATATCGGACCGGATTCCAGATGTCACGGCAAGAAAACATTCCAACTTTTGTAAGGGCCCTTCAAGACAATCTGTAATATTCGAGATCAGCAAAAGTGGTCAACGTTAAGCAAATGAGGAAGATCTAACCTCATTAGCTTAATCTTAAATTCTTTTGTAGTCCTTGCTTGGAAAACATTACCGGGTAACTTACTAATCCATCTTGCGCAGCGGTGAAAAAAACGAATTAAAAACCACTGAAAAATGC
This sequence comes from Heligmosomoides polygyrus polygyrus, assembly GCA_947396885.1. Lineage (NCBI taxonomy): Eukaryota > Metazoa > Nematoda > Chromadorea > Rhabditida > Heligmosomidae > Heligmosomoides > Heligmosomoides polygyrus. The sequence goes on along the minus strand of OX377205.1, from coordinate 37,437,843 downwards.
TTTTTTCTAACTCTATTGTACTAAATTTTTAAACTTCCTAGCCTAGGACTAACGGGCCTAAAAATCCAGTATTTGCTGATTGCTAATTTCATTTCACCTTTCTAGAGTCGGTAGCAGAACACAAAGTCAGCAAAAAGCCTTCTGCATTTCAGGCAACGCAGAGCAAACATTTTTAAGCGCGCTTTATAATCTGGCAAAGCTATTCGATTGCACGAACCACTAACCCAGCACTATAGTAGGCGAGTAAAAAGCTGTTGCACCTTTTCAATTTTCAGGATCTCTTTCTTAAAGAAGGAACTCCAGATTTGTATACAATACTCTAGATGAGGCAAAACATACGTAAATTAAACATAAAACATAAATTTAACTGATATCAAGAAAGATATGAGATGGAAGTATCATAACTGCTCCTTCGAAGCCAGCTTTTAAAAATGGCTTGTTCGGTAGCCCCTTGCAAATTTATGTTTGGCCTCGTTCATTGATTCCAAATTTTAAAAATCGATTCTGTCATTCGTCCGTTCGAAAAAGATTCGAAAGCCTCATCTCTTCAATTTGTACCAGGATCCTTTTTGTTACGTTGTGTCAGAACTGTCGTATAGCAGTCTGTCTCCAGCGTTTCGTCAGTCCACTTTCATAATTGTAGTGGAGACCACAGCAATGCTCGTAGCGGCCTGCTTTTCAGCACCAGTCGAAGGCGGGCGAACCTGTCGGCGGCGGCGACGACGCCGGATACGAGGCGTGCCCTGACCTGACTCCCGAGGAGCTGCAACGGATCGCCGCCCAGCCACAGAAGTGACACCGCTGCTGCACCGTGTTGTTTTTCGTCAATATACACACGACATTCAAACGAAACATGCACTGCTCTTAATACCACATGTTAAACTCCCCATGCTCTTAACTACCCCTCCACCACATTCTTAAGTGCAAAGGCATTGGGAAATGCACAGTATGCGTACTAAACTATAAACTAATAAATAACTTAATAAATTTTCTCCTTACTTCCACTATGCAGAAAAAAATGTGCTTGGTTCGTATACCTAAGAACATAAGAACCTATAATAGGAAATACTGGAACCGCCACAGTTTTACCAGTATGGAAGAGAGATGTCTCATTAATGCGTCCAAGCAGCCGATGTCAACATCTTCATGATTCCGCATCTCAAACTGCAGCAGAAAACAGCCTGATTTCGTAATCCTCTTAGCTGAATCGATTGTAGCTAATTCAGTAAAAGTCTAATTGCTTTGATTAGTTTGTTTAGTTTACGGCAGCACTTTTTAAAAAATCTGTCTTGAAAAAGTCGATGGTTTCTCCCGGATCCGTCTCGGGATTAGCAATAAGGAACTGAGGAGCTCGATGAAGGCAGCTGGCATTACTGAAACGGTGCTAGCAGATGAACTCAAAAACCACTTGTTTTACCTCTGCTATAGCTTCTTGGAAATTCTTCAAGTAGAAGGCGATCGACAAGCTTATAGCGTGCGACTCGAGCTAGGTGTGGAAAGGTAATTATACTAAGCTTCATCCGCGTTATTGCTGCGCAACAACTGAAGGGAAGAGCATCTGTTGCAATGTACTGCCGTACGCTGTATTTTGTCGGTGCAGTACCACAAGCAAGGCCAGTGAGCTATCTTCTTTAAAAAAACAGCGATTCATCAAAGCACCAGGGAAAGAGAATCAGGACGAGGAGTCATGGATATGTGGTTAGTATAGGTTAGTACGCTCAAAGGGTTTTCTGAATGGCTGTAAAAGACAGTTCCATTATCCAGCTGTTGCTCGCACTTCTCCAAGGTTCTTGAAATTCTGTTAGTGTTAATTATTTAAAGCTAGACATGATTGCTTTGAGCAATACAATTTTTTTTGTTGTTTCATATGCGCATTTCAGCTTCAGCAATGACTAAATGACTCAAATGCTAATCAGTTACGCTTTTTGTGCCAATACGAGGTTTTAGGTGGATTTTTATTCAGCAGGGCGTTTCGACTTCTCGTCGTCTTCAGAGGCCTGAATATGGTGCATAAGTTTTCATTTGCGCTCTACCCCACCAAGCGCCTTGGCCACCCTAGCATTTCGGACTTTCCTCACGAGCACAAACGAGAGACCAAGTGGGAGAAACGAACTCACCAATTGGATCCACCGCAAGGGCCGCCCACGTCAGTTAGCCAGTAGGGACAAATGGGGCATACTGCACATAGCTGTCGCCGACCGGTGCTTCTATAGTTCACAATGAGACACAAACGGCAGAAAGTCACTCGTAACGGAAAGTCACTCGTTTCAGTTGTTCATTACCGGATTTTTTGTAAAAATCCAGAATGCCTTTAACGCTCTCCTTCCCGAAATGTCTCCTACAAGGCCAAGATGGTACATTTCACCTCAACGTCATTCCCGTTATGCGCATCAATCCTATGCTTTCCAAGCGGGCTGGTTAGCGAGGGGCGGTCGTTCTTTCCTTCTCTGGTGTCGGCACTGGACCACTGCCAACCATCGCTCAGCTGACCGGTTAGCTGGTTTGGCTGAGGAAAGGGCTTTCCTATTTTACTTATCTTATCTCTTGCTCAGGAGCGATAGCGTCAGCTTCACGGAATGACCGATCTCATTCCGTGAAGCTGACGCTTGCGGCGCTGACGCTGGACGTCAACGCTGAAGCGAAGTGTGCCCGAGCCTTAAGCGCGCCGCCGCCCCTTTGCAGGGACACGTACTCCGCGTCTCTGCCCTATTCTTCATCATTGGAGCTGCGTCAAGCAGCAGGAGTGTGTCCAGCCCTTTAGCTTGAGATCTTCTATGGCCACTTGAAACTCTATAGCCTCTATACTCTATTTGACGTGGCTATATCTGAAGCCAATCGTAAAGATTCTTGACGTTCGCTGGGGCGCGTACACATACCAACTGCCGTTCGGAACATGTTGCTGACAACAAGTGGCGTGTGCTGACCTTGCGTGAATCAGAATGTTTTTCGAGCTTGGTTTCCGGTACCATTTCACGCTAACTATTCCCTTACCGGACACATTCACTTGTTTGAAGTGGCCATATCTGAAGCCAATCGTAAAGATTCTTGCGTTCGCTGGGGCCCGTACACATACCAACTGCTATCTGAAGCCAATCGTAAAGATTCTTGACGTCGCGTCAAATGCTAATGATTCAGAATCCCCCTTCAACGCATTACAAACTCCAGCAACCAAACGCTTTTGTCATGTCACCACTGACATTCACAGGATACACTAATGTATGTGCTGCCTTGCCTGCTGACGTCAGGGCGATAATGTATGCGTCCATGAGGCCGTATAAAAGACATATCGAACACTACTAGATCATTCAGCGCACTTTCTAGAGCTGACCCAGCTTAAGTGCCTCATTCACAACTTTCGAGGGACCTGCCGAGCTGTACGGTCCATTTTCAACATAGATGGTTTCCTCTGTGGAACACGTTCCAGTTATCAGGCTTACTATGCATGTGTGAGCCACTTGTAGCGACTTCACCAATTCGTAGCCAGTACCGTCGGCAATGTGCTTGAATTTAATTTACTAACTGGACTATCTTGGACAGACTTCATTTAATTTGTATGGCAACGAGGCTAGGCAGATAAAGAGATCAAGCACCCACGGAAGACCTCCGCTAAAGAGGAGGACGCAAGAAGGTATTTGACCGCCTATCTCTATGAGTGATACAGGCTGTGCGGTAGAGGCATGTAGGTGGTCAGAGGGCCACAGAAAAGATCTAGCGGGGAATATAGGTGCGAACAAGGAAACTGCGGGAAGTTTGAGAGAAGTAGTCAGTTTTCTGTAGCGGCGCCGGGGCTGAGCGATGGCTAATTCCTTCCTTCTTTTCTTCGTGGTGATGCTTAGTGCGCAAACATCTTAGCGAACTTTCGTGGTGAATTAGGGTTGGTGGGAGATCTTTGGCTGTCTCATTCGGAAGTCCTTCGTGATCGTAGCCTAAGCTTCCGGGTGTGTCTGTCCGAATCGTCGTTTATTGTATTTTGTGATTTTATCGCGTTATGCTAATGAACGTTTTTGAAACGCATGCTAATCTTTCTGGAAAATCCGCAAACTAGAATCTGATCTGCAGACTAGGTCAAAATTTCTATAAATCATACCTGTCCATCCCGGTCTTAATAATTAGCCTTTTTAGGCATTTGTAAACTGACTAATACCTCCTATAACACTCAGATGATGGAGTCGCTACACTACGCAATGCATCGAGAATAGTGTCGTGGATTAAAGAACGAAAAATTGTTCATCGTGAAACTTTCTTCCATGCACACACAAAAAACACAAATAAGACAGCCTATACTGAGACATGTAAACCACTTCACAATGAGAACAGTCTTTATGAGTTTACTTCCGTAATGTTGTCGAAATTACGAGCAGCGTCGTGTGCGCTATCGAACATCCTCCAGGAGTTCCTGAAATATACCTCATTACAAGGCCTTAATGCAATTAAAAATTTCCTTAACGGTAATGTTGACCATGAAGTCGCGAGGTTCAGAAGTGAACTACGCTCTGCGGAAGGACCTTTCCAGGTCCGGCTGGTCTGAGAAGGAAAGGTATGAAGCCTACAAAACGAATCACATGAAGCGAACCGCCACCATTCAACGTTTTAATGTCAAAGAATGTCCCCTTAATGTCTGAATTCTACTCCAGGTATTTTCTCAAAACAATTCACGGACGTCAATCCTACTACAAATGCGTAATACCTTTCTACAAACCGCCTTTTATTAAACATTCAAACACTTATTTAATATTCTGTGTAGGATGGGGCACTCCTCCACACACAGGTTAGGGTTGGCATGTACTATACTTATGCTCTCGCAAAAATTTCGAACATTAGAATGGTTTCGAATACCGAAAATTTTCGTGCATTCGAAATGAATATATTCGAAAAACGCGATTTTTCGAATATTCGAATACGACTACATTCGATGAACGCGACTTTTTGAATATTCGAATGAAAATCATTCAAATACCTATTCGAATGGGTCAATCAAACATATGTATAGCATGTACAGAGCGCATCAAAACATCTGAGCCAATGCGCACCGCCGTCGTGGCAAGATCGCCTGTGCTAAATAGCCCAATACCTCCATTCCAAAGGCTATTTTCAATGCTGATCATTGACCAGTCTTGTCTTTTTTTTTCTTTTTTTTTCTTTTTTTATGACTTCTTCCGCACCATAAAAGGTGCCGCTCCCTTTACTAGGAGCGGCTGCTGGACTATTTGGGACGGTGTCGGACCGCACACACTCTGAACGAATGTGGTGAGCACCGGTCGAGCTCCACCACTCTACTTCCTTCTCAAAGTCCGCCATACCCAAGTCTTCCGCGCCCATCCTGGCCATCTGGTGAGCCAAACTCTCCCGTGTCAAGACGTACCAAGCTCGGGACCTGGAGCAAAGATAGTTCCTTATAGAACAAATATCATAGCCCTTTTCTATGAATCCCTACCAAGTACCTGTAGTCCTTTTCTACTGATTTTTTTCAGAAATAAGCATACTTAACTCCGGAAGTTTTGCGGAAAATGCCACTACATTTCCATAAAACACCAATCTGCACAGTGACGCTAAAAAATGTGATCTCCAGATTCACGGAGTAGTCATCCTACTGTAGATGAGGACAGCTAATGCAAGTAAGCTACAGCGCTCCTACAGAACGGAGTAAATCAAGTCAAGAGAGGATGTATAGTGATGGAGCCCGATCGGTGCTCACCACACTCGTGGAAAGAATGACAGCTGGTTGATGTTGAAGTACCGGCTCTACAAAACCATCGGCTAGACGAACTGTTGTAGACGGCTGGAGTGCGGCTTGTTGATGACTGTGGACGGGCAGAGAACAGAGGAGAACAAAGGCTTGTTGAGAATTGTAGACTTGTAGACAGGTACATGACCGTGTGCAGCTTGAAGACGGCTTTCACGACTTCAGGTTGCCCACGATGACGCTGACGCATCGCACGTCACCTTGCAGTCGCAATCGGTTGGGGATTCAGTGTTCCATGCAGCGATTTAGCTTGGACCCTTGAACTCGCCTCAGATGGAACCGCCGCGGCAATCGACTTGAACTTGGCTGGCTCTCTAAGATACCACCAAGAGTAGGGGATGCTCCACAGACGCGACGTAAACATAAGCTCCCATGTCGATTCATCGTTTCGATAAGTCGTCAAGTCGTGGAAGCTGTTCGCGTCGAGCAGCGATGGAGCTCTGAACGTCCCTTAGTAAGGCAGCACCTGAGTCAGGCTTGAGGTTTGACATACCGTCTCTTGGTTCTGGCAGAGGATTGATTCGTATTTTTCAGCTTTCTAGACAAACTTCCTACCCCTTAATAGGATATTCTTTCTGTGGCTTCGACACTGAATAGAATAGTCCACAAAACAGGACATGGTTTGAGAACAGAATAAGAAGTTTTAGGGTTATGAATATCGATCGTTCTACGCTTCAAATCAAAGACTTTCTGGGAGCAGACACCCAATCATCACGGTCAACTTCTACAATTTTTTCAGGATGTCCTTGATATGACACATTTTTCAACCTGAAGGAGCAACATCTACGTCTAAAAATGTACTCTGAAATCGTGTTTTGTAAAATTTGAAGTGATAATTACTAACGACGGCATAATTGCTTCCTCTAAAAAAATTCAAGAAAAAAAATTATTCGAAACTACGATGATGAGTCGCAACCGAAGGATGGACTATGGACTTTTCAAGGAAATAATTTTCTCCCTTCTGAAGGAAACAATATCACAAAGTGAAATTTTACCTTAGAAAAATCAAGCCCGCGTGACACGCAGTGATAAAAAAGTTTTTATGAATCGATCTTCTATATGATCGGGAGTCTCGATCTTCCATCATTTGCCGAAAGAAAATCGTACCGGTCCACCTAATCACAGAGAAACTCTCACTTTTATAACGTGCTTTTTAAAACCTGGAATCCACATTTCTTCTAGTTTTCTATGCATTACGAATTTTGCAGAGGTTCCAAAAACCGCGAGCTATTAGGTTCTAACGAGATAAATGGCACTGAACCACTGTAAATTTAAACTGTTAATATCTCGGCTTGTAGTCAAGTTTATTAATCGAAATAAAAACGTTCTGATTCTACACATCTTTACCAACCTGACACATGCTTCTTTATCCCTGTAGCATAAAAATCAGAAGTTCTGGAATTGACGAAATCCTCGAAGGCGCTTTCGGCATCCTGTTGGTATTTGAATATTTTCCCCTACTAAGAAGTCGCCAAGATGCTTGAAGAAATGGTAGTCTGTTGGAGAGGGGTCGGAAGAAAACGGAGGATGTGGTAGAGTTTAAATGCTCAGCTCATTCAATTTCTGCAACGTCATTCGTGCTACATGGAGGCGAGCATTGTCGTGCAGAAGGAGATCTCGCCTTCGGTTTACCAAGGTCGGCCGGATATCCTTCAACTTTTTCATCATTTCTTCAATTTCAATGCAGTACTTCTCTGCCGTGATGGATTCACCGGGAGGGAGGAAGCTGTGGTGAATAATTCCCAGCGAATACCACCATACTGTCACCATTACTTTCTTTTGGTGCAATTCCGACTTCGCAAACACCTTGGGGCTCTCATCGCTGTCCACCCACTGTGCCGATCGTCGCCTGTTGTCGTACGTTATCCATTTCTCGTCACAGGTTACGATGCGATCAAGGAATAGGTCCGCTTCGTTCCGTAGAAGCAGTGCGGACGAGATCTCATATCGCCGGTTTCTTTGCTCCTCAGACAGCTCGTGAGGCACCCATCTTTCCAGCTTTTTGGTCTTTCCAATTTCTTTCAGATGCCGGGCAGCTGTGTTGTGACTGACGCCAAGAACCTTCGCTATATCCCTGGTACCTTTGTGTGGATCCTCCTCTACCACATCTCTCAGCTTGTCCTCATCAACATCACTATGCCTCCCACGACCTTCATGTTCTTCCAAGCTCTCATCTCCATTCCGAAACTTCTGATACCAACGATACGCCGTCCGAATTGTGGAACATCCTTGACCGAATGCGGCGTTGATCTTCTCATCCGCCTCCTTAGCTGTAGTGCTCAGCTTGAATTCATACAAGTAAATGCCTCGGATTACCCTTTTGTCCATCTGCAAAAAAGTCAATAAAACTCTAAAGTTTTCCCACTTTTACATAGAAAATTTGGCACTCACCGGTAGAGCAAAGTTTGCGCTTCTAAATGATATGCCACATGTTACGGTTTGTTCTTGATCAAACGCATAAAGACGTGCCAAAAAATGGCGCGAGCCAGTGCCATTTAATTCGTTACAACCTAATATGTATGCTAGTTTACATGCGGCAACTGCGATGTCTGATATCGCCAGCCTCCGAAGGAAGAATAACAGAGAAGGAAACCGAGCCTTACAGAAATTCAACCCCTGTGTATCATGCAAAAAAAACAATCAGCGCTATTCTATATAATTAGGGAATTAGGGGTATTCTATATAATCATTCCCAAAATTCTCGTTTTTTTATGAAAATATATTTTATTAGCTAAAGCATTCCGTTAAAATTTACGCAAAAAACTAAGTTTTAATCATGTCACAGTAAAAAAAATCATAATTTCTGAGTCAAGCAGGTTGGATAGACCTCGAATTTGCTCCAAGTTCGTTGGAGCGGCAAAATTGCATATTCACAAAAATGATCTCATCTCGATAAGTTCTTCGAGTTATGAAAATCATGACAGTCGTTCGAAAAATAAAAGAAAAATGCTTCCTTACTAGACAATCAGAATCACTTTTCGAAAAGGAGATATTCATGCTGGGCGGCAGGAGGGGCAAGGTGCAGTGCGGCACTTTCAGCAAAAATCGACCAGAAATCGCACCCCCTGTGCCCCGTATGAAGACCTCCCTTTCGAAAACTGATTCTTGATGGGAAGTGTCGTTTTTGTGAACGTCCAATTTTGCCGCTCAAATGACGTCGGTGCAAGACCAACCAGATGTCGATTCAGTCAGCTCAATTCAGGAAATCACAATATATTTTTTGCGCTCAAGAATTAAAATTTTCTGAAATTTCTGCAAATTACTCTCTAACGTCCTTTCCTTCGGAATGTAGAAGACTATTTTCGCGAGAAGTCCGTCCGTCGAAATCTGAGAACGAAGTTGCCGCACGTAAGCTGTCATAACTTGGAGATTTTTCGGAACCTCTGAAATATTCATAAAGCTAAAAAGAAGAAAAATAGAAAAAATTAGAAGAAATGCGATTTCTTTATTTTAGGAAACAACTTCTAAAAATGACAGCTTCCATGCGAATAGGGAGTCGATTTTTAGAATGCTTTTCTTTCGGCAAATGAGGCAGGATCTAGTACAATTTCACTTTGTGATGTTGGTTCCTTCAGAAGGGAAAAGATTATTTCCATCGATTCGAAAAGCACTTCAAAAAAAAATTCTAGGAAGAACAATTATGTTGTCGTTGGCAATTAACACTCAAAATTTTATACAATACAATTTCAGAGTACAATTTCAGACGCTGATGTTGCTTCTTCAAGTAGAAAACTGTGCACCCTGAAAAAAGGAAAATCTGCATCATCTGCAGCAATCGATCCCAGAAAATGGTGATTGGAAGAATGCTACCAGAAACCCTCATTTTGAAACGTAGAGCAATATATTAAAAACATTAAAGAATTTTATTCTGCTCTCGAAACATCTTGTTTAGTGAACTAGCCTGCGTACGATTCTCTTCAGTGTCGAAGCCACATCCGGAACGGACAACTTAATAAGGGGTTCAAACATCACCCTAGATGCTGAAGAAATTAAATCGCGTAAGAAATAAACAGTGTTAGGAGCAGAGAGGGATTCGTAGCAAACCTGCTTCGGAAGGTGAGTCGTCAGTTTTCACCAAAAATCGAATACACCTTCCCAAAGAAATGTTTCATGCTTACCAGTTTAACCCAATGACCAGGTTTCGATTTGCTCCTGAACAACACTTGCTTTATATACAGATGTTCCGTCTTGCCGGATGTCGTTGGCATCTCTTCCCAAGAGACTTGTTGAAAGAGTAATATTCTTCGTAGGGGAATCTTCTCTTTGATGATTTATCTCGACTCCTAAATCTAGCGGTGTCCTCGCGTTGCTTGTTATGAGGGCGCAAAGCATGGCTTTAACTGAGTGAGACATCCTGACGTCAAGTCGACCACTCTCATTGACCCTGTTAAGAGGATGTTCAATGCTTGTATCGCTTCGACGATTGTGGGATTACTTGACCACAAAATTGTTATCATCAGAGAAGGCGAATGATAGGTGGTGTTCATCAGAGGCACGTCGAAGCAGCTTCTGCCGTGTTTCACTCCTGTTCGTTTTGCCTCTGACAACGTATGGTATTTCTGAATGCAATGTCCTTCGCAGAATGTCCTGTATGGTAAAGCTCAATGGTCGCGGATCGCTTATCGCGCTCAGAACACGTCCGCGTGTCCAATTTAGCGTAACAATGTCGATGTTCTCCGCACTCTTACTTGCCCAGATTACGGTTCTTGCTGCTCGCAGTAACACCGTACAATCCACCACGAAAAACTCTATCGAACGGTACCAAACTTGGCCCGGTTAGAAAATATCGATTTTCGATGACGTCACCGTCCTCAGCCGCGGCTTAAAGCGCCCTCGCCTTCGATGCGAAATCATCAAAAAATCGATACCTCCAGAATTCGTTGAGATTGGTACCATTCGATAAAGCTTTTCGAGCTGAAAAGAACGGTACCATTGGGAGTGCCGAGAACTCAAATATGGACGAGTAAGGGCGGAAGAAACCGCTTTAAATTTGCAGATGGGGCTACGGCAGTTTAGGCAGCTGCAGAGCAGTGAGCACGTCGTTGAAAGTTCTTGCAGTGTCGTGCTCGTCCACGCATTTGCATGTCATTAGCTCTCCTTGACTTCCCGCAGTAGTAGACTGAACTCGGAAAAAATCGTGTCACACAAGACTAACCTGCATTTTCGCACCGCTGTGACCTTGACCAATTATAAGCTATGTCAGTGTGTTTCAGCGCGCTTTTTGAACCTTCAGCTGCTTACAAAATCCACAAGTTGCAGCCGGAACCATTCGAACTTGTCAGAGTTATTGCGCTCGGAACACACCCGCGGGTGCATCTTGGGAGCGGCCACGCCCACTCGATTGATATTATAGGTTCGATCCTATATACGTTGTGCACAGCGCACTCATAAGTCTTGCCGGGACGGAGTACAGTAATTCCTGAGTAGGGCAGTTGTGAAATTCTGATAAAACTTCTCAAACGCTCACTCCACAAGTTGTCGCGACCTCTCGATTGGTATATTCGATCCTATATACATTGTGCACGGCGCACCCTCACACGATGCATGCATGATAGAGCGCTGGCGACGTACGCCATGCCTGAGAGACTCCGAAAACATGCAACTTCTGGGAAATAAGCTGCTCCAATAGCAAATAGCCTGCTCCAGTCATTCGTTTTGGCCACCCACTGCGAAAATGCGGGGCTCTGGTAAAGTTTTGTACACGATTGTGTAGACCACGAAGAATCGAACGGTACCAACCGTTTTTCAAAAAACCTGAAATGAGAGGTACTGTGAGCATGCAACGGTTTTCGACCGACAGCTCGTCCGCGACCGCTCTTCGCAATGGAGCGCAAGTTTTCAATTTCGGTCATTTTCACGGCTCGGAATAAAATATGCATATCATACGATAAAGCTCGAGCTCCTGAGCTCACATATGGCCTTGTTTTTGCAAATGGATGGCCTTTAGGCGAGTTCTATCAAAAAGACGCAAAAAGTGCGAAATCGTCTATTCAGAAGACGCGTCCAGTACTGTACGCTTCGTAACCCACCTATCCTATTTCACTTAACTAAAAACGGACCTAAAAATTTCGGATGTGCACTTTGAATAACACCCAACCCTCCCGCTAAGACAAATTCTGAACGGATTTTGTCTTCGACATCCAGTGTCCTATATACGACAGCGTCGACGACTTTTTGCTTCTCTCTGTCCATGTTCCATTGCGGCTGAAGGGTCGTACACCAGTATGTCAAAGCATTGTCCACAGCCCTATAGTGAAAAAGCGTAGGTAATAAAGAACTGGTGCCAAACTCGTATTTGATAGCTCGCAGAGCGGCGGACACCCGAAGCATCTGTAGAAGGGAAACACCTCCATTAGTCGATCGATGAAAACGGAAAAGAACGACACCATCCCCAGGAAGCAGATCTTAAACGTCCCGTAAATGAGACAAAGGAACTAACTAGGAAGGACTCTCACAGTTTACACTTCGTATCAATTCCAACTCATGCCATTTAGTACCGCCGCGCCAGGCGCTGCAGACACGATTCTATGGTAAAGCTTGGGTCCCTTACTCGGCAATGAAATCAATTAATTGAAAAGTTAAAAACTTATCGCACTTTTATATTGACAGAAGGGGTGAATTTTCCTATACGGTTCGCTTCTGTCGTTCAGGCATACACGTTACACCCTCTTCTTTATGAGTATTAAAAGCATCTCCACGTAATTGCAACAAACATTTCGCAGCTGGTGAAGTACTCCAAAACTTACAGAAAGAATTCATTGTACCGCTGAGGGATTGTAGAGCTCGGCCTTCGGTCCTGCAAATAGTAGACAGCCGTTTGATTTCGAGCAAAAAATGCGAGCCACCATCCGAAGGTTGATGGGGCTGCTGTGATGAGGAACGCGTCACACAGCTGAGACGACAAATAGAAGTCGACGATCTCCGGGAAGGTGGAAACGTAAACCTTCTGAAACAATTGATCGAAAAGAGTTCACTCAGTTCGTATCTGGAAGGACTACCTGCTTCCTTAGCTTTTTGATCTCCTGTCGGAAAGATTTCATAAAATTGAGGTCGTCTCCAAAGATGAGAAACTCAGACAGCCCCTGAAGCGATCGAGGTACTGGTTTCCTTGTACATAAATGTTTCTATATATGCATACATATGTATGTATCAAAAATTCAAAGGGTATCGATTTCGAATCCGCCCCGAGTGCATTGATCCGATGTGACAGTTGGCACCTACTCCGACCGCAGTGTCTATGAACACGCTGCTGCTCACGTTACGCAGCAAAAACTTCCCTTAATAATGGTTTAAAATTTTTACACACCTCGTCCATTTAGACGCAAGTATGTAAATTAAGATATAAAATAAGCTTTCCAAGCGAAACTCATTCTCAAGATGAACTATTGGCTAGCACCGGAAGTTTCCGCCGTTTTGTTGCTGGGAATTTTTGTGTGGGTCTACAGCGTACGAATTGATAGAAGGCTTCTGTAGCATTACGTAGAGAAAACGGATTATTTCAAAGGAATATAGGATATATAACGTACGTTCGGAAATTAAGGAGTTTAACCCACTTCGAGAAAGCTTAAAACTGCGATTTTCGTATCATACAGCTGCACGAGCTGAAGGTCGAAAAGCACAAGACTGAATTAAATTTAAATGTTGGCGCTTTGGTAGAAGAAATCTGTCTAGAAGCTCAGCTGTAAAGGACTGACACGGGACACTTCGAGCTAGAGATAAAGGACCTTGCAATGACGGAGCGCCTTGATCAAAATTGACGGTCGTTCTGAGGCCTAGGTAGTAACAGTTTCCAAGCGATTTCTCCACAGTTATGCACAGGAGCCTGAAGTGTCTTGAGGAATCGCCTGCTTGCGCCAGAAACGAAAGAAGATTGCACCCTAAGACCTGACGTCAGATTTGGTGCCAATGAAGTTACATCCATTGAAAGGAAAGAAATTAAAAACTCTACTTCAAAAAATTATTATGTACCACAAAGAGTAATCCACACCCATTATCAAAAAGTGGTTGATAAAAAAAAATCGAGAATAAATAGCTATGAGGCATCGCAAAGCTTCCTCTTCATTTTAAAATCACTTTTGTCATTTCATGTCCTTTTGCTGCATAGTTCACAACAGAATGCGGGAAGCAGACTAGTAGATTAGAGCAGAGTGCTAAGAATCTAAAACAAAATGCAGACAAAAATGTGTTATGCTGTGGTTAGTAAAGATTTCCCATCCATTAGATCCTTGCTTTGAATTGAGACTCTGCATTTTCTCCATTTAGTCTACAATAATGTCGCTTCTACATAGTTTTTTTTTTTGATTTCCCTTGAAAGCCTTCATAGGGAAACCCCACCGTGTACGAGAGCAACAAACGTATTCCGACAATTCACGAGCTCTACCTGTCCAATTGCTTACGTCAAGAAAATTGCTACCGGTGCGTTTTTCGCAGCGGTACAAAGCAGCAAATGTAAAAATTTCACCTTGTCTAAAATAATCATAAAAAAGAAGAAAATGGAACTCGAAAACGGCGGAAACCTTCGGCCCGACCTAACAGAAACTCCCGTTTGTTGTGAGGTCGAGCTGTTGCAAGTCACGTTCTTCGTGCAACCTGCATATTCGTATTTTGCGCTTCTACTTGTCTTTATTCACTGAGTAATCATATGATTCAACACCTCTTCGTGGCGTGTGAGTGACAATGGGTGTCAAACTAATGCTGGGATGTACGGTGGAGGTCTCCAATCACCGGCGGGTCTTTCAAGCTGTGAAGGAGCCCATCGAAAGTGTGTGGTTTACACCCGGAACTCATCCTGGCTCGGCTGTCTATTTAGGTTCATTTCTTGCCACTGCAGCACACCATCAGCCTCATTACCTGCATGCTAAGCTCTACCTTCGTTCACGTCGAACAGTATGACAACTGATGAGAGGCGGGGAAATCTCAACTTATGTAGAACGTCGTTAATTCTCGAGCAAGACTACACTTGCACGACACGCCAAGGAGTCTGCTGCATGTTTTGCACCTACACCACCAGGTCAGCCTCCTCAAATGCCGACTCCACGCTCTTCTGGAGGCGGTTTTGAGAGACGAAGCACTCATCCCTGGAAAGAGGGTTCCCTCAACGTCGAGGCGAAGGTTTCCATCGTACACCCATCCGTCGTCCATCTCGTCGACTTCTACGAAATCCGGTTGCCTCGTCCAGCCATCCTCATCGTCGGACAGTGAGTTGGAAAACGGTATGACGGGAACCGTCAGTTTGTAGTTTGATTTCCCGAAGAATCCAACATCTGCGCACTTCGATGAAGGCTCATGGAAAAGGACCCGATACGATCAAGTGAATAGCACTGTCCATGCGAAAAACGTCGTTATAAGTAGATCAGACTCGATGGCACTATTGTAATTTAACGACTCCAGGGGCCGAATTCATTAACGACTTACGTAACTTTAACGGAGAATTGTAAGCTTATCAAGCGACATAGTGAGCGATAAGCCGCGTTATCTCAGCTTTTAAGCAATTGAATAAATAAAAAAATGAGTTGAGACACCGAATCACTACGTGAATCCCTGACCGTTGTTTCAGAAATTTGCATAGCAGCCCGCACAGTTTCACCCATGTCGGATTCTGTGTGAAGATCCACGAAGTCTGTTCGACGGATGTGGACACACATGGTCGTTCTGTTGCTGGATCTGAAGTGTATCCTTTTATCGAAAAACGTCGGACCAAAGAAGAGATTAAGAATGTGAAGTGAATTTTAGCGAAACGACCTTCCTCGTAAACCATTTTCAAGTAAAGATTACGTTGGAAAACCCTGCCCTCACATAAACGAACCTGAGAAGAAATGGATTTTGTATCTCAAGTCAGAATCAACTCACGATCAGATTTTTACAGTAGTCTTTTGCTACCCTTATTGAAAATGCTCGCTATCAAAAATGCTTTGGTTTATTGGAATAAGCAAAAACTTCTTTCTATATTTCGAGCGACTTTGCCTGACCGTTATCTAATGAAAAAAAACATCCCTAACAAAATATCTTTAAAGCTCTTACAATTAGATTGCTTCGTTGTATTTTTTGTGAACATTTTCGACTTTTAGCGTTGCATTTATTTAGTTTTTTTATCTTTTAGAAGAATCATGGAAAAGTCTGAAATTCGCATTTTTTGCGCCATTACTGGCGACAACGTTTCAACGCTACCGCTGAAGGAACGAATGTATACGAAGTTGAAGGAGAGAATGTGGATCGGAGTCGTGCCGCCTAGATTAGGCTCCGAAATTTTCGACGGTTTAAAAACGGACATGGGAAGAAAATAGTCTACGTTCAGGTCAACCTGGGACAGCAGTGGATTCTGAAGTAGTCCGTGAAGCAGTCGGAGAACTTCATCAGCGAGAACTTGAGGATTGTCGGCCCAGCACTGTGTCCCTCGAGCACGAGTTGCCCGGCACCTCCATGCTATTGGCAAGGTCAACACTGTCCGAAGTGCTTCATGAATTGACAGAGAAGCAATACCCCTGCAGAGGTGCTCGTGATGACCGCATTGCAGTTTCCAAGGCGTATTTCCTTCGCGGAAGCAATTTCAGCAATATGAGATTCCACGGAGAGAAGGGCTGTATCCTTCCATGGAGCTTGGAGACCTGGACAGCTGGATAGAGCTTGGGATCGGTATTACAGCTGTCTGACCGAAATTGCGAAATCCACTTTGTTCGGATCTATTAAAGTTTATAGAGACTATTGTTAGCTGGCTGCGTGAGCGCTTACTGGGCTGTTACCCATCGCAGTTCACCCTTACAGTGCCATCGATTGGAATAGTCTAGTGGTATGGTTTCCTCATTACGGGATTACGGAAGTATAGGTCGTGGGCTTGGTTAGTACAGATGTCCCTTCTTTTGCGTGCTATGGTATATCTTCGGTATAACCTTTTATTCCCATCTACAGCAAGATTTCAGCAAATGCATAGAAATATGATATGCTTTGCTGGAGCAATCGTCGACGGAAAGGGGTTGTAGGTCTAAATTTGCAGTGTGCAGTAACGCACAAGATAGTAAACGGATGAGTGATCAGCACCCCAAAGAGACTCACAAAGTTCGGGCGGAATCGGCGATCCTGATGATCTCACCAAACTCACTCTCACACCTCGCACAGCCTACCGGTGACGGTTTTATAGGGAGTCATGAAAGTAGGGCACTGCATTTCTCTTTCCGAACGTACTTGAACACATAAAATGTCTTCCACACACTGCGGTCTTTAAGTACTTGGAATCAGCAATAGCATCAAACTGATGGTCGAAGTGAATTCACGCGTGAGTGCAGCTTGGTCCAAGTGGCGCTCGTTGACTGGCGTGCTCTTCGACAAGAAGTCACCATAGCGCTTTAAGTCGAAAATATATAGAGCCGTCGTGCGGCCGGTAGCGATGTACGGCGCTGGGTGTTGGCCTGCGACTAAGGAAGTTGAAACGCAGCTCAGCGTCATGGAGACGAAGATGCTGCGCTGGACGGCAGGAGTCACGCGCATGGACCGCATCTGAAACGATGCCATTTGGCAGAAGTTCGGTGTCGCGCCGATAGCTGACAAGATGCGCGAAGCTCGCTTGCGATGGTGCGGCCACGTTCTGCGTGGGAAAGAAGACAGCGTCCGCAAGATAGGCCTCGAGTTGGAAGTGTAAGGAAAGCGGCCTAGAGGGTGCCCGAAGCAGCGCTGGTCTAACACGTTACACATGATGCAATTACGAAGGAGGTGGAATCGAGATCAGTGACTTCACCCAATTTTTGTGAATGACGGTTATTTGTAATAACGAATCTAACAAGTCCATCGTTGTTTGAATTTTAGCTTAACACGTAGGTTTCATTTCCTTTCATTGAGACATGTAGTACAGGCGCATGTAAAGTGATACAGCGTGAGCACTCTCGCCATCGCACCGAAGAAAAAGTATATCAGTAAGACCAATTAGATGCCAATTAGATAGATTAAAAATCAGCGAAAAGCAAAAAAAGAAAACTACAGAAAGGTAAGGAACATAAATTTGCGCAAAGCGATAAGGAAGGACTATCAAAACCGCTACGGAAGTCAGGGAGAACAAAATTTAGTGCCTGAGAGGTACTGGGAAAATTCTGAGGTAATTCTTCAAAATTCTTTTAAAAGCCGCGATACTTGCAGGCATGGCAAACCGTTCACTTAACTTCGCGTATTCCGCGCCAGCTCCACAGAGGAAGTAATTGGAGCCGTGGAACTCGCAGCTTTACAACAGCACCCCTCGATATGGAATCGCACGTCACAAAAAATCTACTTCCACTGAGATTGTCTAGACCCTTGTAAACCATAGCAAGATCGAACTGTGGATAGAGGTTCCGAACCTAGCTGCCGATTCCGCACATTGGTTCGGAACGGGAATCTAGTTTATATGCTTTGACCTGAAGAGTAGTTTTTTTAGTGAAGATGTTCTCGATCTTTTCCAAAACGTTAATATTTTGATTTTTTTGGACTAAAAACAGGAGTGCCATACTAGAGAATACGACGTAAATTGTGTAGGGTTTGAGAAAGGTGTGTCTGTCTTGAGTAGCCAAGCATCTAAAAAGATTGCATACGACTGCGACTGCGACTGCGAGTGGCCTTCGCCACAACTTCATTACAGTCCTTATCGAAATCCAGTGATAAAGAAACCGAGGTCCTTAACTTCCGAAAACTGCGATAATTGAAAGCCTTCGATGAAATAAGGCATTTTGTTGTTGTTCTTACCTAAGTGAAGCAGGTTGTGGTGTGCATGGGTGAGTAAAACTCAAGAAAGCATGATCACCGCTTTCGCTCGAAATTTGCGAACAGGAGGATCGTTTGGGGTGCTGATTCCTAACTTCGCAGTTTTCAGTTTTTTCAGTTTTCTCTTCCTTCATGTTGCGATTGAATTTTTTACCGACAGAGCTACCAAGCAGGCAAAACAGAAAACGCTAACAGGTTAAAACTGGTTCAGAAACATTTTGTCACTTAAACTTTATTTTTATAATCGGCAGGTTCCATCCGGCTTCCTAGGTCGCCCTTCAAAGTTGTATGAGAGACTGAAGCCATCCTAATATTAATTCTTTCCTCCTCCTTGAGGATGTCAAACCTTGTTTACTACACCTCATTTCATCGACATTTGAGCGAATTGAATCAGGTGCGCCACAAAAAACTGACTTAATTATGTTACTACTGTCCTTTAATAGATGACGAGAAATAAGCGTGCATGAGCAAACCAGTCAGTTCTACTGTCAGTAAACCCCAGTTTTCAAGGAATTTGGATTTTCTGCTTGTACTAGTTATCATTAAATTAAGAAAGTATTATAGTTGCAAATAAATTTATAAATTATTTGTAATTTACGCACAATTTATACAGTCGATCCAATCTGTGCTCTAGTGTTGCTGGTGAAAAAATCAAAACCAACATGCCAAGTTGACTTAGGGCGAGCTCTCCGAGGCGGCGAGTTTCATTGGAGAATTGGAGCAGCTCACGAAGTTCCGGAAGGACTCTCTCGAAATATCGTGCGTTCTGTCCGAAGCGTACGTTCAGCAGAAGAAATTTGGCCGGATGGCCAGACAACCTACATAGAACACCATAACTTTGCCAGACAGACACAGTAGGGAAGTGAATGTGCGGACGTATTCAATAGGCTATTCATTTTAAGACCAACCGCAAAACCTGCTTTATCTTTCATAGACAGGTGCCAGTTCATCGACCGCGAACTACTGAGTGAAATTCTTCAGAAATTTATAGGAATTTTTAGCGGATTTTTTTCGGAGTCTGCAAGGATCGATGATCCCACGACATCGACGAGCTTGCGGTGCCGAATCTAGTATAACACTTCTATTGAGGCAAATTTCTGAGAGAAAGCAACCATAGGGGGAAATACGTTGCTGCATATAAATTATCCTTTGTGCAGGAGGATGTAGGGTGCCCTTCAAGTTGAGGGGAAGCCCCTCATGTGGTGTTGTGCCTCTTCCCATGCTCTACCATCCCCATCCTTAACTTGCACGAGAGCCCTCACATATCGTGAGGCAGCCACTGGGGATCTCTGGCAAAATTATGAGAGCAGTCAGAGTCGAAATATGCAATTTTCACGACAAACTGACGTTCTTAAAAACAAACTGAGCACCTTTCGAATCGAGGTGGCTGTCGTATTGTCGTATATTCTACTGGACAAGACCTAAAAGGACAAAACAATCGATGCAAGGAGCTTACAATGGATTTCATTGAATATTTACAATTCACCTGCTCCATAGAAGCGAACTCTGTGTATGAAATTTTAAGAAATTTTTATTATCGAGGGAAAGTTTAAATTAGCTGGTTTCTGTAGCTTAAATAAGTTCATTAGCTGAATCAGTAAAAACTCTTAAGACAATTCAAACACTGCTCCCACTTTTGAGGCTAGCTATTTAGAAAACTTCAGAGTCGTAGTCATAGTTAATCACATCGGAAAATTGTCGGAAATTATCGGAAAATTACCCTGACCATTAGTGGAAGACGACCTTTTTGCTTGGAAGGTGCTCAGTTTGATTTAAACAGCGTTCAGCTTGACTTCAAAGTGGTTCGATAAAACGACTTCGCTGATTTTTTTGTTGTTGTTCGAAACAATAGCACGCCGCTATCAGTGGTTGCCCGGAACAGCAGCATGCATTGCGTACCATAAGTATGGACGCACCCTGGAACAGGTAGTTTCAGCTACCGCACGAGCTTACGCATATTCACATTATCCTCTCGGTTAGCAGTTTTTCCGCTCCATTCAAAGTTTTCAAAAAAATGCAGGAGCTGTACCTAGAGTTTCACGCGTATCATAGGTACCTCCCCACACCTTCTTTCGGATTGATGAACCTTTGCGCGTCTTACTTACTGTAACAGATATTCATTGCTTATGAGTGCTGGCAAGCAAAAACTAGCTATCAGTACAATACCCACCATAAGGATTGGAAAAGGGCGCGGTAGGCGCGTTATCCGCGTTCTTTCTGTTCTTTTGCTATAGCCGTCTTGGTTTCCACCCTTTTAAAAATCTTACACACCTTCGTGATTCCCTTGACGAGTCCAACCCATTGCCCTAAAAACATTTTTCGTTACTTCATTTTTGATCCTTATTTTCCCGAAAGCGCCAGGGGATACTCATTAGCGAGGGACATCTCCACTAATTACGCCCAAAGGACACCTCAGCGCTCGTATTCAAGCGCCTCTTTAGGTAGAATTCTGTAGATGAGAAGTTTAGAGGACGACAGATATATTAATCTACTCTATATTATTTTTTATTTTTTCGACTTTCTAATAAGGACTACCAAATTTTTCCTTTACTTACCGAGCACTGCCAGAAATTGCTTTTATCTAATTACATCAAGGAAGAGAATGCACAACAGATAAAAATTCCTAATTGGGATGCGCCTACGCATTTCTCAGTAGTAGATATTTGAATTTATTCTTGGTCTACACAATGGATAGCCGTAGCCGTTATGAATAAGTCAGTGTTTTGTTACTGCAAGACAAAACTAGTATACCGATAAGCGAACTCCGGAAGATTGAAGGTTAGTTTGTCTGGACGACGCCCAGCCCGAGAACATTGACTCTGCAGCATGCGAGAGCTGGCGTATCCTGCGATTCTGCTATCACTCGCATATGGAATACCTAATTTTGTATTATAAAAGGTTTATTTGTAGCTCTACCGACTTATAAAAAGTATCAAATTTGGAGAAATGTCCAGATTTCGCATCTCCAATCCGTTCTCAATTCTTCTGCACCGATGAGTTTTCTTTGTAGCAGGGACAATACCGCTCAAATTCTGCGTATTTGTTTACACAGTTATCAGCTAGCACCATTCGAATCCCCTCTTCACTGCGCATCCGATGCTTGCTAGTAGACAACCCGTTACCTAGTTATGGAGCATTTTTTTCGTGAGAGTCTCTAATTAATTTACGACTTCTCCAAAACCACCAATGGCGTTATATGCGGTCACAGCCACTTGCAGCGAAATAGAACATTTTCTGTTTTTCTCAATGGATCTGAGTTCAGCATGGTGTAACTATTAGCTGAGAAAAGCTCCTTTCAAGTCTGAAAAAATCGCTGTAAAAACGCAAAAACGTAGCTCTTTATTTGACCCAAAGTTCGCAGTTTTTCGTCCGCAGAAAAGGATTTTCTTCATATTAAATTATTTGTAAAATGTGCAGTAGAGAAGTGAACAAGCCCAACTCTATTCGCTGGATGGCATCGTGGTCAGTAGTTGAAAACTGGCAACAGATCAAGCTGGATTTCTTCGTAACGGCCATCCTCTGGTCTTTATTATAAACCAAATTTGCAAATTTCCCTAGTTTTCATCGATCCGGCTGTTTGGCTGGTTCAGAGTGAGAAAATGCTTTGGTTGGTGATTCTGCTTACACAAACAGTTCTCTGGCAATATAATATGGCTTAGATTCGAGATGGTCTATATTTCACCCATCTGTAGCATCGAGCTGATTACGAGACCACAACTTGGACTTGGCCTGAGCTCGGCGCTCGGCGCCGATGACCCTTGCTCGGTTCGCACCTCGGTGCAATACCCAGTGGCAGGACACTAGCAATAAAACCAACGCCGATCGATCTTTCGAAAACTGTCCTACGCTCGCTTTTTAGTGCTTTAAATTGCCTTTTGCAACTCGGTTTAAAAGTCAGGAAACACGCGTAGGTACTTGTATAATTTAAGAAATAAATGGCTACTTAAATGCTCTCCGTGTCCTTTTAGAATATATTCACAGATAGCCTGGATGTCATCTCTCGACCATCGCATGATCTCATATCATCGAACTAAATTATCTAGAGGGTACTATTCCCTATTTAAGTCTTGAGTCGTAACCAAATGAAGAATAGATTCTGAGGTAAATGCTGGCGCTAAAATGCTTTTCACATTTGAAATCACCTTTTTAGAGCAGAAGACTTACAAATTTTTAGAGAAAGTGTTGGTAACTTATCACAATGTTTTGTTCCGATCAGAACTCTGCGCCAAGCTGGACTCGAACCTACACCGCCTACTGACCGAGCGGGAATGCTGTACGCCTGTGGTGCCTTATCGAGCAGAACATTCACACCTCGTGGAATCCATTTTGGTAGTTTGTCCAAATCAAAAGAAACTTTTGACATTCTGACATATGAAGGTAGGCAGCAGTTAATCCTTGTTGGAATGCTCCACGCGTTCTTCTTCTATTGCATCCCTCTGAGATGGATTTCTTTTATATTTAAACGATAAAGGAAAACGACGGCGTTACTCTATCTCTTTTTGGGATGCACCACGCATTCTACGGATGTCATGGACGATTTGATTTGAATGCATATTTAGCCTAGATTACTTACTGAGCTGTTATTCTGTATAATTCCATGAAAAACTACAAATGTGCACTGTTTCGACTTAAAACGTATAGCTTGCTTTAAAGAGCGGAAAAACGAGGTTCTCCAGGTGTGTTAGTGGTCGTGATTGCTCCAGGTGTTCATTGAGCATGTCGCGGTGATTAATACAATAGTGTGATTGCCATCTTTGTAAAGTTCTCAAAAAATAAATGGTTTCCCACACCATGCTCTACAAAAGTTTTCGTTTTAATCACAGAATAAGAAAGGTCAAAGAAAAGCGTTAATATATCCAATTTGGGATGCGCCACGCATTCCATCCCTGCATAATGTTATAGTGGCAATCGGAATGGGCATTTTTCCTATGCAATGACTTCTTACGACTGGATGATCGATGTAAAGTACAACAATTTGCTTCCATGAAAAAGGGTTGCAAAATAAGCAAATGTGAACCCAAGGCGATTCGATAGCACCATTCGCTGAACGGTATTGTGCCGTTCCTTATGAATGACACAGCACCGCTGGGGCTCGCACCCAGGTGCGAGGAGACCTTCATCGGGCGCGGGCGATGAACGCAGAGACCAGGTTGAGCCGAACGCTGCCCGAAACTCGACCTCGAAGAAAAGACACAAAATGTCAGATCTCTTGAAATTTTATAAAATTATTTTGTTAGAAAGCGCTTCCACAGGCGAGACGTGCTGCCATAAGCATTTTAGAGACTTGCTGCCGTGGAGACCTAGATTTCAAAAACAATGGGATCAAGAAATCGTAGATTTTTCCGGGTTTAGACACCCAATAGAAACACTATTCGAGTGCACCTGGTTCTCTCTACTTTACCAGCTTCAGAGCCACAAAAGTCTATTTTGCATAGAAAAAAATTCAGCCTATTGGCTTCTCTCCATAGAAAGTTGCAGTGCGCAAAACGTTGGGAAAATCCATTGCTGAAGGTGAAGCACAGTAAGTTTCTGGCCGGCCAGATGACGTCGCTGCTTCAACTCGAATTGTCCCATACTTTTCCCGATATGCTTCGATGTTTGGAATGTCCACCAAGTACAGAAAAAGTGTCACAGTACCATGCCATTTTTGACAAAAGGTATAGCCCATGCAATGCAGAGAAAATTCGGCGGGAAAGGGAAGTTATGGATAGTAAAATTTTTCTTTCTTTCAAGTTAAAATTGGCCCATCTGCAATTCATATACGTGCTTTAGAGTTTAGAACAAGCTCTAACTCTGTAACTTCCTTCTTAAAAAAAGTCACAGTACCTGCTATACATGAAAAGCTCATTGCTGTAGACGAATCGAGAACGGATTGTGGATACGAGACCTAGATATTCCTCCAGATTTGACACTTTTTCTAAGTTAACAGAGCTACAAATAGATTTTTTTAGAGACCAAGAATAAATTCAAATCTCCTCTACTGAGAAATATGTACGGCGCATCCAAATTAGGAAATTTTATCTCTTGTGCTTTCTCTTTCTTGATGTAATTAGATAAAGGCAATTTCTGGTAGATTAAGAAAAAATTTGGTAGTCCTTATTAGAAAGTTGAAAAATAAAAAATAATATAGAGTAGATTAATATATCTGTCGTCTTCTAAACTTCTCATCTACAGAATTCTACCTAAAGAGGAGCTACTGGCAACAGCGCTGGCTTTGAATCCTATTAAATTGAATCCTATATTAGTGGAGATGTCCCTCGCTAATGAGTATCCCCTGGCGCTTTCGGGAAAATAAGGATCAAAAATGAAGTAGCGAAAAATGATTTTAGGGGAATGGGTTGGACTCGTCAAGGGAATCACGAAGGTGTGTAAAATTTTTAAAAGGGTGGAAACCAAGACGGCTATAGCAAAAGAACAGAAAGAACGCGGATAACGCGCCTACCGCGCCCTTTTCCAATCCTTATGGTGGGTATTGTAAGTGTGAGCGTGTAGGCTCTAAAAAAACTAGATCTATTGCTTGGTAAGCAGGAAGATCTAGAAGGACTCTCTATTCGACCCTGTAGAAGGTGCCTCTAATGCTAAAACTTGTGTGGTGTTCCACTACATGTGTCGTACGATCTGTACTGATGCACTGTAGAACTCGGCTGATGTCTTCCTGTATAAATGTTGTAGAAATTCCGGAGTTCTTTCTTTATATGTAATACTATCATCACACCAGCCTCTTGTTTTGTCCTGAATAAATAAATACAAAGCTCATCTCTACAAAGCTTGACAAGCCCAACTAACTGATGTGGTGCTCGTAGACGCGAGAGTGCAACAGTGAGGGAGGTGGGATCGAAATCAATGATTTCATCCAATTTTTGTGCATGATGGTTATTTGCGATCACGAATCCAACGTTCGTTTCTGAAATTTTAACTTGACTCGGTAAGTTACAGGGTGTATGAGTGGGTGGGTGAGTAAAACTCAATGAAGTCGCATCACTGGTTTCGCTCGAAATTTGTGAACGGGGGTCTTTTGGGGGTGCTGACCCCAACTAGGCATCTGTTTTTCACTTCCTTCATGTGGAGGATAATTTTAGCCAGCAGAGCTACCTAAGATTCAAAACAGTAAACAGAAACAGACTAAAACTTGTTAAGGAGGTCACTTGTAATTGTAACATTTATTTTTATAATCGGCATCCCAGTTTCCATCCAGCTACCTAGGTATTCTTTCTAATTTTCACGGGGGATGAAACCCTTTCATCGTAGGAACAAAGAGTGGTACCGCCGCAAGATCGAGCAATTTGTCGAGTACTGGGTGGAGGCCATATGTTTACATGGTTATTGATACTTAACTGTTTTGTTGCAAAACTGCATTTGAGGAATCGATAAAAATTCGAGAAAAACTTTGGACCACCCTACAAATTTTTACCTCCCCCTTGAGGATGTCAAAATTGTTCAATACATCTCACTTCATCCACATTTGAACGAATTGCGCCAAATCCGGCTAGAAAAACTAACTTAATTATATTACTATTGCCCTTAATCAGATGTTGAGAAATAACCTCGCTAGCACAAAATAACCAGTTCTGCTGCCTTTTTCTTCAGCGTCTTTTCTGCTATTCCGGTGCCATGTCTCCGTCTTTCCCGATCCCGTGCTGAATCACGGCGGTCACCAGCTAAGGCCTATGTTATACTTCGGCGACGCGTCGCCGACGCTGCGACCTGTCACCGACAGCCCGTCACCGACGTCGCTGACGCTGACGTCACCACCGACGTCGCCACAGACGCGTGGTCGACGTCGGCGACGTCGTCAACAGATTCTGTGGCGGTGTCGGGGACGTCGTTGACAGGAGAGCATCGGAGCGCATTTTTAGCATCGGAGCGCGTTTTCAATGTCATCACTCGCATGCCACATGTCTTTCACGTCACTGTCAAGTTCTAAACATCAAAAAAAGCACATCATAAATTAATGTGGCCAAGTAGTAACAAGATTGTAAGAATTCAAACCATGCACAAACAAACAAGTCTGAAATGCAAGGTTTCAGACGGGGCTATTTATACGTTACATAAATCTCGTTACCTGTGCTTTCATATGAGTCTCAAACGTCTTCAAAGGTTTCACTAACAGCAATGTTAGAACCATTCAATCAGTACCTGTATTTTTTAGGATGCCTTGTATTTTTCGCAAGACATAGTGTGTTTTTAGGTTTTAAACTTTAAAAGAAGCACAAATCAATCGATACGGTTACTTTGTAAAGAGATTATAACAAGTATTCAAGCGAAACACTATCAATAGATTGTAAAATGCAAAATAACAGACGAGTGCATGGCGCAGTCTATCCTGATAACAATAGATGTACGGGATAGTGTTGGGCATTTAACGACTATTGGTTTACCAATTAAACGACTTTACCACATTTTCGGTTTAGCAAAGACCTTTTTCGTTAAATCGTATTTAAATTAAATTTACGCTGAATTCTCGAAGTTCAAAGGAAAATTTAACTCTTAGGTTTGCATTACCATTTGAGAAAGCGAGGAAACACTACTTATTTTCTACACAGTTCTACTTAGTATTACTTGCTCTACAAGGAAGCAAATAGGCCTAGAAAAGCGAACAGAACGGCTGAGAAGGAAACAAAAAGGAAGAAAAGTGACAAAGTGAAGTCTGCTAAGGTTTAGGGTCCCACTCCCTCCCAAGCACTCAGTGTTCTAGTGAATTGCACTTTTTGTGTTTGCAAGACGGCGTCTTTTGCACTTCTCGATTTCGTAATTCGAAGTACGGTAGTGATGATGGCAGTTCCGGGAACGAATAACCAGCCCACAGTCATAACACTCCATCGGAGCGCATTTTCTGCCACCCTTGGATGACGTCGGCGGCGGAAGTATAACACCCCCTGCGGAGCTCTCGGCGACGTCGCCGGCGACGCTGTAATGTGACACACTGCGTAGCAGCCCATACAGCACAGCGTCGCCGACGTCGGCGACGCGTCGCCGAAGTATAACATAGGCCTAATTTCGAGCCCAGATGAAACGTATCAGCCCAGCGCTGCTTCGGGCGCCCTCTAGGCCGCTTTCCTATTACCTCGAAGTCAAGGCCTATCTTGCGTACGCTGTCTTCCTTTCCACGCAGAATGTTGCCGTACCATCGTAAGCGAGCTTTGCGCATCTTGTCCGCTATCGGCGTGACACCGAACTTCTGCCGATGACGCTGAGGCTCCTTTCAGCTTCCTTATTCGTAGGCCAACACTCACAAAGGAAGCGTCTGAAGCGTACGGCTGAACGGAGGGAGCGAGTCACATAGAAAGAACCCCTACCCCTGAATTAGTATAAAAATGAGTTTATTTCTTGCCAAGTTTTTAAACCCAAGGAGTACTTGAAGTCACAAAGGAATACGGCGCTCAAGAGTTTGGGGGTCTTGTACCCCTACGATGCCTCCGCCCGCAAGTAGCTCGGAGCGCAGTGGTCGTGACATTGCCCTTCTGCGCTGCTGCGTTTTTGTATTTCAACTGATTGGTTGAGATTTGGGAATTCTGACGTCTACACTATTTTCAGACCTTTTGTGCGCATCTTTCCAGTCGTACGCTGTGGAGGGTACCTTTCCTGTGACATGTTTATTACTGATCGGTTTTTTAACCACGAGGTAATGAGGAAGCTATTCAACATAATGATGTATAAACGCTCAACACAAGTGATAGACAGGCACAAGGTGCATGAAACGGGAGCACTGGAGACAGCGTATAAAACCTACAGGCTCCTCACATTTTGCTTCCCTACATGGACCAATGACATCGGGAAAAACCATCCTACTCTGGCTTTCAAAGAGACCAGATGTGACGTCATATAACCGGGTTTGAACCAGGCATAAGCAACTAACTTTTCCTTTTGAAAATCCGAGCAGGGTGTTTTTCCTGAGGTCATTGGTCCATGTATGGAATTAGACTGTGACGAGCCAGTAGCCTTTATACGTATTGTGCCCAGTGCTGTTTCATGCACTTTGTACCTGTGTATCACTGATGTTGAACGCCAATACATCATCATGTTGAATATCACACCACGAGGCTGGAAAATTAGGCAAAAAACGTCTAAAAATGCTATAGACGTCAAAATCTCCCAAATCTCAGCAAATCAGTTGAAATGCAAAAACGCAGCAGCGCAGAGGAATCGAACCCCCGACCTTCCTCGCATGAAGCAACGTCACTATCCACTGCGCTCCGAGCCACTTGCCAGCACGGGCATCGCGGATGTGCAAGACCCAAAACTCGTGAGACGCCGTACAATACCCACCATAAGGATTGGAGGTAGGCGCGTTTTCCCCGTTCTTTCTGTTCCTTTGCTGTAGCTGTCTTGTTCTTCATCCCTTTTAAAAACCCACATATCATGATGCGATGTGATGCTCTTAACGAGGTCTATCCAGTGCCATAAAAGCATTTTTTGTTTTTCCATTCTTGACCACTATTTTCTCGAAAACGCCAGGGGATACTCATTAGCGAAAGACGTCTCCACTAATTGTGCCCAAAGTACATTCAAGTGCTCGGATCAAATCCAGTGTAATTGACAGTAGCATTTCTTTAAAAAAAATTCTGTAGACCAAAAAGTTCATAAGACGATAGATATATTATTCTATTTATTTATTTTGGTTATTCTAACAAGCAGTAACAAGCAGTACGTTTTTCCTCTATCTGCGGTTCACTGGCAAAAAATTGTTTCTGTCTGGTCAAATTAAGAATGAGGATTGAAAATAGACAGGAGATGGTGCAGCCGGTTCCAAACTAGCGCGCGCCATGCACTCTACTTCGGGATATTGTAGAGCAGGCGTGTCCTACGAGTGCGCTACCACTCGCACAAGGAACGGATAATTATCTATAACCGACAGAAGGACTCTCGTGGAACTACTGATCTACAAAGGTATCAAGTCCGAAGGAATTACTGGGTTTCACATCCCTATCCCGTTCTTCTTTCTACCGCAGCAGTAGATTTCTCCTGTGTGACAGGTGCTGTAACTTTTTTGGAAAGGAAGTTACAAGGTCAGCTCCTACTCTAGGCTCTAAAACATATTTGTTAGGACCAGGAGAGCTATTTCAACCCTGAAAAAGCGAAAAAATCCTCTGTGCTTCACTCTCAGCAATGAATTTTTCCCTGTTTCGCACGGACTATATCATTTGTGGAAAAAGAGGTGAGTGCCCGAGGATTTTCCTGGGTACGGAAGATATTCTTCACAACGGAATACAGAAGGGAGGAGGAGATAGAGGCGTAGAACAGCATCGACATCTAACGGCAACAAATCAAATGCATACCACCTTCAGCGATGGACTTCCTGACGTTGCACGTACTGTAACTCTTTAAAAAAGAAAGCAGCTAAGATTTTTCCAGTGCAAAGTAGGCTTTAGCGTAAAAAGAGGTGAGTGGAAGAAACCTAGCTGAATCGCGTAGTCTTTTATACATACCGAAATTCGGAGAAAACCCACAACATCTTGATCCCACCTTCTTTTCTCCACCCAGGTCTCTGGACCTTAGAGTCTCTGAAAAGCTAAGGGTAGCACATCTCACTATTACAAGCGCTTTCTAACAACGTAATTTTATAAAATTTCAAGAGAATCGATATTTCGCGCCTTTTCCGCCGAGGTCGACTTCCAGGCTGTGTTCAGCTCGACCTGGACGCCCGCGTCCGCCGTAGGTCTTCCTCGCACCTTGGTGCGAGACCCAGTGGTGCTACGCCATTTCTAGGAGCGACACAGCACCGTTGGACCAACAGGACTATTGGTTGTCCCTACTTGTCACATGTCTTTGTTTTGAATTTTTGTCGTACATATCAATTAAGAAATTGAAAAGTATAAATAATTTTTCTTCGTGCAACATAGATATTCAATTACCAATTTTTATATCACCGACTTTTCATATGTGGAAGACCGCCAATTAAAACCATTGTATTGCGCTGTGCACCTACATTCATCACCTTTTGGAGTTTGAAACGTTTAAACAACGTGTCAATCCTTACGGTGGGTAGAAAAAACGGAAATCCTTATTCTTTCCTATGACACGTTTTTGCATTATGTAAAGTAAATTTTTGGCTGTCGCAATACTAAACACTAAAGCCTATGGGCCTGTTCATACTTCGCGACAAGAGCGACTCGTCGCCCGTGCAAAACATGCATATCGATTAAAACCGAGCGCACGCCGCCGAAAAGTGTTCATACTCGAGCGCTGGAGCCGTCGCTCCAGTCGCTCTTGTCGCTCTTGTCGCTCTTGTCGCTCTTGTCGCCTGTTCATACTTCGCGCCGGCGCCGGGAGCGACTGGAGCGACTGGGGCGACGAATGGAGTGTGGTGTACGTAATTACACCGCACTACTGCTGGAAGACGCCCTAGTACTGGAAGGAAACGATTCCTGTTGTGCCGTTTTCATACAAAGGTAAGGAGTGCTTTTATGTTTCTTTTGAGTGCCAGGGCGCAAATAGGGCCGGGGGGGGGGGGTCACGATGGCCGGCCGCGACGAGTAACTACATACAGCGCATGTAGATGCAGTTTTATCTCCTTGTTTCGATTAAATATCCGAGTTTTATCTGCTTCCGAATTGGGCAAGGAAGGGAACTAAAAGATGCAGGCAATTTTAACACGGGCGCGTCACTCGAGTCACACCCTGGAGTTCCTTCCCCTGTCCAAATCTGTGCTCTCTTCCGCGTCAGCGGAGGAGAGCATAGAACAGAGCTATAGCATTGTTTGTGCCTTTTCTTTAATATCAGTGTGTTTTGCCTTCTTGTTTTTGTGTTGGGGACACTTTTTAGGAGGTGACCCCCCCCCGACCCTATTTGTGCAATTACGTACACAACACTACGTCCGTCGCCCCAGTCGCTCTTGTCGCTCTTGTCGCTTTTGTCGCTCTTGTCGCTCTTGTCGCTCTTGTCGCCTGTTCATACTTCCGCGCGCTGCGCACGCCGAGCACGCCACGCGCGCTACGCTCTCGTCGCTCTTGTCGCTGCTGTCGCGAAGTATGAACAGGCCCTATGTTATACTCCCGCGGGAGCATCCGCGGGACGTCCGCGGACGGTCGTCGTCGTCTCGGGACGGCTAGCGCAGCATTGGAGCGCGTTTCCCGCGCCGAGCTCCATGGGACGACGGCCTTCCGCACCGCGGACGGCTGTCCTCCAGCGGGCGGGACGTATAACAGCCCCCTCGTCGTTTGTCGGCGGCGATCCGCGGACGGCGAGTGTGGCGGGCCACAACGAGTGGCCCGGCGCGGGGTCCCGGCGCGATTTCCCGCCATCCTCGGATGCTCCCGCGGGAGTATAACGTAGGCCTAACACGTTACAGGTCTACGTCCAATGCTCACCCGTTTCCCCTTACCCTCAAATCGGTAAATTGACGCTAACCTTTTTCAATTCCTAAACGATGGAGGTCTACAGCGATACTGCTGGAAGGAGAAGGATTAGCGGTAACTAGAACTTCAAGATATTCTAGAAAGAAAATAAAGAGTGAAAATTAGTGTTAGCCGACCCCTTTGAGGGATCCGCCATGCGCCCTGCCTCTACGAGATGCGTAGATGCAATTTGGATGCACATTTGGCCTACAATGACTTGCGGTGGTCAGCCGATGGGCAAGTCAGTGCTTCATTCTTCCCAGACAACTCTGGTGTGAATTCACCGACCTCGAAAGTATGGAAGATTCGCCTAGGCGGGCAATCCGTAACAGGAATCAGGGATCGAGTGCATACCTGCAATTCCTACGACTGCGCTTCCACGCGATCTTATGAGCTATGGATATGAAGGACTAAAGAAGCCGTGATTGTCGAAAGGTGTTTCGAAAATCTAAAATTAAATTAGTATTCTACCCCAGATTTGTCAAAGGTACTTGAAAAAATCAAGTATTTTTCACAAAACTCGGCGTTTCTAGGAGCTTTTGGAATTTCCATCATTTCACCGGAAAACCAGTAACAAGAGCCCTGTTTTCAAATTCATTCGTTTGCTTTGCTAATTTTCTAAGCGTAGTCGTCTGAAAAATCAGCATTATGGCTTCGGAAAGTTGATAACTTTCTTGCTTATTTAGCGTTTTTTTAGTCTGTGACACCTAAACATATAGGGCTCTTATTTACATTCTTATTGCGGTACTAGAGCCTTATGCTGAAGTGCAAAGCTTATTAGCTCGACTATAA
Organism: Heligmosomoides polygyrus polygyrus; assembly: GCA_947396885.1. Taxonomy (NCBI): domain Eukaryota; kingdom Metazoa; phylum Nematoda; class Chromadorea; order Rhabditida; family Heligmosomidae; genus Heligmosomoides; species Heligmosomoides polygyrus. The sequence goes on along the minus strand of OX377205.1, from coordinate 37,405,254 downwards.
AAATATAAAAAAGTTTTTTTAAACCTTGAAACCTCAACCACAACCAGCTGTAAAGGTAGCCTATAGAAAGTGTGGAGGTTTTGGTCTGCATTGACCTTTGGTGGTCACACGATGAGCAAGTCGCTGCAAGCCCTTCCCAGACAAAAAAGATAGCAGTTCCCCTAAGCGATGGAAAACTCGGATGGCCTGGGCGGGAAGCACGAACCAAGGATCTCGATTCGAGGTGCAGCGAAACCCGACACCTATGACTGCCCCACCGTGTGCCCATCAACTGAAATAGAATTTGAAACTTCCTACCCGTAATGGTGCTACAGCTATGTATCGAGAAAAGTATTTCCAAATAAGCCAAGCACCGCCAACAATATTCATAATTTTAGTGAAATTTAGCGGAAACGATTCTCCTCCTGCTAATGAATAATATGGCGAGTGCAATTTTTTTTGCTGTTGCACCACTGAATATTTTCAAATGTTTGCTGATATTCCTACAAAGCTTATAATTTTGCTGAATTCGCGTTTATGACTTTGTGCACTATTTTATTCCAGAGTTAGAATTTGTAAGCGATAATTGTACGGTAGAGCGTCGACGATACTAAATTTGGATAAAGACGTCAAAAGGAAACAAGGAATTCCGAACGCATTTTATATACGCGCTCTCTGGTTTAGATTGAGGTCCTGCCAATGTCAATTTCTTCACTAGAGTACATGGGAAGAATAAAGTGCCGACATGTTCAATGGCTAGCCACCGCAAGTCATTGCATGGACCCAAAACGCATTCAATGCACCTCCACGACACCTCATAGAACTAGAATGCGGGCAAAAAGGATTGAGTGATGCCGTCCTTTGTCATTTATACTTTATGAGTTTTCAAAAAAATATAGTGAGATGTCAGTTGCTTTCAAAAGGCCGGTACAACATTATTAAACCCATTCAATATAGAAAATCGGATCGGTGCCATACAAGTAGATAGAAAATAGAAATACAAAAATTAGATAGAACAGTTATAGTAGACAGTCAGGAAGGCGGCATTGTGAGGAAATAATGTATTTTTAGCACTGATGCTTAAAAACATATGTTTCAAAAATAGAAAATTTTTCTATTAATTGATATGTACGAAAAAATTCAAAATAAAGACATGTGACAAGTATGGACAATCAATAGTCCTGTTAGTCCAACGGTGCTGTGTCTCTCCTAGAAATGGTGTAGCACCGCTGGGTCTCGCACACAGATGCGAGGAAGACCTATAGCGGACGCGGGTGATGAGTGCAGAGCCCAGGTTGAGCTGAACACTGCCTGGAACTCGACCTCGGCGGAAAAGGCGCAAAATATCGATTCTCCTGAAATTTTACAAAATTACATTGTTAGGAAGCGCTTGTAATAGTGAGATGTGCTACCCTAAGCTTTTCAGAGACTGAAAGGTCCAGAGTGGTGAAAAGAAAGTGGGATCAGGTCATTCCCGCCTACTAAGGTCACTGCGGCTGGTACGCTATTCTTACTGCTGCTACTCTGATCTGATTCTGCTGTGTCCGATTTCCATAACCATCTAGCAACATCATGGCACCGAAGAAAGGATCCGCCGATGAAGCTCCTGCCTGGCTGGCGCAGGTTCTTAAACGATGGGATGACCATCTCGAGCGGTTTGACAAAATTTTCGATCTTTTTCTCAAATCGCAGGATTCCCATCAGGCCATAATCAAGAGGCTCGATGCGCTAGAAGAAAGACTGATTTTGGACACGCCTAAAAACTCAGATCCGAGACCAGCTCTATACAGCACGCTTGTGAAGTTTAAATCAGACACGAAAATCGTGGACGCAAAGGCATGCCGCATAACATGTACTGGCATCGGCGAGCAGGCATCCGATGCGACCACGCGGGCCTTCGATAAGGAAGCTCTTAAGGAGGTGATTGAGTCCTCCGGTAACGAGCAGCTCATAAGGGAATTTAACAACGGAAGGATTTCTTTTCATAGACATCCAGTAGTTCGTAAAAATATAAACGGCGCTCGATCTCGTATAATTAACATATGTCTAGGTAGTCAAGAGCTAAGAGACAGGATGCTGGAGCACATGAGAGCTGGAAGACAATCACTTACGAAGGACTATGTACATTCATATCGAGCCGTGATTGCACGAGAGAAGAGCTTGAGTATGACCGCATACTGAGAAGGAAAGCAGGTACAATGAACAGCGAGGAAGGTAAGTTTATATACATTGTGAGGGAACTAGTCATTCATAAGCTGAGCACTCCCCGTGAGTTGCCGACAAGACGTCATGACCAGGCCCACCTTCCTCTTCCGGCATCTGCTTCGAATTCTCACTCAGTTCCATCGCCATCCCAGCGCTAGGATAGAGGTTCAGCCAATGGGTCAGATAATACCAGATCCATATATATTCGAAACCATTCTTGCCCCTCGTCTCATGATTTCCTCTTGTTTAATGTCAGGTCGATTGTAAACAATATCCCGGACATGAACTTCATCCTAAACAAAATCCCGGACATGAACTTCATCCTGGGTCGATTCCCTAATGGTATTTTTGTTAATGAAAGTGGGTGTAAACCAAACACCGTTCAAGATGCCATTTTAAGCTCCGACTCCCAATATGCAGTATATCGATGTGTACGCCAGGGTGGAAAAGTAGGAGGCGGCGTTCTAGCTTTAATTAACAAGCGTCTTATCCACAACCTATTAATTCAGAAAGACTTCGATAGAGAAATTTAGTCAATAGCTGTCAGTGTCGAAACCGAACATGGTGATACGCTGTTAGTGCTAGGTTACCGTAGCCCGTCTTGTACTTCAACTACATTTGCTAAATTCACTGACTTTCTTCACAGCCTCTATGACGAATGGAGTGGTCACATTCTTATACTAGGTGACTTCAATTTCCCAACAATTGACTGGAGTGACATGTCATAGAGGAAATATTTCGACAATTTCCTCATCTCTTTTCATTGATTTTGTAACATCATTCAACCTGAAGCAGTTAGTATCCCAGCCTCTCATGGTCTAAATAGATTGGATATCTTGTTAGTGTCCCAGCCTACCATAATTGAAGCAGTTCATGTACTTCCACCATTCAGTATATCGGATCACAACTCCATATCGTTCAAAATTCGTGAAACAAAGCAACAGCGCGTTAATGTGCCCAAGCTAATTAGAAATTTTTCCAAGGGTGATTACCATTCGATAGTTACTTCGTTAGCTGAAATAGACTGGGTCGAAATAAGCAACTGTTCACCTAATGTCGACGTTTTGTATGAGAACTTTGTTGAGATATGCCACAGCTTATATCAAAATACGTACCTTTACTTCAGCGCAGTCATACTCCTAATAGATATCCAAGAAAAATACTTGCTTTCAAATCCAAAGTTGATCGGCTTTACTACTCTGCCTCGTCCATCAGGGACCCAAGATATAAGAAGTTCTCACGTAAGCTAAAGCGAGCCATTGCTAGCTTTCAAGTAGCTAACGAAAAAAATAACTCCTAGTCTTAAAGGGTTGCTGGCGCTGAGCGGTTGCACCTGTCAACACTCTGTGGTAATCACTCTGTTCGTACTGACTCGCCTACCGAGAAGAACATCTTCTGCGCATCTCGTTGAGTTACTCATTGTGGCAAGTGAGTACGAGTTCTTTTCAATTGCCACCCGTGCAGGTATATTTACGACGTTCTGGTTGCCCATTTCGTTCGTTGACGTTCGATTTTCCTTTGGTCTACCTGCGGACTTGTGAACTATGGAAATCGGTGCCATGTCAGCTACATCTGGATCAACCTCGCTGTCAAAGGAGCTTCAAGAACAGCTCACTGCGCTCTCAAAATCCGTGCGCGTTCCTGTGGTGGTGAGGAAGATTATCGATGCAATGGCACGCGAGATAAGTTCGCTTCGCTCCGAAAATGACCGGCTGAAGCTTGAGGTCTTCGTGCTCAGTTGTAAGTGTATGGTGAATTGTGCCGGTCAGCCGGTTACTGAGAAAACAGCAACCGAGGTTTCAAAAAGAACTCCGTTGTCGTATGAGGAGGTCGAAAGGCTCCGTTCCGTCATAATCGGAGGAGTACCCGAGTTAAAGTCGTCCAATACGAGAGAAAGGGTATCTTATGATTACCAGAGCGCTTGTAATGTACTTGACTTCCTTGGTGTTTAGTGCAATCCCGTCTCCGTGTACCGTCTCGGCCGCCCTGACCAAGGCCACAATCGACTTCTTAAGGTTGTTTTACCTGCTCGTGTGTTCCAACGTTTTGCAGTAGTACGAGCTCCTCGGTTGCGCTTCTTCCCTGGAGGAAGTGTTTTCCTTAGGAAGTCACTAACTCCAGAACAAAGGAAGCGGAGGCGAGAAGAACGCAATGCTAGTAACGTGAGTCGGTCTAGTGCATTGCCACCTGACACTAGTCAGACGGGGCCGTGCACTCGGCCGCCTACTCCACACATGGCTCGTTCCAATTCCTGTTCCGGTAGCTCGGGAAACTGAATGCGTCTCCTCGGTCCTACAGCAGCGTTCTGAAGACTCTATACGCTAATGTCCGATCAGTTGTAAAAAACGCCGATTTTATTAGTCTGGTTTTAGCTAATAGTTGTGATATCTATGCTTTTACTGAAACTTGGCTCAAACCAAGCCATGCCACCCCATCTGTCCTAAGCAGCTTAACTCTAGATTACAATATAAATAGATGTGATCGGCTTAAAAAAATGGGCGGAGGAGTCATTTTGCTCACAAGACGAAATCTTTCTTTTTCCCCTGTTTTTAGAGAATCTGTAGAAGACGCGTACGAGATACTTTGCGGCGAAATTTCCTATGCTAGCTCAAGTTTTAGGATGCTAATCGTTTGTAGAACGCCTTCCTGTACAGCAGCTAAGACGGACCAGCTTTTCAAGGTAATGAGTGACTTGTCAGCCAACGAAAAACATGTTATCATTGTAGGTGATTTCAATATTCCTGAATTTTGCCCTACCAGTAATTCGAAATCGGCTGGGGCGCTGGCCCTGAATGAACTTATGTACCATCATAACCTTACGCAGTACGTTGCAAAACCTACCAAGGGCTGTAATATACTAGACTTGATATTTTCCAGCTTTAAATGGCAAAATTCAAGATAACAAATCTGTGTCCTCTCTCACAGAAGGTGGTGTCGTTGCAAACTCCGCTGTAGATAGGGCCAATATGTTAGTGGACCAATTCGAAAAAATGTTTAAAAAGGGATAACAGCACAATTCCCTGTTTCTCTGGTACAAGACCGGCGGAGAATATGAAAGAAGTTCCGTGGTTTGCTGCTGATCAGCTCTATGCCTTAATCAATAAGTGGCCTAGCTCTTCATCGATTACACCTGATCTGATACCTCTACGCTATGTTAAAAAAATTTCGTCGGTTATATGCGGTCCACTGGCTTACCTTTTTAATCAGTCGTTAATGTACGGCGAAGTCCCTCAGCGTTGGAAACATTGCTCTATTACTCCAATACTTAAGAAGGAACCAGCAGTCAACCCCAGTTAGCATTACCTCCGTTTTTTGTCGACTTTTTGAGGTGCTTAAAGATCATATGATGAGACACATTTGTACCAACAACATTGTCTCCCGGGAGCAGCATGGGTTTATGCCTGGGAGATCTATTGAAACTAACTTGCTGGAGTGTCTAAACGACTGGACGGAGGCAAGGGGGGCGGAACTTTTACTCACTTTTGGCCGCGCGCGCGCCGCGGACGCGACGTCGCCAGCCATGCGCTGGCGGTGCGCACGCGATTTACTCACAAGAGTCCCATCGGAGAGCTTCTTGCTGTCTAGTATTGCGATAACGTGCGAACAAGGACTGGCTACTGCGAATTTGTGCTGTTACTAGCAGCAAACTAACTAACGCTAATCGCTGACCATTGTAACTACTATTGTGATAAGGTCCTTACTATTAGTGGGAAGTTAGTGATATTAGTATCATTGATAGAAACCTTATTTATACGATTTTCACGTAAAATTTGACACTCCTCACGTCGAATCGAGAATTATTCTAGACAAGCATGATGCTTTTGAAATCAATGTGAACACCTTCCAAATCAAAGCAACCGTCTTTCGGTTAAACTAGAGGATCTCTAAGGGGAACAGAATAATTGTCTGTTCAAGGAAATCTTGGTGTAATTTTCTGCTAAATTTTTTTAGTTGACATGCCCGAATGAGCGTAATAATTTTCTTAGGTATTTTTATATTTTGAGATTTAATTTTGTTTTATAGCGCAATAAGGCAGCAATAATTTAGTACATTAAAAAGGGATCGCGCCATGCATCCGATTAGCTCATTTGATTGAGAGTGTGAGTGACGCCTACATGAGGTTTCAAGGTGAAGGTATGTGTGCCCATTACTTGTTTTTGTTGTGTATTACAGGTGTGAAATTGCATGCAAGCAGAAATTTGGCTATCAATCAACCAAACATTGCGACGTTTTAGACGAGGGCATGGCATAATCTCTTTTTATGGAACAAAAATCGCCACCTTTATGCTCTTTTGAACAAGCTTTAAACCATTACCTTTCTCAACAAAAAAATAGAATTTTGTAAAATTTCAAACGATGTCTTCACTTATTGAGCAGGTAAGTTAAATATTAAAGAAATTGTTCTGAAGATTTTCTTTGAACAAAAAATATTCTAACCTTTTTGTAGAGCCTCCAGTTCGACGTGAAAGGAGCTCATTTTGAATTGGGAAAGGTTCAGCTTTTCTCTTTTTTCCTTTTCAAAAGCGTTAGACCTGTTTAGAATAGCGTCCAATTTGGCGTGATAATTGTATGTACAGACTGCAACATGGTTCAACAGTAAACAATCAACAAGGCCGGGACGACAATTGGCAATTTGCCAGCCGTCGATAATCGGTGCAGGATCCACGCGCACAGAGCTAGCAAGCCGCACGCGGTTTCGCCGCGCCATCATGGGCTTGCCGCGTCGCGCCCGAAGCGCGCGACCGAAAGTGAGTAAAAGTTCCCGCACCCCGGAGGCAATTTACTGAAAGCGTCCTTGTGATGCCGTCTACTTCGACTTCGCAAAGGCGTTTGATAGAGTGTCGCATGAAAAGCTAATTTTTAAGCTGGAGAGGTGCAAATTTCACCCCTTACTAATTAAATGGATAGCTCATTATCTTTCTGGTAAAACACTTCAGGTTAAGGTAGATTCATCATTTTCAACTGTGAGAAGCGCAATCAGTGGTGTACCATAAGGAGGGGCCCTTCTCCTCTGCTTTTCAACGTGTTTACTGCTGAGGTTCCAGACATAATGGAGCAATGTAATGTCACAACGAAGATGTACGCTGATGACGTAAAAATCTATAGGACAATCACATTTCCTTCCGATGCGTTCAAGCTTCAACAAGCAATAGATTTATTAGTGGATTGGACAACCGAGTGGCAAATACCTCTTTCCCCTCAAAAGACTGTAGTTCTACATTTAAACTCTGGAATAGGACAGCCTCATGATTATGCAATTAACGAATCCACTTTATCGGCAGTACACTCAGTTAGAGACTTAGGCTTTTATTATGACAAAAATCTTGACTTTGAGAAGCACATTCGAGCAATTTGTAACGCAGCTATGTTACGAACATCAAATATCTTTAGGGCTTTATCAACTAGAAAAAAATCAATTCTCTTGAAGGTGTATAAAACTTACATACGTCCCATCGTTGAATCTAATGTATCTGTTTTCTCGCCCTATGAAAGGAAAGGCGTATTTGCCATGGAAAAGGTGCAAAACAACTTTACCCGCAAGCTGCTTCTTCGCACAGGTTGTTTTCTATACAGTCGAGTACCAAGAGCGTCAATTAGAAACAAATACCTTGGACTTCCGTCTCTGGAATCTCGCCGCAAAGTTCTTCTCGAGCAATGTCTTTTACCTATAGGCGGGGAGCCTCTACTCGAAAATTGCTAGAAACATTCGGTCCCTGCTATCACCCGGACGGATGAAGAGCCATGTTGAAACCATATTGTATAAGTACGATTTTCAACAAATGTTGTGTTCTTTTTCTCTCAAACGTTTGCCTTATGCATTCGTAATAAACGTAACATAACATAACATAACATAACATAACATAACATAACTCGTTGCAGGAATGCTAGGCTGTTTTTCAGATTTTGCAAAAATAAATTAAAACTAGAGGATGCTGTTCCAGATTTGATTACAGGTAGTACTTCAGTTAGAGATGACAACGACAAGTGTAGGATCTTTGCTGAGTATTTCAAATCGGTTTATAACATCCACGCGATACCGGAGCCTATCTGCCCTGCATGACTGACAATGAGTTGAACTGGGTTGACATCACTAAGGAAGCAGTTTACAGCGTACTGCGGAAACTGCCTAACAGATTTTCCACATCGCCAGATAACATACCATATATCTTCTTGAAGAGAGCAGCGCTTGGTCTAGTTGGCCCCTTGACGATTCTTTTCAATAGATTTCTATTCCAAGGTGATGTTCCTAGACTTTGGAAAGTGGGTTTTGTACGTCCTGTCCACAAAAAGGGACCGAAAAACGAAGTCGTTAATTACAGGCCCATAAGCCTTACCAGCTCAACCAGCAAGATTATGGAACGCATTCTGTGCAAGAAAATCACAGAGTATCTTGACGTCAATAACCTCCTCCCAAAGGAACAACATGGATTTTTAGGACATAAATCAACAACATCTGCTCTACTTTCCACTGTTCCTCTGTGGCACAGAGAGCTTAACAAGGGAAATTACGTCTCTGTTTGCTATCTTGACTATGCAAAAGCATTCGATTCTATTTCCATACCTTTACTTGTTAAAAAACTATCGTCATACGGAATTAAGGGGCAGCTGTTGAAATTCTTGCACTCATTCCTCAATGACCAGGTACAGTCTGTTGTACTAAACAATAGCTTTTCTCCGTCGTATCCCTCATTAAGCGGTGTTTCCCAGGGAACATGTTTGGGACCACTTTTATTCGTAATTTTCATCAACGATTTGCCGTGCTCCCTCCCACACGGCTGCAGATGTAGTTTATACGCAGATGACACCAAAATATTTACAGTAAACGATTGCCAAAAGCTTTAAGATGCAATAAATTCTGTCGAACAATGGTCAGAAATGCGGTACTTAGACATTTCCGTGCCAAAAACCGCTGTCATAAAGCTAGGACGAAGTCACCCGGATTTCTCTTTCACCCTACGAGGAACAGCGTTGAATTGTGTTGACTAGATACGAGACTTGGGAGTTGTGTGCGACATTCATCTCAATTTCAATAGCTACACCCATGAAAAAGTAAGTGATGCCCTCAAGTATTCTAGCTTTATTCTTGGAGCCTTCAAAATGCGAGATCCTGCTATGCTTTTCCTACTCTTCGCTCTCTACGTGAGGCCATTACTTCAATACTGTACGCCCATATGGTCCCCGCAAAAGAGCTCTCTTATAGAAGAAGTTGAGAAAGTCCGAAAGAGCTTCACATATCGCTGCTTTTGTCGCTGTGGTTTACCCGGCCTCTCTTACAATGAACGCCTTTCGAGACTTCATGCCGACTCCCTATAGTTCAGACGCAAAATATCCGACTTCACTCTAATGTACAAGTTGACTACGGATGAGATTTGTCTTAACATCTACGACCTCTTTGAACCAGCTGCCGATGTTGGTAGACTTAGGGGTCATCTATTCCGTATTAGGCCAGAGAAACCAAATACGTCCAATTATGAGCGCTCATTTCTTATACGTCGGGTAGCGGAATGGAATAGCCTGAGCCCTGACTTATTCATACACCGCAAATCCCCCCTTCTGCCATCTCTGTGCGCCAGCACTGGGATCGCGCCGCTGTGAGTAGTAGTGCAACGTCTTCGCGCGCCGCCTTTAGACACACGGCCAGGGTTCGGACCCCATGTGGTGTAACGATCTGCGAACACTTTATTGCAAGGGTTTAGCCTATCTTGTCTCCACTGTCCTCGCCACTTGTTGATCGGCCGCTAGTTGTGCATCCGTCTTCGGCCTCGGTTCTTGGCTGGTCGTCCTCGGTCGGCGGGTGCGTTGTTAGCCATTCGATTGATTGTCCTTGGTGTTGGTGGGCGAATCCAGAGCGTGTGGAGCCGACGAATGACGAAGACATAGCAAACCCTTTCCTGTGTCTTCTTATATAGATGTACAGACGGTTCTAGAAAGATCAGTAGTTCACGGGAACTGATCCACATATTCGACTGTATTGGCATGCACGTTATGTTGAAGAATAATACTAGAGATTTCAGGAAGGTTCTGATTCCAGCCGCGGCCTCCTGATGCGCAGTCGATGGTTTTCCTCGCAGACCTCGTTTTCTCACCAAAGGAAGACAATACGTTGCGATCGCAGAACACCTTTGCTTCATTCCTTTTCATGGCTCATCTCATTTTCTGTCACTTCTCCGTTTTCTTTCTGCTTAGCCTCCTGCGCTGCGTGTGCTACATGGAGTGTGTCAATATAAAGCGACAATTTAAACACACATTTCTCCTCTCCATGACAATGTTGTGGGTATCTAGCAGAATGCGAACAGTTGCTCACGACCTCCCAGGGCAGTCCTCGGGGTGTGTACCAGTTTAAAGAAGCCTTTGAGATACAGGGCCCGCCCCAATTAACAGCGTATTCTGCCTATGGCCGTAGTATCGTGAGGCATCTGCTAATGTGCGTAATCATGTTCAGCTCATCATGGTCTATACCCCTCTCTAGCCTACATGTAGGCTGTCGCGACTTACTCCTGCATGCAATTTCGCAGCTGCCAGACTTTTTCTCTCCGTTTCTCTCCTATTCCTTAGTTATTCTATTACTTTCTGTAAAGAGCCAATTGCTACATAAATTCTTTCGTGGTTCGCATTTGCATTCATTTTTTCATGTTGGCCAATAAATAAATAAATAAATAAATAAAGATGTTGTGGGATTTCTCCGACTTTTGGTGTCTATAAAAGACCACACAATTGAACTAGGTTTCTTCCACTTTCCTGTTTCAGCGATACTAAAGCGTACTTTGCACTGAAAAATCTTAGCATCCTAGCTTCCTTTTTTAAAGAGTTCCAGTGCAACGTCAGGAAATCCATCGCTGAAGGTGGTATGCAATTGATTTGTTGCCGCTAGATGTCGATGCTGTTCTACGCCTCCATCTTCTCCTCCCTTCTGTATTCCGTTGGCAAGAATGTTTTCCGTACCCAGGAAAACCCTCGGCCACTCACCTCTTTTTCCAAGGATTGGAAAACGCGCCTACCGCGCCCTTTTTCCAATCCTTATGGTGGGCATTGTATTCCATTGTAACTTCAAGGTCCCCCTACTCCTTAGGTTAACGACTTGGCAAAAAATAAGCACATTTTTCTTCTAAGCGAGGAGTGGGGATTCTCCCTATATGACTTGCTCCCCCCATTCAGACATACGTTTCAGACCCCTTGTCAGCGCCGCACATTGTTACTGTTCGGACGACTGCTCTATATATTTTCGACTTCATACGCTCCGGTATCTTCCTATCGCAGAGCACGCCAGTCAAGACCGCCACTTGAACCATGCTGCAGTCATGAGTGAATTCACTTTAACCATCAGTTCGCCGTCAGACGCTATTGATGACCCCAGGTACTCAAACATTAATTTTCGTGCAAGCTCAGTACGGCTAATCTTGATTGAGCTGGACTCGTTCAGGTCCGTCGGTAAATACTCGGTCTTCTTCACGTTCAATCTGATCGTGAGTCCAAACCGCTACAAGCGATCAAAACAAGCTTGCACCTATCGCTCGAGTTCCTTTATCTTCGCAAGCGAGCCACTCGTCATCAGCATAAGGCCTATGTCATACCATCGCTCACCCCGAGCGAAGCCTAATGATAGGCTCCCATATCGACTCATTGCTTCGCGCGATCGCGCTTTAGGCTTCGCTCGGGTGAGCTGTGGTATGACGTAGGCCTAAAGCAACGTCCAAGGGACGGACCTCTGAAGGCATCGTGTAATGGCATCCAAGACGATCACAAAAAGGAGTGGCGAAAGCGCAGAACCCTGGTGTACCCCGAAAGAGATGGGAAACTTCATCGAGATTTCAGCTGCAGCTTGAACTCGATTCTTTGGACAAGAATAAAGGCCTCCGCACACTTTTCGTGAAAAGCAAAACTGCCGCGCAGGAGGCACTCATCCTCAGTTTTGCCACCCTACTCCATCGCCAATGTGGTTTCATTATCATTATCATCATCACATCATTATCAGTTTCCATGGCAAAGCGGCGGCAGCGGCAATAATGCCTTGCATTATTGCCACAACCGCGTTGGCGGAACATCAGCTGCTAGTTTTGTGTCTCTGCCCTAACATATAGATAGGGCTGCCGTGTTGCCGCAAAAGTGTGTGAATGCCTTAAAGAATTCGCACCCACTTCATGAGCTGTTCAGGAACTCTATGATGTCGCAAGGCTTACCATATCACTTCGTGCGGTACGCGGTCAAAGGCCTTTTCCAAGTCCGAGGAATGCGATATGCACTGGCTTCTGTTTCACGCGGCGCATCTCTATCAAGAGGCGGCCGAAAGATTTAGGCGAAGGGCGGCTGTTGGCAACATGCCCAGTGACGTACGCGACGCAGCCGCTTGCACTCCACTTTGGCGACGGAGCGCGGAAGCCGTGCGATTTCTGCATCTTATACGCCCGCGATGACACCTTCGCCAAGGGGCTCGTGGTGCAGTGGGTAGAGCGCCTCGCGGTGATGACGGAGGTCAGGGGTTCGGTTCCTCTGCACGCCGGTGTTTTTGCATTTCAACTGACTGGACGAGATCTCAGGAGTTTTAACGTCTACTCAACTTTCAGACGTTTTCTGCCCTTTTTTCCAGCTCTAACGGTTTTGCAGAGCCCAGCTGCGGACTTCTCCCTGAGCGATGAAAGCAGGTTCCACACGAGCAGCTTGGATGGCACCCTCCCCGGAGTCCCTTCCCTAGCCTGGTCCTACGCTCGAAGAGCGCAGAACCCAGCTGCGGACTCCCCCCTGAGCGACGAAAGCAGTTTCCACACGAGCAGCTTGGGCGCAGAACTCAGCTGCGGACTCCTCCCTGAGCGACGAAAGCAGGTTCCACACGAGCAGCTTGGATGGCACCCACCCCGGCCGCGCTGCTGGCAAATTGCCAACAGCCTCAAGAGGCGGCGGTGTGTATGATGGCATCAATGGTGCAATAGCTAGCTGCGAAGCCACACTGATTGCTGGGAAGCTTGACGATTTCACGAATTCGCCTATCGAGGATTCGCTCAAAGATCCTCATGGTGTTCGAAAGCAACTAATAGGACGGTAATTGGAGCAGTCTGCAGGACTGCCCCTCTTCTTCCAAATCGGAATCGCCGTGCTGTTACTCCAACACTGCTGTGACCACTCAGCAGGTCACCAAAACTTTAACTTCCACAAATCAGCCGTCACGTCGTTGGGCCCAGTCGCCTTGAGTCTCCTCATCCTCTTAAAAGCAGCTTCATTCTACTCCACTGTGATCTACTGGACGGTGCCGTGGGTAGGAGCTTTTGAAGGGATGGCTGAATGAAGAAATTTCACTGTAGAAATTATAAAAGAAAATTAAAGATCTGCCGATGGCGATTCTTAGCAAGTAGCAAGTACAAGTACCCCTCACTTTTCGTTGACATCTCCATAATAAGTGGTTTTTGCAACAAACACAGCCTTCTCAGCAGCTTTCTTAGCTTCTGAGTGCTTTCGCCAGTTATCGGCCGTCTTTTCGCCGAGAAGCGCGTGATAGAGCGACTTCTTCTCTCGCACTTTTGCTTTCACGTCATCTGTCCACAGCCATGCCTGCTTGTCGACCATGCGTCGTGTAGGCTTCATAATGCCGAAATACGACTGTGCAGCTTGACATATCGCATCGGTAGCCTTCTTCCAACTTTGATCGACAATCGTGACTGTCGGCAGCCGCAAGCGATAAATCACAGCTGCTTCCTTCTCTCTGATTCGCCACCACTTAATTCTAGCTGCACCGCATCGCTCAACCTGCTTCAGCCTCAGAGGGGCGATCTTCAAAATGCAGATCAGCGGCGACCGTCTCATACGACAAGTTCTTTGCGTCTGTGACAAGTCTTCACTCACGATCCTTCACAAAGGCAAAGTCAGAGTCCAGGTATCCCCACTATAGATCGAGATGAGGTGAGAGCCACGTTTACAAAACACGGTGTTCACTATGGTGATTCTATGCGAATCCGCATACTCAAGAATGCGCTCACAATCCGTTACGCGACCCATAGCCGGATCCAGCATGACAGCTGTACCTCTCTTTCGTCGCACCTGCATACGTGCCCATTAAGGTCATCAACGACTTCAATGACATCTTTCGACGGCACTCTGCTGTTTTTTCCTGAAGCAGGCTCTATAGCTCATCCTTGGCTTAACCGGAGCAGTCAGTCTGCGGAGCATACGTAGAGAGGAAGTGAGAGAGTCGATCTTTAGCGGCGAGAACGACCTTCATCAACCGAGCGTCAATGCGCTCGAGGCTTATAATCGAGTCACGAAATCGTTCGGGGACGATTATATCGACACCATTGGTGTCCTGAGACATCCACATAGAACTGCCTGAAAGCCTTGTCCTGTGTTCCTTGCGGCAGTACCATCTCGTCTCCTGCAACGCACAGAAATCAACTCTTCTTCCTCCAGTGCTTCTACCAACTCGCACGAGCGGGCTGTCAACGTGCCCACAACGTACCTCAACCAGTTGTACCGTCAGTAAAACCATTTAGGTTGTCAAAGAATTTGAATGTAATGGAGGTCCTTGTTATTAATAAATTATTCAGCGAGTATCAATCAGCAAATAAATTTGTAATTTAATTGCAATTCATGCAAAATTCTGTAGAGTCAAATCTCTAATCTAGCAGTATTAATCGAAAAATCAAAACTAACATGCCAAGTTGTCTTAGTGCGAGCTCACCGAGAAGGCGAGTTTCATTCGAGAAGTGGAGCAGCCTACGAAGTTCCGGAAGGACTCTCTCGAAATATCGTGCGTTCTGTGCGAACTGTACGTCCAGGAGAAGGAATTTGGCTGGGTGACCAGACAACCTACATAGAACACCATAAGTTTACCACTCTGACACAATAGGAAAGTAAGTGCGCGAACGTTGTCAATGGGTTGCCCATTTTGAGACAAACCGCAAAACCTGCTTTATCTTTATCTCATGTACCAGTTTATTGACTCCGAATTGCCAAGCGAAATTCTGCAGAAATTTAACGGAATTTTTAACGGATTTATTTTGGAATTCGTAAGGAATCCCTCGACATCGACAAATTCGCGGGTTCCAATCTAGAATAATACTTCTATTGGTGAAAATTTCTGGGAGAAAACAACCACAAGGGAAAAACGTTTCTGAATATAACTTATGAAAGGAGGACCTGGCGAACGAGAGGAAGCCACCTCGTATGGCGCTGTGCCTCCTCCCATGCGCTACCATCCCTTCCTAAACTTGCATGAAACCCCTCCCATATCGTGACGCACTACTAGGGGTCACTGACAAACTTATGAGAGGAGTTGGAATCGGAATATACGATTTTTGGGCCAAACTTTTGAAATCAAGCTGAACACCTTTCAAATAGAAGTGGCTGTTCTCCAGATTTTAATACGTCTAAAATGGTTAAAGGAATTCGTTCTAAGAAGCTTACAGCGGATTTTATTGAACATTTGTAATTTGTCTGCCCTATAGAGGTGAGCGCTGTGTATGAAATTTTACAATTTTTTTTTAAGGGAAAGCTTAAATAAGCTGCTTTCTGTAGCGTAAACGAACTTGATGGCTAAAATAGTAAAAACACTTACGATAATTCAATCATTGCGTTATCTTTTTGAGGTTAGCGAATTATATGAGAAAGACATAGATTACCACCTATATATAAAAGGGTTGTCCGTCGAGTGATCTAACCTAAGTGCGATACGCCGCATCATCCACAGCGAGGGCGGTGGATGATGCGGTGAGGAATCACTCGATCTACCACTATCTATGACGAGTTAGCCTTTAGGGCCTGTTCATACTTCGCGACAAGAGCGACTCGTCTCCCGTGCAAAACATGCATATCGATTAAAACCGAGCGCGCGCCGCCGAAAAGTGTTCGTACTCGAGCGCCGCCGCCGTCGCTCCAGTCGCTCTTGTCGCTCTTGTCGCTCTTGTCGCCTGTTCATACTTCGCGCCGGCGCCTGGAGCGACTGGGGGCGACGAACGGAGTGTGGAGTACGTAATTACACCGCACTAGTGCTGGAAGGTGAACTAGTGCTGGAAGGAAACGATTCCTGTTCGGACGTTCTTCACACAAAGGTAAGAAGGGTTTTTATGTCTATTTTGAGTGCCAGACTGACGATGTAGGTAATATGACTGTTCGCTTCAGTCTGTTTCAGTTTCTAACAACTTTTTTGACTAAAAATATGTCTGTTTGCTTGTGTTTGTCTCAGTTTCCGGAAACTTTTTACTAATACAACTGTTTGCTTGTGTCTGTTTTAGTTTCCAAAAACTAATGCAATTGAAGTTGAAGTTAGACGTGAAGACCTCCATTCACTTGATATTTTAGGCCACGAAGTTATAGTGCAATTACGTACACCACACTACGCCCGACGCCCCAGTCGCTCTTGTCGCTCTTGTCGCCTGTTCATACTTCCGCGCGCTGCGCTCTTGTCGCTGCTGTCGCGAAGTATGAACAGGCCCTTACGCGGCGTCCGATGGATTCGATGAGGCGTAACTCACGCAAGTTAGAAACCTCCGTGAGATACGCCTCATCGAACCCTGCGCGGAAAAAATGTCTCCTTCAACATAATGTACCTGCGCCCCTACGCGGGCAATGTTTGCCGTTCAACATGGGGTGCTGCTGCAGCAGAGGAAGCACAGCCTCCTCCTGCTTGACACATCGGCGTTTGCGCGCGTTTCTGAGCATCTGGATCCAGAATACGGGTCCCCCACGTCGCGCAACAAGCGACTAGAGTGAGAAGAAGTGTCACCGATGTCGTGTGACAAGCTGCCCCTTTCAGAATTCAGCATTATCCCATGTTGAACGGAAAATGCTACCCGCGCGAGATACTCCTCTGCGTCCTCACTGGCGTCTGCCGTGAGCGGGGAGGACCACTAAGGGGCGGTGGAGAACGGGAAGTAAGGGGGACCTGTAGAGTGGACCAGGTAAGCGACCAGGAAGGAAAGGTGCAACCTGGAGGAGGGACCAGGACGGGAAGCCAGCAAGAAGAGACCAGTAGGGGGGTCAATAGTGGAAACGAGGAAGTGGGCCAGGAGTTGGGATCAGGAAGGTGGGGGACTAAAGAGGGGGAGGGAAGACCTGTAAAGGCGGACCAGCAATTAGATCCAGTAAGAAGAAACGAGTAAGGGGGAACCTGGCTTCGGTAGACATGTCAACGACAACTTGAAGCGTTAGCTGTTCAGCATGAGAACGGTTGCGGAAGAGCAACCTGGGACAGAAGTACTGCGCAGCACAAACCAATGACATTACTGGCCGGTCAGGAAAAACCGTCTATGATGAAGGTACCGAAGTGGTGAACGGCTTGATGCCGATAAAGTATGCGGCAGGTCTTAGATGTTAGCGAATTTTAAGTTTTACAAAAACTACTTTCCATAGGTCAGGGATACTGCAAAGTCGCGCGAAGCGCGCAAGTTCGAGACACACCGTTAAGCGGCTTTCACATTGCCATTGCTGCTGTTGCGCAACCGATGCCGTAATGATGAAGCATACCGCAGAGACGCAGAGGAGCAACAACAGCAACGAGGGGGCTTTCACACTGCTGTTGCCGCAACCCCGTATCAGCAACACCGGCATCGGTTGCGCAACGGTTGCGCGGGCTCAGCAACATAGAATGATCGCCATCATTTCTTGTTGCTGATGCTCGTCAACGGAGGCATATCACAGGTCTTATCTCATTATCTTACCTCACGTGTTGCGGCTGCAGCATGCATCGAACTCCACCAATCTTTCGTTGCTCGTTGCTCCAACAGCAGCGGCAGTATGAAAGCCGCTTTAGGCGTTTCGGAGCACTTGTCTCACATCCTACACTATAAAAGCGAGAACGGTCGTTTTTCTGTGGGTGAGTTTTTCTGTCCCCTAATACTTCCTCACCTATGTGCTGGCCAAGAAACGGAGTGAGATTCAAGCACGCACACGACACTGAGTCCCGACTCAGCAGTTACCACGTTGCCGCAACGTCTATGACACTTCTGCACCCCGACACACGTGCCACGACCTCTGTGACCCGCCTTCTGAATCCCCACGCACGCTGAACGATATTGAGGGAAAATACCGGTTCCTTTTCCCCCTTCTAGTGGTCTCCCTTTGCTGATCCCTTTCACTTGTCCCTCTCCTACTTGTTCCCTTTACTCGGAATCAAGTTGCACGTTTTCACCACGTCTTCTGAATCCTGACGCACGTTGAACGACGTCTAGCGTACGTTTTCTGATTCCCTATGCTCCGCACTTGGTCCTCATTCATACCCTGACGCGCTGCTGATTAATATATCGTAAACTTTGGTGATCCGCCGCCAAGGTTATACGTTCACCAGCAATCGCCCATGGCTAAGCTGAAAAAACCCGGTTGGCATACGCCGTACTGTCGTCGGCAACTCTTGATCCCATTCCTCCTCCCCGTGGGATAGGATAGGAATACTCCAGGCTTGATAAGCCGCGCTATCATCGATTTCTGCTTATTTTCACCGTTAGATTGCTGTAAGTCGTTTATGAATCTGGCTCCAGGATAGAATTGTTGATATTCACAAACAGTAGTAGCGGTCGTGTAAAGGGTGAATCTGTACACACGAAAAAATCAGAAAAGGGGAGATAAACTGACCTAGAAGGATCTTCATAACTGCAGCATGTGCGTTTTCCATGGCTATCTGGAGCGAACTTTACTAAAGTCTGATTGATTTTATTCGCCTAAAAATGGATTAGCTTTAAAGTGAAGACTGTTAATATTTCTTGAGAATATTCTCATGTCTTTACTAATTTTTTTATCCCTTCCTGCGAGCTTCTGGGGCTGACCTCACAATTTTAAAATCGGGAACAAACCACCAATAATTAGGTGGGCCAGTCAGGACACATGTTTTACTGACACCTGCGCTGTGCGAGAGTGGCTGACTGGATCAAGAAGGATGTCAAAAAATGGCAGTGCACCTGTAATTGGGTTGACTGTACCTTCTGCTGACAGCCGTAGATGAAGTCTGTGACGCTCTGTGTGCTCCACGAGAACGCACAGGATCACAAGCCATCGCTTGTGCAACCCTCCCACCAATGAGAGGACGAGACAAGGAGCAGTGGATGTAGGTGACAGAACTTCGTAATTTTCTACGACAGGTTTTTGGTTTTGGACGGTCAAAGTTAAGCGTTCTTCCACACGCCTGATGTGGATTCCGAATATTAGGTTGGCGGAAAAGTTCCCTGCCACTTCAAGTTTATTTATCTTCTGCAATACCTTTCAATACCTTTCCTATTTTTAACTAATCCCCGTTCTTTGCATTGTTTATTAGCTTTATTAGCTACAAGTGCTCCATTATTATTTCCATAAGTGAACATTGGCGGCCTAGCACTTGCGCGCTTCGCGCAATGTTGCAGCATCACTAAACTAATCGTTAGGACAGCCACAAGCTAGACGCTTCACTTATGAAGCCTTCTTCACTCCCTGTACAGTTGGAAATATTCGAGAACCTTATTATGTTCCAACCTTGGTCTACCTTTCTCAAGACCAGATGAGTAGTTCTGCGGTACGAAGCCATTCAGACTCCCCTTCCACCACTGCGCTCAACATCGGTATCATCTCCAGACGATTCAGTGATGTCGCTGCTTGTGCTGATCGGTGCCTTCGTCCCTTAGGTTCTCCGACAGCTTTCCTGATGCCCACAGGACGGTCACCCACTTCACACTAGCGTCAAGTTGACTGCAGACACCTTCACTACTCGTCCTCAAACCGTCAACCTCAGGCGAAAATCGACATTTCCGATAGATGCTGAGCGTCTGCTCGATTTTCCTATAAAATGAAAAACCTTTTTGTGAGAACACGGAGCATTCCCACCGCTTTAGACGAAAAAATTTTCCACACGGAACCGCTACACCGCAGCAGTGACGAATTGCCTGAGGCCTATGTTACAGTTCGATGACCTGTTGTCGGCGACGTCGGCAACAGTGCTGAGCGGGTGCTACGCAGTGCGTGGCAGCCCACGCAGTACTGCCGTATACCTCGCCGACAACACGTCGCCGAAGTATTAGGTTGTCCCATAAGTCTTCGCCGTTTTTTCAACGATTCACTGCAGATTTCGCCGGCGGCCTCTTGCATAGCGCTGCATAGCTTTCGAAAGAGAATGATTTGCTCTATCAGAGCGTGTATTGCATTTCTTCTTTCATCATGAATTTTGTAAATTTTTAGGTCGTCGAAGTGAAAAGTGAAAAAGTAGCCATCTGCGCACTTGCTCTCTCCGCTTAGGTTTGTAATTTTTTGCGCAGTTTTTAATAGCATTTGGAAGACAATGTTCTGTACTACAAGATTGTGTTAGCGCTATTTGCTAATATGTCCTTTATTGATTTTTAGGCCATCAAATTGGGACGTCCGAAGGAGGATGGTTATTTTTGCCGACAGCTCCTGCTCTGTGGTTGGACTTTTTAGGTAGATGTTATGTGTCATTCGAAAGAGAACGTTTTGCTCTATAAGAATATGTGTCGCGTTTATTGATTTCCATTGAATATCAACGAAATGCCAAAAAGAGAAAAATCGTCTTCACCAACAACTCCAGCTCCTTCTTCAGTTGTTGATATTCGACAGAAGTCAGCGTGAGCAAATAAACACGACACAAATTCTTACTGAGCAAGACATCCTCTTCCAAACGACATACAACACCAAGCAAAAAAGTCCAATCACAGAACCGGAGTTTTGGTAAAAATTCGGACGGAGAAGTCGGAATTCCCAATTTTTAATGATGAAAAAAGAAATGCAATACACATTCTGATAGAGCAAACCATTCTCTTTCGAAGGCTATGCAGCGCTATGCAAGAGACCGCAGGCGAAATCTGCAGTGAATCGTTGAAAAAAACGGCGGGGACTTATGGGACAGCCTAATATAACACAGGCCTAACCGTCATCGACAGTCAGACAAAAGAACGTCACTTCCATGCTGTAGTCAACAATATCGACCGATAATAACCTCGCGATCGAAGACTCCCACTTGATGTGAAGCCCTTCCGTCAACGATCATAATCACTAAATTCCCACTGATGCGAGGACGGCATCGGGGAAACGGTGTTAGTCCAGAAGTCCCGTAACGTAGGAAAGACCCTCGTGGCAACTTTGAAGGCGAGTACGTTCGTGCGAGTTGGTAGAAGCACTGCAGTGAAGAAAGCTGGATTTCTGTGCTGTGCAGGAGACAAGGTGGCCTGCTGAAAGTCAGGTAAGGCGAGGCCTTAAGCCCGTTCTATGTCGAAGTCCCCAGGACCACCAGTTGTATCGTTACGATCGTCTCCGAACGTTTCCGTGACGGGATCGCAAGCGTAGAACGTTTCGATGACCGCTTGATGAAGAGGCTTGCCGCCGTATAACAACTAGGTATCCATACGCCAAAACTCCACGCTTTTTCAAGGTGATGTTCAGATGAGCAGCTATTGCATTACCATACACTAGTGCTTCTCTACCACCTCACGGGTGTTGCACCGGGACCGAAGATTCTCTTCAATTAGCTCTAGAAGGCACTCGTCATTCACCACCGGCCGACCAGAAAGTAATTTGTCGCTTAAGTCAAAGTCGACGTTTAAGAACTTGTGGAGCCGGACTTTTGCCGTGTCGTAGGGGCAGTTCAAAGGTTTATCGTGTCATACATATTTCTTACCGCATCGCTTGTTTTGCTTTGTTTCCTGAATTCGTGAAGCAGGAGCAGTAGGACTTGAATGGAGTCAACGACAATTTTTCTGCTAAACTCGCATTCGCAGTGGAATGCTAGAAAAATGTGTGTATATGTAGAGTTTGGTTCAACCTTTATAAACAATTTGAAAGAATTTTCGAAAATGTGGCAGGGAGCAGAACTGGCATGAAGCTTTTTCGCCAACATAATGCTTTCACACGATGCAGCGAAGGCAGGTAAAGCCGTTCTCCACACTTGAAGGATTATGCACGTGCGCATTCTATCTTTCCATGGACTCTCCAGTCGCCAATTCGAATAAATTTCTTTCTTGAGCAAAGCGATTACGCGTTCATTCTCCCACCTTCCCTACGGCTCCATCGAAAGCGTTGCATCAATGTCATGGGCGAGTCGACTACGACTTGCATTATTAATGATTAAGATTTTTTAAAAGAAAAGAGTACTTTAAACAGTTTAGGCGTCTCCGGCGGAGTGACGTTCTACCCCCGCCCTTTAAACAGAGGCGTGGCAAATGTCTGCGTCTCCACTATCTCGTAAGGCAGCCACTGGACTCTCGAGGAAGCCCAGGGGGTTGGGGGTGGGCGTGCCAGGGGTAGAACGCTCGTCCCCCGGCGTCTCCATGAGATTGTGTTAGCTGCGTCATTGAAAGTAACAGCGGAGGTGAAAGACGCTCGTCCAGAGAGATACAATGACGAAATGAACACAACCTCTGCTGGCGCTTCATGAAATTGCAACGACTCTCACCGAGAAGGTCCTGTAGTGGCTCTGCGTGCGCGGAAACACCGTCGAGATCACCTCCAGATACATCTGAGGCAACGTGTCATTGGAGCGCAACGGATAGTATAAAGTGCGCCCCAGCGTTCTAGCTATCCCATAGCCAGCGGCGAAGTGAAACAGCTAAACACAGAAACGCAGTGTATTTTCTCGACCAGCAAGGGGCCCTGATCCCAATTGCCCTCAAGTGTGCAGCATTTCAGTAGCCACCAGCGATAAAGGCGGCGTAGCAACTAGTGGTGAAACGAAATTAAGGTTGAAAACGTATCGCTATTTCACCCTTCTAACATCCGCCACACTCTTCTAACAATGAGTTCCACTCGTCCGGTTGTTTTAGGCGACCTCGCTGGACACGTTTGCTTCGACCGATACAGAAAAGGAAAGGAACGGCGAAAGCGCGAAGACGTTCGTCAAGAACGTTGATAACTAAAGCGGTATAGAGGACGTTAAACCAAAAAGTTCCCCTACTCCTTCAAAGGGACACCTTAAAAAATCCGCAAAGGACAGCGTTTGATTTTAAAAACAGTTGTTCCTTTTTGAAGAATGACAGATTATATAACAGGCCACAGATCCGCCCTGGACACAATTGAGGTACAGTGCCGGATGCATCCTTTGAATAGACGCCGCCAACATTGCAGCTTCGCGGTTTTTGCGTCTTTTGAATACAACCTCCCCAAATCACCTTTTTGAAAACCAAGAGCATACTTGAGCTCAGAAGCTGTCACGGACCATCACGGTGGGCGGCCAAAATTGACTGGAGCAGGCTCTTTGCGAGCGGAGCAGCTCATTTCTAAGCACATGCATGTTTTCGGAGTATCTCAACCATGGCGTACGTTGCCAGTGCTGTCCTCCAAATTTGTCCACGGTTGCCCCTGGCGATGGAGCGGAAGTTTTTAATGTCGAACACTTTTCACGGCTCCATAAACACTTTTCATGCCTCCTATGTATACCAAACGGTAGAGCTCGAGCTCCTGAGCTCAAATATTTTCTTGCTTTTTCAAATAGGTGACTGTTATGCGCGTTATATTCGAAAGCAGCGAAAACCGCAGAAGCGCGGTTTTTGAAATCTTATTGAAAAGACGGGTGCGGTACTATATGTTGTAACTCTGCAGAAGAAATAGCGTTGTGAAACCATCGCAAAGCGTGGATTCGTACGCTGGTTACCTTTGTACGCATTGTGTGGCGTCTGTCGTCGGCATGACTCGCCACAATATTCAAAAGTAAGGCCTTTATTTTACAACAATATCGTTATTTATTTAGTTATTTATGCACAACCTGTGGGCTGTGGGAAGAGCTATTACTGTTTGAAGTGAGTCCTCCCTTGCTGTGAAACTTTTGGAGTGGGCTAACAGGATAGTTTCACAGCTATCTTGCGCAACCACAGCATGCAAAGAGTAAGCTAGAGGAGGAATGGACTGAGTAATTTAAAAATCGCGTTGCTTGCACTTACTTGGTTTCCTAGCCTCCCCTGATTCAGAAGAAATGCGACGAACTTCTCCTCCTTCGGTCTCCAAACAGATTTGTTGAGAGGAATATCCACATATATAACCATGAAAGATGCAAAAACAAACAGCACAACCGGGAATGGTTTTCTGGCGACTGCGTAAGCCCATGCTATTAGTCTGAAGGAATCCGTGCACTGAAAAATGGGACACTTCATAGTATTGCAATGAGCTTGGCACTTGCATTTCTAGCTTTTATCCACGGAAATTTTGATTGAATCATAAATCTCTTTGAGAATGTGTCATGCCATCGCTCAGCCCGAGCGAAGCCCAGTGATAAGCTCCCATATCGACTCATCGCTTCGCGCGGTCGATATGGGAGCTTATCCTTAAGCGGCTTTCTCACTGCCGTTGTTGCTGTTGCGCAACCTATGCCGTAATGATGAAGCATACCGCAAAGACGCAGAGGAGCAACAGCAGCAACGAGGGGGGCTTTCACACCTCTGTTGCCGCAATCCTGTATCAGCAACACCGGCATCGGTTGCACAACAGTTGCGCGGCCTCAGCAACGTGGAATGATCGCCACCATTCCTTGTTGCTGATGCTCGTCAACGGAGGATATCACAGGTCTCATCTCATTATCTTATCTCACCGCGTTGCGGTTGCAAGAAACATCGAACTCCCCCCCCCCCCCTTTTTCATTGCTGTTTGCTGCAACAGCAGCAACGGCAGTGTGAAAGCCGCTTTAGGCTTCATTCGAGGTGAGCGATGGTATGACATAGGCCTAACAAAAACATTATTATATTCGTGATCAGCACACCAAATAACTCCCAAGGCGAGCTTTGCGTGAATTCTTTCTCTACCTCTTCTCGACATCTTTTGTCGTGAAAGGGAATGGTGCCATTTCAGATTCGACCATGATAATCGCATAGTCATTCATCCACCTGTGTCACGGTTTATGGTGCAATCATGCGCTGGTTACTACTGCATACATTTTGCTCTCCTATGCCGATAGTTGAGAAGGTTCATACTCTACCTAATCAAAGATTCATCCAAAAGTCTGGGCGGAGAGTCGTTGGAAACACCGCCTCCAGAAAGGGGCGGGGCGAGGGGCGCGCCGAGGATAAGATGTCCGGGCCTTATGGAGGCATCGCATTTCTAATCTCTTCCCTTGGCCCTGCAGCTCTATCCTGAACTGATTTCGTTCTTAAGACAAGAGTCAGAATACATACATACATACATCTGGAAAATGACTTCAGAGTTCCTCGAGATGCGCTTCCCAATCGTCTGCTATCAGCTGTCAGGATTTTGGACGACGTCACGCCAATTAACGACGGTTTCGCGCGCAGCAAACTTGTCCCAATAGGGCGGTGCGGGCAGGGCGGGAAGTGGGCGGCGGGCAGCACGGTGTACCGAACGACTGCCCCGGAAAAGTCTGCAACAAAATACACTATGAAGTGAGAAACTGATGGGAAGCCTTTGCTGATCCCGCATTTGGGAGCGCGTCATGGAATATATCCTTACAAAAGTTGGGAGGTCATAGATACCAAACAAGGATAGAGCACTAAAAATGCAAAAATTCGACAAAAGATGGAAGTCGAGCACTCGGTCTCTTTCAAAACCCGAGCAGGATGGTTTTCCGCGAACCCAATAGCCCATGTAGGGAAACAAGCTTGTGAAGAGCCCGCGACTTCTACACGCTGCCCGTAGTGTGACCTGCCTTCCTGCTTGATAGGAGACCCCTCAGCTGTTGTTGCCGTCGGCGCTCGTCAGCGCACCGAACCCACAGTTCCACAGAATCTTCTAGAACCCTCTACTCTTTGGGTTTCACGACTTAGCCAGAAAGGAACACATTGTTATACTAATTAAGGGGTGGTCCTTTCTACATGATCCGCTTTCTCCCGTTCAAACATACGTTTCAGACCATTTCCCTCGCAAGTGCTTTCCCTAGAACGAACAATTTTTTGAAGCACCGATGACGGAGTCGCAACCGAAGGATGGACGATGGACCTGTCACGGAAATATTTTTCCTGTTTCTGAAGGAAACAACATCAGAAAGTGAAACTCTGTCCTATAAAATTTCAACCCCTGCTACACAGTGATGATACCATGTTTTTCCAAAACGATTTTCTTTTTTTCTATGATCAGCGGCCTCGATTTGCACCATTTCACGAAAAACTGTGTTCTAAAAATCGGTCTTCCTAACCACACAGCAGCTGAAACTTTTAGGACCTGTTTCTATCGTGTATAATCCACATTTCTTCTAGATTTTATTTTTCTATGGAGTTTTCATAGACCCCGAGTTATGTCAGTTTACGTGAGGCAACCGCGTTCTCAGATTTCGTCGATCACATGCGAAGAATGACCTTCTTGCGGAGATAATTTTCTCCCATCTGAAGGAAACAACATTAGAGAGTCAAAATGATTCCCACAAAAATTTAAGTGGTCTTTATTATACAGAAAATAAACCACGCTTCTCCGCTGCGATATTCGATATGATTAGCGGGTCATTTCAAAATGCTCGTTTTTCGACAAAACAAAACAATTTTCTAGCTTAAGCAGGCCACCTATTCAGCGAAAATTTCGCCAAAAAATCTAGTTTTGATCAAGTGACAGTGAAAAATCATATTCCTCTGAATCTGAAGGATCCGCCTCTGGTCGATCTTGCGCCAACGTCCTCGAAGTGACAAAATTGACGATTAGAAAAATGACCATGTATAACTCGATGTTTTCCGGACTTCGAAAAGGCCACTGGTTTCTAGAAAAATAGAAAAATGCGTTTCGACTTCTTCAGAGGCCTGAACATGATGCGTTAGTTTTTATTAACGCTCTTAATGCTCTACTCCATCAAGCGCCTTAACTACCCTTGCATTTCGGACCTTCCCTACAAAACAAAGGTGGGACCAATTGGGAGGAACGAGCTTACGAATTAGACAAACATTAAAGGCCGATATTGCCCGCGTTAGCTAACCAGTAAAATTCGCAACGCAAGTTCAGAGGCGTATCTCTAAACCCAGTGAAAGTGCTTATTCAAACTGCTTAGGCCCAAGATAAAAGACATTGGCGTTTTAAAAGAGCTCAAAATAGTTTTACACGCAATTACATTTCGTTTCCTAGTTGTCGTCTCTCTCTAGCAGGTGGAGAGAAGCAAATTTTATTTTGATGTTAAAGTTATTTTTTGGTAAGCTAACAATAAGTTCAATAGGCTTTCTCGGAGCTCCGCTGACTAGATCCGTGAGAGGAAAGCTCGGGCTGCAAGAATCCAATGCAGGATTGCGGGGTAGGGCAAAGTTCCTTACATACGGAAGCACAACGGAGCTAATCTCCTTGCAGAAAAACAAGGAACGCTTCTAGGTCTTGTCTGCTCAAGTTTTTAGGACCTTATTGTCTCCAAACAAGCTACACAGTTGGATGTATTTGTTGTTCTATGACACTGTAAAAATTTTCACGCGTGTAATTGTGACTCGCGTCATCTTTACTACCTTTACTATATATAATCGGGAGAGGCATGAGTCATGTCTGAAGCTTCGCCGCGCTGTCCGAGGCCCGCGGCGACAGCGGTTCAGCCCTGCTCACGACATATTAGCTGTTGACGGGAGACGATGAACCGACTATACCATCTACTGTGTTTACGGAGTCATCATAATCATCTTTATCATTATCACTACTATCATTCTGAAGCCCACCGCGCCGTAAGAGGCCCGCCGCGCTGTCCGAGGCTCGCCGCGCTGTCCGAGTCCCGCGGCGACAGTGGGTGAGCCCTGCGGCGGAACAGTGTTCTTCACACCGCCCATACGAAGGGGCGGTACAAGGAGCGCGCCCACCGCTTATTGAGGACCAGTTGTCCGAGTGCACAAGAACTAGGGCTGGGGCGGGATTACCGGCGCTGATGGCGGATGCTAGATTATCACATCTGTATTTGCCAGAGAATATGGTATTGAGTGGAAAGTTATCGGGTGGTATATTAGGGGTAACGGTAGGATCCTAAGCTGTCGGAGCGTGCTACTACCATATAATAGCTTCTGAGTCAGGATTCCGAAGAGTAAACGAACCCTCTACCAGTCCTTTGGTCTGACGCAGTGTTCTGGAGGACTATTTGGTCGGTTTCCTGCGACTCGACTTTTAGTTTGCTTCGACTGAGAGTTTTCCTAACAAGACCCACCCCCACGACACCGAGGCAGGAGCATAAGCGATACCTTAACCGACTCCTGAAGAGTAAATGAACCCTCCATCAGTGCTTTGGTCTGACGCAGTGTTCTGGAGGACTATTTGGTCGGTTTCCTGCGACTCGACTTTTAGTTTGCTTCGACTGAGAGTTTTCCGAACAAGACCCACCCCCACGACACCGAGACAGGAGCATAGGCGATACCGTAACCGACTCCTGAAGAGTAAATGAACCCTCCATCAGTCCTTTGGTATGACGCAGTGTTCTGGAGGACTATTTGGTCGGTTTCCTGCGACTCGACTTTTAGTTTGCTTCGACTGAGAGTTTTCCTAACAAGACCCACCCCCACGACACCGAGACAGGAGCATAAGCGATACCTTAACCGACTCCTGAAGAGTAAATGAACCCTCCATCAGTGCTTTGGTCTGACGCAGTGTTCTGGAGGACTATTTGGTTGGTTTCCTGCGACTCGACTTTTAGTTTGCTTCGACTGAGAGTTTTCCTAACAAGACCCACCCCCACGACACCGAGACAGGAGCATAAGCGATACCTTAACCGACTCCTGAAGAGTAAGCGAACCCTCTACCAGTCCTTTGGTATGACGCAGTGTTCTGGAGGACTATTTGGTTGGTTTCCTGCGACTCGACTTTTAGTTTGCTTCGACTGAGAGTTTTCCGAACAAGACCCACCCCCACGACACCGAGACAGGAGCATAGGCGATACCGTAACCGACTCCTGAAGAGTAAATGAACCCTCCATCAGTCCTTTGGTATGACGCAGTGTTCTGGAGGACTATTTGGTCGGTTTCCTGCGACTCGACTTTTAGTTTGCTTCGACTGAGAGTTTTCCTAACAAGACCCACCCCCACGACACCGAGACAGGAGCATAAGCGATACCTTAACCGACTCCTGAAGAGTAAATGAACCCTCCATCAGTCCTTTGGTCTGACGCAGTGTTCTGGAGGACTATTTGGTTGGTTTCCTGCGACTCGACTTTTAGTTTGCTTCGACTGAGAGTTTTCCTAACAAGACCCACCCCCACGACACCGAGACAGGAGCATAAGCGATACCTTAACCGACTCCTGAAGAGTAAGCGAACCCTCTACCAGTCCTTTGGTATGACGCAGTGTTCTGGAGGACTATTTGGTCGGTTTCCTGCGACTCGACTTTTAGTTTGCTTCGACTGAGAGTTTTCCGAACAAGACCCACCCCCACGACACCGAGACAGGAGCATAAGCGATACCTTAACCGACTCCTGAAGAGTAAGCGAACCCTCTACCAGTCCTTTGGTATGACGCAGTGTTCTGGAGGACTATTTGGTTGGTTTCCTGCGACTCGACTTTTAGTTTGCTTCGACTGAGAGTTTTCCGAACAAGACCCACCCCCACGACACCGAGACAGGAGCATAAGCGATACCTTAACCGACTCCTGAAGAGTAAATGAACCCTCCATCAGTGCTTTGGTCTGACGCAGTGTTCTGGAGGACTATTTGGTCGGTTTCCTGCGACTCGACTTTTAGTTTGCTTCGACTGAGAGTTTTCCGAACAAGACCCACCCCCACGACACCGAGACAGGAGCATAAGCGATACCTTAACCGACTCCTGAAGAGTAAATGAACCCTCCATCAGTGCTTTGGTCTGACGTAGTGTTCTGGAGGACTATTTTGTCGGTTTCCTGCGACTCGACTTTTAGTTTGCTTCGACTGAGAGTTTTCCGAACAAGACCCACCCCCACGACACCGAGACAGGAACATAAGCGATACCTTAACCGACTCCTGAAGAGTAAATGAACCCTCCATCAGTCCATTGGTCTGACGCAGTGTTCTAGAGGACTATTTGGTTGGTTTCCTGCGACTCGACTTTTAGTTTGCTTCGACTGAGAGTTTTCCGAACAAGACCCACCCCCACGACACCGAGACAGGAGCATAAGCGATACCTTAACCGACTCCTGAAGAGTAAATGAACCCTCCATCAGTGCTTTGGTCTGACGCAGTGTTCTGGAGGACTATTTGGTCGGTTTCCTGCGACTCGACTTTTAGTTTGCTTCGACTGAGAGTTTTCCGAACAAGACCCACCCCCACGACACCGAGACAGGAGCATAAGCGATACCTTAACCGACTCCTGAAGAGTAAATGAACCCTCCATCAGTGCTTTGGTCTGACGCAGTGTTCTGGAGGACTATTTTGTCGGTTTCCTGCGACTCGACTTTTAGTTTGCTTCGACTGAGAGTTTTCCGAACAAGACCCACCCCCACGACACCGAGACAGGAACATAAGCGATACCTTAACCGACTCCTGAAGAGTAAATGAACCCTCCATCAGTCCATTGGTCTGACGCAGTGTTCTAGAGGACTATTTTTCGCACTGACCCACAGGCTTCGTGACCTACCATCACGAAGCCTGTGGGTCAGTGCGCCATGCCAGGTTGCTATCCCGCAGGCAGCTGTGCGCCCAGCTGTTGGAGAAGGGGCAGATTTCGAGCTTCTTTCCACTAATCGTAAGGAGGGCCTGTAAAGGGACCGGTATTTTCTCTTAATATCGTCCAACGTCCTCCGTCGAAACTGAAGCGGTCATCGACGCCCTGCTCACTCAGGGTGTTCCTACTCAGTACATCACGTGGAATCGAGAGGACGATGCTCGGAGTGACACGACTCACACAAGTGAGAGAAGGACTTCGCCTTTGCGTTTGGCACCAGAAATAGAACCACCCGTAACAGGTGATCGTCCTTGCATTCTGTTTCAGTGACGATCCGCTCAAACACACCGTCTTTTGTGAACAAGGCGAGATTGTAGGAAGCCGCTATACAGTTCCGAAGCTTGTCTAGGAGAATGTGTTCACAGTGGGTCGCGGTGGTGAGAAGCTTTGATAACACTCTGTGGTCAGACGACGACATGGATTATACTTCGTATTTTTCCCTTCTCGTTTGAAGATCGTCAGCCCTTTTAATAATCTTAAGGCTGATGCCTAACAAAGCAACGCATTTCGAGCTAAAATAAGGTTGCTAATGCGCTAGTGCCTTTGTGGCTCTCTTAGAAATGTAGACGGTGTATATATCAAAAAATTAGCTACAAGGCGACCTTAACCGAAGTATAGAATTTTTCAAACGTGTACGGACAGTGCACGAAACGCCTGATAAATTGGTGTCGAATTGGGTAGAGAACAAGTTCCACTGCTTTTTGGCAGCAGCGTCAGAGTGGACATCGTGCGGTTGATAGCCCTTATGGGCTCCGACCGCTCAGATCGTCAAAGGACTAAGAACGCCTCGCCGCGCTTTATTGAAGGTGATATGCTAATTGCTGGTGAAGTGCTATGTGGAATCGTTTCTAATAGAAAACTCTTGAGGACCAGCAAAGTGCTCAGCGCAAATGACCAGTATTCTATGCTCAAATGGCTGCTAGAACTTCGCTGTCGGTGATCGTACAACGTGAGTCGGACGTCGAGGCACGTGTGGCGGGATGCAGAAGACGTGTCACTGAAGTCGTGCCACGTGTGTCGGGGTGCAGAAGACCTGCCATACACGTTGTGGCAACGTCGTGAAACGTGCGTCGGGACTCCACAAATGTGTCACAGACGTTATGAAACATGTGTTCGGATTTAGAAGACGAAACACAGACGTCGTATAACGGGCGTTCAGATCCAGATGACCTGCCACAGATCAGACTTTGCACAGCATGCGTTGGTTTTTTTTTCAAAAGGCTTTTTAGCTTCTTGCAACGAGCGTGCGCGTGCTTGACTCTCACTTCGTTTCTCTGCCGGTACATCGGTGAGATGGTATTGGAGGGGGATGGGAGAGTGGAAGGTAGAATGACTACAGAATCGGAGGAGTATTACAGTTGTCCCACAGCAAAAGATGTCGACCGGTCGACCAATACCGATTGATTTTATTTGTGTTTCTGCAGATTAAGCAGTTCGGATAGAGACTCTCACAATCTGCTCCTCGTCACGTAAAGAATGGATACTTCGGAGAATAAATCGCTACATATGATAGAGAGCGGTTAAGTCGTTTTGCAGCCGCTAGGTCGCTGAATTGGTAGAGGAAGTCGTTTACTCTTTAAAATCGTCGAATTATCATTTAACTTCAACATAGACCCTGTCGCGTCCTATGGGGCGGGAAGTGTTGTTCGGAGAACAATTTCTGTTGAAGCAGCCGAATCGTTTACTTCTGAAAATGATTGCTAATATATTTTAGCTTCTCGCAGGCCCTGTCGCAGTTCTGGGTGGGGATCTTTGTCCGAAAGACTTTCTGTTAAAGCAGACAAAAGGTCATGTCGCAGGGTATCGACCAACTAGTCCCCCACATTACTACCTAAAACCTAAGGATTGGTAGAGGGAGTCGCTTACTCTTTAAAAGGTCTGTTAAGGTATCGCTTAACTTCATCACATGTCATATAGCGGATGAACCAACGCAATCCGAAGTCTACTCCACTGTTAAATGCCTGGCAAACGGATTATTTTATCTATTTATTGTGAGCTGAGGCGCGTTGTTCAAAATTCCCTTTCCTGTTGAAGGAAACGAAAGGTCGAATCTCTCATATTATCTCATCCCTGATTAATTGTGCTCTACTTAAACAAGTTATTCGGACTTCTTCCAACCGTGGGCCTCTTCAAAGATCAGTACTTTGATTCCTAGCATTTGGCGCCTCTTACGTCTGCCAAGAGGCGCCTAAAGCATCTCTTGAGGGCAGCCAATGGTAGGTGCGAAGGACCGTAAAAGGTGCGAGGAGCGGCACAGGTCACGACACAGGTCTGATGAACGCACAGGACCAGCGAGCAATTACTCCAGCCCAGGGACCAATGTCTAAATGAGGGACCAATATGGCACTGTGAGCAACTCTAGAGTGGAGGGGAGGGGCACCCTGCCGAATGATCAGAACGCCAAGAGTCAAAAAACTTCTAAAATAAAAACGTTAAGCACGCTCACACCTAAATTACAAATGCAGAGGAATACACAAGTACTTCTGCATCGTTTTGCTTATCAAAAAAGATCTGTGCATTCAAATATGCACAGAATCCTCAGTGAAATAGCAAACGAATGCAGTGGATATGGGGAAGCGATTATGAAAGCCTTCACAACCAGGATATGTTACTTTTAGAAAGCGTTTTCTAGCTTACCGTTTTTCATACGCTCACAATGGCGTTGCATTAGTAGTCGAGGTAATATAATAGCGGGATAGTAGTCGTAGTAGTAGCTGCAGAGCTCGTTAGTCTTACGGCAGCATTAGTTGCAAGGAGAAGGGAAATTTTCCACTTTGCGACGTCCAATTAATACAGGCGGTGTGCGCCGTCAACTGGTCCAAATGGGCGGGGCAAAAGGGGGCGGAGGCGGGGACTCAGCGGGCGGAGACCTCTCCGGTGTGAAAACCGGGCTCCCCCCGAGCCCTGCTGACGACGAATGAGGTGTTGACGGGAGACGTTGATCGGTTCATCGCATCTACGGTGTTTACGAAGTCATCATTATCATCTTTATCATTATCATTACCATCATTACGAAGCCCACCGCGCTGTCCAAAGCCCGCCGCGCTGCCCGAGGCCCGCGGCGACAGCGGGTGTTTACTGCCAACGACACATGACCTGTAGATGGCGCATGTTGATCACATCTAGGGTGTTTATCGACCAACTACCAGAGGGATGGAAATCAAAGAACAATCGAATGACGTATCTGTTGGCGTGTCTTCTTCGTTCAGCTATTTAACATTAGCAACAGCATATTGTTATGGCCGATCGTGTTTCGATCGGGCAGTCGGTCCTATTAGTCGCTCAGAAAATCGATATCGATCGATATTATCCATCGCTTGAGCGGAGCTATTGGTTCTCGCCAGACTTAATCGGGCGGGTGTTCCGTGATTATGATGACCGACGGAAGGTTGACCAGGTAATCAGCCACCATGTTGAAGCTTCCATCAAGCAATCAATATCAACCGATATTATTGATTGGTCAATGTCATGGTCTGGAAGACGCTTCTTTTGATTTGGAAATTGTTCACTTTGATCTCAAGAGCATATATTCTTCGCGCGCTGGATTACTAAGCTATTTCTACCTGCCCAGGTCCTCCAATTTTAAGGGGTGGAAGCGTGGCTGCCATACCCGAAGCCGGCAAGCCTGACGTGGCCCGCGCTGAGGAAGCATCTCCTGCTAGGTTAAGGCTACGTTCCCAGCGTGGCCTGCCATACCCGAAGCCGGCGAAGCCGGCAAGCCTGGCGTGGCCCGCACTCCAGCGTACGGCACCGGCGAAGCCGGCGACGGACGCTGGCTGAGGAAGCATCCCCTGCTAGGTTTAGGCTACGTTCCCAGCGTGGCCTGCCATACCCGAAGCCGGCGAAGCCGGCAAGCCTGACGTGGCCCGCGCTGAGGAAGCATCTCCTGCTAGGTTAAGGCTACGTTCCCAGCGTGGCCTGCCATACCCGAAGCCGGCGAAGCCGGCAAGCCTGGCGTGGCCCGCACTCCAGCGTACGGCGCCGGCGAAGCCGGCGACGGACGCTGGCTGAGGAAGCATCCCCTGCTAGGTTTAGGCTACGTTCCCAGCGTGGCCTGCCATACCCGAAGCCGGCGAAGCCGGTAAGGCTGACGTGGCCCGCGCTGAGGAAGCATCTCCTGCTAGGTTAAGGCTACGTTCCCAGCGTGGCCTGCCATACCCGAAGCCGGCAAGCCTGGCGTGGCCCGCACTCCAGCGTACGGCGCCGGCGAAGCCGGCGACGGACGCTGGCTGAGGAAGCATCCCCTGCTAGGTTTAGGCTACGTTCCCAGCGTGGCCTGCCATACCCGAAGCCGGCGAAGCCGGCAAGGCTGACGTGGCCCGCGCTGAGGAAGCATCTCCTGCTAGGTTAAGGCTACGTTCCCAGCGTGGCCTGCCATACCCGAAGCCGGCGAAGCCGGCAAGGCTGACGTGGCCCGCGCTGAGGAAGCATCTCCTGCTAGGTTAAGGCTACGTTCCCAGCGTGGCCTGCCATACCCGAAGCCGGCGAAGCCGGCAAGCCTGGCGTGGCCCGCACTCCAGCGTACGGCGCCGGCGAAGCCGGCGACGGACGCTGGCTGAGGAAGCATCCCCTGCTAGGTTTAGGCTACGTTCCCAGCGTGGCCTGCCATACCCGAAGCCGGCGAAGCCGGCAAGGCTGACGTGGCCCGCGCTGAGGAAGCATCTCCTGCTAGGTTAAGGCTACGTTCCCAGCGTGGCCTGCCATACCCGAAGCCGGCGAAGCCGGCAAGCCTGGCGTGGCCGCGTACGGCGCCGGCGAAGCCGGCGACGGACGCTGGTTAAATAATAAACAAAACAAAAGTAATGAAGGTGGATGAAGCATACTGCACACCATCGTCGTCGAACAATTCTTCTACAGTGCACAATAAGACACAGGCGGCAGAAAATCATTCGAGCCACAATGACACTCCGGTTGTTCATCACTGAATTTCTTGTGAAAATCCGAATACCTCTAACGCATCCCTTGCCGAAACATCTCCTACAATGGTCAAAATGGTACATTTCACCCCAAAGTCGTTTTCGTTATGCGCATCAATCCTGCGCTTTCCAACTGGACTGATTAGCGACCCACGTCGTCTACTTACTAGATGTTCCCTAACGCGCACTGCAAGAGCCATTCCCGTTTCTCTGTATTTGGCGTTACATGCAAAATACTCAAAATTGCTAGAACCTTTGAGCAATCGCCTATATACGCAGTTTTCTGAATACACTGCTGATCGTCGAGGGTTTTCCGAACTATGATGCCTGATGTTGTCTTTAGGAATGCTCATAAGATAACGTCGTCATGCAGTTGTACACTTACAATACTCTTTGAAATTCAGCAGTGACTTTATCGGAGATGAATGGTTGGACGAGAGACATCTTATCCTCCCGAGATCTACAATGAGAGTGTGAGATATTCTATGAGGACTTGAGATCTTATAGCCGTTCGAAATGGCTATATCTGAAGCCGATCGTAAAGACTCTTGACGTTCACTAGGGCCAGCACTCATCCCAGCACCAGTTCAGAACATGTTTCTGACAAAAGCACGGTTCACAGCAGTGGTTTGTGTTCGCAAACCTGAAACACTCATTCATTTCTGTTTTTGTCGATGTTATGGTGCAGCAGTCATCTGAGCGTTTGCAGTACATTAGCTGTGAGCGGTCAAGCACCGGTGGTTCAACCTTTCTCACAAAGCAGACAGCTAAGACCGGCGACCCATAGCCAACCCTTTAATTTGGAATAATACGAACCCGACCATTCAAAGATGCTGTCAAGGAACAAAGAAATCCGAGCTGCTGGTCCACCAATGCAACTGACTATAAGTCTTATTTTATGAGTGTAGAACGAAAAGAGCTACCCAGTCTAAGACCCTGAGAAGGTTTTGTCGATTTCGGCAGACAATCTAGAAGTCATTCCAATACGGTTAAGGCGGCTGCATCGCGACGTAAACTCTCTCTCTACTCTAAAAACCTCGTGTGGCACAAAAACGCAACTGTCTAACGATGCCATGGTTTGAAGAAAAGAGAAGGTGGAGAAGAGAAATATTTTCTTACCATACAAAAATCAGCTTTGAAAAAGGAGGTCTTCATACGGGGGGAGGGGTGCGATTTCTGGTCGATTTTGCCGAAAATGCCACATGCCGCGCCCCCCCCCCCCTCCCCTTCCCGCATAAAGGCCTTTTTGAAGATTGATTCTGCATGATAAGAAAGTACTTTTCTTCCTTCTCTCAAAAAGCTGGAGGAATTTTTGCGATTCGAAGAACTTACCGAGATATGATCGTTTATACAAAATCACTTCAATTTTTTTCGGTCAAACGTCGAACCCCCCGCTGCGCATGAAGACCCCATTGAAAGCTGATTCTTGCAAATCACTTTTAATTAAAAATGATACTCTGTAATTGTGTAGAGCCCAATTTCACTCCTTGCTGTTCTTTCCTTTAGAAGGTAGAAAATTATTTCCGCGGGAGCTCTATCCTTCCTTCCTTCGGTTGCGACTTCTTCATCGATTCGAGGAGCGCTTCATAAAGTCTTGTAGGAGACGGATTCAAGGAATCATTTGTATAATAATTAACACTCAAAATTTTAAAGAGCGCAATTTCGGACGCAGATATCGCTCTTTCAGGAAAAAGATGTGACGTGTTCATGACAACCTGAGAAAAATCTGCAAAACTAAACACACTCTCATTATTTGAAATCTGCCTTAGGAAATCTTTACTTTTCGCTTAAGAACAATTAGCATTTAATGCTGCTTTGCTTTGCTTTTTGCTTATTTTTCTAAAAAAATTTAAAGGCTCAATTCACATTCATAACTTTAGAAAACGAAACGAAGAAAAATAACGTATTAAGATATCCAATCATCGCCCAAAAAGCTGGAAAATACGAACCACCTTTGCAAACCACCCCTCCCCCACCTTTAAGCTTGGCCTGTTTCCGCTGCCTAGGAGTAGCTTGAAGACATAAGACATGTATGGGAGCGCTCAAGTCAGAGACAGAGTTATTCTCAGACAGATAATAAAGTCCTTACTAGGTTTGCAGTTTCTATAAAAACCATCTCACATGGAAAAGTCAGCCCAGAAGTGAAATGGACATTGTACAAAAAAAAACTTGAAAGGGCAAACCATGAACTCTCACGCTTTCTTCAAACTTTTCGAAAGCAGGCGCATCAGTGATTTTTCTCCCAATGGTGACCCTAGGGTGCTCACCTGGCTTCGCTTGGAGTTAAAACTACCACTCATCGACGCAAACCTACACATGACCATCACAAGATATAGGGCACATCTCAAGACGTCCTACCGTTTCTGGAACGAAGACGTCGAGACCGGATAAAATGCGACAACTGTGGCGCGCACGAGCGAATCAAATCGGTTTCGTCCCAATGACTTGAAAGACATACCATAGGGTCCGATTATCGGAAGGTACCTATTAGCCTCGGCTAAGACGAAAAATCCTTTTCTATACTAGAACAGGCGCAGAGCATGTCCTGCTTGAAAAACTGGCGCATTGGTGAAACTTTGAAAGGTAGGCTTTCAAGTCATCGGGACGAAACCGATTTGATTCGCTCATGCGCGCCACAGTTTCCGCATTTTATCCGGTCTTAACGTCTTCGCTCCAGAAACGGGAGGACGTCCTGAAATGTACCCTATATCTTGTGATGGTCTGTGTAGGTTTGCGTTGATGAACTCAGTATTGTTGAAAAAAGTTGCTGCTCAGCACTGTTCCTTTAGCTTGTTACGACAAAAAACATTTGGCCTCGTATTTATGGTGCGGTCAGTAAAACACAAAGCAGCTGCCATCAAAAGCGGGTCATCGAAATAATTTCTTACAGAGATTTCATCAGTGTCACTCCGCAATCTGGAGCATCAAAGTCCAGTTTCTTTCCGTGAAGAAGGCCACTTGCAGAGTTTCAATTATCGCAACAATCAGTGCGTAACGCGCTCCAGTTTTTTTTCGGCGAAGATCTCACATGAAGAACTGAAGTGTGCATTCATGTGAGACTAGTACAGCGTCTCAAAAAGCTCTCCGTATGTGAAATGGTTGCTTAGAAACTGCTCGTTTTTCGAAAACTCAACGCTTTGCTTGAACGGGTGCCACGAGGCGGACCCAGTAAGGGAATCATTATTTGTCCGGCAAGGGAAGGATAATAGGCGACCATGAGACTTCGAGATGAGATGTAAATACAATATTAGGTTGTTGCATATAGTGTGAGGTTGCCCAACGAATACACGAACTGTAACACCATTTATTGGACAATATATCTTTGTCCTTGGGA
This sequence comes from Heligmosomoides polygyrus polygyrus, assembly GCA_947396885.1. NCBI lineage: Eukaryota > Metazoa > Nematoda > Chromadorea > Rhabditida > Heligmosomidae > Heligmosomoides > Heligmosomoides polygyrus. The sequence goes on along the minus strand of OX377205.1, from coordinate 37,366,366 downwards.
AAAATTTCGAATTTCGAATGATCGAATAATATTCGATTTTCAAAATTTCGAATTTCGAATGATCGAATAATATTCGATTTTCAAAATTTCGAATTTCGAATGATCGAATAATATTCGATTTTCAAAAAGTCGAATTTCGAATAATCGAATTTCGAATAGTCGAATATTCGAATAATCAAATGAACACTATTATTTACTGTCGTAACCCAGTGGTTGACATTTAATTATTTTTTATTACCCACTGTGAAGGAAATGGATGGCTGCTCCATCCATTTCCTTTATGAGACCAAAGGACAATAACAGCGGTATAATGGCAATGAACCACGCTTTGCTTCCCTAAGAATTCGTGCACCGAGAAGAGAGAAACACCTTTGGTAGGCAGAGCTAGATTGTTATAGGTCTTTCTCTATAGGTTGCTATCTTTCCTTATGTTATAGCGAAGCTTCCAGGTGGTAAAAGAATGATTATCATGGGTGGAGAAATGACACAAAGGCGATCTGGTGCAGAAAGGGCGCATTGGAGTCTCATGAATGGCATTCAGTTTGTGTTCTAGCTCCGTTGAAGAGAAACGGACCCGCGTTGGAATCTAATCTGACAAGACACTACGGCTTGGACAGTGTTAGAGCGAAAATGGGGATGGCTCACTTTCATAGGAAACGGAGTATGACTGGCTCTTGCACTCCATAGCCATTGCTCTTCCTCTCTTCTTCAACGTCTTTACTGGCAGAAAGCAGGACCTTTCTAGGCCCCTGAAAGTTCTACCTCCCTACCGCAGCCCCTTCGGCTCTAATGCGTTCCCTTGTTGGAACTGGGGTAGAAATACAAAACGAAACTTCTCCCGTAGTATACTGAAGGTAAAAATATCTGTGTACAGGCATAATCCTAATCACTTGCGATTCACGTGTATGGCCACAGCACGCTCGACGGCCGTTTACAAGGAAGCAGGTGCGCAGCGGAGGGCCGCGCTTGCAGCGCTTACTTCGCGTCAACTCACAAGGGAGGTCAATGAACCTCCCGTGGGAATCTTATAAGTGACCTATTGAGCACTGTGGGGGAGGCGGAGTGGCGTTCTATCCCCCGCCCTTTAAACAGAGGCGTGGCAGATGTCTGCGTCTCCACTATCTCGTAAGGCAGCCACTGGGCTCTCGAGCAAGCCCAGGGGGTTGGGGGTGGGCGGGCCAGGGGGACGAGGGGATAGAACGCTCGACCCCCTGTGGGGGATTGTCCGAGAGGCACCCCAGTGGTTTAAAACTGAATGCAGCTAAGGGACATTTTATTTAACGAATTTACCGAATTTACCTTTTTAACGCAAAAATTTTTCGTTAAAAAGTGGTCGTTAAAAAGTTACCGAAAAAATTTAACGCACAACTCTGCTGCCCATCGCCTCCCCACCACTCTCTGCTAATCGAAGGTTTAGATACTTGTACTCCCACAACTCCGGAGATCGAAAGCAGGTTTCGCCCAAACGTCGTCTAGAGGGCTAATTGAGGTACTGATCGCAAATCTAGTAAACGTTTTCGCGTGATCGCGTGATTCCACATTTCCATGAATGATCAAGTTTATCAGTTTGAGTACATAGAATCGCTTTCTTCACCTACATATGTGATCAGAATTGCTTTCCAGTCTTCGACTTTGAGGTGGAAAGTAGTGCACGAAAAATGGATAACTTAGAAAAAGAAATGACAAATTCGTGGCAGCAGCCTAAATAATTTCCTAAGGCGAGGAAAGGACGAAATCAGTGGTCATGACAACTCCATCCTTACTCACGAACACACACTATGAAATATCGTAAGCGGCCAAATTTTCGAAATTGGATACCATATTCGTGCTCAGCATCCAAAATAACAGTACGTGCGATGTTTGGGCGAAAAAAATCGACCTCCACTCCACTTTTGGAGTCACAATAGTACAACGCGGCCGGTTATTCTGCACCTTTTCTCGCACGTACTCACCGTCGCCTATTGTGGTCGACGTAACACCGAACGCGTTTGCCAGCTTCGTGATCAGAACCTCAGTCAACCCTCAGGACAATATTTGTACTAAATTTTATTATCTAATTACGAAGTCATGGGGATTAATACAAGTACCTATGTTTGCAAAGCCCCCCCCCTGTCAGTGCGGGAGAGTGGCCGAGCAAGAATAGGCTGCAAGAAGATCAATAGAATAAGTTAATCATATATGTAAATTTTAATACTCAAACAGTTTTAAATTCAATGTCTAAACAACGAAGTAGAATTAGAAATAACCTGGGGTAAACATGAACTCTAAATCACACTGTACTATAACAAACACAAGTGGAAAACAAGCAAGAACTAAAACAAGTAATAACTAAAACAATGGTGACAGCAACACTAAACATGTCTTGTTTCGCGTCTGCCTTCATACAAAGCATATTTATAATTAGTCACCCCGAGGCTCGTCAGTGAAGAAGGTGACTAATTAATTTAGTGGTTAGTACTGTATTTGGTGTTATATGCAAATGCTACGAATACTACGGAGTACAATACTACGGAGTGAGTCAAAAATGATGCATTTTATAAGAGATGCTAAAATTTGTAAAATTTATAAGAGAAACGTTCTCTATAGGAACCCCAAGACTGATCAGCACATCCCAGAGATGGACTGAAGCAACACATTTCGATCATGTTCGTAAATATGGTTAAAATGAGAAAATGTTCTACATTTACCAAAACGCACAGCAATCCGTAAACAACTCGCCCCTTCGAACCTGGACCTCTCCCGCTATCCATGACCCGACTGCAGTGAATGATTCATTTGACCTAATAAATCGTCAGATTTCTAACATCTAACTATAATTAAAGCTCTATAGCATCTGCATGTTAATTTCTAAGTATTTCAAGGCCATTCAAGGCGTCACTTTCGCCTTGTCAGCCAGCACTGAAGTGCTACAGTTTTTTGTAATTTTTGACCTACCCAGATGCCTGCAGGACATTTGAAGACCACTACGGTGCTTCTTAGACACACCCTTATAACAAGCAATAGGTCATTTTGGAAATCTCCACGGGAAGTTCATTGATTTCTCTTGTCAGATTACGTACACACAATTCGGCGCACTTTGAGCGACGCGCGAAACTCAAACATCGTTTTTTATCATAAGGTCAGACTCCCCTGGTTCTCGAAGAAGAGTGCCACTGACTTGTTAAGAGATTGATAAAGAATATTCGAATATTCGACTATTCGAATATTCGATATTCGAAGCCTTCGAATATTCGAATAAACGAATATTCGAATATTGGCCAATTTCGAATATTCGAATAAACGAATAATTCGAATATTGGACTTTCTCGAATATTCGAATAATCGAACAATTCGAATATTCGAAATTCGAATTTATTCGAAATTCGACTATTCGAAATTCGAAAAGGACAAAGGTATATTGGACAACCGTAGAATTGCACATGCGTACGAGCGAGGGACCACTGGTGTCAGAAGCGGGTGTCAGTACGGGGCAGCAGCCGGAAGCTCGAACCGTCGCGTGGCCGGGCCCGAGGTCTGCAGGGGAGCGCTTTAGAAGCCGTCCCATGTCGAATGCCGTCCTCTCGCCGGCTGTAATCGGCGCTTTATTCTCGGAGCTCTCAGGCTTCTGCTCGATGAAGCTATCGATCGCTACCTTTTCATACTATGTCCCGAATTAGCAATTGCATCACTATTACAATACGGAATGAACGATTTTGCTGCTTCACATTCTGGTCGATTTTTCGTGGTTACGAATGTTCCTCTTTCAGGCACTGAAAATAGCTTGTGAAGAATCTCCGCTTTTTCACCATTTATAGCTTATCCTGTCGAGTTTTTGACGTCGCTTTTACGTTATGATTCAGCGCGTTTACTCTAGTTATCGTCTGATCACGTGTCGTTCCGTTGATCATCAACCTGGTCGAGCAGGTGCCAGCGGCGCTTCCGTTCGTCCCTGTCGCGTGCCAGAGTGTTTTAATGGATCCTCCTCGTTCGAAAGATACGAATTGCGTCATATCGGTTGTTCAGGGCTTTCACGATGAAGTCCGACCAACGCGATCGAGGACATCCTGGTGTACTCTTGACATCCCACGGAATCCAGTTGGTAACGGCTCCCGTTCAGCGGATGTCTGCGAAGCGCATTACGTGGCCGGCACACCTAATTTTGACAACTTGGCCTACGCGACAGCGTCTCTGATCTTCGAACGCCGGCGAAGCTTGGAACTCCGGAGGCCTTCTCCCGCATGCGTAAGTCGCATCACTCCGAGCATCGTCCTCTCGATTCCACGCTGCGCGACGCTGATCGCGTGCTCATCCTACTTTCGTATAGCCCAGGTCTCTGAGTGTAGGTTAGGGCAGGAAGAACGGTGGAGTCGAATAGATAGGCAGGGAGTCGGACGTTCTTCTCTTTTTCACGACTTCTTCGACGCTCGTAAAAGCTCTCCAAACCGCTCATTTCCTCCTGCTCAGCTCTGGCGCTAGGTCGTTGATCATATTAACTTCGCAACCCAGATACACCTAGCCGGAGCATTCGGAGATATTCGTTCCGCTGAGCGAGAATGGGCGTCAGAAACTTGTCCGTTCCTCATGAAATCGTCTCCGTAAGAATCAGTTGCAGTCCAACATTCCCACATACACGATCGATGTCGGCCAGCATTCGCTTCGCCTGGATGATGCTCGGTGAGCACGACGTCGTCAGCGAAGCGAAGATGGTGCAGTTGCCGACCGGTGACATTCACTCCCATGTCTTTCCATTCTAGTTTGGCCATGACGTTTTCGAGGTTACGTTGAAGACCATCGGGGATATGGTATCCCCTGCCGAACCCCCTCTCTTCACGTCGATGACGACGTCGTTGTAGAATGGTGAGATCTTAGTCGTGAATCCACTGTATAGCTCTCGAAGACTCTGATGTACTGAGTGGGAACACCCTGAGTGAGCGGGGCGTCGATGACCACTTCAGTTTCGACGGAATCGAATGCCTTCTTCAGGTCGATGAACGTAAGACACAGCGGCAGCTTGTACTCTCGCGACACTTCGATGAGCATCGTAATGGTGTGTGTGTATGTGTGTGTGTGTGTGTGTGTGTGTGTGTGTGTGTGTGTGTGTGTGTGTGTGTGTGTGTGTGTGTGTGTGTGTGTGTGTGTGTGTGTGTGTGTGTGTGTGTGTGTGTGTGTGTGTGTGTGTGTGTGTGTGTGTGTGTGTGTGTGTGTGTGTGTGTGTGTGTGTGTGTGTGTGTGTGTGTGTGTGTGTGTGTGTGTGTGTGTGTGTGTGTGTGTGTGTGTGTGTGTGTGTGTGTGTGTGTGTGTGTGTGTGTGTGTGTGTGTGTGTGTGTGTGTGTGTGTGTGTGTGTGTGTGTGGAAGATCGTGCAGAATCCTCTCCTACTTGTTCGCATGGCTGTCTTTCGTCCAGCGTTCTGCTGATCCTATTCAGGATCACTCGAGTGAACAGCTTGTAGACAGATCGGGTGACAGTTGCCAATGTCGTGCACGTCTCCCTTCTTGTGCAGCAAGACGGTCTTGCTGGTCTTCCACTGAGATGGAACCTTGAACTCCGTCAGGTAGCGCGTCAAGAGCCGCGCCAGGGTGTTGATGAGCGCTGGCGGTAGGTTCTTCAGGTGTTCGGGTCTGATCCTGTCGGGACCGGTGCTGTACGTTTCTTCACCAACGAGATGGCGTGTCGGATCTCGGAAGGGAGAACAGAGGGAACGACGTATCCATCCTGCGGAAGATGGCATGGGGACAGGTGGACGTGGCTGTCGAAGAGATTGGAGTAGAAGTCGTGGATGACCTTCTACAGTCTTTCTGGAAGAAGTGACAGTACCGTCAGGACATCGGAGAGCAGTCATCTTGGTTCTGAAGTTGGCGAAGTTCCGACGAGTATTGCGGATGCTCATCCCTGCCTCTGCGGCTTCAACCAACACTTCCGCCCTTCTCTCTTTAAGGTCTTCCTTTATTGCCGCTTTGCATAGCTTCTCAGGCTCGGACATCACTTGGTAGTTGCTTGAGGCTCGTATTGATCCACGAGAGTCTCCGGAGACAGACGTCTTTGGTGGTCTTCAAGCTCTCGGCTCCCTTAGCACTATCACGGAGATGGTGTACGAAGCGTTCGTATTTCTCATTTATGTTGTCCATGACGGTAATTCCTAAAGGCCAGCAAGAAAGATGTGCGCGTCCAGTTCTGGGACTCCTCTACTTGAACTTTCCAGGCTTCTCTCGTTGACGCGAAAAGCGGAACCTCGCGCGAAGGAGGCGGTGGTCCGATCCCGTGTAGAACTTTGGGACAACGGAAACGCCGGTCAGGCAATATTTGCGGTTGAAGATGATGTGATCGATCTCGTTGTGGCACTGTCCACCGAGGGATTCTGAGGTACATCTCAGGGAAGGAGGCTTCTAGAACTGTGAGTTTCCATGAATGGTTTTGGTCGACATGATAAACTCAGACAGCCTTGCAACCTTGCTCGTTCCATTCCAAACCGTGGGTTCCGATGTCAAGTTCTTCCAGCGACCTTCGTGGCCCGATCTTGGCTTTGAAGTCGCCGACGATCACCTTGTAGAAGGTGTGATTTTCCCTATAGACTTTTCCAGCTTCACGGAGAAGGCTTCGACCTTTTCCTCGTCGTAGTCGGATGTTGGGCACGGACCCACATCTCTTCAGTCGGTGTAAGGTACAGTTTCCTTTGCCTCGGTCAGTCCGATGACGTCGTACTTGATCTTCCTGGCTTGCATCATCAGGTCCTCGACGGATGCTTCCGACGCAAGCGTGCGGGCGTTGTAAGTACAGATCGTCATCCTAGTCCTTCTCAGTTTGCGCAGCCTGGTTAGGCCCTGAGATTTTAGCAGCCTCTCCGTACTCGTCCTTCCCATCGCTGCAGAAATGGGGGCTCTTTCAGGGTCAGGGGAATGAGGCCCTTTAGTGCTGCTGTGCTTGATGCGATACAACACGGGTAGCTAGTCAGGCTCTGTCGTGCGGGCGAAGAACTCCGGGCAGCAAGCCAGACTGCCCGAAGGGACGAGGCGAGACTTTTGAGGCGGCCTCGAATCGCCTTACATGTACTCCCAGTCTACCGAGTGCAAGCGTTTGGCCGGACCGACACAGTTACAATCCGCACAGTCACGGACACATCCACGCACACTGTGCACGAACATGCCGCTCCCACGCACAAGGTACGCGTCGACCCGACACAGCAGGAGCGGGGGTCCATCCTCTGCATCCCACCTGCGTCTCTGGACGGTACACGGTCGCATTTGGTTTCCGCTTTGTGTATCAAACGTCCTAGGCTGACTGTGCAGGAGAGACGATACCACACCTTCTTCTGAAGCCTTGCAAACAACGATGACCTGCTTTGAAACCGTCAATCAGTGAGCCCTCGTAATTGATTGTTAAGCCCATTCTACGCAGGACGGAGTTATGCTAAGAAATTCCTAAATCGACTTTCGTCAAAACAGCCTCTTTTAACTTCTCTGTCAAGGCTCGCATCCGCAAAGCCCGACAGGTGGGGGTGCTACCTAGTTGCTGAGGTTTCTGTTTAAGGACATGAATCAAAATTCCGGGAGGTTCACCCTTAATCTGCCTTAATTTCGCAGCTGGTAATCAGATGAAATGAATCGTAGTCTACTCTGCACACTTGAGAGCGACCGCGTGCCGCTTCCAGTATAACGGTAGAACAATCGCTTCATCCGTATGGATTAGTCTGCAAATTTAAAGGAATTTACAGGCATTACAGAATTTCAAAAATTACCTTCTCCTTCGCCACTTCCATTCCACTGGAACGAAAAGATGCACGCTGATAACTAGTGTTCTCCTCAACATCTTCATCCAATGATCATGTAGGATCCTTCTTTCTGAATCCATACTGATACCTTCTTCAGCCTCTATCTCGTTGCTCCCACAATGCGTCTCGCAAGATGGATGCGAAGCTGCTGGCCATCTTCTTCTTTTGCCTCGTGTGAACGCGGGAAGGATCGGAAGGACCAAACACCTCTAAAAGGCACGTCATTAAGCCTCTGCATCGAACACGGTTTGGAAGATACATCGGCAGTATTGCCCTTACCGACCTCGAGCAACGAAAAAAATTGCCTGAGGGAGTTATTTAAGGCGCTGATCACCCACATGTAGCTATGGAAGGTGGGACTTCACAGGTGATGAGCGCCTTAAATAAGCCCTCTATGCTATGTTTAGTAAACGTAGCGCCGTGGAAGGTGCTTCACTGCCTCAGGACACGAACAGAATATGATAGAGGTTTATCTCTAATAGACCGACGATGGGCAGATCACAGGTAGGGTGACGACTGTAGACGGACGACGGGATGGAATCGGGGTCGGCACGTCGATGGATCGCGGTAGGTTCTGGAGGTGACGGGTGACGGTGCTGCCAGCACAGCTCGAGGCAGCCGCTCCCGACGGCGGCTCGCAGGCGTCTCTCTGACAGTCGGCCACGCCCTGAAAGAGAGGAATCAAGCTGCGGGAAGAGTGACTCATCTGTGTGACTAAGCTCCCCTTAGAGTCCCTGTCCATCTCCTAGTCGAACACCTTTACAGTTTAGGGAAAGAAACTGTACCACCGCTGGAGTCGTGAAAGTACAATAGTGCCAAGAAAACTGGTCTGCCTTCTGGTGACCTTTGCTTTTTTGACACAGAGCTTTGGTTGATCGTGGCAGACCCGTTTAGTAAGTTCAAGAATGCTGGATCACCGGAATGTCGAACCAGAAAACTCTCCGTTTTACCCCACCGTTCCTCTACCCTGCTGTCATCCCTTGTTTGGTGTTTACCACTTCTGGAAAAGATCAATACCAAACAAGAGGTAGTTGCTTTAAATAATGCGTTAAGGCATGAGAGTCCATCACTGTGGCTACCCTATGAAGCACCGCAACTCCCCACTGAGCCACCGAGCTCCTTGCTCCAGCATCTTTCACCGCTTCTCTTATTTTCACTTAGAACATCGAAGGTGCTGACAGTGCTACCTATACCAAGGTGAATTTTCAGGACCCTTAGCTCGTTAGATTCAAGAACTTCGCAAAAATGAAATCTACCTCCCTACTGCATGACGGATGGCAATTTCCAAAGTAGTAAAGGTTTTCGCTGTTCAGACATACTCGTGAGGCAGTTCCCTGGTGAGTTCTATAAAATCAGCTGGCTTTACTGACATGGAACTAGCATATGAACTCAAGAGATAGCCTGTTTGCATGTATTGCAGCTTCTTGAAAATTATTCAAATAGAAGTAAAACAAACTGAGAAGGTATCATACGGGCGATGTGTGTAAAGGTAATTATCCTGAGCTTTCTTTGCGTTATTCCTGCTGAACAACAAAAGAAAGAATCTTTGCTGCAGAGCATTACCGTATGCTGTATTTTGTGAGTATTGTACCACAAACAAGGCCAGTCAGCTAACCGTATTCAGATCATTGTTCAGATTCAAAGCAGCGATTTATGACGTAGAAGAGGAATTAAGACGAGGAGTCATGGTTAATAGGTTATGGCGCTGTTCCTAGGTCATCTCCGCAGGGTCTTCTGAATAGCTGCAAAGAACAGTTTCGCTATCCATTGTAGCTAACATTGTTTTCCAATGCTCTTGAGGTTCTGTAATGTTAGTTATTTTAAGTTAGAAATGTTTCTTTACTATTAGGTCATTAAGTATGAATTCGCCGATATTCAGTCAAAATTTTGATTTATTATTTTGCAAAAAAGAGACAAAGTCATTAATCTAAATATGCGCCCAAACAATCAATTCATCTCTGCCATTTTAACAGTAACGTGCTTATGGCAGAAGCATCGAAGACTGCAGGGCGAAAAGCGATAAAACCACAGAAGACCATTTCCACATCCACTGAGAATTTAATTTTTTACCCTGTAAGACGTGGTCCAATGCTTGGAAGTTGTAGTATTCAGTTGGTACGAGATTCGCTGAATACAGTGGGTGAACGAGAAGCTCCACATCCAACTTCTGCAATTTCAGCAACGTTGTTTATGCGACGTCATGCGTTGTCTTGCAAGAGTATTGGCCTGTCTTTGTTGACCAATCTTGTTTAATTACAGACTTCACCTTTATCCAGTCACCGTGCCAAACGCACACGATTGTCGTGGAGAACCACTTCTCATTATGGTTAACAATGCGATGTAAGAATGGCTCGAATTTTTGCCGTGAGAGCAAAGAAAGAGAAGAGTCGAAACGACACCACTTCTGCTGCTCCCTAAATCCGTGCGGCACCCTTTGATCCAGCTTTTTTACTTTGCCGATTTGCTTCAAATCTCCAATATTGTAGGGATTTAGACCTTAACGCTTGCTGCTAATTCACGCGTAGTTTAAAATGTATCGACTTCCATAATGCCTCAATTTATCGTTATCCACGGGGACAGTAAAGAGAGAGCAGATGTGCCACAAATCAGACATTGCGCTGCATGCGTTGGATTTTCGTAAGCTCTTTCAAAGGCTCCGTGCAACGAGCATGCGCGTGTCTGACTCCCACTACGTTTCTCTGCCGGCACATAAGTAGAAATTTTTGAGGGTAGGTAGGAACAGGAAGATACCGGGCAGTCGACCAATAACGACTGATTTTATTTATCTTTCTGCAGAATAAGCATTCGGATTTAGGTTTTCGTGATCTGCTCCTTGTACGTACAGGCGGGGACATCGGAGAATAAATGGCGTGCGTGTGATAGAGCGTAGACAGGCCCCATAGGTGTAGTCGGGGTGTTCCAGCAAGACGGTAGGGGTGTTCTATGCTCGGGGCTAGGAGGCAAGTCAGCAACCGGTTTTTTGGCAGCTGGGACCATGAACTTCTAATGGCTAAATAAATGAATTGCTAATGAAATTCTGCCCTACTAGAGTACCTGGCGCGTCTTGCCTCCTTAATAGACGCCGAAAAAATCGCGATTTCGTGGTTTTTGCGTTTTTTATATAATTCACCTAAAGTAATTCTTTTGGAAAAACAATGTGCATATTTGAGCTCAGAAGCTCGAGCTCTATCGTTTGGTATACATAGTTCATATTCATAAACTTGCGCTCCATTGCCAAGGGCGACCGTGTCGACGAACGACTTGTCCATTTTTTTGTACTTTCGCTGTGGATCTCAAAAAAAAATGACCAGAGCACGCTTTTGCGATTAGAGAAGCTTATCCTCTAGGACACGCATGTTTTCTGAGCATTTCAAGCTGTCAGTGCTCCGACATTCCAGGAATGCTCAGAGAGTGCGTCGCATACATGCTCACTGAATCGAACCTATCAATTGAGTGGGCGAAGGCGTGTTCACTGCGCGTCTATCTTCCCTTACTGGGGACGTAAAGAGCTCCAGACTATTTCGAACCGTTTGGAGAATTTCACCAGCAATTTTCCTACTTAGAAATTGTTCTAACAGAATTACTGCTCTGCAACACGCCCGCAAATTGCGAGCAGCCTCTCCACTCGATTGATAGGTTCGATTCTGTCTGCATTGTTCACGGTGCACTCCAAAGTCTCGACGAGACACAGTACAGCAATTGCACTGCACACGGCGCGCTCTCGGAGCGTTCCTTGCATGACAGAGCACTGACAATGCACGCCATGCCTGAAATACTCAGAAAACATGCGTTTCCTGGGAAATAAGCGGCTCTAATCGAAAAAGCGTGATCTAGTAATTTTTGACCAAACACAGCGAAAGTGAGGTCTTCTTGAAAGGTTGTATATATTTTGTATAGAACTCGAGGAGACGAATCAAATGGTGCCATCCTTTTCTCAAAACACCTAAAATTAGTGGAATTGTGAGCATGTGACGGTATGGGACGGAGAACTCGTCCACGGTCCCCCTTGGAAATGGAACACAAGTTTATGAATATGATCTAAGTACACTAAACGATAGAGCTCGAGCTCCTGAGCTCAAATGTGCACTTGGTTTTTCAAATGAGTGACCTTTAGGCGAGTTGTATCAAAAAGACACAAAAACAGCAAAATCGCGATTTTGCGGCGTCGATTCAAAAGAGCGTCCGGTACTGTAAATTCAACACGGGCACTCAAGCCTTACATCAGGTTGGCATTCTCATTGGGGCGCCTTTGTTGTGATAATCACCCTGCTACCGACCGATTAGTAAGTTTGGCATCCTGAAAGGTAATGGTCTCGATCTTTCTATTGACAACGTTATCGAAAGGCTGCCGTGAATTTGTAAGGTTGAAGTGACATATGACGCGGTGGCCATATTTGACTTTACCTTTCCTTTCCGGCTTTGAAAAGGCGATATCGCCGAAACGTTAGGAAATAAAGATCTGTAAAATATCGTGTGGAGCTAAATCAAAAGGCCGTTACAAAATCGCTAATAACTCTGAATCTACTCTTCAATCCATTTCAAACGGCAACCAAGCATTTGTGGTGCGTCACTGACACCCACAGGTGACAATAATGTATGCCTTTATCAGGTCATATCAAGGACGTGTCCAACACTGCCATCCTACTATATATAAACGAGCAGTGTGTGTGTGTGTGCGTGTTTCCGTCCGTCATAACTGGAGTGGGGGCACTGCGTATTGGAAGCGATTGTTGAACATCGACGTGCCTGGCGATCCCGTAAACCTGCAGAACACGTCGGCAACCGTGCATGGCGAGCCGTAGACGTGCCGAACACGTCAGCAACCGTGCATGGCGAGCCGGAGACGTGCCGAACACGTCGGCAACCTTGCATGGCGAGCCGTTGACGTGCCGGACACGTGGCAACCATGCATGGCGAGCCGTAGACGTGCCAAACACGTCAGCAACCGTGCCTGGGCATTTAGATGATCATCGACGGAAGGGGTTTTTGGAGGCAATCAATATCGATCGATATTATCGATTTTTTGTGGATTATCGATTTTTTGTGGATGTCGTTCAAGCGGGACGAAACTTTACCCCTAGGGGTAATCGAGGTCGCTGAACACGAATCTGAAGTTCGTTTTTGAAGTGTCGATCGCCATCGATGTCCGTTCCTCCACGTGGTGATACTGGACTGAGCCAATCACGGACAATCGAATGCAGGCGACAGGCCCTAGTGACAGGCCGGCCTACGGACATCCTGTGTCATATCATATGGTCGATGACGTTTCGGAGTTCTCGAGATAGTGCTACGGCGTCCGCGGTACCGACGCGCACTCGCAAAGCCCGGCGAGTGTGAGAAATATGCGAGGGTCCCTGATGCGAGGACGGCATCGGGGGGGGGGGGGCAACTGAGCTAGTTCGAAAGTCCCGTAACGTAGGCAAGACCCGCGTAGCAACGTTGAATGTGGGTACGTTGACGGGCCGCTCCTGCGAGTTGGTAGAAGCACTGCAACGAAGAAAGATAGATTTCTGTGCGGTGCAGGAGACGAGGTGGTCCTGCAGCAAGTCAAGGGACATAGGACGTGGCTTCAAGGCCGATCTGTGTGAAAGTCCCAGGACCACCAGTGGTGTCGGTATGATCGTCTCCGAGCGTTTCGGTGACGCGATTGCAAGCGTAGAACGTTTCGATGACCGCTTGCTGAAGATTGTGTCGCCGTAGAAGAGCGACGATGTCATTTCTTTTCCGCGTATGCTCCGCAGACAGGTTGCTCCGAGCAAACCAAAGACGAGTTCTGGTCCCTGCTTGATGAGAAGACAGCGAAAGTGCCGTCACAAGACATGATTGTTGTGGCAGGTGACCTTAATGGTCACGTCGGAGCAACGAAAGATGGTTACAGCTGCCATGGTGGTTTTGGCTATGGGTCACGCAACGTCGGTGAGCGTATACTTGAGTATGCAGACTCACACGACCTCACCATCGTGAACACTAAGTTTCGAAAGCGTGACTCCCACCTCATCTCGTTTTATAGCGGGAACTCCAAAACATGTCCTTGTTAGGCGTCGCGACCAAGGTCTTGTCACAGACGCGAAGACAAGCCGTATGAGACGGTTGCCACGCAACACGGTCCATTGATCTGCTCGCTGAAGATCACACCTCCGAGATGTAAACGTGTTGAGCGATGCGGGACGGCTAGAATCAAATGGTGGCGACTGAAAAAGATGGAAGCGGCAGTTATTTCTCGCATTCGGATGCCGATGGTGACAACTGTCGACGAAACCTGGAAGGATGATACCGATGCGATAACTCGGGCTGCGCGCTTCGAACTCGGCACAACGAAGCCTGGACGGCGTTGGTCGACAAGAAGGCTTGGCTGTGGACTGAAGATGTCAGAGAGAAGGTCAGGGAAAAGAAACGGCTATATCACGTATTTATCGGTGATAAAACAGTCGATAATTGGCGGAATTATCGAGAAGCTAAGAAGGCGGCAAAGAAGGGAGTGGCCGCTGCTAAAGCCGCACACTACGCTGATGTGAGTGAAAAACTGGAGACGCGCGATGGCGAGCGTTATCTTTACCGCCTCGCCAAAGCTGGCTGTCGCCAAGCAGAAGACATCGAGAAGTTCTTTGGCAGTAACGACGAGAACGGTCATCTTCTGATGGATCGTAAGATGGCTGTGAAGAGATGGCGCGAATACTTCGAGGAAATCTCGAAAAATGGCTGACTGAGTTTTTCAATCAGGTTGTTGCTGAGGAGAAAGTGCCTAAGGGTTGGCAGCAAAGCACGACTATTCCGATTTGGAAGAAGAAGGGCAGTCCTGCAGACTGTGCTAGTTACCATCCAATTCGCCTTCTTTCGCACACCATGAAAACCTTTGAGCGAATTGTCGATGGACGTATTCGGGATGTCGTTCAGCTTTCCAATAATCAGTGTGGTTTCGTTGCCGGCTGCGGGACGGTTGATGCCATACACGCCGTTCGTCTTCTGCTAGAAAGGCACCGCGAGAACAGAAACCGGTGCATTTCGCCTTCCTGGACTTGGAGAAGGCCTTCGACCGCGTTCCGCGAGAAGTTATATGGTACGCGTTGCGACGACATGGTATCCCTGAAGAGCTTATTGAGTGGGTGCACATCCTCTACTCGTGCCCAATAAGCCGAGTGCGAGCACCAGCGGACACCTCGATGGAGTTTCCAATCTCTGTCGGAGTGCACCAGGGATCTGCGCTCTCCCCACTGCTCTTCGTGATCGTCATGGATGCAATTACACGCGACCTCCAAAGGGCAGCTCCTTGGACGCTGCTGTATGCCGATGACGTCATGCTTGCAAAGCAAAGCAGAGCTCGAGCGACAGGCACAGGCGTGGTGCGATCGTTTAGCATTGTTCGGACTCAAGCTAAACGTCAGAAAGACGGAATACTTGACGACGGATGTGAATGAGCATGGATCCATTAAGATCAATGGTACTGAACTCTCACGAGTTACATCTTTCAAGTATCTTGGATCAACAGTCACGTCCGATGGCAGCCTAAAGTTGGAGGTGAAGGCACGTGTGAGTGCAGCCTGGTCCAAATGGCGTTCGTTGACTGGGGTGCTTTGCGACAAGACAATACCTGAGTACCTCAAGTCAAAGGTGTATAGAGCAGTCGTCCGCCCAGTAGCGACGTACGGTGCTGAGTGCTAGCCCGTGACGAAGGAAATTGAAAGTCGCCTCAGTGTAATGGAGACGAAAATGCTAAGGTGGACGGCTGGAGTAACGCGAAACCATGCGACAAAGGTTCGGTGTCGCCTCGATAGCTGACAAGTTGCGCGAAGCACGTCTACGATGGTATGGTCTCGTCCTTCGCGCTAACGACGACACTGTGTATAAGATTGGCCTGAACCTTGAAGTCCCTGGAAAACGGCCCAGAGGACGCCCGAAACAACGTTGGCTAGATACGTTGCATATGGACTTGAAGTTAGCTGGTGTCCATCCCGACCAAGCGTTTGATCGGGAGAAGTGGCGTCACCAGACCAGAAGAGCGGACCCCGCCATCAAGCGGGACAAACGCTATTGAAAATGATGATGATGATGATGATGATGATGATCGCCATCGATCGATATTGGGCAAATAAGCGTTTTTGTGGATGTCGTCCATTTTTTCGCTTTTCTAGCTTGCCCTAATCGACGTAATTAAGATGTTCTTTCTGAAGAAACCATGACAAAGGTGTCAGCTACAATTGATGATGAGAAGTTATTGCCTATACTTGTGCTTTTTTAAAATTTTTCGAATGAACGAATAATCGAATAACCCCATTTTTTTAGTTATTCGAATTTCCGAATAATCGAATAACCCCATTTTTCGTTTATTCGAATTTCCGAATAATCGAATAACCCCATTTTTTGGTTATTCGAATTTTCGAATAATCGAATAACCCCATTTTTTGGTTATTCGAATTTCCGAATAATCGAATAACCCCATTTTTTGGTTATTCGAATTTCCGAATAATCGAATAACCCCATTTTTTGGTTATTCGAATTTCCGAATATTCGAATATTCGAAAAAATCGAATAATCGAATAAACTTTATTATAACTTAACTACATAACTTAACTATAACTACACCCGGTGCGAAATAGGCTCACCCCTGGTTTGTCCGTTGGTACCCGAAGAACCCGCTGCCGATGTCCTGTAATGTTACCATCGTATTCATCACTATGGAAAACTTCTATAGGAGAATTCTAAGCAGTTTATCTTATCAGTGCAGGATACCACGAACTTTAACTGAAAATTTAAGAAATGGAGACCGGTGAAAAATATAAGTTCGCTTCATCGAAAATCTGATTTATCACAAAAGTACCTACAAACAAGGTATGATTAGTACTTCGTCACATCACCTTTGTTGCAACCATATCGAAAATTCTATTTTGCATGCTTCTGATTAGGTTATCAATAACAGTTCGCTCAAAATTGGCCCATGCATGAAGTATGGCGTTCTTCAGATCAGAAACCGATGTCTCAGCGGCTCCATTTTTGTACATTGTGTACAAGAATGTCCCACTAGCTTTCTAGTTTTCGGGTTGAGATCTGAAGAACAGCTAGGCCACTTTGAATGTTGAGTTCTGTTGGAGTTGAGCCAACCTGTAGTTGACTGCAACACGGGTATGGATGCATTATCTTGTTGGAAAATAAGGTTGTACCTACGAAATCTTCTGAAATATGGCAGAAGGTAATCTACGAGCAATTTCTGGTAGTCTTCACTGTTCATCCTACGCGAGACGAACTCCAAGGCAACAAGTTTTATCCAGAAAACGCAGCCGAAACCATGAGACTTCCACCGACAAAGTAGCACCTGTAGAATACTCGCTTCTCTCTCTCCTCAAATCTCTCGAATAGTGTCTGTACCCGTCGGGCCCATCAAGATTCCACTTCTTTTACACTACTTGAGAGATCTGAGAGAAGAGGTCGAGTATCCCCTAGGCGCAACTTTGACGGTGAAAGTCTCATGGTTGGGCTGCGTTTCCTGGATGCGGACTTGTCTCTTTCGTTTCGGAAGTTCGTCTCGTGTAGGATGAACAGTGAAGACTACCAGGAATTGCTCCGAGATCTTTCGCCATATTTAAGGAGACTTCGTAGGCCCAACCTCATTTTCCAACAAGATAATGCATCGACACACGTATCGCAGTCAACTGCAGGTTTATTTTATTTAATTAATTCATTTATTCAATACGTTCGCGATAAGCGCAAGCGGCAGATAAAAGTATTACAACAACATAACAACATGAAGACACACCTAGAGCGAGTCAAACCAATGTCCTATGAGGAGAAAGGGCCACCTTCAGCTTACTCCTAGGTCGACTGATAGGAAGCTTCTCAGGCTCCTCTTTTGTTTGAGACGCACGCAGATCAAAGAATTTGGAGCCTACAAAGCGCGAAAAGTGGATTAACTTATAAACCCGACAAATATCAAAGAATTTCCTGCGAGAAGCCAATGTGTGAAGACCCAGGTATTTGTTCCTTATCGACGCTTCAGGTACCATAGAGTAAAGGGACCCGCCAATGCGAATAAGAACCTTGTAGTTAGTTATTCTGTACCTTTTCCACAAGGTTTATAAGAGGTTGGATCAACTCAATGCAAATCAACTTTTGCAGTGGTCTAGTTTTCCTCCAGATCTCACCGCTGATAGAGAACTTGTGGGGCATTCTTATACACAAAGTGTACAAAAATGGAACCACTTACACTTCGGTTTCTGATCTGAAGAAGCCATACTTCATGCATGAGCTAATGTTGAGCGAACTGTTATTGATAACTTAATCAGTAGTACGAAAAACAGAATTTTCGATATGGTTGCAACAAAGGTGATGTGACGAAGTACTAATCTTACTTTGTCTGTAGGGGCTTTTGTGATTAATCAGGTTTTTTATGAAGGGAACTTATATTTTGCACCGGTCTCCATTCGTTAAATTTTCAATAAAAGTTCGTGGTACCCTGCACGGATGAGATAACCTGCTTAAAATTCTTCTATAGAGGCTTTCGATAGTGAGGAATACGACGGTAACCGCTGAGCATAGGCAGCGGATCCTTCGGGTACTAATGGACAAATCAGGGGTATCTATAATTTTGCACCGCGGTGTATTAATAAGGAGGATGCGATTTTTATGTTAGCCAATTTCGTTTGATACCGTTTACTCACTCCAAAAGCGCACTGTGTAGGCTCAAGTAAATGTAGTAAAGTAAGTTCAACGACAACATTCGCCAGAGACAAAATAAAAGTTTTGAATTCTTTAAAAAACCAAATATGAAGATATTCAATATCTTCTCAGAACCGTTGACAATACTCGTTAAATGGCAAGACATGAAAACTTCTTTCCTACAAACAAAATCCCACAAAAAAATTCCTACAGAAATACGTGTGCAAAACATCTACGCACAAGTGCAAACCTTTGCGAAAAAAACCGTTCACTCCATTTGTTCATTTCTTTATCTCACAGAAATCGTCAGCCAATCAAATTGTAGAGTTATACGGCATTTTCAGTCGAAATTCAACGTTTTTGAAATAAATTTCAACGTTCTTCTGGAATCTTCCCCGTGTAACAACGTTGAATTTGATTTGAAAAACTTTGAATTTCAACTGAAAATGGTATATAGTCGTGTCACATATGCAAACTGTGAGCTTCAGTCCCAAAGTAATCGAGGTTGCTGAACACGAATCTTAATTTATTTTTTGCAATATCTTCATATTTTCAATATCACTCAACAAGATCGAAGCTTCAGGCCTGAGGTAATCGAGGTCACTAAACACGAATCTGAATTCATTTTTTAATTTTCTTTCGAAATTTGTGTTTATTGTGCAAATTCCGTAGAGTATTCAAGTGTATGACATCGATGACAGTCGTGGTAGCAGAGAACGCAAATGTGAAGTTAGATTTTGAAAATATCGACGAAGACCGGTCATACAATTGATTCGCTTCAACGAATTCCCATAGAAAATCAATAGCTCGATCAACTTCAACCGATAATTTCAAAAACGAACTTCAAATTCATGTTCAGCGAGATCGACGAGACCCCAACGGCTGAAGCTTCGGACCGCAGTCGATCGCGGTCAGTATCGCCAATACGCCATTTCTCCACGCCAGTTGTGATGGAGTGATGGAAACACGCACGCACACACACACTACCATTCTATGTATAGTAGGATATTGAATGCGTTTTCGTTACGGTGAGCTCCTCGACAGGTGCTATCGAAAACAATCGTCACCGAAATGAACGCCGCTCACAAAGTTATCATTATGCCACATTCGAAACAACCACGTATTCGAAATTCGAATACTATTCGAATTTTCGCACCTTGAATAATCGAATTCGAATAATTATTCGAATTTGCAAAACTCGAATAATCGAATTCGAATAATTATTCGCATTTGCTAAACTCGAATAATCGAATTCGAATAATTATTCGAATTTACGGAATTCGAATAATCAAATAATCGAAAATCGAATTCGAATAAATTATTCGAATAATTATTCGAATTCGATTATTCGAGCACAAGTATATTATTGCCACGGTGAAGCCGAAAGGCCGCACGGACGGCTGGTTATTAATAGACCATGCAGTGCACTTTCTAGAGCTGAACCAGCTTAAGTGCCTCATTCACAATTTTAGAGGGACTTGCCGAACTGTACGGTCCATTTTCGTCCTAGATGGTTTCCTCTGTGGAAAACGCTTCAGTTATCAGGCCTGCTATGTATGTGTGAGCCACTTGCAACGACTTCACCATTTCGTAGCCAGTGTACCGTCGGCAGTGTGCTTGGATGTAGCTGGAGTATCTCGGACAGACTTCGTTTAATTTGTGTGGTAAAGAGGCTATGCAAATGAGGAGGTCAAACACCCACGGAAGCTAAAGAGACGGGCGCAATAAGGTTTTTGAATGCCTATCTCTACGATGGATACAGGATGTGTGGTAGAGGTATTGGGGGTTAGAGGTCCGCAGTAAAATCGTCCGGCGAATATAGGTGCGAACAAGTAAGCTGTGAGAAGCCCTCAGTCTTCTGTAGCGGCGCTTGTAGCGATAGCTATAGCCGATAGCTGTAGCTCTTTCCTTCCTTTCATCGTGGTGGTGTTCAGTGCACCAAGCATTCGTAGCGAACCTTCGTGGCGAACTAGCGTTGGTGAGAGAGTTTTAGCTGTCTCATTTGGAAGTCCTTCGTGGCCGTCGTCGAAGCCTCCTGATGTTTCTCTCCGGGTCATCGTTCATCGCCGTTCATTTATCGCGTTGTGTTAACAAACATTTGAAAAACTCCCTGTGATCAAAACCCGTTAAGTAGGTTTGCAGACTAGGACAAGGTTTCTGTACAATCACCCCGCCTGTTTTAGGCTTATAAATTAGGCATTAAAAATTAGCCTTTTCGAAAATTGATGAGCATCTTCTACTACACACGGATGGATCTACGTATTACATCGAGAATAGTGTCGCTTCATGAAAGAGCAAAAAATGGTTTATTGTGAAACGTCCTTCTTTGCAAACAGAGAAAACACAAACAAGGCAGCCTGTTCTGAAACCTGTAAACTAATTTACAACGAGAAAAGTCTTTAGGAGCTTGCTTCCGTAGACCTGACGAAATTACGATCATCGCCGTGTGCGCTATCAAAGCTTCTCCAGGAATTCCTGAAGTATGCTTCATTTCAGGGGCCTGACATAATTAAAATTCTTCTTAACAGTAATGTTGATTGTGAAGCTGTGTAGTCCAGAAGCGAACTCAGTTCCACTAAGGGCCTCAAAAATTGAAAAGTCTGAAAAGGAAGGGTCTAATGCCTATGAAGCCAATCCCTTGAGAAGAACGGCGCAAACGTATCACGAGAGGAATGTCCACCATTCTATAGCATACCACGATAAGACCCAACGCTCGCCCTCGGCGAATTCGGAACGAATTTTAACTTCAACATCCGGTGTCCTATAAAAACGATTGCGTTTAGGATTTTTGTTTTTCTCCTATATCATTGTGGTTGAAGGCCCGTGCACCAGTATGTCAAACTGTTGTCTATAGTCTTATAGGTAAAAAACGCTGGTTATAAAGAACTGATGCTAAACTCGTGTTTGATAGCTCGCAAAACGGTAGACACTCGAAACACTTGTAGAAGCGCGACACCTCCTTTAGTCGAGTTTTGAAAACGCAAAAAAAAACACCAAACAAGGGGAAGAGGACTTCTGACGTCCCGTTATTGGAACGGTGGGCCACCAACTAAGAAGCGCTATGCGCTAGTTATGAATTCCAACTCATGCCGTGTAGTGTCGTCGCGTCAAAAGCTGCAGACATGATCCCATGGCAAAGTTTAGAAGCCCCTTACTCGGTAATGAAATCAATTCTTTGAGAAAAAAAAACACTTTCATATCAAACATTTCAAAACTAGCGAAGCATTATAGAACTCACAAAAAGAATTCATTGTACCGCTGAGGAATTGTAGAGCTCGGCCTTCGGTCCTGCAAATAGTAGACAGCCGTCTGATTTCGAGCAAAAAATGCGAGCCACCATCCAAACGTTGATGGGGCTGCTGTGATAAGGAATGCGTCACAGAGCTGAGACGACAAATAGAAGTCGACGATCTCCGGGAAGGTGGAAACGTAAACGTTCTGAAAAACTTTATCGAAGAGAGTTACTCAGCTGGTATACGGACAAGTACCTGCTTCCTTAGCTTTCTAATTTCCTGTCGGAATGACTTCATGAAATCGAGGTCGTCTCCAAAAATAAGAATCCCAGGTAGCCCCTAAATCGAGAGGAAGTAGCATTTAGGAGTTGGTACCACCGTATGTGTTGAAGAGCAGCACAGTTTGAGTGAAAACATTTCGATGCAAGGAGAAACTAAAATTCAAAATGCTTCGGATTCCGAATTCGAAGCGGGCACATCGATCCGATGTGGTGGTTGGCCTTTGCTATGATTGAGGCACCTATGAACACGCTGTTGCTCATGTTGCGCAGCACAAACTTCCCCTAACATTTGTGTGTAAAAAACTTACACATATCAGCCATCTAAACGCAAATAATTTTTTCCGCAAGTTTCCCAAGCAAAATTCGTTCTCAAGGTGAGATAATAGAAGTTTCCGCCGTACTAGTGCTGGGAGTTGCCCCGCCTTTGTGTAGGTCTACAGTCGACAAATTGTTAGAAGGCTTTGGTACCATTACATGGAGAAAATATAGAGAAATATGCTTATTTTATGAAATATGCTTATTTTTTATTTCAAGGGCATACGTCACAAAACATATAACGCTCCTTCCAAAAATCGAAGAGTTCAATCCACTTCGAGAAGACCAAAAACTGTGATCTTCGTATCAGAAAGCTCTACGGCCTAAATCTTGAAAAGCCCAGAAGTCAATTAAATCTAAATGTAGGCCTTTCGTCAAGGAAAATTTTGTCCAAAAACTCAGCAGTAAAGTACTGACACGACACTCCGTGCTAGAGAACCTTAAAATGACGAGAACCCTTGTTCAGAATCGACGATTGTTCTGAGGCCGAAGTAGAATCCCAAGCGATTTTTCCATAATTATATACAGGAGTCTAAAGCGACCTGAGGAACCGCCTGTGTGCCTTCAAGCACGGTTAGGAACGAGGGTGGTTCAGTGGGAATCTCTTTATCTCCAGTAAACCGCCGCTCAGCGCGGCAACAATGAGCGAAAGGCACCAGTAGGCGGAGCCAGCGCTTTACATCGCGCTGATCGCGATACTCCGCGCGCGACAAGCGTAAACGACTATATAAGGATACCCAATATAAATCTGCCAGACTCAGCGAAAAATAATGACAAACGTAAGTGACTATAGGTCAACACCATATGACAGTCTACCGAATGCAGCGAAATGGGAAAGGTAAAACTACAAATCTGCCAATCTAAGAAATGTAAAGAACATTCTATTACGATCTCCGTCTAGTCTCCGTCTTCTTTATCCTTGTGCGCGTGAACGTTAGTAACCGCAACCGTCTTCCTCTCGTTCGTTCGGCGCCACCGCATACGACGAAATAGAACTGCCGAGGTCGAAGGCCGGATTCAGCGGACACGATCGATCCAGGTAGGAGTGCGAGCCACGGAATAGGAGATTGACAGCGAGGCGACCGGAAGACAGACGCAGCGGGATAATACGGTGACGTGGAGCTGACGAGCTACGGAATAAGAGGCTGTCAGCAGCCGACCAGACGACGGACGCAGCACGGAATACGGTGGTGTGGGTGCAGCGGAGACGGTCGAAGGAGGGGGCTTGTGAAGAAGGCAGGCAGACGGAGGGGGGAGGGCGAACAGGAGACGGCGACAAGGAGGACAGGGACGGGACGACGAAGAAGACAGTAGAAGGCTCGAATATGGAGAATAGTCGACGGCTGACGACCACGTAGAGGATCTGTCGACGACTCAGTTATGGCGACGCTTGGCTGGAGGGCCGGGTCTAGTCGAACATAGCACGGTATTGTGCTCGCCGCGACATATCGTGCAGCTGACCACACAGTTTCTTCGCCCACAAAGATGCAGTTCCGATACTCGCATGGCGCGGGCTACCGGATCTGGATAGCGATGGCAGCGTGCTGTGTGGTGCCTGTCCACATTTTCCTCTACGGGGCAGAAAATACAGTTAGACGTGGGAGTAGAACGCTCCAAAAGGATACGCATGTCCTCTTGCAGCTGATTGACCTTAGTGAGCACGGAGTCGATGCGGCCAGAGATGATGGCGACGGACTGGACCAGAGCATCGAGGGATACTTGGCGTTCCATCTCCATCCTATGGAGCTCGCGGTCGATGTCGTCCATGCTCACGGGGGGAATGATAAAGCTATGTTGTCTATGTGGTGTAATGATTCTAGATCAGCGTCGAGAAGAATGACGTAAGGAAAGCAAGATTCTCACAATTCCTATAGAGAAAGTGATCGCCAACTGCACACTTACAATAAGTATGCGTAGAATGATCGCAGTCATCCTCCCCACTGCTTGGAAAAACAACATGATCACTACTGGTCCAAACATGTAAGTGAGGAGCAGAGAGAGCGCCAGTGTACCTGCGGCGGCAATTGCTAGTTTCCAGTGATTCCGAATGACCAAGAGAAGTGGGGAGAAGTCTGGGATATCAAGGTCGTTTAACCAGTCGATCTGGGGTTGGTGTACCGAGTGGTTGAACGATGGCGCACTATGTGGTATCATTTTGGGATGGTAATATAGAATACCTGAGATAGGTACCGATACATTTTTCTCACCGCAGACCGTAAAGCACTCCGATCTAATAATGGCGCTGTTGAATGTCAACTTGACTATGGTGCTTACATTCTTAGGACCACATTCTACTGAACGGATATGATGCGCACACTGAACAGTAGTCCAAGATGGTATGGACGTATGACAGAACAGTTGGAATCGACTTCCTTGTGCGCACCTGTAGCACCCTTCAAGGGACCCAGCGGTTAAGCGACATGGCTCATTGATGTTTAGATGTGCGGTTTCTACGTACTGTTCGGATGAAATAGCCACGACGGTTTCAGTGTCGGACGTTTCGATCACAACAGATTCTTCTCCCTCATATACGTCTACGGCAGGTGTTGATAGTGGTAGAAGATAGTCATGACCACGTCTTAGAGAGGCCAATTGATTGTGTTGGCAGTGACACATTGGTCGACGTCCGGTAACGTCGCAGTTACAGAACTGCATATTCTCGCCCTTGGCAAAGTTCAGCTTCGCTTCACTTTCGTTGGAGCATTGAACTGGAAAAGTGAAATGAGGTGGTAGCATGAACGTTTCACCGGCTGATTGTGCGAATTTCTGATGATAGTGAACTTGGGTGCGCTGTAATGAAATCACTGTGAATTCGAATCCACCAAATGAATGCGCAACGTATGGAGACAGTGTAAATTCTTTATGTTCTTCGACATTGTATATTTTTGTTGCTACGTCGAAAGTGACTGAGAACAACCAACTAGCACACTGGAAGATTTCATAGGCCTTTGTGGAGGACGGTATATAGAATACTCGGTAGAAGGTGCAAGCTCTTACGGGTAGCAGGCACATGCAGTCGAAGCCACTACACTGAAGGGAGCAAGCCGTATACCCTGGATAAGCCTGGGAATTGTTTAGCTCGGGTATGATTTTATTAGGAGCAATGTTTTCACAGTAATCGCCTTTACACGACCCCATCCCACGGCAGCGGGTTATGTATTCCACGTGCTGGTAAGTGTCCCTTGTCCAGAAGAGTGAATCTTTGCTACAGACCATTTTGACGGTTTTGCGTCGTAGCTTGATGTATCCTACACTAATGTTGCCGTGGCGGAGTTGTAGGCATAGCACTGTCTGGGCACTATTGAATAGGAGTTCATTGTCATACTGGTAGTGACAGCTGTGTCGATCTTCGCAGATAAGTTCTGCTGAGTGTCGAATGTGACCTTGCTGACATGCATTGGACGTGGACTGCAGGCATAATGACAACACTAGAGCTGATGCTACCAATGGCACATGTGCGGGAGTGAAAGTGCTTAGAGAAAAATGTGTGTTTTCTGTTTGCGGAGCAAGCGGGTGAAGCTCAATGGATGTCTCATCTTGCATCCGAGTAGATGGGCGCCTAGCAAGCAGTTTAGATGCGATCCACAGCATTAAAAGAACTGCCAGTATCAAAGAGTAGGCAATGACGACAGCTGAGGCTAAGGCTCCTTCTGGCCAGCAGTGAGCATTTGCCAACAGTCTTTTAGACAAGAACGCAGAACTGTGTTCACAGAATGGTGGTGGTTGGCAAGATTTAGCTACCATGCTGTCATTGTATCGCACCATTACATGGATGGATTCAGAGATAGGCGATACAGATAACCCAAATTGCAAGGTTGTCTTATTACCTTTGACATTGCTGCATATGCCTGCTATGCAAAGCTCGAAGGAATCTGCCATAGGACGTATAGATACCTGTCCATTTTCACATGCAATGCTTTCGTGTACCGGCTGTGCTAAACACCCTGTCAAAAGTAGCGATGTCATGAGGTATGTATGGACTGAAAAACTGTGAGATCGTCGATGTCTCAGACCCTCATCTGTTTGTATGTTAGTGGCTTGATCGCCGTCCGTTTGCCTTTGTTGTCGTTTAATCGCCTCGTATGCCTTTGTTTTTGCTTCACGTGGAATGCCATGTCGGCGCCGCGGCGCCGGTGAGGTTGCGCTTGAGGGCTGCGCTGCGGCCCGCAACTCCTGTGCGGCTGGCGACGTTTCATCTGGCGCCCCGTTGACATTTTGTTTTCGCTGTGGCGCTGCTGTAGCTCGTATTTCTAATGGATACAGTTTGCCTATTGGTCTTTGGATTGGCGTATTGTTGTGCGGCAATTTTACAGACGCGGAGCGAACCTTGCCATCAGCACTTATGATGAGTTTTACAATTTTCCCTACGGCCCAGTGTCCTCTGGGTATCATCTCGTGTTCTATTAGGACGATCTCGCCTTCTTCTGGTACGGGCTTGGCTGCATGCCTCTTGTTTTGGAATCTTGCCCGATGCAGGTCTCTGAGCATGGTTAAAGTGGTGTTTTGAATTATCGATACGGTAGACGATCGACCCAGCGAGCACATAGCACCTAGAGTTACGCTGGGTCAAGGGGCGGAGCCTCGAGGCTCCCCATGAGCCGAGGCATGACCGCTCCATCCAGGTCTCTGACGTCTGAGGAGCGGTCGACAGCCTACTGTATTTGTCATCATGCACGAAGAAGGATCCAGTCCACAACAGCAACCTCCGGACGCTATATTCGAAGAAACCATCGACGAGACTACCGACGCTGCATTCCGTCTAGATCCTCGGGACTTGCAGATAATTGTGGATGCAATCCGGCCAGATCCACCTACGCAGCCGAGCACTTCGCCAACGCCAGTGTTCAAGCGAGAAGGGTATGCGAAGCAGTATGATTTTAACATGTCACTTATTCGAAAGTAGATTCCGCTTCAATCATTTGAAGAAATCAATGCAGTCGTTAACGACATCGTTCACGACTTGAACGTGAGGAACGAAACCTTGAAGATCGCAGATGAGCATCCAGAGGTATTTCAGTACCTGGAGACGAAGTCTAAGGCTCCGTTTATACTTCGTCGCGGGGCGACGCGACGCCACGTATAGTGGCCATATTGATTGTGCGACGCGATCGATCAATTTGGCCTCATTGCGTGGCCATCGCGTCGCGCCGCGACGAAGTATAAACGGGGCCTAAGGCCGAGAGTTTGCGATCTACAGATCCGAAATTAAGTGAATTCATGGACTCCATAAAGAAGAGAGATGAAGAACAGACGAGAAAAAGGAAGATCGCAGCAACTTTCCAGCCCTTTCGTAAGAGGGAAGCAGCCTGGCCATCTGCTTCCACATACCAGCAGCCATCAAGATATGGATCACAACCAATGGCCAGAAGCGTTTATAGCTCGTTCTCACCTATTAACTCAAGTTGGAACCATCCCCCGTATGCAAGCAGATACTTCCAAAGGAATGACAGTAGATCCAGGTCGCCGGATAGAGCTTTCCTTAAGGAACAGGATCGTCGCAAGAGTCAATGCAAGAAATGTGGAACAGAAGGGCACTGGTGGAGAGAATGCCCGAACAGAAAATAGTGAGTTTAAAGCAGGATCTATTCATAATAACTTTGAGTTTTGGTTGGCTCTCGAGCCCTCACAGTTGGTCTCGACCACTATCAAGTACGGGTACTCGTTACCGTTTAAGTGTTCTCCTAGTAGAAGCAGTTACTTACAAAACAGACGTACTGCTCTCGAGCACTCCGAATTTGTATCTACAGAAATTTCAGGCCTGCTCACCACGGGTGCAGTAAGAATTGTTCCTCCTCATCGACTTACCAATTTACACGTCCACCCATTATCCGTAGCATCAGGTAAGAAATTGAGATTAGTTCTCGATCTGTCTCACCTTAACACATTCATAGACGTACCAAAGTTCAAGCTCGATGACTTATCTAAAATTATGCATGTCTTACCACATGGAGGATTTATGACCTCTTTTGATTTCAAATCGGGATATCATCACGTCAAAATCAAAGAAGACCACGTGGACTATCTTGGATTCTGTTGGGAAAACACCTTTTACCAATTCACAGTACTACCGTTTGGGCTAGCCTCGGCTCCATATATTTTCACGAAAATATTACGAACATTTGTCAAGAGATGGCGATCTCTCAGTTTGGGAGTAGCTCTCTACCTAGATGATGGGATTATACTCGAGCCTTCCAGAGAAAGCTGCTTTAATACGACCTCTATCGTCAGGCTCGATCTCGAGCGAGCTGGTTGGTGCTTCGCAGAAGAGAAATGCCAATGGTCACCTCGCCAAGTCACAACCTGGTTAGGTTTCAATATCGATTTGCAAGCGAGTAGAATTTCTATCTCTCGAGATAGGTTAGAACGTGCGCAAAACATTCTCAAACTTATGTTACGTAGTTCAAGACCTTCTCTACACGAGAGACTTAGATGGTCAGGTACATTAGCTTCGCTACACTTAGTGATGCGTACTTCAGATATCCGTAAAACTCGAGCGATTGCAAGAGAAATTGCAGCCACGCAATCGCAGGAGATGCCTCTCAGCACAAGGTGGAGAAAATCTCACGACGAAATTAGTGAGTTAATCTTCTGGAAATCTAGACTGACAAAGAACCTTTTTATATCACTTTTACCCAGCGCCATGCCCTGCTTCAAATCTTTGTTATACGTAGATGCTTCGTCCCACTCAGTAGGAGCTATTCTCAAAGACGCTCGGGAACTCACGATAGCCAGCTCATTCAGAGAGCTTCCGATTACTCTAAGGGACGATTCGAGTACCGCTAGAGGACTATTTGCCATCAAATTTGGACTAGAGGCCTTCTCTAAGGAATTAAGTGGTCCAATAAGATTGTTCACAGACAGTCAAGCAGCCTCATCTATTTTTGAGAAAGGAAGTCTTTCCGTGAAACTACATAAGTTAGGAGAGGATATATGGGATACAGAATCAAGGCAGAAGCTTCGCTTAAATGTGAAATGGATACCCAGAGGACTAAACCAAGAAGCAGACGAAGCAAGTCGGCTAATCGATTACGATGATTGGCGCATTAATAACAGAACTTTTGAGTCCTTAGCATGTAGATGGGGATATCCAGAAGCAGATTTATTCGCGAATGATAGGAACACTAAATGTGTGACTTTCTGTTCCAGCCAACACTGTCCCGGAACGTCCGGAATCGATGCTTTCACTGTACAAGAAGCATGGAACTCAGGTTTACTTTGGTTCGTTCCTCCAGAATCACTTATTGCCAGAGTGCTGAGATGGTGCTCATTCTTCAAATCGGTGGCTATCCTAGGTTGCCCATTGTGGACCTCACAATCATACTTTCCCATTTTGAAAGATAATGGTCGAAATTGGGCATATTTTGTTAAAGATGGAATACTTTTTCCAATAGGCTCCAAAATCTTTGATGAATCAGGCCAACCAGGAGCGTTTGGATCACAATTTTCGAAGTCTCCTTTTGTTTTCTTGCTAGTGGACTTCAGGAATAAACCGCTTTCGAGAAAGCTTTTACACTTTTAACCCCCAGGCTTTGCTTTTCCAACACATCCCATGTGTTCGAATCGATAATTCAAAACGGGTCTTATACCAGAGAGTATCGAAGGTATAAGTGGTGTTTTGAATTATCGATACGGTAGACGATCGACCCAGCGAGCACATAGCACCTAGAGTTACGCTGGGTCAAGGGGCGGAGCCTCGAGGCTCCCCATGAGCCGAGGCATGACCGCTCCATCCAGGTCTCTGACGTCTGAGGAGCGGTCGACCCACCCTCCCACCCAACATCAAGGATAGATAAGAAAAAGGGGAAATAAGAGATCTTCTCAATAGAACCTTTGTGTTTCAGCTCCAAGATTTCAATATGGTTTCAACCTCAGCGACCAAGCTACGTCACTTGGTCTGCTGAAAGCGGGAGCGATCATAAGAAAGGCGCTCCAAGAAGACAGAGCGCCGTCTACTATCAAGACCTACAAGTCGGAACTTCGAAAATTCGAGGTATGGAG
Organism: Heligmosomoides polygyrus polygyrus; assembly: GCA_947396885.1. NCBI lineage: Eukaryota > Metazoa > Nematoda > Chromadorea > Rhabditida > Heligmosomidae > Heligmosomoides > Heligmosomoides polygyrus. Next base: position 37,336,146 of record OX377205.1, on the reverse strand, counting down.
GGAATCTCTTACAATACCCAATATCCCTCTTCCCAAAGTTCGCAATTTATACTTGGCAAAATGCGCAGCAGACGGCAGACAGAAGACTCTGAATTTAGTAGTAGCTGCGCTAAATTACTTCCATGGGACAAAGACAGACGTGGACAAAGAGATCCAAGAGTCCATATTAGAAGCAGAGAGGAGATCGTCCCCTCCAGTCAAACACCACACGAAGGTCGATCCTGCGTCAATGCGGCAAATAGTTACCGAGGGAATTAGGACTAAAGACCCTAAGATACGCCAAGCAGCAGTAGTGGCTCTACTCCAATTTAAAGGATTACTCAGAATAGGAGAAGCAAGACAACTGCGCATAAGGGACGTTATACGTAAACATCAGGGCAAATGGGCAATAACAATAAGCAAGTCTAAAACGGACCAACATGGAGTAGGTACTAACATCACCATAGTACTAGATGAACTCGAGGACAGCCTCCTTCAAAACAACATTAATACGCTGTCTCACCCTACATTCCTATTTCAATCAACATCGACAGGGATCCCACTCACATACAACACTCTGAGGGATAGGCTTAATTCACTTCTTAATAGCTCACATTTAGGCCATCTACAACTCACTTCACATTCATTCCGGGGAGGAGCAGCATCGTTCGCCCTGGACTTGGGCTATGATCAAACGCGCGTTATGCAAGCTGGGAGATGGAAATCTACTAAGGCTTTCAATTGCTACATCCACCCTAGACCCCTCTCCCTTCCCACGGCTCCGCCACATCGACATCAACAATGACGGAACGCGCAACATCGACTCGGATGCCTTACTCAACCACTTTGTTGTTGAGAGATTTGTTCACTACGTCTATGTAATTACACTGTTGAAATATTCATGCTCATACCTGTGCCATCCCTGTTACGTTTCGGTACCATGCCTTAAATCGCAACTGGCGATATTTCCATGTTAGAATCTCATATACGTTACAATGTAAAGCTTAATCTAGATATATAAGTCCAATGTGTAGGTGAACACATAGATACTCATTATATAGGGTTGTTGTGAACGAACGATACCATATGTAACTCATGATCTCGCAATGTTGCTCTTACGATTATTCGTTTCAGCATGTCTCAACATGTCTATATGTACGTATATCACGCTCTACATCAGACACCAGATAAACCGTTCAAACCAACACATCCCATGTGTTCGAATCGATAATTCAAAACGGGTTTTATACCAGAGAGTATCGAAGGTATAATATTCTGTATTCCATATGCTCCAGAATTTGTCAGCTATTCGTTCTGAATAGGCAAGCGCCTCCCTCACTTGAGTGACCGTTTGCAACTGCTCTGGCTCATACGATGAATCATCGTCTGAATCGATATCTTGAACTGTTGCCGGTAGTGAGAAGCATAGGTTGCCTTGAAGAAAGTCTATGGGTCTCAACGGTATTCTGTTGATGTCGGACGTGCTCACAGCTGTAAGTGGTCTCGTATTTAATATTGCTTCTATTCGCGTAGCAACCGTGACCATCTCGGTAAAATGTAGTCTTCGGCGTCCAACACTTTTCTGTAGAGCAACCTTCACGGAACCTACTAATCTCTCCCATACTCCTCCCATCCAGGGTGCCCCTGGGGGATTGAAGTACCACGTGATTCTGTTATCGGCACAGTACGAATAGAGAGAACCATTCGCGCTTGCGTTTTCAGAAAACAGTGAGTCGATCACTCTTTGACCCAGCTTAAAGTTGGAGCCGCAGTCAGTTCTTACTAGCTTAGGAATTCCTCTCCTTGATGAGAATCGCACGAAGCTGTCAAGAAACGCCCGCGCGGAGAGGTTTTCGACTATTTCCAAATGAATTGCACGTGACGTTAGACAGGTATACAAACAGACATAAGCTTTGGAACGGTCCTGCAATGTGTAGGGGCCAAGGAGGTCGCAACCGGTGTTCTCGAAAGGTTTCGTGCGACAGACGCGATCTGAGGGTAGGGGGCTCATATCTGGCGTATGGAAGGGAAGGGCATGAGCTCTGCGACATATAACGCAGTTTTTTAGAATTTCAACCACGATCTTCGATGGGCGAATCATCCAGAACCGCTGTCGAGCTAAAGCCAACAAATGGCTTTTTCCACAATGAGCGTTGCTTTTATGCAAGTCGACTAAGATTAATCGCATCAGCTCTGAAAGAGGTGCGATGCAAATTGGATTTCGAGTATCAAACGGCAAGCTGGCATTGTCCAGCCGTGACAAACACCGAATTATTCCTGTTTCGTCTCTCATTATGCGTTTATCGCGGTGACGGCTCTGAAGATCACCTAGGTTGACACTTTCATGTTCGAGTTTTAATAGAACATGTTCGGCTGCTGCGATGTCTTTAGCCGTGATGTTGACATCCGGGTCAAACTGAGACAGAGCTGTATGCTCTGGGGCACTAGTTGTCGGTTGAAGTCGGTCTTTCAAACGCCTTGCAAACTTCCCTACTAGAGCGACCGCACGGAGTGCCTTTGAAAGGCTGCCGAACCTCCGCAAGTCCAACAAGGGGGTCTTAGATGTCTCTTCTGAAGTTAGGATTTCCGTACAGATAACTGCCTTTTCTTGTTCACATGTGTCCTCACATATTGGCAGATCGATGGAGTTTATGTTTTTGAGAAATTCCTCTTGGTCAGTCAGTAACCACTGCGGTCCTCCAACCCAATCAGTAGATTGAAGTTCAGCGCTGTCGACTCCTCGGGTGCCCGCGTCCGCAGGATTTTTCTCACTTGTAACGTGAATGAGGAATACTTTGTGTCCGAGTGCTGCAAGTCTGTTGAAAATGACGTTTATGCGGTCTTTTTGATTAGTTATAAAGAGCGGTAGCCTTCGCGACGATTTGATCCAGCTAAGGGCGATTAAGCTGTCGCTGACCACATTTATACTGGTGACGCCACTAGGTAGCGCTTTTGTAATCGATTCCGCTAACCGCGCAGCTAAAAGGATAGCTAGGAGCTCTAAGCGCGGAATAGACAGCAGCCTTCTCTTGGGAGCTAGTTTGGTCTTCCCGCTTAAAAGGGTAGAAACTGATTTTTCGTCCAACTTCATGTAAGCGCACACCGCCATGGCTTTGCTGCTGGCATCTGCAAAAACCCATAGCTCTCTGCGCATTACTTTCGTTACTGACTGACTGATTGCACGAGGGATCTCTATGTGGGCGTTGGCAACATCTTTGGAAATCAAATCCCATTCTGTCACGGTTTCCTTGTCCAGAGGAGAATTCCAGTCTTTCGTTTTTTCAAGAACAGAACGCAGGAGACATTTTTGTCGAACAAGTAGTGGAGCACCAATACCTATTGGATCGTACACTGAGTGGTGCTGACGTAACGTATCCCTCATGACCTTCACGTTAAAACATGCATCCGTTTTAAAGGAAAGGCTGTCTGTTATTGGATTACAAGTGACCCCAAGGAACTTCATCGGACTGTACGGGGCTCTGTCGGCCTCTGCAATCTGGGAATTTACGAAGGCGGAGTTGCTTACGTATGATCTTAGGTTCATTCCAATTGCAGCAAATATTTGCTTTGAGGCCTTGTATTTGTTAACTGCTTCCTCGTCCGTCCACGCTGTCATGAAGACGTTGTCAACGTAGAGATAACGTTGAATTTCATTCGCTAGAGGGGAACTCACCGACGTCAAGTAGGCAGAAATCACCATATTCAGCATACTTGGGGATGCTGTCGTTCCAAAAGGGACGCGTTTCCACCGGTACTCCACCATATTCGACGCGGACAAGGGTTTGTCTGGTTCTCTAAGCCATAAAAATCTACACAGATCTCTGTGGGATTAGTGTATGCGGATCTGTGTAAATGCAGCTTGAATATCCGCGAGAAGGATGATAGGAGGTTCTCGGCTTGCGACGATTATGTCGTGTATCTTATTCACGAAGGAAGCTCCCGTGAATAGTACGTCGTTTAGAGATAATCGTCCGCGTTGGTGTGACGATGCATCAAAAACGATTCTTAAAGGAGTCGATTTATGCTCTTTCCACACCCCTGAGTGGGGCATGTAGTATGTCCCTACTGAATTTGGGACGTTCCCTTCGACTTCTTCAATAACGTCGTCTCTCAGGTATTGCTCGATTATGGTTGTGTACCATTTCTTTTGTTCCGGGTGTGCGTTCAAATGTTTGATTTGTGCCACTAAGCGTTTGAACGCTACACTGCGATTGTCACTTAAGTGGACAATGTTGTCCTTCAGAGGAAAAGGTGCAGTAACGCATTTATCTTTGAACTGAATCGATTGTGCGTAGCTCGCTTGGTATCTGAACGTAGCTTCATCATTTGCTCCTTCCTCCGTAGCAATTCCAAGGCTTTCAAGCTCAAACATCTTTCTAACCATTTCGGATTCCTTTCCTTCTTCGACGACTATTGTGTTACACACCATTTGGCCATCGAAGTCCCTAGATATTGCTCTTTTCAACATTCCTCGCCCATATGCGGCCATCCCGAAAATTGTTCTCGTAACTCTTAATCCCGAGGGCATCTGGAAGGAACCGTTTTCGTACACAAAGGAGCTGTACAAGTCAATTCCTATAAGGACTTGAGGAATTTGATACTCCCCTCGCATTCTTGAATTTGACAGGCATATGTTATTTTCTTCCATGAAATGGATGTCCATAGCGGGAAGAGTGACTGAATGAAAGCCGCTCACTAACCTCGGTTTTGTTCGTAGTGTGAAGTGCAGTTCTCTGCCATGAGCTGTAAGCACTCTCATATCCACATGGTAAGACGTGAAAGTCTCACTCACACCCCCTATACCTGTCAATGAACACATTTCAGAGCGATGTACTGAGAGGGCTAACTTTTCAGCGACACCTTCTTCTATGAGGCTTGCTTGGGCACCAGTGTCAAAAAAGAATAGTGCTCTTTCATATGCCTCATTGCGAGTGTTCCATATCATTCCCTCCGCCGTCATTAACACGATTTGTTCAGAGAAGTTTGCTGTCTGCTGAGCCCCGGTCGATGCATGGCCGCTAAACAACGGGGTACACATTTCAGAGCCAGTTGTCTGGGTGTTGTTTGGCGCATGCGGCGTGGATGGCGCAGTGTCGCGAGCGGGATGTACAGGTGGGCTCTGTTGCGCTACGTGCGCGTAGCTCTGACTTTGCGTTGGTCTGGGTTGGCGTGGCGACATCGTGTGTTGCTGCGCTGTTACATTCTGGTTGCAAAGTGAACTGTCATGGGCCCTTCCGCATCGTGGACAATTTGCCCTTGAGCAGTTGTTACTGCTATGGTCGTTGGCAAAACATTTCCAGCATAGATTGAGTTCCACTACCTTTCGCCTACGCGCGCTAACGTCTGCTACGCTACGGCATTGGTATGGTCTGTGGTTGGGCTTGTCACAAAATACGCAGTTTTTTGGTCTGTGCGTGTGCTGAGGAGAGTGATCGGGTTTTCTGCGCTGACACGAGTAATCGCGGTTTTTATCGCGATCCTTTCTGTCGTTAGTGCTGCTTAACCTTTCCGACACATATTTGAATCGACCTATTATCGTTTCTACGCGATCCAGGGTTTCTCCGACAGTATAGGTGTCTCGTTCTGTATTTTCCTTAAGAAATTCTTCAACCACGTTTCGGGAAAGTTTTTGAAGAATCGTTTCAATCCACATTGGGTCGTGCGTATCAATTATGTTGTATCCTGAGGACACCATTTCATGAACAAGGACGCGCATTTCATCGAAAATTACTTCACACTCCCCTATGTTGTCTTTTGCCGGAGACAGCTCGACTAGCCGTCGGATGATACGCGCTCGTGCGGTCGTGATGTTGTCATATTTCTTTCTAAGAGTATTGACCATCCATTGGTAGTTTTCTGGGACGAGCTTAATACCTTTGATGACCATAGCTGCTTGCCCTACGAGACTTTCTTTCAAAAGTATCATTTTTTCCATCACATTCACTGCTCTGTTGTTATGCACCATTGTTTCGTATAGCGCCCAGTATTCTGCGAAGTCTGATTTTCCATCGAACTTTGGTACGGCAACTCTAGGGGGCATCAGTGACTGAGTTGTCTGCTGGCCTGGCGCGGTAGTGACAGGATCCGACTGTATCAAGTCACCTGCTAGCGTATCGGTTGGGCCGTCGCTTGTTGCAGTCCTTTCACCTGCCGTGACAGCGGGGAATTGAGTTGTGTTGCATAATGCTGAAAGGTTCTGTCCGGTAGGATCTCGTTCTTGCCCTGGAACTTCGCGTTCCGCTTCGAAAGTCGTTGCTGCCGATATGTTTCTCTGTAACACCTTGAGCTCATATTGCGTCTCGACGAGCCGCGTTCTCAGCGCGGAAAGCATCTGATCGGCCTCCTCGAGAATCGCGTCATAGGAAATCTCTTTCGCGATTGATTGCATTTCTTCAAGAAATTCCTTTCTCTCGGGCTTCTTCACATCTAGGTATTCTTTCTCAATACTGTCAAGAACGGATAACACCGTAGATTTTGAGGACTCTATCAGGGCAATAGCGTTTTGCAGTGAGCCTGACAGTTTTATGCACAAACCGCGTTTTTCTTCGATACATTGGGGATACTTTGTCTCAGACGTGAACGACTCGAATGTTCTGAGTTGCGCCTGCAGGTGATGGCATGCGCGTGTAAGCGCTGACTTACGGAAGTACAGCGACATGAACAGTCTGCTGTTTTGCTTGTGTTCCTTGTTTTTCTGGTGCGTTCAGAATCGCCTGAACCGGAGACGTGATGGGCCGTAGCCTGATCACTTGCCTGGTTATCTACTTCGGCCGAATGGCAGGAAGTAGATAACGGGCACCACACTTAGTTCGTGTGGCCGATGCACCAGCTGTGCCTTCAAGCACGGTTAGGAACGAGGGTGGTTCAGTGGTAGAATGCTCGCCTGCCACGCGGGCGGCCCGGGTTCGATTCCCGGCCGATGCACCAGCTGTGCCTTCAAGCACGGTTAGGAACGAGGGTGGTTCAGTGGGAATCTCTTTATCTCCAGTAAACCGCCGCTCAGCGCGGCAACAATGAGCGAAAGGCACCAGTAGGCGGAGCCAGCGCTTTACATCGCGCTGATCGCGATAGCCTGCTTGCGCAAAAAAAAACAGTTTAATTCGCTTGTACTCTACGACCTGGTGTCTCCAAAGACGTGGTACCCAAAGGGCTTCAATGTTTGAATGAGAAGAGATTAATGTTTTTGATTCGAAAAATTGTTATGTACCACAAAGAGTAATCCATGTTCATTAACAAGAAGTGGTAATCTAAAAAGGTGAGGAAGTAGACCCGAGGCATCGTGAAGCTTCCTGGTCACTTTCTAAGAAAATGACTTTTGGTATTCCATGCCCTTTCGGTGCATACATGCCCTTTTGGTGTAGTTCACAACGGAGTGCAGGAAGCAGACTAGTAGATTAGAGCAGAATGATACGAATCTAAAAACAAAATGCCGATGAAAATTTGTTATGCAGTGGTAAGTAAGGAATTCCCACCCATTAGAGTGGCAGCTCCTAATAACACATCGTGAAATTCTTCCTTACGAAAAGAGCATGTTTTGAACTAAGGCGCTGATTCCATTTCACTTAATGTCGTTCTAACATAGTTATTTTCCTGCTATTCTTTGTAAGCCTTCATAGGGAAAACACATCGTGTACGAAAGAATGTAAAAATGGATTCATGAGCTCTAACTGTCCGTTTGCCTAGCATAACAAAATTGTTATTGGTGTATTTTTTGGAGTAAATGTAAAACGCATACCTTATCTGAAATGGTTACTGTTGAAAGAAGTTGCGATTGCTTAAAATTAGTCGTCGAAAACGGCCGAAACTTTTGGTCCGAGTTACTAGAAACACCCTGTTCCCTAGGCCAGCCTCCTCAAACGGCTCCACGCTTTTCTGCTTATATGTGGGCCACCGTCGGGCTCGCCGGCTTCGGGTATGTCGGGCCACGCTGGTGACGTAGCCCAAACGTAGCTGGGGATGCTTCCTCAGTCAGCGTCCGTCGCCGGCTTCGTCGGCGCCGGTCTATTCAATAGTATCTCTCTCACATTCACAGATGGTGGACCTCAGACTTATTACAAAATTACTTATTACAAAAGGGATAATTATTGCGTGGTCCAGCAAAGATATATCTCAGATCGATTTGCACCGACGACGGTGAACATTTACTACTGTTATATTAGGTCCAGCAACGATTACCCTGAATTTCGACTCGGAACTGTGGTGGGCAACCAGTACTAACCATCCCCTGTTTGTGAATTTATCGACGAGGAGTGAGCGATGGTGAAGAATCGCGTATTTCCTTTAATCGTAAATATTTTCGATACACATCTACCAGTAGGAATACTTTAAGACAATTACGGCAGGAAAAGGGGCGCAAATTGGGTAGAGAGGGCGTCTCGTATTTTCCTTCTCCGTGAAAAGGCACATGAATGTCAAATTACACTAGAAATAGCCTAACGCAGTTCACTAAAGAGGTAGGATACACCAGTGTTGAGTAATACATAATTTTGATTTCGTGCAGCACAAAGCACGAGATGGGCTGCTCTACGTGGTGACCCACCAGACCCAGTTTGCTTCGGATCCTATACAATATGAAATAGCGAAGTGACTATCAAAGTACGTCCTTAATCCCTTCTCTCCCTCAGTCCCCGTCCTCCCTTCTCCCGGCAGCGCAACATGATATTTGAAGAAAAAGATGCCAAGATCGACGTAACGCTTAGCAGCATGCTAAACGTATTCGACCTCATTACGACACTACCTGACAGTGGGGCGCGAAAACGTATGACTCAGCAGCGTGCCCGCCGGCAAAATTCGTTTTGAATGTGCCTTTAACTAAGGTTATCCGATTTTAGCCGTATTATCACATTTTTCCAGGGTACAGATAATAATTGGATGATTCGCATATAGGAAATCATTGTCGTCGTAGAGCGTGAGGAAGGAAGCAGGATGCGCAAAAAGGGAAGCACATAATTGGAAAGCAGAATTTTAAGATGCGTGTATGGTGAGGGGAGCCACTGCCTAATGTTAGGTGCGGTGGACTCCTTACTTCCACTAAACGTAATACATTTTTTAAGAAGATAAAAACAGTAATTAATTAGCAATCAGATCAACGGCAACCTATTAACATGAAGAGAGTGCTATCAACTTGACTGGAGCTTTAGATCTTACCGGACATGGACTTAAATTCTCTTGTATTGGCTGGTAGTATTCATGCGTGGGTGCCTATACATTCAGCATATCCATATTATATTCATCATATACAGATGAGCCGTATGTATATTGTGAATGTATGGGGTAATGGCGCTAGCTGAATAAATCGCGCGGCGGCCTGCAGCGACCGATGATATTCACGACGTGTTTCTGCTCTTGTAGCTGCCAAAACTCCACAGGGTCTCTCCACTTAACTGTTTGGGAGGGGCATAGTTTAATTAGAGAAATTGGTTGTTTTGGGAGACCTGACAGTAGACCTGTACAACTGTTTCAATTATGGAATATCAAGGTTCATTCACTCATTTTTTTAACTCCATTCTGGGAGCTGCCCATATTTCTGCACATTACTGCGTCATCATAAAATGTGATAGAAAAAATCTTAGCCCACAGCTGATTTTTTTGAAGTTCGTTTTTGAAGTATCGATGGCCATCAATCGATATCGATCAAACTATCGATTTTTGTGGATGTCGTCCAGGTGGTCAAAACTATAGTCCTGGAACAATCGAGATCGCTGAACACGAATCTGAAGTTCGTTTTTGCAGTATCGAACGCCATCTATCGATACTGATCAAATTAGGAGGCACGAAAATAGCAGAGAATACCCAGACGGCTTCTACGTGCCAGGGGATTCAGAAGGCGCGCGCGCTACGCCGCATGATGTGCCTTGGACCTCTCTTCCACTGTTCTATTTCTTGTATTTCTTGATTTTTTCAAGGTTTCTTGTGCGATTTGAACTTTTTAATAGATTCTTCTTTTCAGGTGCGGTCACTGAATAGAACAATGAAACGAATTCCCTGAATAATACATGTTTTTAAAACACAATAAAATTCTTAAAATTTTGAATGCTATTTTCGACAGTTCAAAATAAAGATTTTCTGGTAGCAGTCTTCCAATCATCACTGTTCAATTTATGCAGTTTTTTCCTTCAGGACGTCATGGACAACATTCAAACATTCTTCTACCTGAAGGAGCGACGTTTGCATCTGAAATTGTGCTCTGAAATTGTGTTATATAAAATTTTGAGTATTACTTTCTGACGACGACTTAAGTGCTTTCCTTATAAATTTTTTTGAAGTGTTCATCAGATCGATTATGGAGCGGAAAAACGAAGGATGGACGATGGACTTCCCTATGGAAATAATGTTCTCCCATCCTAAGGAAACGTCATAAAAAACAAAAATAAAAAAATAAAACATAAACCCAAGCTCTGTGCATGATACAACAACAAAAAAACATGATTCTCCGCAGCAATGACGATACAATTAGGATAGATCGTAAGCAAAATTCTCGTTTTTCATAAAATAAATATTTTTTAGCCGAAGCAGACCACCCATACAAATAAAATTCCACACAACTGCCACAAAAACTTCCAAGTCTTGCTCAATGCACAGTAAAAAAATTATGATTTTCTGGATCGAACAGGATGAATCGACCTTCGGTCGACTTTGCACCAACGTCATCGGAGCATCAACTTGAACGTTCACAAAAAGGTTCATAACTCGGTAAGTTTTTTGAATTTCGGAGGCTTTTCAGAAACTAGACAAAAAGCGCTTTCCCACCGTGTAAAAAACATTTTCAAGAAAGGGTTCTTCATGCGCGGCGGGCGGTTCAATTTTTGAGCGAAAAAAAATTGAAGTGACTACACAAAAACTCATAACTCGGTAACTTTTTCGAAGTTTCAAAATTCCGCTAGCTTTTCAGAAACTATAAGAAAAGCCCTTTCCTGTTATATAAAATTTAATTTCTGAAAAAAGAGACTTCATGCGCGGCAACGGGGGCCAATTTCTGGTCCCCTTTCTTGGAAATCTGTTCTTATATGGTTAGAGAGCACATTTGCTTTATTTTTTGATAATCAAACGGTATTTTTAATTTTCAGAAAATCAGAGAATGAGATATGATCAATTTTCGGAAGCTTCAATTCAATTTTCAACTGAATCCTTCACCGTCGTCATCGATATGATTTCACAAAAAATGTTCATAACTCAGCCAATTTTTTGAAAATCAAAAATCCCGCTTAGTCATCAAGAAATAAAAAAATGCTTTCTTACCATATGAGAATCGCTTTCCAAAAAAGGGGTCGTCATGCGGGCGGGGGAGGGGGTTCGATTTCTGGTCGATTTTCGGCAAAAATCGGCAACAAATCGAACCCCCTCCCTCCCCGCATGAAGATCCCTTTTTCTGCAAACCGTTTTTGTAACCATAAAGAAGCACTTTTCCTTTTCTTTTCGATGAGCTAGAAAAATAGAGCAAATATGCTCTCTAGCCATATAAGAACTGATTTCCAAGAAATGGGGCTTCATGAGGGGCGGGGGTGTGGTTCGATTTTCCGTACGTATTTTTGCGGAATGGACCAGAAATTGAACCTCCCGCAGCGCAAGAAGAACCCTCTTTTAAATGGTTTTTACGTGGTGGGAAAGCGTTTTTTGTCTAGTTTTCTAAAAGCTAGAGTAGTCTCCAAAATGCAGAAAACTTACCGAGTTATGAACCTTTTTGTGAACGTTCAAGCTTATGCTCCGATGACGTTGGTGCAAAGTCGACCAAAGGTCGATTCATCCTGTTCGATCCAGAAAATTATGATTTTTTCACTGTGCATTGATCAAGACTTGGAAGTTTTTGTGGCAGAATTTTATTTGGGTGGTCTGCTTCGGCTAAAAAATAATTTTTTCATGAAAAACGAGAATTTAGCTCACGATCCATCCTAATCATATCGGCATTACAGCGGAGAAGCCTAGTTTTTACTGTATATTGAACACGACTTAAAATTTTATATGGCACAGTTCCACTCTCTCCCTTCTTTCCTCCAGAAGGCAGAAAAGTTTTTTCCGCGAAGAGTCCATCCATCCTTCAACTGCGGTCGATCATGTCAGAAAACGCAGTAGCCGCATGCAAACTGCTATAACTCGGAGATCTTTGGAGCTTCTAAAAAATTCACAAAGCTTTAATAAATGTGTGTTCTATGTGTCAAAACGCAGGTTTTAAAACTAACATCTTTCATGTGATTAAAATATGTAATTATTCTACTGTGATTTGGGTCGATCTTTTTTTTCGGCAAATGACGCTAAATCAAGATCATATAGAAGATCGTTTCAGAGAAACATAGATTCATCACTGTGGGTCAAACGGGCTTAAAATTCTATAGGGTACGATTTCACTTTCAGGCGCTGTTTCCTGCAGAAGAGAGAAAACTCTTCCCGAGGCAAGTCCGTCTTTCGGTTGCCATTCCTTCATCGATTCGAAGAGTGCTTCAAAAAATTTGTAGGGAACGTCTTAGGTTGTCCTTAGTAATTGACATTTAAAATTGTATAGAGTGCAATTTTGGAAGTAGATGTCGCTCCTTCAGGTAGAAAACTCCATGTTCAGGACCTCCTGGCAAAATCTGAAGGAATGAAAGCCTCTCATTGACTCTAAACCTGCGAACAGAAAATCTTTATTTTCACTGTACAATATTTTTTTTATTCAATCCCTTTTTTACTCCAGGAAACGCAAGTGCTTGTAACCGCATGGTCGTAGCCACACCTAGAAAAATTAACTTATTAAAAGGTGCAAACATCTAAAAACCTGAAATTAGGGAGAATCCTCTGCCAAGACCGAGAGAGTACGACCTCCCCTCCCCAGACGACGCCACGCTACGACCCCCCTCTCGATTCCCGAACCTCAAGCTTGACCCTGCCTGGGATTCAAAAGACGTGCCAAAGACTTCGCTCAACGTGTTTGTGGATTCAGGTAGACGTGCCGAAGACGTCGTCCAATGTGCCTGGGGAATCAGGTGTGCCGAAGACGTCGTTCGCTAAGGGTGGATCATTGAGGGGGCCAGTACCAGTCATGGGGGACCGTTTCACTAAGGGAGGACCGGTAGTGAGAAACCAGTAGATCTCCCTATCATACTATATCATACGTACAGCGAGCCTTTTGTACTCCTAGGTGAGGAAAGAGCTGTACAAGTGGAGCAGCTAACTTGATGTGATTGTCCTTAGCTTAGTGATACTGCAACATCGCGCGAAGCGCGCAAGTGCGAAGCACGCCGATGGGCGTGACGGAGCACTTGTAGTATATAAAGGGCTTCCACAGATTTTTCGCCTCAAACAAAAGTGCGTAGACAACAGTATTTTTCAAAGAAATTTAACAATTTACCAGAAATTTACCGTGAATTTTTCGTTAAAAAACATGGAGTTCAACGCACTCCTCTGATGGACATCTCATTTCAAAGAAGCACTGCGACATGGGGCCGGATTCACCAACGACTTGCAGAGATTTAACGAAAAATTACAGCCGAACTTCATGAAAAAATGTGAATTAACACGGAACAACGGACGACATGGTGAAATGTTGGCATTTTCAGAAATTAAGGCTGTAATTTCTCCGTCAAATCTCTCTAAGTCGTTAATGAATGTGACTGTCTCTCGCTTGTTAGCAGGTATGCCCACATTTTGAAATGATTGAATAAATAAAATAAATAACTTCAGACACCGAATCGCTACTTAAATCCCTGACCGCTGTGTTAGAAATTTGCGTAGCAGCCCGCACACTTTCACCCATGTCGGATTCTATGTGAAATTCCAAGAAATCCGTTCGGCGGACGTGAATACACATGGCCGTTCTGTTGCGGGATCTGAAATGTATCCTTTTAACAGAAAAACGAAGGAGGGCAACAAGAATGAAATAAATGTTGGTGAAACATCTTTCCTCATAAACCGTTTTCAAGCAAAGACTGTGTTGGAAAACACTGCCCTTACATGCGAACCTGAAAGCAAATGGATTTTGTATCTCAAGACAGACTTAACTCCGATTTTTACGATAGTCTTTTGCTACCCTTATTGAAAATGCTCGTTATCAAAAATGCTTTGGTTTATTGGAATGAATCCCGAATAAAACATCTTTAAAGCTCTTAGAAAGCTTCATTTATTTTTTGTGAACATTTTCGACTTTTAGCGTTGCATTTAGTTAGTTTTTTTTTATCTTTTAGAAGAATCATGGAAAAGTCTGAAATTCACATTTTTTGCGCCATTACTGGCGACAAAGCTTCAACGCTACTGCTGCAGGAACGAATGCATACGAAGTTGAAGGAGAGAATGTGGATCGGAATCGTGCTGCCTAGGTTAGACTCAGAAGATTTCGACGGTTTAAAAACGGACATGGGAAAGAAAAGAGGCTACGTTCAGGTACCCCAGGGACAGCAGTGGATTCTGAAGTAATCCGTGAAGCAGTCGAAAACAACTCCATCAACAATAGCTTGAGGATTGTCGGCCCAGCACTGTGTCCCTCGAGCACGAGTTGTGAGTTGTCCGGCACCTCTATGCTATTGGCAAGGTCAACACTATCGGAAGTGCCTCATGAATTGACAGAGAAACAATACCCAACGACACCTGCAGAGATGCTCGTGATGACCGCATTGCAGTTTCCAAGGCGTATTTCCTTCGCGGAAGCAATTTCAGCAATATGAGATTCCACGGAAAGAAGGGTTTCCATGGAGCTTCCAAGGAGCTTGGAGACCTAGGCAGGCTGGATAGGGCCTGGGATCGGTATTACAACTGTCTGACCAAAATTGCGAAATCCACTTTGCTCGGATCTATTAAAGCTTATCGAGACGATTGTTCGCTGGCTACGTGAGCGCTTATTGGGCTGTTACCCATCGCAGTTTATCCTTACGATGCCGTCAATTGGAGTAGTGGTGTAGTACTCCATGACTCCCTGTGTCTGGAAACCCGTGACTAGTGTGGTGCATGTGGACACGAGAGTGCAAGAAGGAAGGAGGTGGATTCGAGATCAGTGATTTCACCCAATTTTTGTGTATGACCGTTATTTGCGATCACGAATCCAACATGTTCATCGGTGTTTGAATTTTAGCTTAAAACGTAGGTTTCATTTCATTTCATTGAGACATGGAGCACAGGCAAATGTGAAGCGATACAGCGTGCGCAGCCCCACCGAAGAAAAGTATTAGGTTGTCCCATATGTCTTCGCCGTTTTGGTCAACGATTCACTGCAGATTTCGCCGGCGGTCTCTTGCATAGCGCTGCATAGCTTTCGAAAGAGAATGATTTGCTCTATCAGAACACGCATTGCATTTCTTTTCTCATCATGAATTTTGTCAATTTTTAGGTCGTTGAAGTGAAAAAGTGAAAAAGTGAAAAAGTAGCCATTTGCGCACTTGTTCTCTCCGCTTAGATTTGTAATTTTTTGCGCAGTTTTTTAAAGCATTTGGAAGGCAATGTCCTGTGTTATAAGAATATGTGTTAGTGCTATTTGCTCAATTGTCCTTTATTGATTTTTAGGCCATCAAATTGGGACGTTCGAAAGAGGATGGTTATTTTTGCCGACATCTCCTGCTCTGTGGTTGGAATTTTTGGGTTGGAGTTATATGTCATTCGAAAGAGAATATCTTGCTCTATAAGAATATGTGTTGTGTTGCGTTTATTGATTTCTATTGAATATCAACAAAATGCCAAAAAGAGAAACATCGTCTTCAGCAACAACTCCTTCTCATTCTTCAGTTGTTGATATTCGACAGAAATCAGCGTGAGCCAATAAACGCGACACAAATTCTCACTGAGCAAGACATCCTCTTCCAAACGACATATGACACCAAGCAAAGAAGCCCAACCACAGAACCGGAGTTTTGGTAAAAATTCGGACGGAAAAGTCTGACGTCCCAATTTGATGGCCTAAAACTCAATAAAGGACAAATGAGCAAATAGCACTAACACATATTCTTGTAGTACGGAACATTGTCTTCCAAGTGCTATAAAAAACTGCGCAAAAAATTACAAGGCTAAGCGGAGAGAACAAGTGCGCAAATGGCTACTTTTTCACTTTTTCACTTTTTCACTTCAACGACCTAAAAATTGACAAATTTCATGATGAAGAAAGAAATGCAATATATGTTCTGATAGAGCAAATCATTCTCTTTCGAAAGCTATGCAGCGCTATGCAAGAGACCGCCGGCGAAATCTGCAGTGAATCGTTAAAAAAACGGCGGGGACTTATGGGACAACCTAATATATCAGTAAGATCAATTAGATACCAATTAGATAAATAAAAAATCAGCAAAAAGCGAAAAACAGAGAACTTCAGAAAGGTAAGGAACACAAATTTGCGCAAAACGATAAGGAAGGACTATCAAAAACCGCTAAGTAAAACAGAGGGAGAGCAACATTTAGTGCCTGAGAGGTACTGGGAAAAATTCAGAGGTAATTCTTACAAGTTCTTCTAAAAGCCGCGATGTTTGCAGGCATGGCAAACCGTCAACTTCGCGTATTCCGCGCCGGCTCGACAGACAAAGTAATTGGAGCGGACCGATCTCCCGGCCCGTGGAACTAGCGGCTTTACAGCAGCACCCCTCGATATGGAATCGCACGTCACGAGAAATCTACTTCCACTGAGATTGTCTAAACCTTTGTAAACCACAGCTAGATCAAACTGTGGATAGAGCTTCCGAACCTAGCTGCCGATTCCGCACATTGGTTCGGAATGGAAAACTTGTTTATGTGCCTTGACCTGAAGAATAGTTTTTTAGTGAAGATGCTCTAGACCTTTAGTTTTTTAGCGAAGATGTTCTCGACCTTTTCCAAACCGTTAATATTTTTGATTTTTTGACTAAAAACAGGAGCGTCATACTCGAGAAGTAGATTGTGTAGGCTTTGAGAAAGGTATGTTCGTCTTGAGTAGCCAAGCATCTAAAAGGATTGCAAGCCCTGTGAGTGGCCTTCGCCGCAACTTCATTACAGTCCTTATCGAAATCCAGTGATAAAGAAACCGAGATCCTTAACTTCCGAAAACTGCGATAGTTGAAGGCCTTCGATGAAATAAGGCATTTTATTGTTGTTCTTACCTAAGTGAAGCAGGTTAGGGTGTGTATGGGCGAGTAAAACTCAAGAAAGCATGATCACCGCTTTCGCTCGAAATTTGCGAACGGGGGTCGTTTGAGGTGCTGATTCCTAGCTTCGCATCAGTTTTCACCTCCTTCATGTTGAGATTGAATTTTTCAACCAACAGAGCTACCAAGCAGGCGAAACACAAAACATTAACATGCTAAGACTCGTTCAGGAGATGCATTTCGTAGTTTTAACCTTTATTTTTATAATCGGCAGGTTCCATCTAGCTTCCTAGGTCCCCTTCAAAGTTGCATGAGAGATTGAAGCCGTCCTAAGCCTAACTTTTCCCTCTTCCTTGAGGATGTCAATATCTCATTTCATCGACATTTGAGCGAATTGAATCAGGTGCGCCACAAAAAACTGACTTAATTATGTTACTACTGTCCTTTAATAGATGACGAGAAATAAGCGGCAAGCATAAACCAGTCAGTTCTACTGTCAGTAAACCCCAGTTTTCAAGGAATTTGGACTTTCTGCTTGTACTAGTTATCATTAAATTAAGAAAGTATTATAGTTGCAAATAAATTTATAAATTATTTGTAATTTACGCACAATTTATACAGTCGATCCAATCTGTGCTCTAGCGTTACTCGTGAAAAATCAAAACCAACATGCCAAGTTGACTTATGGCGAGCTCTCCGAGACGGCGAGTTTCATTGGAGAAGTGGAGCAGCTCACGAAGTTCCGGAAGGACTCTCTCGAAATATCGTGCGTTCTGTCCGAAGCGTACATTCAGCAGAAGAAATTTGGCCGGATGGCCAGACAACCTACATAGAACACCATAACTTTTCCAGACAGACACAGTAGGGAAGTGAAGTGCGGACGTATTCAATAGGCTATTCATTTTAAGACCAACCGCAAAACCTGCTTTATCTTTCATAGACAGGTGCCAGTTCATCGACCGCGAACTACTGAGCAAAATTCTTCAGAAATTTATAGGAATTTTTAGCGGATTTATTTCGGAGTCTGCAAGGATCGATGATCCCACGACATCGACGAGCTTGCGGTGCCCAATCTAGTAAAACACTTCTATTGAGGCAAATTCCTGAGAGAAAGCAACAATAGGGGTAAATACGTTGCTGCATATAAATTATGCTTTGTGCAGGAGGATGTAGGGTGCTCTTCAAGTTGAGGGGAAGCCCCTCATGTGGTGTTGTGCCTCTTCCCATGCTCTACCATCCCCATCCTTAACTTGCACGAGAGCCCTCACATATCGTGAGGCAGCCACTGGGGATCTCTGGCAAAATTATGAGAGCAGTCAGAGTCGAAATATGCAATTTTCACGACAAACTGACGTTCTTAAAAACAAACTGAGCACCTTTCGAATCGAGGTGGCTGTCGTCCACATTTTATTAGAAATAGACGAAACAGTTCAATGCAAGGAGCTCACAATCGATTTCATTGAACATTTATAATTCACCAGCTTCATAAACGCGAACGCTGTGTATGAAATTTTACGAAATTTTTATGTTCGAGGGAAAACTTACTTAGGCCTTGTCTCACTAGTCGTGAGGGAGGTGATGAGCAGCAAGAGGAGACGCCGTTTACACGTGCACCCAGATGCGAGGTGATTAGTTAAGATTTCTCACGCAGGTCAGCCAAACCTTTTTTCGCTCCAGGGTCGGTAATTGGTGCCAGATTTGTCGGAGAAGGATCAAATACTAGTATCTTTATCCCTGGCCACATTAAGTCGTTGTATAGACCAAATACACATGTAGATTTTCCCCACTTCTGGCCAAGAATGCGAGTGGACTCACGCAGAAGCTAACGCCGACGTTTCTGCTTCTCTCTTATTAAGGAAACACTTCAGGAGAGAATCGTTGATATTCACAAACAGCGGTATCTCTACATACAAAAAAAACAGAAAAGGGAGGTAAACTGACCTAGACGGATCTTCATAATTACACCAAGTGCGTTTTCCATTGCTATCTGGAGCGAACGGTACTAACGTCTGATTGATTTTAGTCGCCTAGAAATGGATTAGCTTTAGAGTGAAGACTGTTAATATTTCTTGAAAATATTCGCATTTCTTTACTAATTTTTTATTCCTTCCTGCAAGCTTCTAGAGCTGATCTCACAAGTTAAAAATCGGGAATAAACCATCAATAATTAGGTAGCCCAGTCAGGATATGTTTTACTGATACCTGCGCTGTACGAGAGTGGCCGACTGGATTCCGAGGGATGTCAAAAAACGCCAATGAACCAGTGATTGGGTCGACTGTACATTCTGCTGACAGCCGTAGATGAAGTCTGCAACGCTCTATGTGCTCCACGAGAACGCACAGGATCACACGCCATCACGTGTGCAACCCTCGACCAACGAGAGGACGAAACAAGGAGGAGTGGATGTAGGTGACTGAAGTTTATAGTTTTCCACGACAGTTCCTTGGTTTTGAACGATCAACGCTAAGCGTTCTTCCACACCTCTGATACGGGGTTCCGAATTGTGTACAGGGTGCGGCAAATTTACCCGTGTACTAGAAATTCAATGGCATTCTGACATCAAACTTCGCAGATCAATGGTAACTATCAAATTTATCTACCAGAAACATGACAATTCAAAACATGCTAACAGTTTGCAAAATGATCGCCTTCAGCCTCCACACAGTCCTTCAGATGTTCGACAAACGCTTCGCATGTGGCACGCAGGTAGGGTTCATCAATTTCGTTCCAGGATTTCAAAAGCGCTTCTTCAAGAAAGTCCAAATTTAGGTGCCTGGTAAAGCAATCTTTTTTATCTAAGGCGGCCCACACAGAATAATCCATCGGGTTAAGGTCCGGAGAACTGGAGGGCCATTCGTCGCGTGTGATGAAGTCAGGCAGCTGCTCGGCGCACCATTCCTGGGCCACCTTCGCTTTGTGTGCCGGAGCAGAATCTTGTTGAAAGCCAGGGTATCCTTGTAAACGGCTGGGTTCATTTTCACGCCAGCTTCGACGAAAATAAGTGGAGTTTTTCCTGAAGATGTGACTCCTCCCCAAACCATAGTGGATTGAGGCTTTTTCGCACTTTCCCGAAGTCGTCCTTTGGCGGTAGCATCAGCAAGCGAGTCCGCAATAATCATCTCATTTTGGGAGTTGAAGGCTGGATTCAACGTAAAGATCTTTTTCTTTCTTTTTCTTTCTAAAGACGATGTCTCGAGCGCGTGCCACCGTGAATCGTTGCAGCAACGTTTTGTATCTTTCCAATCTCCTCTTCTTCATAGTGTCCGTCAGGAGTTGGCATTTCTGCAGACGACAAGGGAACTTCTTAAGCTTTGCCTTGGCTATCCTCCTTATTGACCTTTCGCTTATTCCAACGTCTTTTGCCATCTAGCGCATCGATCTCTGGCGTTCCTTCGGATTTTTTCTCCCACTAATTTCACATTTTCAGGTTCGTAGCTGTCGTGGGACGCCCTCTTCTTTTTCCATCAGTTTCGGTCTTCAATTCCTTGTAGCGACTTACTGTATCCTGAACCGTTCTTCGGGGTACAGAATGGATCCTCGCACTATCGCTTTTTGCTTGCCGGCCTTGTGAAGTTCGATAATAGCACTTCGTAGGTTGGAAATCCTAAGCATTTTGTGCTCAAGTACGTATGAGTTCCACGGTGTTCAGTCGACATATATTAGGCGAGTGAAGCGAAAAATTTTCAGGAAAAAAGCGGGAAAAAATGTAAAATGTTTAGGCGCACCGGCAATTTTGCCGCACCCAGTATGTTAAGTTGGCGGAAAAGTTCCCGCCCCTTCAAATTTATTTACCTTTTGCAATACCTTTCAACATCTTTCTTCTATTTTTGACTACATCCCACTTCCTTAAGTTGCTTATTAGCTATTATTGCTTGCCATCTCTTCATCTCATTCCACGTTTTTTCGCGTGCGAATGTTTGTGTTTTAATCGCTTTCACGTTGATTCGGCGGCTCAACCATTCTTGTAGGAGCAGACAGACGCATGCAGTTCCACGTTGGTTATTGGCATATTCGTGTCCCGAAGCTCCGGCAGGTGCCCTTGTACCGCAGTAGGGCAACATGGCCAACTGGTTGTGTGTCGGCCAAGTTGTTGCCGTCTGCATAGTCGTCAACGGTTTTGATCGGTTACTCAGAACAGAGGTCGGCGCTGTTGAAGGCGATGCTTTCTGCTCCTGAGAATCGCTGAGTCTGACCAATGATCGGGTCATGCTATTTTAGCCTTTTGTTTTGAACTCCTGTACGAGGGTATTAGGCAAAAATAATAAGAAGAAATATAATCAACACTTAACAAAGCTATTAACCCTCACTATCAACAACATATTGCCACTTATTCATCAGACGATTTTTGAATACCGATTCTATGGAAATCCTGGAGTTTTGAAAAAACCGAAAGCGGGACAAGTTCTTCTATTTCCACGACAGTGCTCTTCCATACATTGCGGAGGACGCGCTGAAAAATTCCAAATCTTGGAATGGAATGTAGTAGCGCACTCAGCGTATTCGCCAAAATCGTTAAAATCTCAGACAACGCGGCTTATCGCTCACCATATCGCTTGATAAGCTTACAATTCTCCGTTAAAGTTACGTAAGTCGTTGATGAGTTCCGCCCCAGTTGGCCATACCTGCGGCGCCAATCCCCTGCTGGCCTCTCCACTCGCACTGTGAGCTTGATAAGCCAGCTATCAGGGATCTCGGCTGTATTTTCTCTGGTAAATTGCTGTAAGTCGTTGATAAAACCGGCCACAGATTCGTTGCGATTGCAGTCATTAACGTATTACAAAACCAGTGTAAGGATTCATGTTGGTGTAAAACAAACACAGTTGTACATCACAATTTTGAGCTGTATCTAATGAGCTCCATCTCAAGCTTATCAATACTACCGTTGAAGCGAAATTCTTTAAATTTAATCACCTGTATCACCTGTCGTCCCGTTGATCATCGACTTGCTCGAGCGGGCGCCAGCAGCGTCTCCATTCGTCCCTGTCGCGTGCCAGAGTGGTCCAATGGATCCTCCTCGCTCGAGGGACACGAAGAGCGTCATATCGGTCGTTCAGGGCTTTCACGAAGAAGTCCGACCAACGCGTTGGTGGGCGTCCTGGTGTTCTTTTGACATCCCGCGGAATCCAATCTGTGACGGCTCTCGTCCAGCGGGTGTCTGCGAATCGCATTACGTGGCCGGCCCACCTAATTTTCGACGACTTGGCCCATGCGACAGCGTCTCTGATCTTCGAACGTCGGCGAAGCTCGGAACTCCGGAGACCTTCTCTCACTTGCGTGAGTCGTGTCACTCCGAGCATCGTCCTCTCGATTCCACGCTGCGCGACGCTGATCGCGTGTTCATCCTGCTTTCGTATAGCCCAGGTCTCTGAGGCGTATGTTAGGGCAGGAAGAACAGTGGAGTCGAATAGGTGGGCACGGAGTCGGACGTTCTTCGTTTTCTTCGACTTCTTCGACGCTCTTGAAAGCTCCCCAAGCCGCTCGTTTCCTTCTGCTCAGCTCTGGTGCTAGGTCGTTTGTCATGTTGACTTCGCGACCCAGATACACATAGCTGGAGCATTCGGAGATGTTCGTTCCGTTGAGCGAGAATGGGGCATCAGAAACCCATCCGTTCTTCATGAACATCGTCTTCGTAAGATTCAGCTGCAGTCCAACGCTTCCACATACACGATCGAAGTCGGCCAGCATTCGTTCCGCCTGACTGATGCTCGGGGTTATGAGCACGATGTCGTCAGCGAAGCGAAGATGGTGCAGTTGCCGGCCGTCGACCTTCACTCCCATGTCTTCCCATTCTAGTTCGCGCATGACGTTTTCGAGAGTGGCGCTGAAGAGCTTCGGGGATATGGTATCCCCTTGTCGAACCCCTCTCTTCACGTCAATGACGACGTCGTTGTAGAATGGTGAGATCTTGGTCGTGAATCCACTGTACAACTCTCGAAGAACTCTGATGTACTGAGTAGGAACGCCCTGGGTGAGCAGGGCTTCCATGACCGCTTCAGTCTCGACGGAGTCGAATGCCTTCTTCAGGTCAATGAACGTAAGGCACAGCGGCAGCTTGTACTCTCGCGACACTTCGATGAGCTTCGTAATGGTGTGTATGTGGTCGATCGTGCTGAATCCTCTCCGAAATCCTGCTTGTTCGCATGGCTGTCCTTCGTCCAGCGTTCTACTAATCCTATTCAGGATGACTCGAGTGAACAGCTTGTAGACTACGGACAACAGGCAGATCGGGCGATAGTTGCCAATGTCGTGCACGTCTCCCTTCTTGTACAGCAAAACGGTCTTGCTGGTCTTCCACTGAGATGGAACCTTGCATTCGGACAGGTAGCGTGTGAAGAGCCGCGCCAGGGTGTTGATGAGCGCTGGCGGGAGGTTCTTCAGGTGTTCAGCTCTGATCCTGTCAGAACCGGGTGCTGAACGTTTCTTCACTGACGAGATGGCGTGTCGGATCTCGGAAGGGAGAACAGAGGGAACGACGTATCCATCCTGCGGAAGATGGCATGGGGGCAGGTGGACGTGGCTATCGAAGAGATCGGAGTAGAAGTCGTGGATGACTTTCTCCATGGTCCTTCTGGAAGAGGTGATGGTTCCGTCAGGACGTCGGAGAGCGGTCATCTTGGTCTTGAAGTTGGCGAAGTTCCGGCGGGCATTGCGAATGCTCAGCCCTGCCTCTGCTGCTTCAGCCAACACTTCCGCCCTTCTCTCCTTGAGATCTTCCTTTATCGCCGCTCTGCATAGCTTTGCAAGCTCGGACGTCAGTTGGTAGTTGCCTGACGCTCGTGCTGCTCCACGCTGGCGTATCAGTTCGAGAGTTTCCGGAGACAGGCGTCTCTTGGTGGTCTTCAAGCTCTCGGCTCCCTTAGCACTATCGTGGAGATGGTGCACGAAGCGATCGTATTCCTCGTCGACGTTGTCCATGACGGCATCTTCCCAAAGGCCGACAAGAGAGGTGTAAAGGTCCCAGTTGATGGTCGTTCTGGGATTCCTCTTCTTGAACTTCGCGGCCTTCTCTCCTTGACGCGAAAAGCGGAACCTCGCGCGAAGGAGGCGGTGGTCCGATCCCGTGTAAAACTTGGGGACAACGGAGACATCGGTCAGGCAATACTTGCGATTGAAGATGATGTGGTCGATCTCGTTGTGGAACTGGCCACCGGGGGATTCCCAGGTCCATCGTAGGGAGGGAGGCTTCTGGAACTGCGAGTTTCCATGGATGGTCTTGGTCGACATGATAAACTCAGACAGCCTTTCACCTTGCTCGTTCCACTCCAAACCGTGGGTTCCGATGTGAAGTTCTTCCGGCGACCTTCGTGGCCCGATCTTGGCGTTGAAGTCGCCGACGATCACCTTGTAGAAGGTGTGATCTTCCTTATAGAACTTCTCCAGCTCCACGTAGAAGGCCTCGACGTCTTCGTCGTCGTAGTCGGATGTTGGGGCATACGCGACGAACACAGTCAAGGCTGGCACGGAGCCACATCGCTTCAGTCGCAGACGTCCGATTCGGCTAGTCAGAGACTCGTACGAATCGATGTTCATGGTCAAGTGCGTGTTGACGAGGACACCAACGCCGCCTACTCCTCTGCTGTCGCAGAACTGTCCGAGGAACAGTTCTTCTCCGGAGTCGTAGGCGGCGTGCAGGGGGTGGTGTCTTCTCGTCTCGGTCAGTCCGATGACGTCGTACTTGATCTTCCTGGCTTGCATCATCAGGTCCTCGACGGATGCTTCCGATGCAAGCGTGCGGGCGTTGTAAGTACAGATCGTCATCCTAGTCCTTCTCAGTTTGCGCAGCCTGGTTAGGCCCTGAGATTTTAGCAGCCTCTCCGTACTCGTCCTTCCCATCGCTGCAGAAATGGGGGCTCTTTCGGGGTCAGGGGAATGAGGCCCTTTAGTGCTGCTGTGTTTGACTGGAATACAACACGGGTAGCTAGTCAGGCTCTGTCGTGCGGGCGGGGTACTCCGGGCAGCCAGCCAGACTGCCCGAAGGGACGGGGCGAGACTTAAGGCGGCCTCGAATCGCCTTACATGTACTCCCAGTCTACCGAGTGCAAGTTTTTGGCCGATTGGCCGAGCCGACACAGTTACAATCCGCACAGTCACGGACACATCCACGCACACTGTGCACGAACATGCCGCTCCCACGCACAAGGAACGCATCGACCCGACACAGCAGGAGCAAGGAGTCCATCCCCTGCATCCCACCTGCGTCTCTGGGCAGTACACGGTCGCATTTGGTTCGCGTTTAATTCCCCTATCCACCACCCGGGGACGCGCCACGTGGCCCTGCGACAAGCGGCCCGAGATCCCTCTTAACAAGAGAGCCCGAAGGCTCTCTATCGAGGGAGATCCGTGGATCGAGGGAGATCCGTGGAAAAAATTGAGATCTTTAAATTTAATGCCAAAAAAAATAATTCCTCGTAAACATGCTACGAAGCTGTGAAAGGAATGCTTTTAGGTGAAATCCCACGCAGAATTCAACCACATCGTCGAAACACCTTCTAAGAGAGGTCATTTCTCGAGAAAAAACGAAAATGTGCGTATTACACTGTCAAAGACATGTCTGCAAACCAACAGTCTACGCAGAACTCAATTACGATATTTATATTCACAAAAATTTAAATTTTTATTGCTACACAACACGACCTAGCTCTCAAAGTCAGAGTCGAGTGTCATTTAAACTTGATGTCCTATATAATTCTATACATATTAATTATAAATTAAATAAATAAAGAAAGAAAGAAATTTTTGATTAATAAGTATTAGATATAAAAAATATTAGATAATCCAGGCAGGGGTCGAGGCCATGTTTATTAATTAGTAAAGCAAGAGCAACCGAACTTGCATGGAGGCAAGAACAATTTTTTCAGCCATAATCGCAGCGAAATGCTAGTAAAATGAGGGTCCGATCAACCTCCATACACGCTTTAGACGGAAGGTTCCAGAAATGAATTTTCAAAAATGTGGCAGGAGCAGACTTGGGGAGAAATTTTTCCGCCAACCTAATATTGTACTTTCACACGGTGCAACAGAGGCATGTAAAGCCATTCTCCACCTGAAGGATTATGCACATGCATATTCTATCTGTCCGTGACTCCTCCAGTCAGAAATTTGAATAAGTTCTTCCTAGAGCAATACACAATCGCATCTCTATCATGGCCGAGTCGACTGCGACTTGCATTATTAATGATTAAGATTTTTTAGAAAAGATTGCTTTAAACAGTGTAGGCGTCTCCATGAGATTGTGTTAGCTGCCTCATTGAAAGTGACAGCGGAGGTCAAAGACGCTCGTCCAGAGAGATTCAATGACGAAACGAATACAATCTCTGCTGGCGCTTCATGAAATGGCAACGGCTCTCACCGAGAAGGTCCTGTAGTGGCTCTGCGTGCGCGGAAACACCGTTGAGATCACCTCCAGATACATCTGAGGCAACGTGTCATTGGAACGCAACGGGTAATAGAGGGTGCGGCCGAGTGTTCTAGCTATCCCATAGCCAGTGGCGAAGTGAAACAGCTGAACACAGAAATACAGTATATGTTCTCGACCAGCAAAGGGCTCAAGTGACAGATTCTCTTGTAGTGTGTATCAGCGCATAGAAATGACTGCGGGTGGTGAGGATAGCGTAGCAACCACTGAGGAAAACGAAATCCAAATCGAAAACGTGTCGCTATCTTACCCTTTTAAAATCCGTCGCGCCCTTCTACAGTACCGCGCATGTCTTTTGGTCAAATCCCGAAAAAGCCGCTTTGGAGCGTTCCAAAGCGGCTTTTTCGGGAATTGACCAAAAGACATGCGCGGTACTGTAACAGGCGATCTCGTTAGTCACGAATGCTTCGAGAGATACGCATGCTTCGAGAAAAGCGACGATGAAATCAGAAAGACATTCATTAAGAAAAAACAACCACTAAAAGGGCAGAGAGAAATTTGAACTAAAAAGGTATTTCTGTTCCCTTGAAGGGGCATCTCCAGGAATCAAAGGACACCGCTTGATTTGAAAAAATGTGTATTTCGTTTTGAGGAATGACAGGATAGATAAGAGACCACAAATCTGCCCCAGGTGCATAGGAAATACTTGACAATCTGCAAAAGAATCAGCGTTCTGAAACCATCGCAATACACGGATTCGTGCGCTGCGTATCTACCGTTCTCATAGTGTGGCAACTGTCACCGGCACGATTCACTCCAGTATTCAGAAGTAAGGCCTCTCTTTGACAGCAAATTCGTTATGAGAAGAGCTACGGCTGTTTGAAGTGAACCTCTGCTTGCTGCAGAAGCTTTTGGAGATAATTCACCAGAATGCACTCGCTTGCTTCTTGTGCGACCATGACATGCTGATTGTGAGCCAGAGGAGGAGTTCAGGGTGTTTACATGTCGAAAATGGTTTCTTGAGTAACTATCAAATCGCATGTCTAGCACTCACTTGATTTCCTAGCCTCTCCTGGTTCAGGAGCAGTGCGACGAATTTCTCCTCCTTCGATCTCCAAACATACTTGTTTAGAGGAAGATCCACATATATAACCATGAAAGATGCGAAGACAAACAGCACAACCGGAAATGGTATTCTGGCAACTGTGTAAGCCCATATCATCAGACTGTCGGAATTCGTGCACTGCAAATGAGAAATTCAAAGCACTGTAGTGACTTGAGACCTGAACACTCATATCTTTTTGGTTTCTAGACATTTCGATGAGCAAGTTCTCGAGAAATAGCGAATTTTGTAGACCACCCGTCGTACTTGTCGTGTTGGAAAATGATGCCCTGCTCAAAGATCTTTAAAAAAAAGCTTGCATTTGTAGCGGTTGTATGCAGTAGGTGGCGATCTTTCACGAACTCGCTTTTGCCAGCTGAGTCGAACACGGACTTTTTTAATCACGGGTGTGTGTCTCACGATTAACGATCTATTTACCGGATTTTTTGATTTAATTTTTTTTTCAAAATTTAACGACGAAAATTCCGTGAAATCGCACTAACGACATTTTACGCATCATTTTTGAGATTTTACTTTTACTTCATATAGACGGATTTCGGGCAATTTTTTTGGATGACCTTTCGCAGTATCATTCCGCTAACGAGGGAACACTATACTTGAACCATTGGAAAGAGGCAGTCGATATCGTTCTCATATTTCGCGAAGTTTTGGCATTTTTCGTGCTTCTTGAGCAGTTTATTCGTTTGCGTTCCACTTTCCTCTGTCGTCGTTTCGTTTTTCGGCCCTCCTTGGGCCATTTCTCGCGCCCTTCGATTGGTACGTAATACTTTCCAACGAAGTTTTTTCACAGCTTTTTTATGTTTGTTTTACAAGTGGGGCTGAAAAGGCATAAAAAGCGCGAAGAAAACGCTACAGAACAAATAATACAATGAAACAGGGTAAAAAACGAAACAAGGTTTTCCGGAAAGTTTGATGGGTTCCTTCGCTGCTCTTCGGGCAGCATCAGGTGATGATTGTAGAATACATTGGGGCAGCATTGAGCTTCGATAGAGCGTGACAGCTGGTACTGTCATTGCTTCGCTTTTACTCAATATCTCGCCGTGCATTTCAACGATCTTACTTAAATTTTCGTCTTCCTTTAGAAAAGGCACAGGTAATGTACATAAGAAACAGTGAACATATGTATGCCTATATGTGAAAGCAAAAAAAATTAAACAAGGAATCAAAGAAGCAGCCGACCACATCTCGTCCGTTATATCAGGTCGAGTCATAAATTTTGTAACAAAATATGTCATCCAGCAAAAAATAACATCACGACAAAGAAATTTGATTCGCTTAGACAAAGTAGTTGCAGTTAGTTTCAATGTTCAATATCAGCTTCTTCCAATTTTCGTGCACTGAGTGGACTTCATCCTTGTAAAATTAGAGCTTTTTTGTTTGGGTTCGACCTGAGGAAGCAGTCTACCATCGCCGTGACTTCATCGACTTCGGTGGAACGCCTACCGCGGAAGAAGTGAGCTCTCAAACGCAACAGATGGAACAGTACCGGACATGCCGCTGTAGTCGCATGGCGCAATGTCAAGGCTTCCGGAGGAGCTCCGGTTCTGACCTCCGAACCCCTCGCTCATTGCATTCCAGCTACTGCTTTCCGGCTTCGCGGTTGTAGCCAAGCATCCGCTTTTCATCGCTGGTAAGGTTTTGATCCAGGCCCTTGAACAGGTGTAGGAGCTCTCGGCAGTCGGAGCTTGTTTGCAAAGCACAAGGCTCTGTCGTCGGCTATTTTGGAGACCTTCCACTCTTGTGCAGCTGACGTGCGATGGTCCACTAAGGGGTGTGGAAACCAGCAGCACCAGACAGGCATGGTGTGGTTTGGGAAGGATTCGACTTTATGTTTATGCGCCTTTTGCTTACTGCAGCAGGTCGTCAGGGAGTGGTTTGGCTTTTTTGCCCTTTCGGGCGGAAAGGAACTTCTGGTACCATCTCCAGCAACTCGTTGCGAGCGAACTTGCCTGTGACTCTCTGCACATGCTTGACCCCAAGGCGGCTGCGGAGCTTAAACTAATTAAAGACGAAATCATACACTTTTTCACTTTTAACAATCATCATTCTACAGAATAAAACTTTTCACAACGCATGCAAATTAACGACTTATCACTTTAAATGACTGCAAGAAAAAAGCCTTTCAAACAATATGTAACACTTCAGCGAGCTTGCTTTGAATTCCAGAAAAGTAAACAGAAATGATGTGAAATTTATGACCTAATATTACGTTACTCCAAAAGCGAGCACAAGCAGTCTATTGCGTAAAGAAGAAAAAAGGGTACACCTTTGACGCCCCAGGTCTGATTCTAGTAAGAAAGTTTCTTCTGCGGAATTTTTATCTAATTTGCGAGTTTGCTATATTACCGTCTATCTGTCCAACCCCCCACCTCAACGAAATGGGAAGAGAATTGAAAAACGCGTAGCAGATTCAATTCTAAAACAAATATGCTGCTCAGTTTTGCACCAGGTGCTTCAAATATATTAAAATATAAGAGGAGCCAATTGCTGAAATGTCGTAAAAGAGTGACAGACAGTGGCGAATCTACACATATAGAGGAACAAGGAAGCATAAAGACAAGATGGGCCAATGTTAATATAAGATTCGCAACGCTATAATAGAGACCGATTTTCCATTTCCTTCGAAAAACAGAGGAGAAAATGCTTAGCAACTGAAAGCGACGTCAATTGGGTGGCGAAGACGAAGTACTCGATGCAGCAGAATTTGATTCACCTATCATAAAATTTGTTCAATGATTTGTGTCTGTCTATGTAGTGGCTTCGCTGTCGTCTGCAGTGAGAGCGGGATCTTGTGGGAGAGAAGGAACCATTCCGTCAAAAAGGCACGTCTATGGGCTTCGAGAATACATTCCAAAGGTAAGCTGTAGCATAGTATTTCCTGTGGTCACGGCTTGACCTGAGTTCTTCACTAAGACATTCTGTAGTTTCGCATGAATTCTGCACACCTCAATTCTTCGTGTGAAATTTTCGCCGAAAAAATCTAGAGCTTACGCACTGATTGTGGCGGTAATCGACACATTGTAAGTGGCCTTCTTTACTAGAAGAAAATGGACTATGATGCTCTAGATAGTGCTGTGACACTGACGAAATCTCGGTAATAAATTATTTTGTTGATCCGCTGCAATTTTGATGGCAGTTGCTTTGTGTTACATTGGCTGCACCATGAAGCGACCTCAAGAATTCCTGGTGGTAAAAAAAAACTGAAAACGATGTTGGGCAACAATTTTTTCAACAATACCGATAGTTTGTCGACACAAACCAGCGCAAGATATAAGGTGCATTTCAAAACGTCCTTCTATTGGAACAGAGGCGCTTAGACAGGATAGAATACGGCAACTGTGGCGGCATGACTTTCCCTTTACTTTTCATTTTAGCGTCATTTTTAAAACTAGTCATGCTCTACAGCTGCGCTGTAGAAAGAGTTTTTATCCCAGCTGAGGCTTAGTAGCAGCTTCCGGTAGCTGGAGTATAGGAATGTTAGCTTTTATCTCAAGCGATGCCAGCAAATCGGTGCTGCGCCTGCTTTTGAAAAACAGGTTAGAGAGTGACTTTGGTTCATGTGCTCGGATGAAGAACAAGCCTCCCTGCTGGAAAATGGAATCGAGACGACGAGATGAACGAATACCACGCTACCATGCGTGAAGACAAAGTTTGCCTTAAACCGCATTTTATCTCCGATAATGTTACGGCAGAAATATGCCATGGCCTATTGCGAGTAAACTTGAATGACAATGTTGTACTGATTAACATAGAGGGATACAACATTAAGCGACCCTTTTTCGTAATTTCTAAATTCAGTATTTAGCCTGTGGTGAGCTATACATAGGCGAGAGGGGGAGTGCACTCAAAAGGGAAAAGTCTGAAGCGTATGTCTGAATGGGGAGAGCGAGTCATATAGCGAGAATCCCCATCCCAAAATTAGTACAAAAATGTGATTTTTTGCCAAGTCGTTAAACCCAAGAAGTAGGGGTTCCCTGAATCACAATGGAATACGGCGCATCACCAGTTTGTGGGCCTTGTACAGCCGCGATGGTAAGCGGCTCAGAGCGCAGAAGTGACGTTGCTTTATGCGAGGAAGGTCGGGGGTTTGGTTCCTCTGCGCTCCTGCATTTTTGCATTTGAACTGACTGGTTTGAGAATCGAGGGATTCTGACTCTATACCATTTTCAAACATTTTCTGCGGATTTTTCATCTGCGTGCTGTGGTATTCAACATGATGATGTACAAATGTTCAACATCAGTGATACACAGGTACCAAGTGCATGAAGCAGCACTTGGCATAATACGGGCAGCGTAGAAAGGCTACAGGCTCCTCACAGTCTGTTTCCTTACACGGACCAATGACCTCGGGAAAAACCATCCTGCTCGGATTTTTAAAAGAGACCAGGATAAGAGACCAGGATGTGACGTCGGAGGTGGTTAAAATGAGAAACGAGGTCTGTGGTCTCCCGCAAATTAACCTTAACGGCATCGAAACACTTTTTCCCACATCCTTGCCTGTCACCTGGAAATCAGAGCTCTGCCGAAGGTTTTCTAAAACCTAACACTAACAATGTCTACCGGTGCTCGAGTGGTGATCCACCTGTTCACGCTGAAGTGTGGCCCACCTTTAGACAAGGAACCTTCGAGGAAAGAAATCATGCTGGCCCGAACGGATGGCCAGCATACTAAAGGACTTGGGAGCACGTCAAGTTGAAGTTGACGGAGATGCTGTTGTTAAAAAGCCGGACAGTAATAAACAGTTAGCAGGGAAGGTACTCTCCACTGCGTATAGCTGGAAAATACACAGAAAACGTCTGAAAATGATACAGACGTCAGAATCCTTCAAGGCTCAACCAATCAGTTGAAATGCAAAAGTGCAGCAGCGCAGAAGAACCGAACCCCCTACCTTCCTCGCATGAAGCAATGTCACTTCCACTACGCTCCGATCCACTTGCGGGCAAAGGCATCGCGAGCGTACAAGACCCCCAAACTCGTGATGCTCCGAATTTCGTTGTAACTTCAAGGCCCCTACTCCTTGGGTTTAACGACTTGGCAAAAAAAGACACACATTTTTATACTAATTGAGGGGTGGGAATTCCTCCTCTATGACTCGCTTTCCCGTTGAGACATACGTTTCAGGCCCTTCCCTTGTCAGTGTACACATTAAGGAACACCTAACTGACAAACAGAAACGAAGCTTGTTAACCTTATTTGGTAAACATCGACAGCCGTTTCCACCATCGACAAGAAGTCATGGTGGAAACGACATTGACATTATACACACTGAATTGTTGTGCGAAAGTAAAATCGGTGCCAGAGGAACTCTGGAGGCTTTTTGAATTCGCGAGGGAATCGAAAAATGAACAGCCGAAACACGTGCACCCTCATCACCAGAGACTTCTCGTTGTTCAGCCCGCTGTGTGAGGTCTGAAACTGCACATTCCAAACACATTAATGCAGATTTGCATGCATGGTGAGCTCAGTTGCTCAATGGCGTCGCATAGCTGAGCTCCCTCTTAGCGCTGGTGGGACAACGGTGATCATGGCATGCGTTGGAGAGGTTCTCCTTGACACTCGCGGGAACCCACTGCAGCTGTAGAGTTGAAGAAGTGGCCTGACAGAGATTGTGCGTTCTGAACTTCCGATATTCTTTCAGGCCCTTGAAAAGGACGATTTGTATAGAAAATTCAGGCCACAATAAACGTTGCTCCACCATAACAAGCCCGCGAGGTACAGAAGAATTTAGTCTATTCATAGAACATGTGGGCATTTCCTGCGCACAGCATGAAAATGCACGCATGACAGGCAGTTATTCACTGAAAACCGTGCAAAAGTTCAAGTCATTCTTTAAGTCTTAAGTGGCTCTTACTGAGGTTGTAGGCTGTTGCAACGACGGTTTGCAAGGATCGAAATCCTAGCACCAGGTTGGACTCGAACACCCTCCCCCTTTTACCGGGCTCTAAAAATGCCCTGAAGAAGATGGTTTCAATCATCTCTATCAGGACTGTCAGCCGATATCTGCGGACGGATCATCCCGGTAACTACTGCTCTGCCGCCTCTATCGGCAGGCTCAGTTAATCTCCAGTGAATCTGTATTCGTGATACGGCTAAAATGCCTTCTCAGAACTAATTTCACGAATGCCTAGATGTAGGCTGTGGCGCATAAAGAGATTTCGTTCAAGACAAGTAGGACGCTTTTAATGGAAAACAGAAAAAAGACCAAAGATCGCGGTCAGCGCAGTAGAACACGCTAGCTTTATGAGGACCACTCGGTTAGAAACAGAAGGCAAGTAAGCATGAGCGCTCCCGCAAAATGCGCCCTCCGCGTCAGCGTTCGCGCTCTTTGGTTCCCTATTCTTCCACTCTACTTCAAAAAACTGGTCACAATTCCTGGCTTCGGCAAAAAGAACGGCGGAGATGGAATCTACAACGCTGTCCTTCATAGATGCTTACAATGCTCAATCTAAGGGAGAGAAAATCTCAGCAGATCCAGCGCGAGTCCTGATTTAATCGGACGTGGCTAACCATCATGGAACAAGAGCACAGGAACAAGGGCACTCAGCAACGGACACCGACAATTTCACGACAAACGGAGTGCTCTTAGTAGAAAGAACAAGGGTCAGCTATTATGGAATGCGAGCATATGACCGTTTCTCTGAAAAAAAATGGACGCATCAAGAGGAATAAATTTGTTCAAGCAGTGGCACCGAGACGTCAAAAGTTACTGCGAGCAAGGCTGATTTGTTGCTTTAAAGAATGATCGACTTGCATCCTTCCTGCGAAAACGACATGCCCTGTTCTTGATTTGGGTTTTCAAAATTTTTCCTTCCAAAGCTTGGGATGAAGTTGGCAGCGTCAACGCTTGACGTTCTGCGGTCCTCTCGGTCCTGTCACGGTATATTGACCACCAGCTCCGCAAGCCACTCTCCTACTTGGATTGGAAGCAGGGTCAAGCTTGAGGTTCGAGAATAGAAGGGGGCCGTACTGTGTACACGTCTGGAGGGGTCGCACTCTTCCGGTTTTGGCAGAGGAATCTCTGTTATTTTTCAGGTTTTTAGGCGATGTTTTTAATTCATAATAAGTTCTGTTTTCCAGGAATGCCTGCGAAGGCGTGGAGACTCTCCTTTGCCCCGCGAAGTTGTAAAAATCAATATAAAAAAGTTTCAAATAATGATTGTATTACTTGTTAAAAATAAAGATTTTCTGTACCCAGATTTGGAGTCAATGAGAACTTTCCATTTTTTTAGTTTTTTTTTTCAGGAAGTCATGGACGCGACAGTTTTCTGCCTACGAGCGACACTACGTCCTTCAGTCTATAAAATTTGAAGTGTCAATTACTATGGAAAATTAAGTGCTTTTCCTTCAAGATTTTTGAAAGCACTCTTCGAAGCGATGACCGAATGGCAACCGGAGGATGGACTTGTCACGGAAGTAGTTTTCTTTCTTCTGCAGGAAAAAGCATCAGAAAGTGAAGTTGTACCCAATAAAATTGTAAGCCAAAGTTTGACACACAGTAATAAAACCTGTTTTTCTGAAACGATCCTCTGTATGGACAGACACTCCGATTTGAAACACATCTTCCAAAAGAACCATTCCTTTAAATACACATACACGTTACTTAATTAAATGTTGATATTCGCTTTTAAAGGAACATAAAATGGGTGGTATGGACCACATACCTGCGGTAACCCAGTGGCAGCCCCACTAAATACCTCCCCAAAATCCATAACAGTGCAGAGCTTGGGCCTGTTCTACACTTAATTATTCTGGCCTGCTCAAAGGACACACGCTATTAACCCCTATAACGAAAACCAATACTATAAATATAATAAATTTACTAAGAGTAAGGTTAATAGAATTAATATTTTAAGTAATTTTGGAAACGACAACAAATGTAATAATTGTTCTGCTAATTGTAATATTTGCACAATGATCGATAAAACTGAATATATTCATTCTTCAGTTACAAATTTAAGAATTAACACATATAACAAAAGTAATGATAACTGCAGTATAAGTCACGTTGTATATTGTATAACTTGCAATGATTGTGAAAAACAATACATTGGAATTACAACTAGAAAATTAAAATGCAGAATTAAAGAACATTTATCCCAAATTAAAAACCAGAAAATTAATAAATATTTATATACACATTTTGGAAATAATTGTAATAATTCATCGATTAGAATTACAATACTAGATTCTTTAAAAGATAATGTAGATAAAAATATTCTTTTGCAAAAAGAACTTTTTTGGATAAAATTGATTAATACAGCTTATCCTTTTGGTTTTAATGACAATGTAAAAGGATATGGGAATATATATAATATAGATAACCCTCTAATGTATAAAGAAAATAACCCATTTTATAAATTAAACATTTGTAAAATTAGGAAAAGAAATGGCAGAAAGAACAATAAAAAAGAAAATAATATTATTAAAAATAATCTTAACATTGATGAAGTTTTTAATGTTTTTAATTAATTGAATTAAACAGTAGAAATGCATAGATTCATTAATACTTTCAAGAAAAAAATTCATAAAAATACCATTAAAATTACATATAATAAAGACAGTTTGATTATATAGAATTCTTGTTAGTACGTTATGTAAATTCGGTTTTAACGAAAATGAAAATAAATATTTACAGTCGGAACAAAAACATAACAATTATATTAATATAGGAATCGCATATATAAGTAATATTCTAGATAAAATTAACTTAAATAAATTATTTAATAATAAATATGTACGTGAAATTATAATTAATCATTCTAATTATAAAGAAATTTTAGCTTCCAGATGTGTATTTAAATCACAACTTTCTTTCTCTAAAATAATGTTTAACTATAATGCATTAATTAGAAATACTAACTTGTCTGAATTAAATTCTCTAATTCTCTATCTTTAATGGCAAATGTTTGTGTAGAGAAGAAAAATACAAAAAATTTGTTGACATAACACATGAACATATCATCACTGGTAATTCAGAAATAGTTTCAGATAAAGATGTTAGAAATATAATTATGAGAGGCACAAAATTTGTTCCAAAACACGGTATTTCAAAAGAAAACATTCAACTCTTTTTCGAAGAAGTTTTTTACTTATTCCTAGAAAAAGTTAAGAATAAATATAAGTTAAAGGATTTTCACCTTAATTTGATTAAAGAAAAACTTAATATCTTAAAGAAAAAAATCTGGAAATCTTTACTATATCAAAATAATATAGAAAATAATAGATCTTTAAAAAATTAAATACACATAATATAAAATACTTGAATTTTTTTAAAATTTTGTTATCTGCCCTCTTGACAAAGCAAACAACAATTATAGTTTCAATTGTAAAAAATTCTATTTAGTCACTTTAACAAAAGAAATGGGGATTGTTTTAGAAAAAAGTGGGTTAAAAATTTCAAGATTTAATCAGAAATATGAAATATATAACAAAGAAAACGAACTCGAAATTATCAATAGACATAAAATATTATGTTTAAATAATAAACTTAAAATTGAACAAACAGAGGGATTTCCATTGATATATTGCCTACCAAAACTCCAGTCAAATTTAGATTTATCACTGGAGCATATGATAGCTCCATAAAACCCTTCTCTAAAGAAATATCTATAGTTTTTACTTTTAAAAAAACATTTCATTAAATATATTGATGTAATAACATCTAGATATAAAAATTTCATTGGATATTGGTCTATTAATAACATAGACATTTCTGAAAAAAAAGTAAAATTAATATCGAAAATTGTAAACTGTTTTCGGCAGACTTTGCCAATGTTACTATGTTACTAGTGTTTACTAGTTTTCCTCATAATATTATTTTGAAAAATATAAAAGAATTGATTAGAATATGTTTTCGTAATGCCGAGAAAAAATATAATGCATATAATGGACACAATAATATTTATTATACTAATAATAATACCCTAAATAAATACAGATATTATACAGAAGAAGATTTAATGTTTTTCACCGAATATTTACTTAAAAATAGTTTTACAATTTTTGCAGGAATAGTCTATAAACAGATTGAAGGAGTACCACAAGGAAGTGATTGTAGTCCATTACTAGCTGATCTTGCATTGACAATTTTTGAATATGAATTTTGCAAAAGGCTAGTAGCACAAAATCGTTATATTAACATACATCCATTTAGATACATGGATGATATTCTCATAATTCATAATAAAAATAATGAATACATTAAAGAACTACTTACTGAAACATACGAAAATTCTCTTCAGTTTGAAACAACACATAAGTCAGATTACGATTGCGATTATCTCGATCTAAATATTAAAATTGTTAAGAATAAATAACTAAAATATATAACAAAACAGACAGTTTTAAATTTTACGTTATTAGATTTCCACACTTTAACTCAAATATATCTATTAAAGTTAAAAAATCAATAATATTCACAGAAACTTTATGAATTATTAGGTGCTGCACCGATTTTAACGACTTGGTTGAGAACATTATTAAGCTGATAATTAGGTTTATTAAAAATAACTATCCAATAGATGTAATCATAAGAAATATATTGAAATGCTTTAATAGGAACAAGCATTTATTATATAAATATAACCAACATAATATATTACATCTTATACCCAATTTACTTAATTACAATACAAAATATAAATACCAAAATAATAACGTTTCCCATATAAAACAATAAAGTTTTGTTTATATATAACATTAAAATGAACAAGAAGTATTTTGACGGATAGTGATAAGTATACATTTGACATACGTCTGATGTACTTTTACATAAACATAGTCGGTTTCATTTTACTAATACCCTTTAGGGTGACTGGTAAGTTTTTTAAGCTGAAATACATATATTACGCCATAATTTTCTAAAATTATTTTTTTATCCTGCAAAATAAATAAAACTTTTAGTCATAAAAATTTTTAATCGTTATAATAGTACTTAAAATGAGAAATAAATTAATTAATTCATTAAATAATGAAATAAATATAAATTATATTAAATATATTTAATAGAATAAAATATGATAAAATATAATAAAATTATAAATAGAATTTAAACAAATTAATGAATTTAGTTGTTTATAATAAATGATGATAAATAAAAATTTAATATTTAAAAAGAGTTTGTGTTTGTGTGTGCATGTGTGTATGTGTTTATATGTAAAATTTGTAAATGTGTGTTTATGAAAAATAACATGAAGTTATTAGTTGGTAACAATGTGTTAACGTTTTTGCAATTTAGAGTGATAGTGTTTGAACGTATGTGTTAACTAGATTTCCTTTTGTAAAATTTAGTTGTTAGTACAGGTTATAAAAATAATTTTGCATGTAACACCAAATACAGTACTAACAACTAAATTAATTAGTCACCTTCTTCACTGATGAGCCTCGGGGTGACTAATTATAAACATGTTTTGTATGAAGGCAGAGGCGAAACAAGACATGTTTAACGTTGTTGTTACCATTGTTTTAGTTATTACTTGTTTTCCACCTGTGTCTGTTTTAGTACAGGGTAATTTAGAGCTCATGTATATCCCAGGTTATATCTAGTTCAACTTCTTCGTTTAGACATTGAATTTAAAACTGTTTGAGTATTAAGCAGCGATGTGCGGAATTTCCGCAATTTCCGCATTTCCGGTTTCCCGCCATTTTTAGCCCTTCCGTTCCGTTCCGTGTTCCGCCCTTTTTTTTGGTCGGAAGTGGAAAATCCCCCATTGCGAACCAATGCTCAGGATGGCGATCGATCGTGAAGCATTCGAAAAACCGCGCAAACTATTCTTCTCGGGACCCCTTAAGGGCATGCAGGGATGACTCATCGCCAGAAGGTGATTCAAATTTTAGGCCAAACAGTCGCGGGAGCTCTTTTTTTTCGAATTTTAGATTGTTGCTTCTTTCATGCTCGCGCGACAGTCGAAGTAGCCCATCCCACTTTCTTTTATGGAAGTAACTTGCCAAATTTCAGGCTCTCGTCGACTTCGGGGCCCGCAACCGCCGTCCAGGCCCCACGAGAGCGCAGCTTCAACGCAAGGTGGGTCCTTTATTTATGAATTTGTGTTTTGCTGATCTACTTTTCACACTTGGGATTCCTGTTTGGTGCCTGTTGGCGCGTCCGTCTGGGTAGCCCTTCATATTTCACCTTCTGTTTCATAACTCGCCAAATTTCAGGCTTCCGTCGACTTCGGGCCCCCGCAACCGCCGTCCAGGCCCCACGAGAGCGTAGCTTCAACGCAAGGTATCCTTTATTTATGAATTTGTGTTTTGCTGATCTTCTTTTCACATTTGGGATTCCTGTTTGGTGCCTGTTGGCACGTCCGTCTGGGTAGCCCTTCATATTTCATCTTCTGTTTCATAACTCACCAAATTTCAGGCTTTCGTCGACTTCGGGCCCCCGCAACCGCCGTCCAGGCCCCTCGCGCTTCACGAGAGCCCGACTTCGTCGGAAGGTGGGTCCTTTTTTATGAAGTTGTATTCTGTTGGTCTTTTTTCACAATTCGGATTGCTGTTTGGTGGATGGGCACTATCTCATATCACCGGCTACCGCGTGCGACGTCGCACCCCTTAGCGGTTTAGCCATCTGCTTTAGAGTGCGTAATTCTTACGGGTAGGGACTCCGTATTCAGCAGGTATCTGTAGAATTGCATTGAGAAAGGGGACGAACGCCAGGAATGGAAACATTTAGGAATTGGCGGAAACCAAAATACCTACATGTAGGCGAAAATAATAACAGCCGCTATTTTACTAAAAACACTATCAATAAGGCAGCAGGTTCGACTCTAAGTTTTTACGCCGTTGGGATGTGAATCAGCTTCCCTTTTCGCTTCAAATAGAGAAGTGTCTATGGTGTATGGGATTTGTTATATTTGTTTTAAGGAACTATCTGCCACACACCTGTCTAGATTGCTTTATTAATGGTGGAAATCCCATATAATTTGAGCTTTGATTTCATGGTCCGCTTTAACTAACTTTTTTTAAAGCAGCAATCTCGCTTGCTTGAAGTTGCTCCAGCAACTTATCGTTAGTTCCAAACCTGCAAGACTGCTGAAAGTTAGATAGCATAGTTCTCCAAGTAATAGGAGGGTAGGGCTGGGTCTTTTGCGCTCCCAAATGACGTTTCAAAGTTTTTGTAGCTAACGTTCATGGTAAGATTTTCATGTTCCTTCACGCGGTCTTTCTTTGTGCTGACGCCACCCACAACGTTTTAACTGCAAGTATTTCTATACGTTTCACAGCAACAGAATAATGAGAGCAGAGTATTTTGTGGCATAAATCTTTGCCGAATTCAAATCAACAAGTACCATAATCGTTTACTGACGAAAACAGCCCTCTCCTTTTCCTCCTCGTCGAAAATAAGAGATCGATGTGTATGAAAACGTCGGAAACCGGATTCATCATTTAATATACCTATCTATCCCTTGATGGAACCAAGAACAGATCAGGTCAGCGAAGCTCTGATGCTGGCCGGTGATATCGCATAGTGCCCATCCTGTTTGGTGCCTATTGGCACGTCTGCTGGAGTAGCCTTTCCTATTCCCTTTCCCGTTGCGTAACTTACCAAATTTCAGGTCTTTGTCAACATCGGACTCACTGCTGCCTCTCCTGCTCAGGCCCCACGCCATCCACGAGACCGCCGCTTGTCATCAAGGTAGGTTATCCTACAGAGTTTTATTTTTTTGTAAATTACAAACAAATTACAAATCTTAACGTGAGTTGTTTCATGTATGCTAAGGGGCTGATGTCCATTTGGTAGGCCATGGTCGTGGAACGTTCAAATAAACATGGCTTCTGTGCTAGTAGGCAAGGGAAGAACTCCGGGGTGTGGCTGATCTTACGTACCCGCTTTAAGATACCTTGCCGGTGTACAGCGGGCACCAGCCCGCTTAGTTCCGCTACGGTAGTTGGGGGAGGGGCCACCTTGTACTGAGTGTACATTCGCCTTGGTAGGATCGTAGGAACAAAGGTGGGAACGGTAGGGACAAAGTTTCAATGAATTCAGTTTATTGCTAAATAGTTTTGTATGTATTGCTTTTTCAAACTAGCCACAGCTAATAATAGAGTTACAATAAGTCGCCCAATATATAGAGGAATAGTACAATACTTATAAGCCCCAAACAGACTGCTGACTTTTTAAACATGAAAAAATGCAGTAGTTGACAACCAAGTAATAAAACCATATACTATTTTCGCAAGGAATGCGAGGGTGTTTTTTCAGATGGTCAAAAGCAAGTACCACGAATTATTTGATGATACAAGCGACCACTTCATCTGCAGAGCCTGTCAGTGGGGAGTAAAAAAAGGGACAACCGTAGTACTTCCTCTCTGCGCCATCACTTGAAGTATAAACACAGTGAATTGCTGAAGGATGTCGACAAGACTGCTCATGCGAAAAAGGCTGAAAGTTCAACTCGGCTAAAGAATGCTTTGAAAACTATGACCAGCCTGAAACGGAAAGCAGAAGTAGACAAGCCGCACGATGACGAGCCCGAGACAAAGAAACCGACGGATACATCAAATGCAACGATTATCAAGGCGCTGAACTTGTGGAACCCCGAAGGAGAATTAACTGTTAAGGTGGAGGAAGCAGTGATGCAGTTCATTTGCTCTGCGGCGCTTCCACTGTCTATCGTTCATGCGCCTGGTTTCGCCAACCTTCTCTCGGTTATTGCTCCACGTTTTAAGTTGAAGTCGAGGACATATTTTACAAGAAACGCGTTGACGAGTTTACACGACGACTACACCTCTAGGGTGAAAGCCCTCCTTTCTGAAGCTGAATCTATTAGCTTTGCGTGTGATGCATGGAGCTCAAAGGACAACAAGCATTCTCTTCTGGCGTTAAATGCTCACTTCGAGGACTCGAACTCCAACCTCGTTTCGTCGTCTTAGCTGCGACTCCTATTAAAGGGCCCCATAATGCGGAGAACATGAAGTCTTTGTTAGCAAAAGCCCTCCAGTCGTTCAGTATCGAAGAGGAACGAGTACATGTTTTGTACGCGATGCAGCTGCTTCGATGAAGAAGACCACGAATTTGTTGAATATCAAAAGCGTGGACTGCTTTGCACATAAGCAACAACTGGTTAGTACTTTTTTGATTGATTTCCATGGTCTATAGATGCCAATATCTATCTTTTTGTAGGCTGTAAAAGATGGTTTGAAAGTAATTGGAGAAACGCTCCATGGATACGATGGCTTGTTCTCCCGATTATGGAAAATTATTACTAAAATGAAACGGAGTGGAAACGACAAAGAGTCATTCGGCGTTTTCCAAAAGCTTTGCGACCTTCCAGAGACAACATTAATTAAGATGGGTAATCTTGAATAACTATCTAAGTCTATCGCTCAAGTAGTTCTCGAGTCGAATATTTCGGTTAGAGACTGGGGCTCAGTTATTTGAACGTAGAATCATGCAACATAAACATACAATCATAGATATTGGGTGATTTCTTTACCTGCTTATATGAGAGCTAGTTGGGAGAGGACAACATTTATCTGGATCGCAAGCGGATATCTTAACATAGTTTAACTGCAGGGCATCGAGGTTCGATGGAGCTCATACTACAATATGCTGCAACGTTTCGTGGACAACTTCAAGGCTGTGGAGTTATTTCTAGTAGACAACACGAACTACCCTGCCCTCGATGAAGGCGATTGGGATCTCATGCATCGACTCATCGACGTACTCAAACCTTTGGCGACAGCAACTACATTCATACAGCATCATTATTTCGCTCCTATCTCTGTGGTCATTCCATTGATCAAGGTCATCCTGCGTCAGCTCGAAGAGTCTTCTCCGCGAATGTCCCGCGTAAAACAGGCTATAGCCCGAGGACTCACAGAGAGAGTACAAGGCATAGAGGATGAGGAGCATTTTTGGATTGCAACTCTTGTCGATCCAAGATTTAAGGATCAGTACTTTAGTACAGACAAGAGAGATGCTGCTTTAGAACGGTTCGAAGAAATTGCGATGGAGACTACCAATGCGACAATGAGCCCACAAAGCGACTGTGAATGCGACTCTGATAATGGCAATCCGTTTATTCTATTCTGGAAAGAGGTTCCGGAAAAGGATTCGAATGAAAACGCGTTGCTCAATGTCGATGCTAAGACAAAAGCTTTAGCGGTAGGTGTCGTTGTTTATCCGACAATTTAGCCAGTTTTGGTATGCTTTTTTTTAGGAAATCGAGGATTATCTGGCAAGGAAACCCTCTTTTTCTTATGACCCCTTCGAGTTTTGGAAGAACGAGACGAATGCCGCGAAATACCCTCTTTTAAGGAAACTGGCGATCAAGTATTTGTCAGCACCGGCTACATCATCTGAGTGTGAAAGATTGTTTTCCACTGCGGGTTTCATTGTAAACGACTTAAGGAAACGCCTTTCTGCTGAAAATCTTGAGAAAATCTTGAGGTTGTTATTTCTCCACCACAATGTGCTTATTTTAGGCTTTTAAGCATAATTTTGTACGTGTTTTTTTACGTGTTTGCCATACCAAAGTTGTAAATTTTTTATGTTTGTGTGTTTAGAATTGTTTGTTCTTTGCTTCACATCGAAGGAGTTGGTATGTAAATGTTGTTTGGAAATAGTTTATTGTTTTCACTCACAGTTATTAATGGCGCTTTTAATGAAGATCTAGCTATTACTTATTTAAAAAAAAACAATAAAAACGTCTTCTTGCATGATTTTGGAAGATTTCCAATGGTAGAACCATTTTTCTATTACTTCCGTTTCCGCCATTCGTATTCCGGTTTCCGGCCATTTTTGACCATTTCCGTTCCGCATTCCGTCTTCCGGTTTTTCAAAAAAAATTCCGCACATCCCTGGTATTAAGGTTTCAAAAATTTACATATATGATTAACTTTTTCTACTGCATCATTTGTCGAAAATTTTTGAAACCGTTAATCACACGGAAGCTGCTATTTTTACATCCTGCTTCCAATTTGGTAGTTGGGCCGCCTCCTCGACTGCATACTTGGCATGGTTGCTGTGTATAACATCCTACTGTA
Organism: Heligmosomoides polygyrus polygyrus; assembly: GCA_947396885.1. Lineage (NCBI taxonomy): Eukaryota > Metazoa > Nematoda > Chromadorea > Rhabditida > Heligmosomidae > Heligmosomoides > Heligmosomoides polygyrus. The sequence continues at coordinate 37,291,696 of OX377205.1, read as the reverse complement.
CTAAAAGAGTAGAAAGAGTAGTATGTGTGTGTTTTCGTCCATCGTCCATCCGTCCGTCACAAATGGAGGGAGCCACGGCGTAATGGCGATACTCAACGGTTGACTGCGATCGACAGCGGCTCGAAGCAACAGCCCTAGGAGTGATCGAGGTCGCTGAAGACGAATCTGAAGTTTGTTTTTCAAGTTTCGATGCCATAAATCAATACTGATCAAATTATTGCTCTTTGTGGATATCATTCAAACTGTCCGAAACTTCATTCCCGGGGTAGCCGAGGTTGTTGAGGAGTGGTCCATTAATGTTTTCTATTTATAGTCATTTTAATATCCTCAAAACCACTTCCTCTAGCACGGATGCATATTTTAGACGACGCTGAAAGGCACTCAGCGCGTCACGCACGCATTTCACTGGCATTTCTTCCCATGCATTCAAAAGGTTTTTTCAGTGACTCGACCAATCCTTGTTTTCAGAACAGGCCTCGGTCTCCAAATAGGACCAAATAGAGTAGTCCACAGAGCTGAAGTCTGGCTGTACGGAGGCCATTCTTCCGGGCTGATCAAGCCAGGTAGCTTGTCGCGACACCAGTTCTTTACGATCTTCGATTTATGAGTTGTGCCGAATCCTGCTGGAGAATGAACGGCTTGTCCTTGAAGATTGTCGTACTCCGGAAATCAAAGCCTTTTCCAAAACTTCTTCAAAGTGCATTTTCGAGCCCATTTTCTCCCCTTTTTTGACGAAAAAACAAAGGCGACATTCCTACGTAGGTGACACCGGCCCAAACCACGACTGATTCCGGACGTCCGCGGCGTTTAAGGATTCTTCCCACTTCGTGAGCTTCAGCTACTGTTCTGGCAAGCACACGGCCGATTTGGCGGTTCAGAGTTGCTTAACCAGTAAAAAAATCGACTGAAAAAATGACTTCGCAACGGCGTGCCGACCTGAGACGCTGAATGAGTGCCTTGCATTTTCTTTCACGATTCTTCATCATGTGTGTGAGGAGAATGTGGGCCTCTTAGCAGCCGTAAAACTTCAGTTCTAGGCTCTCATTGACAATGCTGCTCATGAAAGTTTTGCCAACTTCTATCGATCTGGCCATCATCCGCAAAGATCTCTTGGGATTCCTCCACACCAGTTCACGAACACGTTTGGCATCCTGAGTTAATGCTGCAGCAGCTGGCTCTGATCCTGTCAGAACCGGGTGCTTACGTTTCTCCGCCGAGGAGATGGCGTGTCGGATATCGGAAGGGAGAACAGGGGAGACGACCTATCCATCATGCGAAAAATGGCATGGGGTGGGAGGATGTGGTTATCGAAGAGATCGGAGTAGAAGTCGTGAATGACTTTCTCCATGGTCCTTCTGGAAGAGGTGACCGTTCCATCGGGACGTCGGAGAGCGGTTATCTTGGTGTTGAAGTTGGCGAAGTTCCGGCGGGCCTTGCGGATGCTCAAACCTGCCTGTGCAGCTTCAGCCAGCACTTCCACCCTTCTCTCCTTGAGAGCTTCCTTTATCGCCGCTCTGCATAGCTTTGCAAGTTCGGACGTCAGTTGGTAGTTGCCTGATGCTCGTGCTGCTCCACGCCGGCGTATATGTTTAAGAGTTTCCGGAGACAGACGTGTCTTGGTGGTCTTGAAGCTCTCGGCTCCCTTAGCATTATCGTGGAGATGACGCACGAGGCGGTCCTATTCCTCGTCAATGTTGCCCATGACGGCATCTTCCCAAAGGCCCTGCAAGAGAGGTGTAGAGGTCCCAGTTGATGGTCGTTCTGGGACTCCTCTTCTTGAACTTTGCGGGGCGCAACAAGTGGATGGGGAGCAGTCCTTGTTTCGACCGCCATGAACATAGCAGTCGGGTCTGGTGACTTGGAATTTCCCCCATTGTACGCGTACGTATGTGTAATGCAAGTTGCACCGAGAGGGGCCTAGGCCAAACTGGCAAAAACCCGTAACTTTTTCGAGTACTGATGGACTGCCCCTCATCCACTAGTTGCACCCTTTGCGGCCTTCTCTCCTTGATGCGAAAAGCGGAACCTCGCGCGAAGGAGGCGGAGGTCCGATTCCGTGTAGAACGTAGGTACAACTGAGACGACGGTCAGGCAACACTTGCGATTGAAGATGATGTGGTCGATCTCGTTGTGGAACTGGCCACCGGGGTATTCCCAGGTCCATCGTAGAGAGGGAGGCTTTTGGAACTGTGAGTTTTCATGGACATGATAAACTCAGACAGCCTTTCACCTCGCTCGTTCCACTCCAAACCGTGGGTTCCGATGTGAAGTTTTTCCGGCGACCTTCGTGGGCCGATCTTGGCTTTGAAGTCGCCGACGATCACCTTGTAGAAAGTGTGATTTTCCCTATAGACTTTTCCAGCTCCACGTAGAAGGCCTCGACCTCTTCCTCGTCGTAGTCGGATGTTGGGCACGGAGCCACATCGCTTCAGTCGGTGTAGGAGTCGGTCTTTCCTTGTCTCGGACAGTCCGTGGACGTCGTTCTTGATCTTCCTGGCTTCCATCATCAGGTCCTCGACGGATGCTTCCGATGCGAGCGTGCCGGCGTTGCAAATACAGATCGTCATCCTAGTCCTTCTCAATTTGCGCAGCCTGGTTAGTCCCTGAGATTTTACCAGCCTCTCCGTACTCGTCGTTCCCATCGCTGCAGACATGGGGGCTCTCTCGGGGTCAGGGGAACCTTTAGTGCTGCTGTGTTTGACTGCAATACAACACGGGTAGCTAGTCAGGCTCTGTCGTGCGGGCGAAGAACTCCGGGCAGCCAACCAAACTGGCCGAAGGGACGGGGCGAGACTTAAGGCGGCCTCGAATCGCCTTACATGTACTTTCAGTCTACCGAGTGCAAGCTTTTGGCCGGGCCGACACAGTTACAATCCGCAGTGGCGCGAACACATCCACGCACACTGTGCATGAACATGCCGCTCCCTTGCACAAGGAACGCATCGACCCGACGCAGCAGGAGCATGGAGTCCACCTCTGCATCCCACTTGCGTCTCTGGGCAGTACAAGGTCGCATTTGGTTCGCGTTTCATTCCCCTATCCACCACCCGGGGACGCGCCCCGTGGCCCTTCGACAAGAGGCCCGAGATCCCTCTTAACAAGAGAGCCCGAAGGCTCTCTATCGAGGGAGATATGTGGACCTGTAGAGTTTTACGTACGGCAACTGAGTTCCCTGATTTCGTCGACCGCATGCAAAGGATGGACTTCTCGCGGACCTAAGTTTCTACCTTCTGGGGAAACATTACCGAAAAATAGAACTGCACCTACAAAAATTCAAGCTCTGTGTATCATACAGCTAAAAAACCAAGCCTCTCCGCTGAGATGTTCTATATGAATAGCGGGATTGCATTCAAAATTCCCGTTTTTCGTGAAAATAAAATTATTTTCTACCTGAAGCAGATCGCCTATACAGTTCAAATTTTGCCACGAACAAGTTTCACGTACTCGTCAATGCACAGAGAAGAAATCATTTGAAAACCATGGTCAGAGCTTGGTTCAGATAACGGCCTGGTTCAGGTACGAAGGCACTTCAGGTTAATAAATCTATTCTGCAAGGTCACCCACTGACAGCTGACTTATCCCCATACAGCAGTTGCTGCATTCCAGGATTGTTTTTGGTTCTTCGTGCAGGTACTCCTCTTTTCCAAGTCCTTCCAATGTGCAGTGCTCTGCGGTTGTCGTTAAGCTATCCGTTTGGTAGAAGACATTACTCGAACCTAAATGTGTGCCATAACCTGTGATCATCCTGTGGAAAGGACAACATTAGCTAATATTAAATCATTCCATCCATAACGGAGTTTTTCCAATTCATATTAGTTTCAATTCTTGTGTCCAAGCTCCATCCTCTTCTTTCAGGAGAATGCTTTAGTCATCCCTGTCTGTAATTCTGTTTTACTTTTCCTTTACGTTCTATGTTCGATACAGGATATACTGCATTTGTACGATACTGCACCGCTGCTTGCAGCTTCAGATAGCACTGCTTGTGGTCAGACTGGTTCACAAAACTATGTATAGTAGAATGATACTGATACAACATCTGCACAGCCCATGTAGCCCATAAATTCGAGGAAGCAAAGTGGTCTGACGGAATTTTAGCCGAGGACGTTATCTGGGGCTAGCAACAAGTGTATCTTACTCGTGATACTGTTCTTCCGATGGAGTATGGAAGGCAGCGCAGTTCTAGCTTGTTTCCTTAACAGAGTGGTGGATTGCATGCATAAGTGGTTTTGAGCAGGTAAGCAGAAACAAGCACGCTTGTGGTGTACCCATGCAGCACTGGAGTCGGGGAGGGAGGGAGGGGGTCCACTCCTCATCCATTACATCTATAGCGTTTGGGATAAGTCCTTTGGACACCCGCTCGAACTAATTGCGTTCCAGACGCCCATGTCCAACGCGCGTTTTAATGTGCAAACCCCATCATATTGTGGATGCAGCACTGTTGCAATCCTCGTCGTCTTGTAGATGACCTGCTTCGAAAGAGGACCGCATAAAGTTAGCTGCTACGGATCTGTCCTCGTAGGGGCAGAGAGGTACCTGTGGTTGGTGAGCGGTACCGTAAAGATTCGCCACTTTTTTGAGCACTGATGTTCTGCCCCTCGCCCGCTCATTGCACCCCCCCCCCCCATATTATGCCAGAAAACTGCGGCTGAATAGAATGTTAGCTGGGCGCAATGCTCGTTGGGTTGGACAGCCTATGGTGCTAGTCTTACTTATAACTAACCCCTACTGCCGTTTGACCCCTGCGGGTTGATGTGCAAGTTTGCGGGATAGGCGCAGTGTGCGGACGGTGAGGGACAGCCCATGGTCTTCGACCGCCTTGAGCGTAGCAGTCGAATATGGTGACATGGAATTCCCACATCGTATACAAACTGACGCGTACGTAAGTGTAATGCAAGCTGCAACAAAAGCGGCCTAGGTCAAACGGGTGAAAACTCGTAACTTTTTTGAGTACTGGTGGGCTGCCCCCCCCCCCGTTGAGCGAAGGAACCGGTTTTAGCACGAGGATAGCCATTAGAACTAACCACTTGCTCCGCTGGCAATATGCCAGCTCCTGCTGGAGTACCACGCAAACTTGCACATCAATCCGTGCCGAGACTGCTTTCGTCGCTGAGGGGGACATCGGAGATGGGTTGTGCGCTCTTCGAGCGCACAACTCGGCTAGGGAAGGGACTCCGGGGTGTGGGCCATCCAGGCGGCTCGTGCCAAGAATGCTTTCGTCGCTGAGGGGGACATCGGAGATGGGTTGTGCCCTCTTCGAGCGCACAACTCGGGCAGGGGAAGGGACTCCGGGTGTGGGCCATCCAGGCGGCTCGTGCCAAGAATGCTTTCGTCGCTGAGGGGGGCATCGGAGATGGGTTGTGCCCTCTTCGAGCGCACAACTCGGCTAGGGAAGGGACTCCAGGGTGTAGTGCGTCCAAGGTGCTCGTGGAGGAACTGCTCCCGTCTCCCAGTGCTCTCCTGTAGCGGCGGTGGAAGAGCCGCGATCCGCCACCGACCGCTCAACAACCTTCCTCCATATCGACTGACCATGGTGTCGGTGGTTATCGAAAATGGCCACGTCGATATGACGCGACATCAGGAAAATCTGGTTAGATCTAAGTAAGACCTTAGCACGAGCAGCTTGGATGGATCTTATCCTTCCTAGGGGCATCTGAGCGTTCTTATCCCTCTTACAAGGGAAGGGTCTGAAACGTATATCCGAAGGGGGGGGGGGGGAGCGAGTCATACTATAGGGAGAATTCCCACCCCTCAGTTAGTATAAAAATGTGTTTCTTTTTTACCAAGTCGTTAAACCCAAGGAGTAGAAGATCGTTTCAGAAAAACTCACTTTATCACTGTGTGTCAAGCAGAGCTTAAAACTTGTAGAGTACGATTTCACTTTCTGATACTGTTTCCTGCAGAATTGAGAAAACCAATTCCGTGACAAGTCCATCCTTCGGTTGGTTGCCGTTCCGTCATCGAATTCGAAGAGCGCTTCAAAATCTTGTAGGGAAACGCGTAGGTCGCTCTCAGTAGTTAACACTTGAAATTGTAGAGTGCAATTCTGAAAGTAGATGTCGCTTCTTCAGGCAGAAAACTGCGGTGTCCACGACGCTCTGGGAAAACCTGAAAAAAAATGAAATATCTCATTGACTTTAAATCTGCGGACACAAACTGTTTATTTTTCACTGTACATACAACAGTCGCCATTTTAAAAAATAGTATTCAATTCCATTTTTTTACTTCCGAAAGTGCATGCGCTTGTAAGTATCCACATTGTCGCAGCCACACCTGGAAAAACATCATCTAAAACCTGCCTGTGCCGAAAACGAGGGAGTACGACCCCGCCGCCACAAAAAAAACCGTGTCACAGTACGAACCCTCCCCTTCCCTTCGATTCTCGAACCTCAAGCTTGAGCCTGGGTGGGAGTCACCACGCACTAGATGTTTCCTCGCCTTTTTAAGAATACACGTGAATGAACAATTGCATCAGAAGTGGCCTAGCTCAGTTCACCACTGGGGTAGAACACACCAACGCTGCGTAATACTTTTAATTTTATGTTGCACAGAACGTTCCATAGGCTGCTTTACATGGTTACTCCCTCAAGTCAGTTTGTGCCGGCTTTTTTAGTGGCGTTAAAGGTTTCCCTCTCCCCGCTTAACCCCGTGAGTCATCCACTGCGTCTTGAGTTAACTCGGGATAAGCAATGGCACAATTCGGTGTCCCTATGTTCGCACTTCAGGGATTCCACTGCTCGTCTAACCCAGAGCAGTGGAAAGCAGACCAATGCAGCCTTTGCCAAGCGGTACCTTATTGCTCTGCTATCTCCAGGAAGACGATGTCTGCGTGGATCATCGAGGTCGTAGCAGTGCTGCTTCTCGCGTACGCCTCGCTTATCAAGTGCTCTTCGAGAGCAGAGAGGGAGCCAGCGGGCACTAGCGAACGTACCAAGGTTCGTTTCACCTCTTGCGGGTCGAATTCATGCGCGCCTCGGAGACGCTAGGAATCCCATAGCGCAATGCAGCCGATATATTTAAATGAATAGCCATGATACCGTCATATCTGTCTTTATAACAGAGCACGATCTTTACACCGAAAATTCCATAAATCTCTACTTTTATCCAGACCCCATTGGGCTAAAAATTTGCTCTCATGCACACAGTACTGTTTGCAATTTGAACAGTAATTCAGCTCTCGATTCCTCAACACTCAGACATGGGAGAGCTCGAGAAGCAAATCTGAATACTGTAGAAATGTCTTAGTCATAGGTGCCGCCTTTACTTACGGTGTACCATTGTTTTGTCGACGCTCATTCCACCTTACTTGGAACGGGCACTACATGCTCACTCAAACGTCCCTCATACAATTTCTGGTTGTTACAGAAGAAAGAACGTTAACAAGATGAAAAAGAAGTGGACATGTGCTCAGATAGGAGCCGAACCTATTCATTCATTTCCAGAGAGACGAACGTTTTTCAGAGTGTTCATCCAAACGTCAACGCCAACAAGCCCAAAACGGAGAGCCGTGCACAGTCAGTGAAGGTAGCCTCGTCTCTAAATAGAACAATTCAAACAGCAATAATGAGCCCTGCAGTACAACTACCAAAGGAGTCCTGATCATTCTGTCTATATTAGGCAGGCGAATGCAAGCGCTCCATATAACTCTATCCCTATATCTATAATCTCGTTAACCTGTCATAGGATTGCAAGGTGTATTTATTACGCGAACACCATCACCTGTGTCACTTGTTCCCGCTCGAGCGCCAGCAGCGTCTCTATTAGTCCCTGTCGCGTGCCAGAGTGCTCCAATGGATCCTTCTCGCTCGAGGGATACGAAGAGCGTCATATCGGTCGTTTAGGGCTTTCACAAAGAAGTCCGATCAACGCGTTGGTCTGCGTTCTGGTGTTCTCTTGACAACTCGATGAATCCAGTCGATAACGGCTCTTTGACCAGCGGGTGTCTGCGAAGCGCATTACGTGGCGGGCCCACCTAATGTTCGACAACTTGGCCCGTCGTGAGTCGTGTCACACTGAGCATCATTCTCTCGATTCCACGCTGCGCGACGCTGATCGCGTGCTCATCTTGTTTTCGTATAGCCCAGGTCTCTGAGCGTATGTTAGGGCCGGAAGAACCGTGGGGTCGAATAGATAGGCACGGAGTCGAACGTTCTTCATCTTCTTAGCGACTTCTTCGACGCTCTTGAAAACCCCAAGCCTCTCGTTTACTCCTGCTCAGCTCCGGCGCTAGGTTGTTGGCCATATTGGCTTCGCGACCCAGGCTCTCGGAAATGTTCGTTCTGTTGAGCGAGAATGGGGCATCAGAAACTTGCCCGCTCCTCATGAACATCGTCTTCGTAAGACTCTGCTGCAGTCCAACGTTCCCACACACACGATCGAAGTCGGCCAGCAGTCGCTCCGCCTGACTGATGCTCGGTGTTATGAGCACGATGTCGTCAGCGAAGCGAAGATGATGTAGTTGCCGGTCGTCGACCTTCACTCCCGTGTCTTCCGATTCTAGTTCGCGCATGACGTTTTCGAGGGTGCCGCTGAAGAGCTTCGGGGATATGGTATCCCCCTGCTGAACCCATACCTTCACGTCGATGACGACGTCGTTGTAGAATGGTGAATCTTGGTCGTGAATTCACTGTATAGCTCTCGAAGGACTCTGATGTACTGGGTAGGAACGCCCTGAGTGAGCAGGACTTCGACGATCGCTTCAATTTCGACGGAGTCGGATGCCTTCTTCAGGTCGATGAACGTGAGGCGCAGCGGCAGCTTGTACTCTCGTGACACTCTGATGAGCTTCATAATGGTGTGTGGTCGATCGCGCTGAATCCTTTCCCAAAACCCTGCTTCTTCGCATGGTTGTCCTTCGTCCAGCGTTCTGCTAATCCTATTCTGGATCACTCGAGTGAACAGCTCGTAGACTACGGATAGGAGGCATATCGGGCGATAGTTGCCAATGTCGTGCACGTCTCCCTTCTTGTACAGCAAGAGCGTCCTGCTGGTCTTCCACTGATATGGAACCTTGAGTCCGACAGGTAGTGGTGTAGAGCCGCGCCAGAGTGTTGATGAGCGTTGGCGAGAGGTTCTTCAGGCGTTCAGCTTTGATCCTGTCAGGAAGGGTGCTTACGTTTCTCCGCGGAGGAGACGGAAGAGAGAACAAAGGAGACGGCGTGTCCATCCTGCGGGAAATGGCATGGGGGTAGGTGGACGTGGCTATCGAAGAGATCGGAGTAGAAGTGGTGAATGACCTTCTCCATGATCCTTCTGTAAGAGGTGACCGTTCCGTCAGGACGTCGGAGAGCGGTCATCTTGGTCTTGAAGTTGACGAAGTTCCGGCGGGCGTTGTGGATGCTCCAACCTGCCTCTGCAGCTTCAGCCAGCACTTCCGCCCTTCTCTCCTTAAGATCCTCCCTTATCGCCGCTCTGCACAACTTCTCATGCTCGGACGTCAGCTGGTAGTTGCCTGATGTTCGTGTTGCTCCACGCTGGCGTAACAGCTCGAAAGTTTCCGGAGACAGACGCCTCTTGGTAGTCTTGAAGCTCTCGGCTCCCTTGGCGCTATCACGCACGACGCGAACGAGATGGCGCACGAAGCGGTCGTATTCCTCGTCGACGTTGTCCATGACGGCATCTTCCCAAAGGCCGGCAAGAGAGGTGTAGAGGTCCCAGTTGATGGTCGTTCTGGGACTCCTATTCTTGAACTTCGCGGCCTTCTCTCCTTGCCGCGAAAAACGGAACCTTGCGCGAAGGAGGCGGTGGTCCGATCCCGTGTAGAACTTGGGGACAACGGAGACGTCGGTCAGGCAATACTTGCGGTTGAAGATGATGTGGTCGATCTCGTTGTGGAACTGGCCACCGGGGGACTCCCAGGTCCATCATAGGGAGGGAGGCTTCTGGAACTGTGTGTTTCCATGGATGGTCTTGATCGACATGATAATCTCAGACAGCCTTTCACCTTGTTCGTTCCATTCCAAACGGTGGGTTCCGATGTGAAATTCTTCCGGCGACCTTCGTGGGTCGATCTTGGCGTTGAAGTCACCTTGTAGAAGGTGCGATCTTCCTTATGATTCCTGGTTCAGATTTCTAGGCCCAGGCCAATCAAGCATTCCATCCCTACGGGGTGGTGAATTAGTACTTAACTTGTCTGGAGGGATAAATATTGTGTTGTCCAACGGTTGACTACCGCCTATTGTTTAAATGGCCAATTCTTCTTCTTTTAATAGGCCAGTTACGCATTCAAATTGCCTCCACGACATCCCTTAGAAGCAAAATGCGACTTGCATCCCAGAAAAGGATGACTGATGCCATAATCTATCCTTTTTTATCTTTTACACACATATCCGATCGCTCGCAGTTTTCTGACCTCGCCTTCACTTTTCCGGGCTCCTATGTTGATTTTTGTTATCAAGGACGTTCAAAAGATATCTTATGTGGACGTCTTCTGTAGGTGGTATGACTAACCCAAAAAACTGATCTGGTCGCCTTGCTATCCCATTGCAGGCGTTGCCAGTATGACCAAACGCATGACATTGATGTGGTTGTCATAACTGGAGCGGCGAACTTCATGAAATATGTTCCAGCTAACTGCCAATCTGCGCCTGATTACTTGAGTGCGGCTGCCACCAATTTCCCAGTCACGCAGCCAGTTAAAAGGAAAGAACGAGTCTCCTTGAATATATAGCAGAGGAGATTACTGGACCCCCCTTAAGTGTCACGTTTGACGAAAATTCGGAAGAGGAAGACGCAGACCTGGCGCGTCCAAACCGGTCGTTTTTCGACTGTGTACAAAACATGGGCTTCTTTGGGGACAACCTGAACATGTTGCTCCGACAGTTTGTTGCTGATGTTCATCACCATGCATGCCATGCCATAAAATGTGGATTATGTTCTAGACCAAAGGTTTCAATCCGAACACTCTCAGTCTGCATACCTGCCACTACTAGGCACATATTCGTAGTGGACCATTCCAACAGCGTGAAAATCAATCTTTCGTTTTTCCAAAGCTGTTTCCTTGTCCAGGCACCACTAGGACCCTCATCGGTTATTATGTTGTGCAAGACACTGCTGACTGAGCCACGGCGTTGGTATTCTCGCCTATGAAAGAGGCACGGATTCGAGCCGTCCTTTGCACAAGAGATTTCAGTGTTAGGAAAAATGCGACAGTAACAGCTCCAGTGGCAGCCGCTCTACGCTTAATTGAAACGAGCCAATCTGTCAATCCTCCTACACTTCTGTTACAGACCCCAGCGAAAAAGCAATCGATGATCCAGTCGAAAACAACGGTGAGCACCCTGTTTGTCTATCCATCTTTCAGCTGACACACTTGTAGTGAGAAGGACCATTTAAGTCCATTCTCCGTTTTAATCTGGAGCTATTTCTACTGCTGCAGGAGGTATGTACACGTGCTTCGTATCTTGCACACCATCTTTTTTCAAGGCGCAAGGCTTTTAAACGATCGCGAATCTGTTTTTACAAGTGCTCCGACACGCCTAACGGCGTGTCTCGCACTTGCGCGCTTCGCGCGACTTTGCACCATCACTGATCTAAAGAAGGTAGCTTTTGTCAAACTCAAAATTCACTAACATCTAGGACCTGCTGCGTACTTCATCGGCATCAAGCCGTTCACCACTTCGGTACCTTTCATCATAGACATTTTCTCCACACCGTCCCGTAACATCATTGGTTTGTGCTGCGCAGTACTTCGGCCCCTCCACTGTGTACACGTCTTCCGAATCCGGGCGCCAGCTTCCCCCTCACTCGTTTCTTGTTTCTAGATCTAATTGCTGGTCCGCCTTTACTGGTCTTCTCCCCCCCCCCCCCCACCTTCCTGGTCCCAACCCCTGGCCCACTTACTTGTTTTCACTATTGACCCCCTACTGGTCTCTTCTTGCTGGCTTCCCCGCCCTGGTATCTCCTTCAGGTTGTTCCTTTCCTTCCTGGACACTCACCTGGTTCACTCTAAAGGGCCCTTACTTCCCTTCTCCACCACTCCTTAGTGGTCCTACCATGCTCAAGGCAGACGTCAGTGACACGTATTCAGAATCAAACGCTCAGAAACGCGCGCAGACGCCGCTGAGTCAAGCAGGGGAGGGCTGCGCTTCCTCTGCTGCAACATCCCACGTTAAACGGCAAACGTTGCCCGTGAGAGGTACGCAAAGGCGTATCTCGCGCGGGTGAAATTTTCCGTTCAACGTGGGATAATGCTGAATTCTGGATGCGGCCGCTCGTCGTACGACGACGGTGTCACCTCTTTTGACTCCGTATGCTTGTTGCGCGACGAAGGGGATCCGTATTCTGGATTCAGACGCTCAGAAGCGCGCGCAGATGTCGCTGCGTCAAGCAGGAGGAGGTTGTGCTTCCTCTGCTGCAGCAGTAAAGTTCTCCGTTCAACATGGGATAATGCTGAGTTCTGAATGCGGCCGGTCGTCGTGTGACGATGATGTGGCCTTTGCTTCCTTTATTTTCGCTTCTTCTGACTCCGGACGGTTGTTGTGCAACGAAAGGGACCCGTCTTCTGAATTCAGGATTCGCTCAGAAACGCGCGCAGACGCCGTTGTGTCAAGCAGGAAAAGGCTGCGCTTCCTCTGCTGCAGCAGCATCTCGTGCTCAATTCTGAATGCGATGTCTCATCGTTGGACGACGGTGTCTCCTCTTCTGACTCCAGAAGGTTGTGGTGTAACGAAGGGAACCCGTCTTCTGGATTCAGGCGCTCAGAAACGCGCGCAGACGCCGTTGTGTCAAGCAGGAGGAGGCTACGCGTCCTCTGCTGTAACAACATCCCATGTTGAACGGCAGACGTTGCCCGCGCGAGATACGCGGAGGCACCGCAAGGGGTTTCATGAGATTGCGCGTGCTTCCATAAGGCGTATCTCAGCCAGGCTCCCAACCTGAGTGAGATACGCCTCACCATCTACAGGGCAGGGAGCTAACTCAATTATATAGTGGTAGATTTTTAACTGTCTGCTGATTACGTGGTGCTAGTAGAGCTGGGAAATGAACACAGAAGCGATTCTCCGTGAACCGTCGAAGTTGCAGATGGGTGACGACGGTGGCTATGAGATTTGTCCAGATCTGGACTCGGTTCAACTCAGAAAAATTGCTCAATCTGCATGAAGACTCGTCATAAAACAAAGAGACACACATACAGTGCGATAACAAACTGTACTTTTCCTTGTAATAAACGCATTCTTCAACCGCAGCCTTTTTGTCTTCCTATTGTTAATCATGTGAAGCTCATAGCTGAGCAAACGCAGAAATTGATTTATTCCCCCTTTCCTATTCTTCTCCCTCCGGAGACCACACCATTAGTCCTGATTTTCTGTTCCTCTAATCCGTTGTCATTCATCGTATCAAGGACTTCTGAAGTAGCGCCGGCTCCAGTGATATCTCTCCTGATGTCCTCCTTCCAGCTTTGGGACTCTTTGTGGGCCCTTTCCAGGTGGCACGAACTATAGGGGTCATTTCGCCGTCTTCTCAGGATGCGCTCTACCACCTTAAAGGCGCTGCTCCCTCATCTCCACCTAGGTCAGAGCTCTCTCCATAACTGCCATTTTCTATTCCTACTACTGAGCAGGGTCCAGCCGCATGCCTCCGCGAACATTCTCGCTTCAGCAGCGTGCTGATGCCGCTCTTGCGGCTTAGTCATTGTTCTGCACTCACTGCCGCAGAGGTGGACAGGGCTGAGCACTGCAGCGTAGAGCTTGCCTCCAAGTATTCTGCAGCATCAACGGTCGAAGATGATTTCAGGCTACTCCCTGCCTCCTCATAAAACTTCGTCGTAGGCACGATTATTCCAGTGCACTTCTGCGTGATCACCTGGCTTTCACATTCCCTCATGTGGAAAAGCCTGCAGTGATGGAATGAAACGCTTCTGAAAATATCACCCGACACGAAATTTGGGGGGGGGGGAGGGGGTGATTGCACTTTCAAGTTTCTTTTAGCACAAAAAGCCTACGACCACGGAAAACCCAGGTCACCTGCCAAGAGTAACTATGTTTTGCCTCAAACTGCAATCTTGTGGTGGCAGCGTTGTTCGTCCGTCGACATTGCACGTGAATAAGCTTCATGAACTAGTTCAGTGGTTGAGATACGAACGCAGGAGCATATAGTTTTTGTTGGAAGTCACTCGCCTCACCAACGAAAATGTTCCAGAAGATAATGATCCGGACAAAAAACGAAGTTGGTCGTGTGCTTTTTCCTTTGGTTCTTTTTCAGCTCGTGACACTACAAGAAACCTGCCCCGCAGGACGTGCCGCGAACGGTCAGTGCACAAGGACGCACGTCGAAATGCCCAAGGAGCGAACCGGCTCCCGGCGGACCAGCTGCCTGGATCCACTGTGTCGACACCAGCAGATTTAGGTTTGAAATTAGAATTAGTCTTCGGATCAGTCCTAGTCGGAAGGGCACCTTCAGAGGAAAAAAACAAACGCTAACAGTGTGGCCTGTCCTGACGGGAAAATTGCAAAAAGGGGTTTCCAAAATAACGCGATGGTTTCCTAATTACAACTATGAAACAACTGACAACGTTACAAAACAATAACGATAAACGAATAACAATAACGACAACAACGACACAGACACTAGGCAACACTATATTAGCATGAATTAGAAGTGGATCCCCGTGACGTGAATAAGAAGTCAAAACGCTTGGTGAAGTTTTTGGCGATGGGCCGCAGGTCATCTGGAGACAGTTGTTCCCACTCCCAACGCAGAGATGCCTTCTGGGCCTCCAGTTTATGGTGCCGGTTGGCACGGAACCAAGCCTTCAAAATGGACCACGCGCTGTAGTTCGTCGGATTCAGATCTGTCGAGCGTGGTGGCCATTCCGAAAACATTACGATGTCCTGAAAATTGGCCTTGGTCCATGCTTGCGTGCTTTTCACCCTGCGTGTAGGGATTGAGTCTTCTTGAAACGTCCACTGCGCATTATTGAAGTGCTGCTGGGACCAGAAAAGTGCCACAGGCTCGAAGTTGTCCCATCGGCGCACATCTTGATTTATTTTTACTCCTTCGTCCACAAAAACCACGGAGTCTTTCCATTGGTGTAGATTCCACCCCAAGCCATGAGCGCCTGCGGATTTTGACGGTCGGTGATGAACAAGGTGGCTGGAGTCTCTCCTGGTCAGATCCTGCCCTGTTGGAGGTTGTGGGCCTACTCCACGGCGAGCAGCTGAACAGTGTTCGCTCCCACAAACGACCTGCGGCCCGCGCCTGAGCTGGCGGCGTCGGTGGAGCCCTTCACGTTTATTCTTGCCCATCAGGAGCTGGACTTTATGGAACTTGTAGGGCTCGAGTCCGTTTCCTTCTGGCTATTCGACGCACATACGTGAGACTGACACTAATATCATGAGCGATTTTCCTCAGGAAACCCTTAAATTTGAGACTTTCGCTCTTCGAAGATTTTCCGGATCTGTGGGGTATTGTGATTTCATCCTTCTCCTGGACGGTCATCTTCATAGCCAAGCTCCTAACATCAACGAGTTTCTGTGGAGACAGTCGACCGAGCAGGTTAACGATGTCGCATTGGCGCTTTCCTTGACGATGAAGCTCCAAAATCGCACTGTGATGGCTAGACATCTTGAGAAAAAATGTGACGGGGACAAATTAGCGCTTAAAAAATTATAGCACGGACAGAAAGATACGCACAAAAATAGCGCTATCTCCGCAATGCTGCAGATTGATGCGTTCACTTGGGTGAACTCAAAACTTCATCACCTTAATTTGGAACACCCTGTAGAAGGCTTCAGCGTCCTGCCCATGTTTGGCTCCCCATGAATTTCGCATGCATGTTAGCTCGAGAAATACGACGTCCTCTTCGAGGTGTTCACCAACTTCATCGGCCGCTTTGTTTCGTCTTCACTGGTGTAACTCCTGTTCAATTTTAATTTTTTTCAACTACCTCTTGTCGTATCTGATTGTTGTTTCGTTGTTCCTGTTCTTTCATGTGGCGTGCGAAAATAAATAAATAAATTCAGCGAGCATGAGCATTTGCTCGATAATTTACTACAGGTTCAGCACCGAGAAATGCCATCAGGCAGAGGTCACGTGGTCACTGTTTCAGATTCCAAGGGTATGTCCTTGTCCTTGTCCTCGTCCTTCTGTAGACTGGCTAAAGCAATTAAATAACGAACAGGAGAAGTCTCTCCGACCACTGTTTGACCGACCTGTCAGCATTCCGTTCCCACATTCTGTGCATCTGCGTCCCATGAGTTCCACACACCATTCGTGGGCGGACGCACCACACGTCTCCTCACTGCAGCGAAGCCATTTCACATCCTCGCAGATCTCCGCGTCCACCTCCGGTGGTTCAGTGTAGCCGCAGATGAAGCACAACTCTTCCCCGTCAGCATCCTTATTTGCTGCGTGTTCGCTCTCCTGCAAAAGTGTGGTTATTCCCAGCCAGCTGGAAGTTCCCTTAGCTTCTGCTAATGCAGTCGTATCTAATCGCAATGACGAGTCATTGCGCATGTGCTACGACAGCTTTTCATCGAAGACATCCATGATTTCTTGAATTCTCAGGGGATATGCTGGTCAATCCGTCGTGTAGGTGTGACTATTTCCTTCAAACAGGACACTTTTCATCTTATACATGGCACTTTTAAACCAAATTAGACGACTCTGAAGTCAAAATGAACACATTTTTATAAACGCTAAGTAGTGTATTGTTTTAAGGAAATCAGCAACAATAATTCATTTATACAAGGTCTCTTCACAAAAAATATGCGCCCTTTTTGAGTTTTAGTAAAATTCCTATCCCTTGGCTAAACGATAATTCTAGGTCCATTTTGAAGTACTCCACTACAAACGTTTGGTGTGAAGAGACTGTGTCGCGCACTCCTACAGAACACGGCGATGTTCTTTTCATCGAGAACGTAAATGCTGTTGACTGAAGTTAGCTGATGGAGAATGGGGAGTTTCTTAAATTATGATCGCTTCTATTGTTTCTTCAATGGTACGCATGTAAACAGCATTTACGCCGTCAGTTCATACGGCACCGCGATACATAGGACGAGTGCATGTGTAATCTATATAACCACCACCAAATTCTTCACTTTCCAACACCTTAAAATAGTCCAAAAAAGCTTGCTTGATGTGGCTTCTTAAGTCACTCAGCGAAGGCTCATTTCTGCTAGACATTTCATCTAGAATAAGATTAATATTTAAATTCAGGAGACCATGTCTATTCAAACTTTGGATACGTTCGAATTCGGTTTGCGGGTGGGCATTCTCTAAGGCCCCTGTTATACTCCCGCGGGAACTTCCGCGGATGGGCGGAAATTGCGTCGGAACCCCGCGCCGGGCCACTCGCGGCCCGCCACGCCCGCCGTCCGCGGATCGCCGCCGACAGACGACGAGAGGGGTGTTATACTTCCCGCCCGCGGGAGGGCAGCCTTCCGCGGTGCACTGCACCGCGGAAGGCTGTCGCGTTGCCGGAGAACTGGTCCGCTTGGCATAGTGCCGAGGCGGCGCGCGGTTTTTCGTCGTGTTGTCTCGCGCACTCCACGCCTCCCTGCTCGCCACACCCCGGAGTCCCTTCCCTAGCCCAATCTGGAGAGTCACTCTGCTCATCTGACTCTCGCCGCTCGCGCGTGACGGAATTTTTCGGGGACCAGTTCACATGTAATCAGGCTGTCGTCCCGCGGAGTCCGGTGCGGGAAACGCGCTCCGATGCGATGCTAGCCGCCCCGGGACGACGACGACGTCCGCGGTGCACCGTCCGTCCGCGGACGTCCCGCGGAAGCTCCCGCGGGAGTATAACATATGCCTAAGTGCCCTGTTTCAAATTAAAAAGCGTCCAGTCTGAAGTGAAAATGGAAAAAATACAGGAACTGAATTCTAAGTGCCCTCTATACGAAAAGACATTGCCGCTACGCATGTGCGCGACAAACCGGCCAGTCGTCTGGACGTAGGACTGCAACTGTATAAGTCATTCTCACCTGCGGAGCTTCATCGTGACCAATGTGGTCAAAAAATCCAACGCAGTCGAGCACACCATCCTCGTTCTCAATCACCTGAAGCATTGCTCCTCAGGTATGGTTGTTACCAGCATAACATTGCAGAAAGTGTACCTTGACGAAAGCCGCGCAGTCATTCCGTCTGTCCTTGGTGCTGCTCCCCACGGTCTTGCCTTGCACCGCCTTATCAAACTGGCAGTTGTATGTGTGTACGAGCTTTGTCCCAAATGCTTGCATCCCGTTCTTCACCAGCACACTGTCTGTGTCCTTCTCCATCTTCTCTAGCCACGGCTGGAAGCAGTCAGGAGTGCATCAGCGTTAAAACAAGGCGTCGACGTACTTTACCGTCCTCAGGACGCTTAATGAGAGCTAAAGCAATCCTCGCTGAAACTCCTTCAATTCCTTCAATAGAGCAAGAAAAGGAAAGAAAGGTGAAAATGAGTTGCTCCCAAGTGTGGTTCTCTATGATTCCGCTTACCATCGCGCCTCCTCACCATACACAAGAAAATCACAAGAAATGCAGGCAAAACCTATCATTAAGCCTACCTCAAACTGGGTCCAACTAAGGAACGATGTTTGCACGATGAACGAGTTCGGAGTAGAACTGCTGTGAGAACTGACGCAGTGCACAGCCAAATGGTATCTTGTCTTGAACACCATCTGACACTTTGGACAGGTGACGGTTTCCGGCACGGGTGTCTTCGTCTTCACTGCACCAATACTAGGGTGATACCTCTGCAAAGGAAACTTCGGTGAATGAAAATATCGAGAAGAGCACATCGGAACGATCATGGCACTACGTCGTCTGGTTCGCCTCATATAAACTTTAGCACAGCTTATCAGCCCGTAACAGCACAACGGGAGGCTCTCGTCAAACGAGTCTGCAAATTTCAAAACTGTCGGGATTCAGAAAGCCGTCTGAAAGGGGTATGAAGAGTAAAGCTTATCGCTAGAAGCCCAAGGGGTAATCGGGTATACCGTCACATTCGCGAAGTTGTGCTTTCACTTCCCAGATTGAAATAACTAAAGCTAAGCTAGGAATACACGAATGCTGATTTTTACTACGTGCTGGGAAAACATTCCGTATCAACCGCAGGATTCTACAAAAGACCAATGCGAGTGACGATTGATAGATATTCCAAAGAGTGACTGCAGTTCCACTCAAGCAGTTGCGATCACCACCTTCCCACTTTGAGGGGGAGGGAAAATTGAAGCGGCAAGCATGAGACAATGCAAGAGAATCAGCAGTCACTCTTTGGAGGATATTTGCTACAGCGTGACTATTCTTCCTCAGTCAACCCTTGTTTGTGTAACTTCATCTGCTAACTTGGACAAACAGTAAGAAAGTACATGATTTGATACTGCTCAAGTCGCACATTCTGCAGTGTTACAATTAGCCTCTTTACAGACTAAAAGTACAGCGGACCCTGCGACTGCGCGGGACTAAACGCTCAGGAGAAGAAGAAGACAAACTAAAAGTAGTCATCAAAATAGTTGCTTCAGGCTTTTGCTCAGATACGGTCGCTTAGCGTTGATCATCAGAATTCGGGTGAGGGACGGAATATCAGACACGTAGCAGGCGCAATTAGATTGAAAGAATGAGCGCCGAGCAAAAACGACCTTTTGAGAACTACTGAAATTAGAAAGCTGTGCTAAACATCAACAGTTGGGGCAACTCTCGGGTCATGAGCGAAGAACTGTCAAAACGTTCTACAATCACCTGAAGATGCGCGTCCAGTAAGAGCTCGGTGAAGCAGATATATCCACATGACTCACAAGAGTAGTACATGTCGTTCGCTCTGGTCTTTCGGTGCTCTTTGTCGCCATCCAGATAATTCTCATGCACCTCTAACGTATGACTGCGCAATTTCTTGATCGTCATGGGCCCTTCACTGCATTCTGTACATATATAGATTTCATCGAGAGTGCCGGATTCTGAAAACAGTTAACGATCAACTTCCGAATATCCCAGTCGTTGACATCACTAACCTTCCTCGACTGGCGGATTTGCAAGCAACCTTAAAATAAACGGTTAATCTAAAGCAAATGTTCCTAATATAGAGTTCGAGAACAGAAACAACAACAAACATGATGTCGGAAGAAACCAAGTAGTGCATTCTGGAGGAGCTGTCGTATTTTTCCTTCATCTTCTCAATAATTTCCGCAGGCTGCAGTCCCTCTAAAAGTGCCGGATATATCAACGAAGTGGAACTTTTAGACGATCTGTCAGCACTACAAAGCATGTTCGCTGTGCGCACACCACAACTAAGATTAGTGAGATCTCCTTCTCAGCCAAGCGAGCCTTTCACACAAGCTAAACATCGTCATAACCGACATCATGCCCAGTAAGCGGGGCGGGGGGTGCGGTCTTGATCGCAATAAAACTCGTTATAGCACTAACAGGCACTTGAGACTTAAAGCAAACGGTTTGAACATCATTCTCTGTCATCGACTAAAGAATGGGCCCACTCTGCGTGGGCACATTAGTCGACTGTTACGCTGGATGCAAAAGGACTGTTCCCCTCGCAAAGCAAAGGGACGCCTCGTGAGCTAGACGAAGCAGCTGTTCCGCGTCCTTACCATTGTCATTCGGAATTGCGATACTGTGTCGCCGAATCGGTTCGCCTAGCGCTGCATTGGTTAATGAAATCAAGTTCAGAAATCACCTCCATGACCCAGCCAGCTACGCGAAACGAGAGTAGAACGGTCAGGTTATAAGGAAGTGGGACGACCAATGGACGAGTAGAACAAGCATGAGCACCCAGACCGAGAAGCGTGTTCGAGCAACATCACAAACAAGGCAGACCAGTGATTGCCGTTCGAAAGAACTAACAGCCGTTTGAGTTGGGGATGAATCAAGACACACTTCAACGCCACTGCGTGGCAACAGCAAGACGGATGGGTGGGAATGGCGAAATAACAACAGGAGTGGAAATAGTGGTGGTCCGCACGACAATTGAATACGGGATATTTAAGTATCCAAGTAACTACGACTATCGTTAGCATTGGACCACAGTGCTCAGCAGCTTTCTCCCGCTTACTGATACTGAAACAGGTATGAAGGTAAGCGTACCTGAAATGAGGCCACGAAGTTCCTCCTTTTGCCTGCTAGTCAACAACAGCTTCTCAGCGCTTTTTGTGTGTCCAACGTGGTCCGTGCAACCAATCACTTCGACACTGCCATCGCTTCTGGTCTGGCTCTGAAAAACTAGAAACGTCACTACGTCCTGAAGACAGGTTGATGACCATCCTACTACAAATTACAGTACCTTAATAAAAGCGGTACATCTCCTGCCTTGTGTTCTGCACTTCTTGGTCTGAGACTCGCCCTTCTGATCAATGAAAGAAACCCAGTGACACTCGTACTCCGTCGTTTGTTCGTCGCTGCTGCGTCGTCGAAATGAGCTGCACGTCTTCTCTTCAATTTCGGCTTTCCATGCCTAAACAGACACTCAACAGAACGTTATCCAGTGCCCAAAAGAAATACGACGACTCGCATTATTTTGGACTTATCACTAACGCCGCCCTTATGCTGTTTCTCTCACGCTGAGCTCAGTTCAGGGGCCGGATTCATCAACGACTAACCCGTGGGTATAAGGGGTAGAGATACTCACAATGAAGCCTGCGTCTCTGACTCTTGCCTTATCTCTGCCTGACTCCTATCTTATCTCTACGCCTTATCACCCGTATACCCACGGGTTAATTGTTGATGAATCCGGCCTCAGCAGAATTTAAGTTATCTAATCATTAGTTATCTATCGTGCAAATTGTTTCATCGTAAACAACTACTTACTCCTCGCAGCCAAACAACATTGTGAAAACCTATAGCCTCGATAACATCCACCAGAGGCTTAGGTAACATGAGCTGAACCAATCATATGAAGGCCACCAGCCGAATTCTGATGTTCTCACAAGGAGGTCGCTCTTTTCAAAGAGAAAACCAAGACTCAAGATCCATTATTTTCATTTCGAACGTTTCCTTCATAAACAACACCTACCAGAAAATCGTCTGCACTACAGAAGAATTCGTTGAAGAATTCGAACTCCTGATGGGATTCCAGCGAATGTTTCGAAGCACAGTGCTTAACGAACTCCTCGACAGTGTCATAGCTCTGGCCGCAATCGTCGAAAAAGCATACGAAGGCACCCGTGGTGGAACAGGAAGGGTTCTGGTCTCCATGCTCTTCGTCCAAATGAAGACTGAGCTCAAACTTTCTGTCGAAGCTTGACGGACAGTGATCGCATTTGAAGTGGAGTTCAGGTATGGGAAAAGTGACCTCCACTCCCAGGTACAGCAGGAGTATCTGTCGCTCACGCTTCGTGTACTTGTGGGCGAAGACGGCATGTTCGCCCACATTGTCTCGTTTTATCGGCCTCACACATTCTGGACATACGACTGGACAGATAGGACTGATCCTTGGCTCACAGCACTCTGAAAACAACTGCTTGAGAACGCTTCAAGAAAATAGCGCCTACGAATGCAGCAGTTTTAGTCCAAACTACGATATATGCCCGCGAATCGAAAAAGAAATGTGCGCAACTACAAGTGACAACTGTGAACGGCATTCTCAGGTGATTTCTTGGATGCGATGGATGCTCCAAGCTGTGCTAGCCCAAAGCAGGTGCTGAAGTATCGGGATGTGACATGCAGAGGCGAGGAGGTTCCGACTGTCGCGAGCAGCGGATTTTAGTTCCCGGTTCGGATTTTCCGCCCATGGCAACTTAACCTTCCATCCTTCGGGGTCAGAGAGTTGGCACCAGACTTGTCTGGGAAGAATAAAACACAGACTGGTCATAGGATGGCCACACCAACTCATGGCATAGGAGAATTGCCTCATGTGGAAATAAATGCGCGAGCACATCACTAGGGATCGATTAACGGCATCCTTTACCCTTTAATCTTTATCTTCGTGTAAGCATTGCGTGTGTGACGATAAAAGAAGAAAAGAGTGAAGACGTACGACACTACCATTGACTGTGTCGTTGAAAGAATCCTCAGGTAGAGCAGGACGACGGAGTCGAGTGGGGTCCAGGTCGTGGCCAATGTGGACGAAGCAGCCTCTAGCTTTAAGAGACCCGTCGTGGTTGGTTGTTACCACGAGGTGAGCCGTGCAGTGCTTTATGGCTTTCTTAGATGAGCATATCCTCTGGGTCCCCTTGCTCTCGTAAACACCTTCCCTGTTGCACCTGGAATCACACAGTTTTGGTGAGCCTTAGAACTCCAGTCGGCGATCTGTACCTCATGTGGACCTGACGCCCGTGAGTAGTACTAGTGCGGCGAACGAATGATGTGCAAGTGCTGCTGCACATTTCGCCAAGCCATTTCTGTGAAACAACACCTCAATGAAGCCCATTCGCACTGGTGAGGAGCTCAGATCCTACCTCGTATGAGCGCTTATCCGGGAAGTGCTTCTCGACCATAGTGTACAGTGATTTTTCCGAGTCATCCACGGCGTGCACGTCCGAGCAGTGCTCGACATAGTCGGCATAAGTCGCTACCCTCACGTGAACGCCCTGTTCTTCGCACAATGGACAGTCGATCGCATTTCTAATCCTTAGCGCCAGGTTCGTGTGAAAGGAAGTGTTGTGCACGTTTCGCATATGGGCGTGTAGGTTGCGCCTCGTCATATGTTTCAAGCAGAAGGTGCACTGCGCTCTGGACTTGTCAACTGGCATCTTCTTCGAGGTACTCTGAAAGGAACAGGACACGTGAACAGAAGTTTATTTAGTTGAAGACCCTATCCTATCATACCATTAAGAGTACGTTTGCAGCATACAGCAACAGGTTTACTTTCATTTCAAACGCCTTCACCGCGAACGTTGGGCACGAGTGAGAACAAGATGCTAGTAACTAATCCAACTCCAATTGCACCAGTTGGAGTTGCGAACGTTCCATTAATATACTACGACTTAGGCAACAACAGTCTGTTCAAGAGCCCCGTGATTCAACCATTCGGAGCTATGCTAATACGAGGGAGAGGTGCACCGCTAGAAAGCGAAACAAACACAAACATAGCAGTTTTCTCCTGCTATTGTACTGCAACGGAAGTTTACCTCTAGACTGCTTAATTGTGTCGTCTCTGTTAAATAGTTACTTTCACTTTTGCTGCCGTTGTCAAACAGGAGCAAAATACTGCCCTCCACACTAGGATAGATCTACCCACCATCTTTCCAGGATCTAAGAATTTTTATTAAGCCAACTCGATAACTCCTAATAGAATACGGTAGGGAAAGACGACTGTCATTCCTCAATCGCTTCAATTCAACTATTGCCAGCCTTCATGTTTCGCTCGTCGATCACGTCATTTGGAAACGGAGGCACCGTTTTATACATGACGGCTCGCAAGTGTACAACAAACAATATCTTACCGCGCATACGAGCTGTTTATGCCTCCAGACTGCACCATAAAAATTTCCAAGCTGGATCGCACCGTGATTCGAGCACTACTTGTAATGTAGGAACTGCCTCTGAAAGAGAAAGTAAAGTGGAAGTCATACTTCATAGGAGACTATTTCTCGCAGAACACAGAGCAACACAGAAGGCGGTTGACAGCGTCAACATGAATGTCGTCCTTTTCATGCAAGTCACCAAGAGGTTACATCACCCTACATACTGTGAAGCAAGTTACACTGTCGTTCTTTAAGTCAGTGGTGTAAAAATATGACGAACTCCAAACTCTATCCCTCGCAATCACATCACCTAGGAACGAGATGGGAACGGCTGACATTAGCGCATTCAGAATTGTCCAATGCTCGTGCACCTCTGTTGCATGTGAAGCACAGCGAGGGAGGCGATCTAAGGAGAAGGTGAACGAACTGCTGTAGGAATTGTCGGCTGGAAACACGAAAAGAACACTTTTCCGGCTTAGAAATCGCAAAGAAAGATCAATATGTAGGCTAATTCTCTGTCTCTGTTTCGGAAAATAGTTCATTTCATCGTTTATCCTAGTGGGGACTTCCCTTCCCCACTAGGATAGACTAGGATGGATCGAAATACTCTCCTCGGTGTCAAGAAAGCTACAGACTGCCCAACAGACTCGGTCTCCAAGCAAATCCATTCGCAGAATTCTATAAAGAGGATGGCAAGCACCCCACCCCCTCCCCGACCCTATTTGCGCCGCGGGTATCTAGACGCTCAGACTATTTCAGCGGAAGGGTGCTGAGACACAGGAGAGGAAAATAATTGCTGGAATTATGGGTGGTCCCCCGAAAACTGGAATTGTGCCGGGACCCATCCTAGAGGGTGAGGCACAATCCTAAACCTGTTCGCCTCCCTCTTATACGGCACAACCCCTTCCCTCAATTCCTCGACAACTCTCCTGCCATGCGCAGGATCTGAAAACCTTGCACTGAGAAGAACGTGAGTCAATTCTCCGCGTGCCTCTACGCGTGTCCAAAGCCTTCACATCTAACGGTAAGTAATTTTCAGTGTGCAAGTCTAGACTGATATCTACTCCGTATCTCTTCCACTTGGTGTTTGTGCTCCTACATCTACGATGCGTCTGTGTATCCAAGCCCAACTCTTTAATCTTAGAGGCTGTTGGACGAACCTCCCGGATGTTGTGGAAAAATAGAAGCTGATATCCTCTGAGATTTGCGTCCAATTTTCTGAAGTCTGCAGCGAATCCTACATAGGTTTTTCCTCTCGATATACTGCTCTCCAGTTGACGTCGCCAAACACATAAAAGAAGGTGCGGAGGCGCAAATCGTGTCGAGAGTCGCCATGAAGGCCAGCCCTATGTGCTTTTTGAAACCGGAATTTCTTTTGCAGCAATAGGTGTGTTCTAGCCCTGCAATGAACTGAGCTAGGCCATTTCTGATGTAAATGGACGTACACGTGCCTTCTTACCAAGGCCTACAACCACTGAGTAGGTTTTACCTCACCTGCCGACCCTTTTTGCGTCGGCGTGGATACTGGTTGATGTGCTAATTATGAAGAATGGCCAGAGACGACGGTATTCACGGCAAGGTTCCTTGATACTTCCGCTGAGCTTTCTGACCATGAGTTGAGCCCTTAGCAACTCAAGCCACAGGTGGCAACACTTTCCCAAGGTGCTCCTTCGCTGTTCTGTGCGTTAAAGCTGGATACAAACCTGACCAAAAGCAACAAAATGGACGCATCACAGCCGATTTACCAACAGGGTTTAAATAATTAGCGGACGTTGCTTGGGAACGTATATGGGATCGAACGACACTGGAAACACTTATTTCAACGCCTAAATCTTAATACGGTAAAAGTTCCTACCTGCGTTTTAATATTCCGGATTTTTCCATACTGATTCTCTCCTCCACTAGGGGCGTCAATGTCAAAGTCAGTACAGATGCAGCCAGTAGCTTGGTCAGAACAAAGTTTTTCAGCTTTAGAACACGAACAAGTTTTTATAGAGTTCTTAAGCCTTCCAGCTGGTTATTGAGTTATCCTTCTTTCAAAAAACAGGTTGCCAAGTTTGTTGATTGACCTCTTTATGCTATGTAATGTTTGTTTTACTGTTCTGTTTCACTGCCTTTCTTATTTGTGTTGTATTGCATGGTTGTTTATTGTCTAGCTTTCAGTTTTAGTTTCTACCGTTATGTGTTTCGTTTGGTTCCCCTTGGGTTATCTAGCAGTGGAGGTCGTTATCGGCACCCACAATAAATAAATTTCCTCTAAAGGGTTGTTGCCGGATAGTCGTAGCCTCCTATTTTGAAGGGACCATTATCAATGTGTACCAGACAGAATAGCACAGTACTCTCTTGTGTGGTCATCTCGCTTGATAATAGACATTTCGCCTCCTCTCAACAACTTCCCAAGAGCAGTGGAGGACCCTTTACATTTTCCAGTAGACCTTGGCGGAATACGGAGCCTCAGCTATTTTTGTATAAGGGTACACAGTTTTGCGGCCAGGCTGTTCCCTCCAACTAGGAACGAGGGAAGGGGTTCTTAATTATCAAACGCTATGGAATATTTATGGAAGGAAAGGCGAAGTGCGAATTCCGGGCTGAAACTCGATTACCGCGGCGCTCATCTTCGCTCATAGTCGTGGTCATTCCGTCTCCTCTGTGCATTCTATCCTGCGGCTTTTTGGAGGATTCGTTGGTGCAATCTTTGCAGGGGAATGATTCGCCACTACTCTAATGTTAACGCATCTCTCTGCACAGAAGCCCTGTGGCGGCAACTGCAGCTTCTTCCAGTCGTTGCGGTTAACCGCCTTACTCGAACTGTTCACCCACCGTTTTTGCTGCTACTATAGTGGGTTCATGTTACAACTATTGCAGGGTATGAAATGACCTCTGATCGCCGTAATGAGCTGCAGGAGGTGTCGGAATGGTGGAACACCACCCGCAACGACTCCGCATGGTGGCACTCGATTGCTAAGGCTATCGTCAAATCAGGACCCGTGAGTTGACCATGTTTATACTTGCCTGTAAATTATTTGGTTGGGTCTATCTTGTTGGGGGATTGATTGCCGACAGGATAAAGAACACACGCACAATAGTTAGCACATAATTGAACACACACACACGCAACACATAGGTACGTATACACATACACCATACGCAAACAAGAGGCACCTCCCGGTTGGTCAATCCCAAAGCACTGTTCCCTAAGGTGTACTGTTCTGTTGGCTATGTGGCTATGTATAGTAGTCCACTTTTAGTTGTACAACTGTTACTGAACACGAAGAATGTTCTTCTCCCCACTAAGGTTCTTGAGTGCTTGAATAGTTTAGACGGAAGACGGATGTGGGCTGCGAAGAATTCTGCTTGGAGGGTAGGAGGGTCTGCTTCATAACTCACATAACAATCTGTTGTTACTGTCATTAAAAATCCTAGATCAAATGTAGTAGTCCAACCACTGCATGTGACCTAGGATTTGTATTCGTCACAAATTATTCCTTTGCGAACTTATCGCGGAACAAGCTGATCGCGTTGTGCACAGCATATTCACATTGTGACGCATTAGATATGTACATTTAGTGTTCGCGTACGACACATATTAGGCCGATATCAGCGTGTGATGTTTTCATTCCTAAGTGTGAACAAGAAATCACCTAGCTGAACTCTGTCCAAAACACCTTTAAAAGAAAGCTTTGGATGACTACATGGTTTTGATTACACCACCATCCTTTCACTATTATTTCGGAACAAACTCCTTTCTCTACGCACGCATACTTTTCGCAAAAAATCATGGTTTACAAAATGGTAAATAGTGTGATAATTCCTTCTCTCATAGAATTCACTCTCCCTCTCTAACACAAGGGGTGGGCACATAATTGTTCCTCTAGCAAAATGTAACACAAGAGCAGCATTTTTCATTAATCGTGCTTGCAATGAATTCTGTAGTTCCATAAGAAAAACACTATATCTAACACCAT
Source organism: Heligmosomoides polygyrus polygyrus (assembly GCA_947396885.1). Classification (NCBI taxonomy): domain Eukaryota; kingdom Metazoa; phylum Nematoda; class Chromadorea; order Rhabditida; family Heligmosomidae; genus Heligmosomoides; species Heligmosomoides polygyrus. The sequence continues at coordinate 37,263,402 of OX377205.1, read as the reverse complement.
AAGGCAGTTCGGAACACTAGTTGACCGCTACCTCCAACAAATTCTTGGTACCAAGCGGGCTGGCGCCCCTGTACACCGGCAAGGTATCTTAAAAAGGGGTAAGTTCGATCAGCCACACCCCGGAGTTCTTTCGCTTGCCTAGATCTGTGCTCTCCTCCGCTACCGAATTCTTAATAGAGTTTACTGCGTTTTTAGATTAGTTGATTTTTGTGCGTTGTCTGAAGTATTTAATGTTCTGCTATCACTTACGTACCCATACCTTTAGTTGGTTTTTAACTGTTTTTGTTTCTTCATACTTGCGTGGTTATCGAATAAATAAATTACTTGAACAAACTACAGCACGCAAAAATAAGACTATATAGGACATAGAAAGGGGAAACTATCGGTTATCTGGATAAAAACCAAACCTAGAAGGTACATGAAAATATTGGATGGATTTAGAAAGTACGCCAAAGTTTGATGCTAATGTACAGAACTGTGAATCACCTAATTAACTAGTTTACGCTCGTTGGCTATCGCATACACGATTCTTTAAAAGCATTGCCGAGAGAAAAAAAGCAGCGAGTGATTGGACACATGACGCATGACGGTTCACCCCCTTGGAGAAGAATGTGCACCGGCTTTAATGCCTTTACTCTCCCACGTAGTGAAGACACTGATCTTGAGTTTGGGTGAATTTACGTCGTTGTGCAGATAGATATGAAAACTAATCCTATGCCTTGTTCGTCAGTTACCTATATAGTTGTCGAGTCATTCGCTACCACACCTCATATTTGACATAAAGAAAGGCTAGTCATTTTACACCGCTAGACGTCAGATGTTTGAGCCAATGCATCTCGTGCTCTGCTCATCTAAGCACCTAGGCATGCAGGCATTGGCACTCATACACTTACAATTGTTTTTCCCCGAAATCATAAAATTTAACTAACGCGAAGAATGAGACAATGGCTAGTAATGAATCGGATAAGGGTAAAGGATAACATACAGCGTTAATCAATAAAAGTAAATAGAATTGCATACCGCAGCGTGTGGTCCATACTGAAGAGATTGAAAGTTTCTCAACTCGCTGTGGAGAACCAGACAAGCTCAAATACCTATATGGTCCCGTGTTCACGTGAAGCTTTTCTTACTATGTATAAGATATTTTCAGACCGCGGATTTATGGTGCGCTCTGTTTGCTTGCTTGAATTATTAGCGTAAAAGAAAGTATTCTGTCAGAGCACACCGCTAGTAGTTTCGCTGACCCTTGCATGCCTGTTTTAGGTTCCACACCATGTGGCTTTTGTAATGGATGGTAACAGACGATTTGCTAAGGCACACCAGCTCGGCCATGTCATCCACGGCCACGAGAAGGGCTTCCAACAACTCGCGAAGGTACCGATTGAGTTCTTTTTCTTTTCTAACCGGTCTGCCCTTCATGTTGAATTTTTTGCAGATACTGGAATGGTGCCAGGAACTGGGCATTCTAGAAGTTACAGTCTACGCTTTTAGCATTGAAAATTTCAAACGGAGCTCCGAGGAAGTAGATGGCCTAATGAAACTTGCAGATGAAAAATTTGCCAAACTCTTGGCTGAAAGGTATGGTTTCAAAAGATGTTTAGTTATTTCTATGATCTGATTTTCCGAAGGCCTAAAAGACGCTTTTTGCCCAGCACGGCTGTTGATCGCATAATGAAATCTTTAGTTTCACGGTCTTCAGGAATGTTTTAATTTTATGCTACAGGCAAAGCTTTTACGCGCAGTTTCATTTCTATGCATTTCTCGGACACTTGGCTTAACAGGAATAAGCATTTCAAGAACCATAAGTTTTCTGTGATTTTGCTGCGTTCCGACATTCGTTTATTTTATATATTTATGATAAGTTTTTTAGGGAAAAACTGGAGGAAAAACAAATCTCATTCCGTTTCTTTGGCAATATTGCTATGTTGTCTCCTAGCCTGCGGAAGCATATAGCACAGATCCAGCTCCTGACTAAGGATTACCAGAGGTATCTGTTTAACACGTGCTCTATATTTTGTTTAAAAATTGCTCTGATGTCCCTGCAGAGATCAAGATTTGGGTGCAGCTGCGTATCGTTTCGCAAGTTCTAGTTTTGGTTGGTTAAGCGCTGTGCTGAATATCATGCACGTGACAAAACTGCAGCTGTGGAAAAAATCCAAGAGTGCATACTGCCTTGTCCAAGGAAAGGTTTTGCGAACGCAACACTGGTTGGGGAATTGTTACTCGCAGTTCTTTTTTCCTCACGTGTGATAGTCCTAGTGTGCCATTTCGATTACCTATAGTGCAAATGTATACATAGGAAGGAAGCGGAGCGCTGACCAGTGTTGCACTATTTCGCTTGCGTCTTCTCTTTTTCAGAGTTTTGAATGGTCAAAAGTTTTGAAGAAGATTTTCTTGTTTTGAAGAAGCCCGTCTATTAATGCGGGCCGACAGATTTTCCAGAATATAGTCCAACTACATCAAGAGTACTTCCAGGGGAGTTGTAAACGTGTGTATGCCGTACACTTCGAGAGACGAAATGGCTCGCGCCTTCGAACTAATGCGAAAGGGAAGAGAGAAGGTGGTTCTATTACAAAGCACATTATCGATCATTATCAAACTTTCTCTTTGTTCTCAGTGTACACTTTTTCCGAAATACCATTCTCATATTAGAACTCTGGCTTGCATTTGTGTCGGTAAAATAAAGGTTTCAGGGATTGATAGAAGAAAGTCAAATTTCCGAGTGGCTGGTGTCACGCTGTCTGGACAGTCGGCGTGGAACAGAGCCTAACCTGCTCATTCGTACGAGCGGGGAAAAGCGGCTGAGCGATTTCATGCTCTGGCAGGTGGGCTTCTAGCTTGACTCTAAAGATCCTTTTTTCTCATTGGTCTTCACTTTAGTGCTCTTCAAGTCACGTCTACTTCGATGACGTTCTATGGCCTGAGTTCACCTTCTGGCATCTCTGCAAAGCACTGCTATCGTATCAGTACCACTGCAGTTCAATTGAGGTATTAATTATATGCTTTATCGTCTTTAGCCATTTTGACGCCTGTAGTTCAAGGAAATTAAACGTCGCCAAGATGCTCCAGCACCATCAGAGGAAGAACGGTCTGCTGTGCAGCCGTTCCTTGACTTCGTTGAGGACATGAACGACACGCTGTTGCAGGAGTACGCATCCTACAAGGACTAGATGTGTCTACCTCACTTTAATATTGTTCCTCAAATCACAGATTTTATTGCTCTAGTCGGTTGCCCAATTCACTATTCAATTACATATTATATATGCCTTAGCGTGGTAGCTGCTGTGCCCGGAATCATTTCGTTTTTATCAACAGGTACTCAGGCTCATGTCAAGTTAGAGTTTAATTTGCACTGGATTTGAAATTGCTATTTATTCAAGGAATTCCTCATTGTAGACCTTTGTATAGCACTCTTGTGACCATGGGATACATTCCAACAATAAATGATGGAGAATGTCGCTTGGCAGAAGAACATTAATGTCGATTTGGCTTCGCAGGAGAGCATTGATGTTATCACCGACTCCGATGATGCTCATACGGTTGTAAAGGGGTGGGTCTCGCTGCACCCAACTGTTATCCTTGTATTTCCGCAATCCACTGAACCACCCATAACGGTGAAAGGGGAGGTATCATTCTCCTCGTCTCAAGCGCCCATAACAGATGTCATTGACATCAATGCTCTCCTGCCGAGCAACTGTGTGGTGGTGGTCAGAAAGGATTTCAGAACGTGCTGAGGTGTATAGCCAACTGTCTGTTTCACTGCTTCACTGATCTGCGGGAATTGACCGGACCCTTGTGAACTCTACGCAAATCAGGAGCGTAGCGACCAGGGGTGTGTGGAATTTTTTTCGAGAGACACGGAACGCGGAACGGAAAATATTGCCGCAATGGTAGTAATAAATAAGTCACTAACGAATTTTGGAAACGGGCAAGGCAGCGTGCGCCTCCTTTCCAGCAACATATGACGATAGAAAATGCTTGTGTTCGTATCATTACTATGATGAATTTTCAAACACTACTAGTATAACAAATCGAAGTTTATGCAAAATCTTTCTGTGAGTAAGTAGGTAGAAAGTATTTTAAACGCAAAGAATCTAGCTGACGGTGAGATGCCAGAGATTTCGCCACTCACGACATTTGATCGGTCTTTCTGAATGTCTCGGATCTATCCTAATTGTGAGGCAGCGCTAAGATACGCTACGTTCAGCATCCCACAACACGACGCATACTCGCTGTGTTCACATGGGGACCACAGTATCATTTGGCTGTAGCTGAGGCTCTAGAGCAAAGTCAAAGGAGATGGTGGAGAAGCAAGACATCGCATGCCCTTCTCTGACTAGGATAGAGCGCATGTTCCCCTTGACAAGCCGTGTTAGTAACCTAAGAGTGCCTACAGAACTCTGATCTGGAATTGATGCCCCAGGCCAGATCTAAGGTGATTGGGGGAAGATAAGCATGCTCCGGATTAGTAATTTGATTCTTGATTCAACACTCATGAGAACTTTGTGGCCCTATACTATTCGGTAGTACGTCTTTTCAAGAGTTTTCTTGTTTTTTTAAGAAAGAAAAAAAAAGAATCCAAGTTGGTTGTCACATTGTTCCGACATCACGATGTATCATCAGTTTCAAAGCAACACAATCACAGAAAAGACGGCGCATAGTTGATCCCTTTCTTCAGTCTCTCGTTTAAGTTCAAGAGGTGAATGAAGGCAGTGCAAAACAGTCAATGACTGGTGAGTCACCATTTCCGTTCCATTCTCCGGCCCAAAAGAACGGAAAGACTAAAAACGTCCGGAAACCGGAATTCGGAACACGGAAACGGAAATTCAGCACATCCCTGGGGTGGCACTGTTGGAGACTCCAGGTGTCACATGGTTGTCGAATCTAGGACCTCGTTTCGGGTCTCGCAAAGGACGGAAAAGCCTTCCAACCGTCCAGGTCGATTATTTAATATATCAGGATGGGGGTAACACTTATCTGTCCATCAGACGGGCATCAGAAATCTATGTATGGGTCAAATAAGCATTTATTTCGCCTCCCAAGACTCCCTGAAAAGTGGAATACGTGGCACATCCCAAATGTCAGTTGTTTAACGCCATCCTTTGTCTTAGCGAGCGCTCCTGTTTTAGAATGGGACAGGGACAAGCGGCGGTTTTTACGACAAAAATCAATAGCAGTTGGGACAATAAGTAATGAACAAGTGTCAACCGAGAAACGAGAAATTTAGACTTGTTCTATTTATCATCACCAATTTAGAACATCGCTAAGATCTTTGCACTTTTTTAAATGCGCCTTTACGGACATGCTACGCCACTTTATTCCATAGCTGGCCACTAGATGTACCTAGCTGGTAGCTTTCGACAAGACTTGTAAAAATCAGTATTTGGTTGAAGATAGCCAGCTCAAAGCCTCTGCGCTCACGCCGCCGCGCTCAAGCTCCGTCGGCTTACAAATAAGCGAGTACTGAATATTTATGCGTTACCAATGGACTTCAATGACGTACTTACAAAATTGAGTGACTCAAGTCACATTACACCGGATCACAGATCAACGTCTATTTGTTGGTAGGTGTGGCTTGCGGTGGGCGCTGTCTGCTAGAGCGAGACGTCTTCGATCGCGAGGAGGTGGATGCCTCGTGTGAATTCATGGTCGCCAACATGGATTCGTCGAGAGCTTTGCGTGCTGCTACGAAATCCGTCTCGGCCTGCTGTGTCCGCTTCCGATCCATCATTACTTGTGTATCCCGTCTAAGAGAAACAACATACGTCGGAAATCAGCTGTCGAGTCAGAGCAAGACACCCAAACACCACATTAGTGCAACGCATACCTATCGGCGTCTTCGAGAGCATCCTGACGGGCCACTGAGACCCGTTGAGAGAAGTCTTGCAGGACTTCAATGATGGCTGGTATTGTGTCTACAGGAGTGTCGCGACATGCCCAGTCATCTATCTGGAATTCGACATCTCGTATGCGGTTACAGTCCATGAGCTATGATTATTTTTCAAAAACTGGGAAAAATATTGACGCTAATATACCTCTATGAATTGGCCTTTGGAATCGAGGCGTGCCTTGATGAGTTTGTTGTAGATTGCATCTATCACTATATCCTCCAGCTCACGTACGGAGTTCAGACCGAGACTGAAATCTTTTCATTTCTCTGACGTCAAATAAAGCGTTCTTCGTTATCCGTTTGGGTAACTCTATAACCCCTGTGAAACGAAACACATTAGGAAAGCCGCAGTTGAAAGTAATCAATAACTTATAACTTAGGCTTTTTATAACAGCAACTTATTCTTAAAATTTGCAATTATTCTTCAAATAATCCGCAAGCTATAACTGGTTTTTATTAAATTCAAAGCAAATTTCCGAGCAAATTCGAACTAAGGAGCACTACTTTCAAGTAAAACGTTTTTGGTACATCTTGAAGAGGGAACATCAGCCTATTTGGCAGCTCCATGCTCGAAAGTCAGGTCAATTTTCCTCACTTCCAGGAACGTGAGCGAGCACAACCTCTTACTTTCTGGGAATGAGAACTTTGTTACCGTGTCACTGTTTCCGTTCAAAATACCTATTTCAGTCAGGTATTGCCAGATTTGGCGCAGACAAAAATGGATTCCTATGGAGAGCACCTCTGCATTGCTTTTCCAGTCGGAGAAGGTGCCAGCTGTTGCATGCACCCGATTCCAGGTTTCTGGTCCATATTGCAGGCCCAGTCCCATCTAGCCTCCCATCCCCCGGGGTCGATGAATTGGTAGCAGACTCGTTTGGGAAGAATGAAACACTGAATTGTACATCGACTGGACGCCGCAAGTCATTCTTCTTTAGCGTTTGCCCTGCTTCATCGAGGATCCGCTTTTCTGGCACTTTGTCGCCATCTTTTCCGATCTCATGCCAGATCAGGGTGGACACCAGCTACTTTTAAGTCCTTGTTTAACGTACCACCCCCGCGCTGCTTTGGTAACCCTTTAGGTCGTTTTCCAAACACCTCGAAGAAGGCCCATCTTTCGGGCGCTGGTTTCTTTCCCACGCAAAATATGGCCGCACCGTCGCAGGCGAGCTCCGCGCATCTTGTCAGCTTTCGGCGCGCGTTTTCGTAAGTTGAACTCGCCCCCCAGTAGATGGGTCGGCAAGAACAGCTCGGAGAGGTGCTTACAGTTACTTTAATTATGCCTAACGCTATTGAAATCAAACTGACATCTTCCAGATTAAAACACGCTTCTTTCACATTACACTAGACTTTCCAAGAAGGCTATAATAAATTTTTGTTCTAGGTAAACTTCAGCATGATTTTCTTTGAAGCTTTAACTCACTACCCCAGAAGTGAACACTTTGTTTGAGATTTTATAAAATTCCTATCTTTGAGTAAAAATAATGGATTAAAGCTTGTTTTAAGCAGGAGGGCGACCATTTTTTAGTGTCAAAATAAGAGATTGCGCCATTCCCTCGTCCAAGACGTCGCGATTCTTATTGCCAGAAGCCAAAAACATGTTTGCATGTTTCACACCTGTAAACAATACAAAGAATGCAGTTGTAAAGAACACATATATTCTCATTTTGATGCTTCATGAGGCAGCATCTGCACTATCAATTAAATAAATATTACCGGCTTTTCGATTGCACGGCGCAATCCCGTTTTTTAATGCAATAAATAATTGCTGTATCGCTTTAAAACAAAAATTCAAGTAAGCGCGCTAAATTCTAGAGGCTGCGTTGACGCAAACAAATGTTCTTTGAAGATACTCCCCATCTTAAACAAAGAACAATGTTCTATTAACGGGGACCATGCAAGGGCCAGTTTAAAATTAGTGTCAAGGTAAGCACTTACAACTGCATAACATCCGCATATGCAAGCTGTCGGTTCAATGAGCTATTGGCGGCAAGGCTGATCAGCGACAATTGTCGCAGCTTCGACAGCGAAGCGGGAGGTAGTGTTACCTGTATAACAAATTAAACCTATCCACGATAGAAAAAAATGATAAAAAGAACATACCTCCTGGGGAAGATCCTTTAGCGTTCCATAAGCGAACACTTCAAGTGTTTTGTATAGAAGCGGGTTCGATTGTTGAAGCGCCTGAGAAGCGTGTAGAGCAGAAGTAATGGGTACAGCACTCGCAAAATTCCAAAAGAAAATCACCTGAATGCTAGGCAGGACGAACATCTCAGAGACGTTCAGTATGCGAGGATTTGTAATGGCACACTCAACCTCGTACTCGGGTGTCTTCATCGCTTCCGATACCGTCCCTGTCATTACTAACGGATCTGTAGAATAAAGAACCTGGTCGTTGCAGCAGAGAAATCCTGATATTCTGCTCACTAACTAGATGTGAAAAGTATAGACAGCGAAGAAACGGGCGTAGAATTTAGCGATACTGCTACAACAACGTGCACTCCTGAACTGTCTCACTACACAGCCGTATGAAGCAAGAATTGTCCAGAATTGGCAAACATAAAGCAGGAGAAGACAGCGCACTGAGTAACACAGACATGGGCAGAACCTTAAGAGTTTCAAACGAGCACAACACCAAGCACCAAGAGCAAAGATTTGAAGCAACACATCTAATAAATCCTTCTAGGGTTCGCAACGCACTCTACTCCTACAGCCCATGAGAAGCTCGAAGTATCTCATAAGATAGTGGGAATCCATCCGAAGGGTCTTGGCTTTGCATGGAAATTTCCAGCTTGGATTCCACATGCCCTGTCAGACACCCAATGCAAAACCACGTTGCAAGACTCACAAGAGAAACAAGGAGCTGGGCTGGGAGGTGTGCCACATCCACAGTCTAGCCCTGACCTCGCCCCCTACCGACTACCATCTCTTCCGTGCTCCCAAGCAAGAAATTTGAGGGAAATATTTTGAAACGGATGAAGACCTCAAAGATTGAATTCGGCAATGGTACGACTCCAGAACTGCAGTCCTTCAAGCGAGAGGAATTAAAAAGTAGCCAGTCTTTGGTGAAGTGTAGTGGAACAAAAAGGAGTTTATCTCAATTGATTTGACATTGTAGTTGTGAAGTAATAAATCTTTGGAAAAAATGAAAAGACTTTTCTCCAACCTGATACTAGAATGTCCAACCTTACGGCTTCCTTCAACGCCCAAACATTTTCTTTTTATCGATGGGTGTGAAAGTAGGTTGAGGAGTAGTGACGTGCAGAAGATTTTTCGATGTCCTTTTTACGAAGCTCTACCTTCTCGTTTCCCATAGCTTTATACACCTGCCAACCAGATTGCTTCTGATTTGGTATAAAAAGCTGCTGGGGCTAAAAAATGGACAAAAAGCGCAGAGGAGATGGGAATTGGGATCATCAAGAGGTACCCCTAATACAAACAAAACTACGGTGTGGAAATGGGTAAGCACGCCTTTGGGAGGTATCAAGATCTGGTACGAGGGCTAAGAATACGTCGGAACCAAACTGCTGTCCTTTTTGCGCAATTTTTTTCCGAATGAGACCCCTAGTGAAGCGAATCCAACAGTAGAAAGAGATTCGGTTCAACTTCACGACTGAAATCTGGTACAATATAGATGTGGAATAAACCAATCTCAACAAAACTATCAGCGCGGTGTTAAAATGTTTATCGAGAGAGTTGCTACTACTCTAAAAGTTATGTACACACCTAGTAATGGAAAGACCAGAACAGCAATAACAGCGACACTATTCAGAAGTCTGATACACGTCCTTTACGCTCCCAGTCTCCGTACCGCGTTGGCTCTGGTCCGGCAGGTCCGCCAATCTTAACAATGAAATTGCCCATCACACGGTGCTAGGCAGAAAGAGTACGTGGAAAGGAATACCTCGCCTGTTATAGGGTTCACTCCTCCGGGGTGTTTCTTGAGATATGGATCCTCATATGGCTTCTGAAACAAAATTCTTGACAGTCTCTTCTTAACGAATACAAGAACGAGGTGCTTCGGCTAGGAACAACATCCTCACTCATTAGTACTTTACAGTCTTTAGACAAAAGACAATGACAGCAAATTCCCGTTATATTAGGGGGGGGGCCAAAAGTAATGAGACAAAATGAAAAAAAATCTTTATCTCCTTATAACTCAATTACAACTCAACGATGCTGAGGAATGTATTTGCCATTAAGGGCAAGGACCTTGCTGCCATCGCTCAGCCAACTTCCTGATCCCATCCTTCCAGAACTGCTTGAGCCTGGTGTTGATCAACTGCTCGATATGGTTTTTATTTATTTATTTATTTATTCAAGACATGGGCCGTAGCCACACGTAGAAGTAGATTGTTAAAAACAACATCCAAGGAGTGACAATAAAGTACAATAAAAAATACAACAAAGATTCGGTGAGGTTCATTGCAAACGCAACAGTAGATTCTTGAAACCACGCAGAGATAGACCCAAGGCATCTTGATTTGCATTCAAAACAAGGTTGAACTCCATTATACTCCTGTAGGTGAAGAAAGTTGTTCTGGCTCGCGATTTTACAACCGCAACATAGAGTCTGAGTTTGCCCCTTTTATTTCTTGTCAAAGATGAACCGAAAAAGCAGAGTGGGTTAATAGAAACCTTTCCTGTAAATATTTTGAAAAACATAAGAAGATCGAATATTTTCCTTCTACTGTGAAGACTTGGTAAAGACAACATTTTCGCTCTCTCAGCACTATTTGGTATCTGGTAGTAACTGATGCCGTAGCATCTCATCATAAGCTTACGAGTAAAGCTGTTTTGAACGCTCTCCAGAAGTCTGATGTCTTTTTTCTTTGTAGGGTTGAAAATGGTAGTTCCGCATTCTACGATGGGCCTTACATATGTCTTATATGCTCGAAGAAGAATATGAGAATCTCGGCTTCTCAAGGCCTTAAAAAGGTTGTAGATGCGATAGTTAGCCTTTTTAACCAATGATTTGTAGTGCAGGTCAAACGTCAAATCCCTAGATATCAGGAAACCTAGGTCACGAACTTCATTTACTGACTGCAATGTGACACCTCTCAGTTTATATGAAGGGTTGCCACCGGCGCGACTCTGTCCAATCATGAGATAATGCGATTTTTCTGCTGCCAAAGGTAGTTCCCATCTTTCAGCCCAGGAATCTATATAGTTCACCGCCGCTTGAATAGAAACGGTATCTTCTGTCTTCTCAATGGTCTTGTAAATCTTAATGTCGTCGGCGTACATCTTGCAAACGACTCCGAACCTTGAAACTGATTGCGGCAGTTCGTAGGTGTACATCAGAAACAGCAAAGGAGAAAGTACCCCTCCTTGCGGTACACCGCTGAACGTTTCGAAGACACTGGAAAACTGTCCCTCTACTTTGACTTGGTATGTCCTTCCTGAGAGAAAATCTCGTATCCAGTCTACTATCATGTGATGAACGCCCACCATTTTCAGTTTTTGCAGAAGTTTCATCAATGGAACTCTATCAAAGGCCTTAGAAAAGTCGAAATATATGACATCTGTACGCTTCTTTTCCTCTACAGCTTTTGTCCAGTCATTCAGTGCTGTGAGAGTGGAAGTTTCGATGGACCTTCCTTTTAGGAATCCAAACTGGTTACAGGAGATAACCTTCTTCTCTTCCAGATGCTTTAGAATATGTTTGCCGACGATTTTTTCAAATGCTCTCGCGAATACGGACGTTATGCTAACTGGTCTGTAGTTTGTTGGATTGCTAAGAGGAGGTTTCTTAGGAATCGGGGTGACAAAAGCGTGTTTCCATCTCTTAGGGACTTCTGCTCTCATGTAGCTCCCATTGAAGATATATTCCAAAGGAAATCCTATGTAGTCACCTACGTTTTTGATAAAAGTAAGTGGTACATGATCCGGCGACGCTGAGTAACTGTTTGGCCATTCCGCGATGATCTTAGATATTTCTTCTCTGTGAAACCACAACGAAGGACTCATCTCAGGAAACTCTGTTCGCGCATCATCCCTACCCGTTAACAGGTCTTTGCCCTGGTCATCAACTTTCGTGAACACCTTTTGAAATTCCGTAGCAAGCAAATTGGCTTTTTCGCAAGGAGAAGAAAAGTGTAAACCATCACTACTGACTAAAGTTGGCACGCATTTAGGAGCACTTCTTCTACCGCCATTACGAGAGTTAATATATTTGTAGAATTTTGCCTTGTCTCCTTGCTCTAGAATTTTTTTCTCAGTGTATAAATTGTACCGCGAAAAAGCTTTGTCAACTTTTCTACTGAAAGCCACATAATCTGACCATGCGTTTGAGTCCATTGATTTCGAAGCCTTATCCCACAACAAGGAACGGTAACGGTTCATTCGTTCTAGATATTTAGGAATTTTTGGATTTCCTGGCTTAATCTCACGCATGGGTACATACAGGTCAATCACATGATGTAAAACCGCAAGAAAAGCTTCGTACTGTTCGTTAACTGTTTCTAGAGCAGTGAGAGTTCCTATCCAGTCGACATCTGCCAAGTGCTGCTTAATCTTGTCATAGTCCGCTGCATTAAAATCCCTTCTCCAAATCGACATTTTTCTTTCCATTTCCCATCTCAACTTGAAGGTTACAGTAGAATGATCGCTGCTTCCTATTGGAGGACCTACAGATAACTCGTGTATTAATGCATGCTCATTGCACAGCACCAAATCTAGGAAAGCTTTTCCTCGTGTTGGTTCTGCTACCAGTTGTTGAAGATCGTGGGTTTCGAAAACATCACGAAACACAGTGGCGGCGGTGCTAGGGCCATCTTTATATAAGTCTGGTAGGTTGAAATCGCCTAGAACAATGCTCGGGATGCCGCATGAGCAGAAGTCACTTACAGCCTTTGCAAGCTGAGCGGACTTTTCAACATTACAGCTTGGGGCTCGGTATACAGCTACAAGACGAATTGAGTTCGAAAGGAAGGTTAGATCACATACCAAAATTTCATATGAGTCTTTTACAGACTCATCGAATACCTGCTTGAATGCCAAATACTTTTTCAGCAACAGCAAAATGCCTCCTCCTTTTTTAAAAGTTCTATCGCACCTCACTCCGATATATTGGGTACCAGCAATTCCTAAGAGAGGGTCAAGCTCATTTTTATCACTGAGCCAGGTTTCTGTCAGAAGAACTACGTCATAATTATATTGACACAGATTCATGACTAGAGAATCGCAGTTTTTTATCAGTGACCTTATGTTCGATAGGGCCCACGATATCATTTTGCGCGACTTCCTGTGACAATTTAGCAGTTTCCCGAGGGGCTACCAAATTGCAAAGAAGTCGCGCTCGTAGTGTGCCCAGAATGATTTGAAGCCGGTGAGTGTGATACATCCAGAGTATGATTACCTCTGGTGCTATCACCACTCCCAGGCTCACGGTTAGCTTGACGTTGCTCGCGTATACGTTCTCTCTCCTCCCAAGTGAGGGAGGGGCGCAGATATACACCCTTTTGGAGAGGGAAGAAACGTAGACGTGGCGCACGCCGGACAGCCTCCCGCTGGAACCTACTCGCTGGAAGAACAACCTTCATGAGCCTGGGTCTTTTCTGCAGTGGTTTGCCCATGCGATAACAAGCGATAGGGCCACATTCTATGCCGAGAAAATCCAATATACTCGAAACACAATGAAAGTCGTGTGCAACTCTAGCTGAAGCATTACTCGCCCTAGACTCGGAAACATTAGCAATTACAATCGACCTTTTAATTTCTATATCCTCTTTCCAAGATCCTATGTCAGAGTTAACGTTCGATGTCTCAGGAGTCTTCACTTTACTACGCGACTCCAAGAAAGACAGTTTTTGTTTTAACTCTGAATTTTCTTCCCTGAGACGGTTGATCTCCTGCAAGAGCTCTCCGTTTCTTCGACTCATCTCCTTGACCTCGTCCCGCGTCTGCATCAGGAGATCAATTACCAGTTTAACGTGGCTTGGGACCTTGCCGTTATCCACCATTACTCGGAGCCGTTCCACAGGATCCTCGGAAGAAGCGCTAGAGTTGGTGGGACGTGAACGCCTCGCCCTCTTCTCTGGAACAGTGGAAGAACCGGCAACATGGTTGTCAAGGACTGCTTGGGTTCTTGTGTCCCTTCCGACTAGGAAGTCCTGTAGGCTCAAGTAGTAGTGGTAGTTGCATGGAGAGATGTCCAGCGAATACGGTGGGTGAGGCGTGTGAACGTAGCCCAGCTGGCTAAGCTTATCCGTGCTTACTTTTTCCCGATGGGGTGCGGCGTTGTCGAAGAGGAGAACCTTCTTGAAGCGCTGCGAATGAATAAGAGTGAGTCGCCGGCCCATCTCCTCTATTTCGTTCACCATGGCCTTGGAGTTCATCGCGGTGCTCTTGGGAAACAGCCTCCGGTAAACCGGTCCGTGGGCGCAGACCCAAAAGCTCCAAATGTGCTTCTCGCCGTGAACATCTCGCCGAACGAAGGTCGGTAACAATTCACCAGGCCTCACCCAGACTCGCTGCTTGGCAGGGTTAAGGTAGAAGACGTACTTCTCATCTTGCGTGAATATTGAGCCCAGGCTGCTCGGGGTTGGGAATTGGGGGAGATTTGAGCGACACAGGTCGACTCGTCAGACTGGGGTTTCGGCATGAGACAGGCTGGGGTTTTTGGCATGCTTCTGGAAAGGGCGGAAGTGGTAACTTTTCAGATGGGCTTCAGTAAGTAGCATACAAACATACAAATACAACAAGCACGAAACCAGACTCCAGCCACGAGATATATGGACACGGCATGGGGTGTCTCATTACTTTTGGCCCCCCCCCCCCCTAATAGTGCATCTTACTGCAAATATCTTGCACATATAAAAAACGCTGTGGCGTATCCGCAGCAGCGAGGACGGCAAAGAGCCAAACCCAGACACAAGAACAAGCTGCAGAATTTCCGCTAAACAACACGAAGACGTTTTCCAAGAAAGCGTACCAGGTCATCCAATTTCCCCGGCGGAGTTTTCTCCTTCAGAATTTCCTCTTTTGTTTTCTTTGGCGGCTTCGGCTCCTCTGTGCTGTACCTGCGTAGTGAATATAGTCGAGACGCGAGATTCCTGCTCGTGGCACGAATCATCCTAGAACGCTATTGCAATCACTAGTAGGTCTGAATTTAGCACTCTTGCTCTCTTCAAAAACTTGGCGAAACGTTAAATGCATTCTGTGGTCACGGACAACACATCCCATCTAGGCGCTAAATCCTTGGGGTCGAGATATTTGTTGGCTTCCTCAATTCATTTGGAGGACATTTCGAAGTCTCCATGGGTTGACGTGAGTGGGAATGGGGACATTGGCATAACAGACAGAATAACCAAAGACTTTAATTGTGACGTGGACAAGACTTCTGGAGAGATTCTAACAAGAAGCAGCTAGCGTGCTCCAGCTTGGAGGTCTTGGAAGAGATAATCTGATCGTAACGGTGTGGTTCACTAGTGAGTGAAACTCTGTTGTGACGAACTAAGTGAAAATGAAGAATCAGAAGGAGCTTGAAGGACTCCTTACACAGTATGAAGGTAGTCTGTGCAAGGCTTGGTGTATCCGTTGCAAGGAAAGTGAAAGACAACAGTTTAGAAAAAGCAGCGAACCTCGGTTAGCTGGCTAAAACAAGTATAACAAGAACTGAGAATGCTAGGGAACCAAATATCGTCCTATCACGTTTTTGAAAGCACGAGTACTGGTCGGAAGCTTTTTACTTCTACTTAGCCGGAAATAATCTGTTCCAGCTCTGATTGTAAAGAATCGTTGGCGTAGATTTAGTCTGGCTGGCGGAAGTATCGCTGAAGTGGTCCCGCCCCTAGTAACTGATTGCCCGTGGATACAGAATTGACCAAGTTCAAGCCCACTGACACCAATAAGAATCTTATGGAAGAAAACAAGGTCGAGTTTCCTTCTTCTCAGTGCAAGGGTAGGAAGCTTGGAATTTGCATTTCGCTCAGAACTCGATCAAATTGCGTCGTAGAGGAATCCTATGGCTCTGAGCATGAGCTTCCGTGTGAAATTGTTCTGCACTTCTTCAAGCAAAGCTATTAGTTTGGTTTTATGGGGATAAAAACAGGTGTGTCATACTCAGGTTTTGCTCTTACATATGTTTTATAAGCACGAATGAGCACCGCTGTGTCTTTTGTGCTGAGAACTCGGACCATTTTGTACATTAGGGCAGTAGCTTTCCTAGCAATCACCTTACAGTGAGAGTCAAAGCTAAGATCTTGGTTGACAATAAATCCTAGATCTTTTAACTGCTCAACCTTCCCTATGCATGACCCTTCTAAGTAGTAATTGAGCTTCTCATTTCGAGAACCTAAGTGCAGCACGCAGGTTTTATCCTTCGATAAAGGCAGGTCTCACTCGATCGACCATTGTGAAACAGCAGCGAGAGCATCTTGCATTAATTTGTGATCTGCCTCATGGTCAGACGTAACACAGGCGTACAATTCCACATCGTCTGCAAAAGTTCTACACTTTACATGATCGATGATCAAGGTAGGAAGTTCATGTGCATAGATATTGAAGAGAACAGAGGATAGAACCCCTCCCTACGGAACGCAACTAGTTATGGGCCCTGCAATTGAGAAACCGTCACTCACACGAACTATAAACTCTCTATTCGTTAGGAACGCATCGATCCATCTGATAATTAGAGAGTGAATTCCTACATGACTCGGCTTCTAAAGAAGTTTCCTATGCGAGACTCTATCAAATGCCTTGGCGAAATCCAGATACACAATGTCAACCGAATGACCTTTGTGGAGACCAAAAGTCCAGTCATTCAGCGCTTGAATCATTGCAGTAGTAGTTGATTTGCCTTTTACAAAGCCATGCTGGAGCGGCGAAATGACAGAGTTCTCATCAAAATGCCGCGCTATTGTTCGTTTGAGTATCTTTTCAAATAGACGCCCAAAAATAGACGTTATACTATAGCTATAGCTGAGGTCGGTAGTTCTCTGGAGATTCAGAAGGTGCTTTTTTGGGACTGGGATTACGAAAGAATTTTTCCACCTAGATAGGACCTCAGCTCTCATAAAACTTAGCTTAAATAAAACTCCAAAGGACAGGAAATAATACCAGCCACCTTCTTGACCCAAACAAGAAGGTGGCTGTATTATTTCGCGTCCGTTGAAGTTGAATATATATATAATGTATACTAGTATATAATATAATTATAAAATATTTAATATATATTAGGCTGTCCCATAAGTCTTCGCCGTTTTTTTCAACGATTCACTGCAGATTTCGCCGGCGGTCTCCTGCATAGCGCTGCATAGCTTTTGAAAGAGAATGAATTGCTCTATCAGAGCATGTATTGCATTTCTTTTTTAATCATGAATTTTGTCAATTTTTAGGTCGTCGAAGTGAAAAGTAAAAAAGTGAAAAAGTAGCCATCTGCGCACTTGCTCTCTCCGCTTAGGTTTGTAATTTTTTGCGCACCTTTTTATAGTATTTGGAAGACAATGTTCTGTACTACAAGAATATGTGTTAGCGCTATTTGCCCATTTGTCCTTTATTCATTTTTAGGTCATCAAATTGGGACGTCCGAAGGAGGATGGTTATTTTTGCCGACAGCTCCTGCTCTGTGGCGCGTTTATGTTTTTCTATTGAATATCAACAAAATGCCAAAAAGAGAAAAATCGTCTTCACCAACAACTCCTTCTCCTTCTTCAGTTGTTGATATTCGACAGAAATCAGCGTGAGCCAATAAACGCGACACAAATTCTTACTGAGCAAAACATCCTTTTCCAAACGACATATGAAACCAAGCAAAAAGTCCAACCACAGAACCGGAGTTTTGGTAAAAATTCGGACGGCAAAGTCGGAATTCCCAATTTGATGGCCTAAAAATCAATAAAGAACAAATGAGCAAATAGCACTAACACATATTCTTGTAGTACGGAACATTGTCTTCCAAGTGCTATAAAAAACTGCGCAAGAAATTACAAACCTAAGCGGAGAGAACAAGTGCGCAAATGGCTACTTTTTCACTTTTTCACTTTTCACTTCAATGACCTAAAAATTGACAAAATTCATGATGAAAAAAGAAATGCAATACATGTTCTGATAGAGCAAATCATTCTCTTTCGAAAGCTATGCAGCGCTATGCAAGAGACCGCCGGCGAAATCTGCAGTGAATCGTGGAAAAAAAACGGCGGGGACTTGTGGGACAACCTAATATTAATAAATAATGTATACTAATGGAATATTATCCGGTGTGGTAGAGTAAGATGCAGGCTAGTGTAGGAAATTGGAGAGGATGTCATCATAATGAAACCAGACAGAGTCTCGCATCACAGGGTAGGAAACCCGGCTGAGTTCAATGTCTGATTCATCATCAGCCATAGATGGTTTTTTGAAATAATCAGCTAACAGGTTCGCCTTAGCTTCAGACTCAGGATGACTATTTTTGCTTAACAGAACACCAATCCTTTGCTTCGGCCTAAGCCTAAAATTAAGTAGTGTATAGGAAACATTCTTATCATTAGATGCAATAACTTTCTTCTCGGCCGACCTATTGTACATCCCAAGCGTCCTTTCAAATTTTGAATTCAATCTTTTGAATAACGCCCAACAACCCGGATCGTTATTTGTTTGAAGCAACTTCCCATGCTGTAGTTCTTTTTCTATCAAGATCTGAAAGGTACTGACGAAATTGATCTCGATGGAGCGGAATCTTTTTAATGGGTACAAACAAGATAATAGAATGCTGAAGAATTGCAATAAAGAGCTCATAGATTTCGTCAACCGTGCTCACATTGTTGAATGAGCTGAACCAATTCACATTGGCAAGACAGACCTTAATAATAACTTCATAATTCGCGTGTAGCGCAGTCGGAGGAGGCGCGACTGTCGCGTGCACCCGATACCAGGTTCCTGGTTCGGATTTCCCGTCAAGGCCAACCAAGGCTTCCATCCCTCCGGGGTCGATTTTATCCTTTCCAGACTTGTCTGGGAAGGATAAAGCGCTGACTTGTTCATCGGCTGGCCACCGCAAGTTATTGTATGGCAAAATACGCATTCAAATCGCCTCTACGACATCTCGTAGAAGTAGAATGCGCTGGCGCATTGCTGGGATTGAGTAACGCCGTCCTTTATCCTTATCCTTTATTACGCACCGGAGATCTTACCGTTACGTCACTTCTTAAGCCGTCGGTATTCGTCAAGACCAAGTCCAAAGCATTTCGTCCTTCGCCGGCGCCGTACACTGGACGTGCGGGCCACGCCAGGCTTTCCGGCTTCGGGTATGGCGGGCCACGCTGGGAACGTAGCCCAAACCTACCTGGAGACGCATCTATTATTATGGAAACTGGTCAAAGCGCTGCCGAATATTGAGGACCAAGGAGCAAGACTTGGTTAAAACCGTAGTCGAACTGAGCGTAGGTCCGACGAACTTTCTTCGCTGACCTCTCTTGGTCCACCCCTTGAAATTGGAGGACCTTGGCAGGTAGATATAGCTTAGTAATCCAGCGCGCGAAGTATATGCTCTTGAGATCAATGCGAACAATTTCCAAATCAAAAGAAGCGTCTTCCAGACCATGACACTGACCAATCAATAATATCGGTTGATATTGATTGCTTGATGGAAGACTCAGCATGCTTGGTGATTACCTGGTCGATCTTCCGTCGGTCATCATAACCACGGAACACTCACCCCGATCGATTAAGTCTGAGAGAGAACAGGTGAAACGATCGATAATACCGATCGATTTAAGGTTTGGGAGGAAACCGAGTTTTTCCCCAAGTTCCCATGCTTCTTAATTGTATTATTGAAGCTCCCTCTGCTGTGAAGCCTTTCAGTCCGTCGTCCATCGTAATCACGCAACCCCCACCCCGATCGGTTGAGTCTGAGATAAAACCGATAGCACCTCTCAAAAGATCAATATTATCGATCGTATTGATTTCCCTGTCAAGACTCGATCAGATGTGGAGCGCTTTCCACCAAACATACACCCAGCCATTTTAGTCGCGCAAACACACGTTCGGCGATGTGTGGATGACGTCTGAGACACGTCCTCTGAATACCGACAGTCATTTAATGACAGCTGCGACTTGTCTTCTGCATCCCTACGCACGTTGGATGACAGCTGCGGCAAGTTTTCTGAATCCTGACACCCGTTGAGCGATGTCTGCGGCACATCCTCTCAAGCATCAAAGTCATAAAAGTCAATAATTCTGTAGTTTCATAAAAACTTCTATCAAAACCCACAAAAGCGAACAAAAAGGATTATCCGTAAGGTGTGGAAACTGCAGCAAAGATCGAATGCGAAAATGAAGGGGAAATGAATTGTAAAGGTGAATAAACCCGTACGGAAAACGTACACCAAACATACACCCAACAGATACGTCTTTCGAAACCTCATGGATTGTTCCTATATATAGTAAAGATATCGGCACGCTGTGCACGGTCAAAGGTTCTCTCCAAGTCGAGTAAGGCATGACCCACTAGCTTGAATGTTACCAAACGACCTGGCAAAATTTGCTCGCGTGTAGCTACGCCTTCTTTATAGGCGAAATACTTTTTCCAGCGTTCGAGTAGGCACGGGGTTTTAGCAAAACCCATTTTCTCTAAAATTGTTCGCCATTGCTTATCTAGCCTGCAGCGCGCAATAAACCATGTTGCACTCTAGTATTCGTGTTTTCAGAAAGCAGAAAAATATCCTTGAAGATTGAAGTTTGCTGTGGGCATTCTAGCCGGCAGTTTATAATGTGTTCGTATAGTTGTGGAGCGTGGTTACTAAAAGTAAAGTCGGTCGAAATTACTCCTGGTATTTCTGATCTCTTCGAAGTGGTTTCGGATCACAGTCACTGCGAGTTCCTGCGCATTTAGTGAATACCAATAATTACATATGAATAAAACCTCAGCCCGATTTTTTCTTCGCTGAACACCTCCTTGATAAACTCTGAAATGCACAACTCCCGACTGCTCGCAGTCCAGGAGTATTTCACTTGTCTTTTTTGCCGCTCCACCGCTTGCAACGATGGAACTGCTGACGACTTTTTTCACCTCAGGCGTAAGGCTACGGTTAATAAGTGTGGCATCGTGATTAGCTCAGAGTTCATGACAGTAATAGCGGGAGGTTCAACAAACAATAGATTCAACAACAAAAGCCAAGAACAGCAGATGAACTGCGCTGACACGCCGTGAAGCAGAACATTAGGAGATGGCCGCGTTGATACGATCGAACTCTGGTTGCATAGCCACGAAGAGGTGCTGCCAGAATGTCGGATCTTCTTCGTCGATGTCCGATGAGAAGAACACCTATAACAGTGTTCCATTGTACTTTTCAATGTCCGTGTTACCCACAACATATCTTTCCCTATGCGGCAGAGTTCAGGCGATTCACGCATTCTTTATGCTTTTACATGAGATCGTGAATAAACTTTTAATGCAACACCAAGTTTTTCGTCGAATTCCTTACAGTAGGACTCTGCTGTGATCGTTTGGCCTGCTGCCAAAAGTTGTAATGGATCACATCAGCCGCCGACCACCACTCAGTGACCATCACGTTTCTTTGGTGGAGGTTCGCCTTTGGAAAACACCTAGGGGATTCGTCGGCGTACGACCACTGTCCGGAAGGTTTCCTGTTCTCAAACAGAATGAATCCACTTTTCATCACAAGTGGTGATTCGATCCGAAAACAGTTTCGGTGCGTAAAAGTAGAGAAGAACAAATCTCAAGTATAACCAAGGTCTGCCTGCATTTGCGCTCCAAAATTCAGTTTGGATTGAAAGCTCGTAAGAGGTGCCGACGGACACGAAAATGATCGTCTGAAGTGGGAGCACGGCCTCTGCCAAATGCACCCAAAATGTCTCGTTTTTGCGAACCTACTTTACGCAACCCATCCTTGTCCAAAGCACATCAATTGCTGCCAGCTCTGTCCTAAGACATGCACATTCCAAGGACCACTTCGCCGCTCTCTCAAAAACAAAGCCAAGGAGTTAAGCACTAATTGAACAGCATACATGTGGCACGCTGGAAATCGCTTATAAGGAACGCGTCAAAAGCGTTGAATCGGCTTCATCTTGTTAGTCGAGCTTTAGGCGAAAGCAAACACCTGCGAGCACTCGCTTACCTGCTTTCCCTGGAACAGCTTCGCGATCCGCGACGTCACGGCTTTTACACACACGTTCTGCGTGTTCGGAGTGTCGATCAGCATCGAGGACATCGGGAAAAGGGCGAGTCCCAGTGAGGTGACGTTCCTTAAATGATCCAAGTGTTGCTCTAAGCTGTGATGGGGCGGGTGAGTGCCTCCTCAGTGGCAACCAGATCCAGGATTTCTCCGTACACTTTATCATTGAGAGAGTAGAGTAGGTATGGCGCTCTCCGTCTGCATGTAGTAGTATCAGTCTTCCCCTGGACTATGACCGTGTTTCATTCGAAGGCAAAAAGTTGCCACTGCTAAGTGACCGGGAACATTTTCAAACTCTTAAAAAAACTAGAAAGCTTCGATATGGCGAACTGGCGCTAAAATGAACCTCATCTCACGGAGTTTTCTATCCAGCTGAAGGCTTCCACTGTCCCCCACCTTTTAACTTTCGTGAGTTCTGAAGAATATACTGTGCAAGCTGTGCTTATGAAATCACATAAGCTCTAGTAAGCGTAGAACAACGGTAAAAACTTGAATAAGGGATAGGCTAAGGCTTCAACTCTTCAATACCACAGGGAGTATCTGCAACACGGGTACAAAGAGTTTCAACGCGTTCGAGAGGATTTACAGGATCGAGAGAAAATGAATGAGATGGGAGCATTGGCTTCCCCATTAGGAGGAAATTTCCCAACATAGTCCTGAGTCGAACTCCGGGAGAATGTAGGACTATGCCCGATAGTGCGCTTCTAATGTGGGACACCTGCTATTCAAAATTTAAAAAAATGCTCAGACATTGAACAGTACTGGCTCTGCATACTTGCCGATCTCGTCGCCGAGAAGCTCTCAAAAAACTCACGGTATCTGCGCCCATGGGCGTTCTACGCAGTATTTTAGGCCGGGACAGACCTCACGCCCCTTTCACCTTAAAAATGGACCAGGGTTAGTCAGGCGCATCAGAGTATGATCTACCTTGTGCTACTTTCCGGGTCCATAGCACAACCACTGGAGGAACACTCGTGCTCCTCTAGCATAAACAGACACAACAATTTCCCCCTAATCAGACGCACAGGAAGCCACTTACTTTTCGCCGATCCACATCCACAGGCATTCCTCCAGAATCAGTACGTATCCGCGGTACTGATGGTTGTCGAAGCTCACTTCAAATTCTCTCCTCATCCGTTCAATAACGTGTTTCTTTTGTCCTTAGAATTAAGAACGCAATGCGATTTCTAGAATAGGGATACTTCAGTCGTCTTCAGTCTGCAAAGAAAAGAAGCAAGAACAGTTATAAAATGCTGATGTGCTTTCTTCAAATGTGTAATCTGGACTGTCAATGTGGCGAGAGCTGTCGTGAAAAGCGTGTGCAGTTTTTGTATCCATTAACAAGGATGAGCTCGAAATCGTCACATGTATCGGGTGCTACTGCTACTTGTCACAGTGACTCAGTATAGGTACACAGGGTACGGCCAAAGGTGTGTGTAGGTTTGATCTCGCGTAGAGTTGTGAAGACTGGTGCAGCTGCAATGGATTGTAAGTACATGCCATTGCCCTTCTATCGTTTTTCTATTAATTTGGAAATTGTAAGAAAGATTTACTGCCAAGTTAGCAGGTTAATCGAGAAATAATGTCAAATTCTATCACTCCACTACCTATAGCATGAAAACTCTTGACGGAAAATGACAAAACGAAATCAACGTCAATGACAACATTAAACGAAAACTGCTTAACACCGCTAGAAAGTGTTTAAAATCGAGTTTTAGATATTGCCTCTGACGTAGAAAGTGTCACCCCACGATGTTTTCAGACGTATAAGAGCTCAAATGTTATTTGGCTGAAAGTGTAGATGCAATCCAGAATCCCATAGCGCATCCACATAGGACGACGAAAAAGAAGCAGCACAACTCCGACATTGGGCATTTCATAGAGAAGATCAGCCATTAATTACAGACAGCCCATAGATGGTAGGCAGATATTTATTTATTTACATATTGCAAGCTCTAAAACGTGCTAAGAAGAGAGAAGATGTTGAGCTCCTTGTGGAGGAAGTAAAGGGAACCATTAGGTTGTAAGGAAAGTATCCCGCCACTTGTGCAATTTTTCAGATTTATTACTCTCGTTCCATACATAGAACAATTAACGAACACATGCACCATTATTATCTACAACATATTGCCATTTATCAGGTAATTCGTAGACCCAGCTTTTACAGAATTTCTGGGGTTTTGACAGAAAAAAAAACTGAGCGAGGCACTTTTCGAGTTGCTCTCTGTTGTCAAATTGTTTCTCCTGCAAGCGGTTCGACAACAAAAGAAACAGATGGTGGTCCGTTGGAGCCAGGTCCGGAGAATACATCGGGGTGGGGGGTGGGGGGAGCGGAACATGCCATCCGAAACGGTGGAGTTTTCTCTGAGTCTCCCTTGCAACGTGGGGACACGCATTGTCGTGAAGGAAGAAGGTCTTGTCCTGTTTCCCACGAAGAGCTGCTTCAACGCGATCGAACTGCCTGCTGTAGACATCGCTGGTGACAGTAGGGTTTGCAGGTAGCAGCTCCCAGTGAATGACTAATTTGCAAATCCACCAGGAGCTGAACTCCACCTCTTGGTTGAAGCTCCGGCTTGGTGTGGGAATTCCTGCTTCGCCGCGACTGAGCCACTGAAGCTTTCGCGTGTGGTTTATGTAGACTACCCACTTTTCGTCGCCAATGACCCGGTTCTCGAGCCTAGAAAAATTCCGCCGCAAAGCCAAGAAGTTCATGCCCACATCCTTTCTCAGCTGTAGTCACTGGTGGCCGCTAAGTTCAAGCGGTATCCATGCACCATATCTGGCTATCGCGGGAGCTGAGCTACGGTGGTGTAACTGCACTCAAATTCCTCTAGTACAACGCCGAGGATACTCCTGAAACAGCTCCAGAAGGCGCTCCTCATTCACTACAACTGATCATGCAGACCGTGGTTGGTCCTCCAAGCAAGGGTCTCCATTCTTGAACTTCCGTAACCGTACTTTTGTTGTGTCATAGGAGACAGTTCGGACCCATCGTTCCGTACATGCTATTCACTGCGACTCTTGCAATGCTTTGCTTTTTGAACTCGAAAAACAGAAGCAGTGAAACTTCTTGCAGACGAGATCGATTTTCTCTGCATATGACGACAACAGCGGTAAATGTAGATCAACCTATATATGCGTTATTGGTAGAAGGATCAAGAACGTTCTTCGGAAATTTGGCGGAACGGCAACGTGTGTGGCGCAGAATTTTCCTTACAACCTAATAAATACTTACATGCTATCACTAAAAAACGCAAGAGTCGCTCTTTGAAGATCACATAGACTCCATTAATTTACTTGAGAATTGAGAGGGGACGGGCCTAGTAATTGTTATGCTAATAGGTCTGCGAACCATAGCAACCATAAAAGGAAGGGTTGTTACCACTATTTACCAGGAATTGCCCTTGAGAACGATACGGGAAGTCACTAAACGATTGCAGCTGTGTAGAGCACTCTTTATTGGTAGGATATCTACCAGTCATCGCAAATCCAACGGAAAGAGTGTTCATGACACGAGAAAATGCTCAGTGGTATGATAATGATGGACCGCACGATGGGGAATCAACGCTCCCGAAGCAAGAACCGTCAAGGGAAGCACTGTGCTCCAGTGGTACTGCGGAGACCTCTCCAAACCTAAACACTGTCTCTCCAAGTGCCGTCTTCTTCTATATAACGGGTAATTACTGAGCAGATGACGAAGCCGACCTTTGCGAACATACATGTTGTCTAGTCCCGCATTTCCAATGCATAAACTCCTTAGCCTTCGCAACTTATCCACAAAGAAACGTAGATTCTGATAGTTTCAACTTCAGCTGATACGCTTGTCTTTATGCGGAAATTTACCGCTATGAGTTTAAAATGACACTTTTCATTTTGTTCTGAAGCCCATCCATTTTAAATAGGACACTTTTTAATTTTAAGCTGGACACTTTTAAAAATAAAATGGATATTTTGCAAAATGAACATGACGCATCTAAAGTTTACATAAACATGATCTAATTAAGTTAAAATTATTTTCATAAATATCGATTAATAAAAAAAATCACCCTTGAAGAGTGCCTTAAGAAAAAATGACTACACTGTTTTTGATTGCAACAAAACATCGTTATAAGAACTTACAACCTCAATACCAGCCACTTGAGGCCTCTAGAAAGAATTTAAAAAACAAAATAAAAATTGACTTGTTTCCTCCATACACTACCCACTGCTGTGAAGGTGGTTGACTATGGTCACCTGATCATATCCTAACGTCATCAACAATTCGCGAGTGGTGGCACGGGGTTTCTTTTCCAAGGAATTGCGCAGTCCTGTCATCCAAGGCGGATCAAAAGTTAATAGGGAAAAAGGAACGTTCAGGACTCCTTCCTCAATATAATAAGAAAATGAAGTTGGTGTCCTCGTCAACACGCACTTGGCCATAAACATCGATTCGTACGAGTCTCTGACAAGCCGAATCGGACGTCTGCGACTGAAGCGATGTGGCTCCGTGCCAGCTTTGACTGTGTTCGTCGCGTATGCCCCAACATCCGACTACGACGACGAAGAGGTCGAAGCCTTCTACGTGGAGCTGGAGGAGTTCTATAAGGAAGATCACACCTTCTACAAGGTGATCGTCGGCGACTTCAACGCCAAGATCGGACCGCGAAGGTCGCCGGAAGAACTTCACATCGGAACCCACGGTTTGGAGTGGAACGAGCAAGGTGAAGGGCTGTCTGAGTTTATCATGTCGACCAAGACCATCCATGGAAACTCACATTTCCAGAAGCCTCCCTCTCTACGATGGACCTAGGAATCCCCCGGTGGCCAGTTCCACAACGAGATCGACCACATCATCTTCAACCGCAAGTATTGCCTGACCGACGTCTCCGCTGTCCCCAAGTTCTACACGGGATCGGACCACCGCCTCCTTCGCAGTAGGTTCCGCTTTTCGCGTCAAGGAGAGAAGGCCGCGAAGTTCAAGAAGAGGAGTCCCAGAACGACCATCAACTGGGACCTCTACACCTCTCTTGCCGGCCCTTGTGAAGATGCCGTCATGGACAACGTCGACGAGGAATACGACCGCTTCGTGCGCCATCTCGTTCGCGTCGTGCGTGATAGCGCCAAGGGAGCCGAGAGCTTCAAGACTACCAAGAGACGCCTGTCTCCGGAAACTCTCGAGCTTATACGCCAGCGTGGAGCAGCACGAGAATCAGGCAACTACCAGCTGACGTCCGAGTTTGCGAAGCTATGCAGAGCGGCGATAAAGGAGGATCTTAAGGAGAGAAGGGCGGAAGTGTTGGCTGAAGCACATGCATAAAATCTTGCCCTCTTTAAACAGCTACGTCATTCCCCAGGGTGGTTGCAGAAAATAAGCGGCGAGAAAGTGGAAGCACCGAGAAGGCTCTCTATTTGGGCAGACGACCCATATCATGGTAAGGCGAATATGTACAGACAACCCATTATAACCCATACCTTTTTTCTACAACTAGACATTCAGAAAGGATAACAGAGCCGGGTTGAGAGGTGAAGCACGGTTGACACTGTCCCAAGCGTAACCCGGGCACTGTACACTGGATCCAACAGCGATTTTGAAAGTTCAGATCCGATATTTTCAAACGCCAGATAAATGGGCCATAAATGGGTGACATTTTTAGAAAGCCCCGATGTTAGGATGACCCGGATGACAGCGATTTCTACTGGAACTGATTCTCGGATGAATTAGACGATTTTTCTTCGGATGACAGACAGGATTTTCGATTCAGATGAGATGTTGGGCTTCAGGTCAACGTCAGTCACCTCCAGATCATGCGACAATCCATGCTCGTGAAAATCACCCATATCTGAGTTATCATAGAGCCAGCCCTTCAAAAATGCCGTTACCAGCGTGATCCCGAGTTGAAACAATAACAGATCCAATGATCTGAATCGACATCGGATCCAATGTCATATTGGGAGGATGGATCGAAGATCTCCACTCTTGATGGGGGGAATTGTGCGAAGCAGGGGTTCTGAGCAGCGCACATGCTTTGCGCACAGAACTCTTACAAACTGCTAGAAGATCGACTGAACGTTCTTTTATAGATCGTCGCAAATCATAGATCACCAATACAAGGCATGCTGAATCATCGACCTTATGCACAAACAGAAGACTAGAATAAAACTTTAGTTCACTTTTTGCAGAAATCTATGCGCACCTACGACGAGGTTCGCCTGAGTGAAAGGAGAAACACGGACGCGTCACAACTGAACGGATTCACGGCCACCTAAACATAATCATCATCACAGACAAAGATTTGACATCTGAATTCGTTAGCCCTCCGGCTCGCCACACACACATAGACGACAGCTACGATGAACACGTTGTGGTCAGAGGGAAAGAGAGCCAACTGCAGTGCTGAGCATGAAATCAACGGATGAGTACAGCAGTACGGGACTGCGCCACAACACGAAAGCGCAAGCCGCACTTCCCATAGAACTGCGCTGCCAATGGGGTTTCGGGCGCCGGCTCTGGCCGTAGCGACCTAACCCTTCCATGAGGAAACAGGACGGTCCATCCCCAGAATATCTTCTTAGACGATCTGAGGGTGATGTCGTTCAGATTCTGGTTGATAGAAATTTGGTGGGAATCTCAGGGCAAAGAGGGATTTGAAAACCGCGGACAGCGCTGTTCAGTGGAGAAGCTTGGCTTGCGCATACAACAACTAAAAACTAGTAAGTAATGTTCTCTGGGGGGGGGGTCTACAACCGAAAAGGGAGAACACATGGAAGAGACAAATTCAATAGAAGAATCGAGTACGAGACAGATTCGACCAGACACGCTCTGAACAATAAGGAGAACCGCACACAAAGCAACGAGGCTGATCACATAGCAAGGACGAAGAAACAATCGGGACGGATGGGGGAATGCGGTTCCCAACGGGGACCGGGAGCCAACTGGTGCTCTTCGACTACAACGCAACCTCCGGACAGACGACGCAGGAGCTCGTCTGAGTTCAGCGACGGCTGCCGGCGGTTTACTAAAGACAAACAAGGAATTTCTGATCGGGAAGGAAAAAGAAGACGGTGGCATTTCGCACATATACATCGATAGAGAAGCAATACTCAGTGTACATCAGGACGTATAAATGTACCAGCGAGCACAGACCGAAGAAACGCAGCTGGTACCATGAAACTAAATCTATGACGGGCGGGCGCAATCTATGACCGGCATTTCACACAGCTGAACTCTGGAGATGGACGGCTAGGAACGAAGCGCCTGAAAAGAAAACTTGAGCTAACAAAGCACGTAACCCATAATAAAGTCTATCCGTTGAAGAGTAAAACGGTGGACAGGGGCGGCAGAAACAGATCAGATACGAAGAATCTTCATTGCTCATTCAAAACAAACATATTCTGGTCTTGCTGAACCCTTGACGCAGGCGAGTCCTTGAGGCGGCAGGCGCAATGTACTGCTTCCAAGCATGGGTTCAGGGTTCTAGTCTTGCACCCGCGCCATTCTGCGCATTTTAACTTCAGCCGAGTTTTGAGAGATGTAGTTCCGGCACACCTTTGGACACTTCTTTCCAGCCCCACTATTTATGACTGATTAGCAACGTGTGTCTGACGCTCTTAGTCTTGGACATTTTTAGCACCAGCGATATGCAGCAACAAAATGAACGCGGCACGGCATAGCGCGCAATCTCTCTCTGGGAGCACCATAACCCACATCTACGGAATATTCTGGAGCAAACTGCACGAGTAGTGTGCCTTGCACTGTATTTCCCAAACAAGTCTGATGGAAATCCGGCGGGGGGGGGGGGGGTGGAAGGCCTGCTTGGCTTGGCGGAACCTGCCGGATCATGGGTCGATTCGGATGAAATGAGGGGAGTTGGCGTTTATTCGGACACCGCTACAGGAATCCGTCCTTCACTGACGACCTGTCCGTTTCTAATCTTCCCATGAAATTCGTGCTACCAAAGCAAGAATGTCAGCTTGCTTCGAAATGGTCTGTCAAAACGTGCATTGAAGTGTTAGGTTGTCGCCAAATTAATCTCCGTTTCGAGGTATGTACAAATAAATAAATACGTTTTTGACCATAAATCATTCCATCTCAGGGAAAGCCACACATTCCGTTCGGTAGGCTTTTTCTGCTCTTTAAGGAACATATCTGAATTTCGCCGTAATAAATCATGAACATGCAACTATCGAGTCATCATGCTTTACGAATTTAAATTGAGATATTCTGCGTCTAAGGCATCCCGCGACCTTAGTAGCGCTTTTGGGACGGCAGCATCTGGCACTTTTCGACACTTGTTCCAACCTGCTAGTTCGCTTTGAAAATGAAACTTTTGTAACCCGTATTATAACTGTAGATATCAGGAAGCGGGGCTCTGTCTGGGTAGATAAGGAAGCTTCTCCAACACCCTTTCCTAGATCCGACCTTCACCCTAAAAAAGTTATGCCTACTTTGTGGAGGTGTTGTAAGGGTGTAATCCATTACAGCTGTTTGCAACCTGAAGCCGGATTCATCAACGACTTATAGCAATTTGAAGGAGAGAACAAAAGCGAAAGCTTGATAAGCCGCGCCATCAGGGATTTCGGCTATATTTTCTCCGTTAAATTGCTCTAAGTTGCTGATGAATCCGGCCTCTGGTCAGACAGTCATAGCAGTCCTACTGCTGTGATTAAGACCGAAAGAATGAGAAGCTGCAAACATTGTATCCGCCCCTGCTGGGTGGCGTGCGATCTTCTTCTCATCCCCCTTGCTCACCCACACCCAACCCCCTAGGCTTCACCGAGTGGCTGACTGCTGCCTTCAAAAAAGGAATCTTGCTTGCTTGCGTTTTGTGCACGAAAAACTCAACAAATATATGCGAATTTCCTATCGTGCTCGATGAGATCACAAATCTGTTACGTCTGTTACTCCAAAGCATACATGCAGCGCACTTTGGAAGACCACTGCGTCATACGCGACCAAATGCAGAATCCCAAAATCCGTTAGTTCGTGCAAAAGGTTCACTGCAGCAGCGCACTATCTCCACGCCTAAGGTGGGCATCTGATGTCCTTTTTAGAGGATGTGCTTTCAAATGCATAAGCTATCGAATCTGAGGAAGGACTGGTCAAAAGATACACTTCGTCAGAAACTGAACAGCGCTATTCTGACGCCCAAGAATTTCACGCGCTATAAGATAAACGCAGTCAAAAGAGGGTAAATCGGTGTTTTCTATAGTTGACACACCTTTTATAGTCGCTGCTCGAGGGGCTCGTTGAACACCCATTTATCGTCAGGACCCAGCGAGAAGTAGCGCGTCCGCCAGCGCTCGCCTCTCTCCTGGCGCATCTTCGCCTCGGCTCGTTGTCGCTGCTCGATCATTCGCTTCGCAGTGGTCGCGATGTTGATGCGATTCCGCAACAACGCCGCCGTCACGTGTCGCCACAACCTGAAGTGTTCGGAGGGCTTCCCTGTTGTCTCGCTCAAAATCCTATTCACGCAGGAATGCAGCAAAGAAAATTCGTGTACATACCGTCGGCTCTCTCGCTCGCCCTGCTGCAGAACTGGAACGCACTCCTTCTTCATTTCAGGCTTAGCTTTCACATCGATGAACAGGTACTCCTCGCCGTTGGCGGGCTTCGCCATCATCACGTTATTCCACTCGCCTCGAATGGTCATGAATGGCTTCTTCGACCCCTCCCTGGAAAACTTCGAAAGTATTTTCACAGCTTTGGAGGTTTAATTTTAGAAACAAAATCAGCAAATCGCCTCTCACAAAGTTTAACTTTTAAGCTTACTCAGTGCCTGAATAGTGCGCTTCTAGGACCAAATTCATCAACCGCTTACCGCTCTGACGGTGAAAATACCGCCAAACTCCCTGATATGACATTCATTAGCATCAGGTTTGGTGGTATTTTCACCGTTAGAGGGCTGTGAGCGGTTGATGATTCTGGCCCCTGAGGTGTACTGCCCATTGAGATTTTTCAGCTGGTCTAACAACGGAAGCCCATGAAATTCCAGCAAATATTCTAAACCAGACCTGTATGGTGTTGTAGCGCATGATACGAGGTGCACGGAAGCGCTTTTCCTTTTTGCAACAGACCACTGAGTGGTTCGAAAATGACAAAAACTGTCGCGAAGCAACCTGTTGCAGGGATGCCGTTCACCAGCAGTACCGAGGGGGTATTGTTGAGGTTTCGTGAGCACAAGGTCATTGCTTTGCATCTTCCGCCAATATCATGAAATCATGTGACTTTTTCAGGGAGATGTGACAGGTGTATTATTGGTGTGACAAACATCTATCAATGCTTCGACTGTTTCATCATTCTCCTTCATACTTGGTCGTGGGTATTGGCATTATTATTATCCATTTTTTGTTGTTATCCCTGTTAAATATGTAACTTGGCAGTAGTCCTACTGGCATATGAATCGTGTCTCTCGTCTCATGCTCTACAACGTCATATTGGTTTCGTTGAGAATCTTTGGGGGAGGGGAGGGGAGGTGGAATTCCATGGGCTTCCCTTGTTAGAGACTGGCAGAAATCAGATGCCTTGTGTATTGTGTCCAAAACGGTGACAACGAACGATATGTGACGCCCTTCGTATAACTCGGCAGCGTGACAGGAGGTACACCCGCCCCTTGCAGGGGGTGTGGCATCAGGAGGTACAGCCGCTGTTCTGAGGACCGGAAAGTTTTGTTTTGCGTGTCAAAGGCTTCGTAAGGCAGCCGTTAGGCTCTTGGTGAAGCCTAGGGAGTTGAGGTGGGTGAGCAAGGGGGGTGAGAGGAAGATCGCACGCCCCCCAGCAGGGGCGGGTGTACCTCCTTACCGTCCCCCATGTATGGAGCTCCTCCAGACCAGCAGGGTTCGCACTCGCCATAAAGTTCGAAGAGCTGAAACTGTTTTCTGGCGGGAACCGATGCAATTTACAAGGCACCTAGCGTGGGCAGATGATCATTGATGTTGTCCTTCTTCTAATGGGAAGCCGCAACGGGTCATTCTACAACCTCCATATTGAGAGTTCCAGCAAACTCCTTTTTACAATTTCGTTATGGCGGAACAGTGTCAAGATTACTTGGTCAGCGCAGTTTGCGGGAAGTACAGTAGCGAGTGGCGGATGGATAAGCGCAGTCATGTCACAGCGACTTCATTAAAACGAACTTGTACAGATTTCCCTGAATCCTGTGCGGCTTCCCACCGAAGAACGGTTTCGTCAGGAAATCGATGTCCGCGTAGTAGCCCGTCTTTTCGCATACAATTTTGACCTGAAATTCTTTCATTTATCTGTTTTCCGGTTTCTACCTCGTGTTGTACAAGAAAGGTAAAGCAAAAAGAGCCAAAAGCGGTCGGATTAATGAAATTGGAGGAAAAATGTGAACGAAGCACTAAAGCAAAAATTGAATGAGAGGTGTAGATGTTCCAAGTCCTGAACTAATTGAGATAAATTTCTGTATCTATGAGATCAGACATCGGAAATCGGCATATCTTGAAAGGTTTCTTCGAACTTAAGGTTACACTCGAGTGTAGAAACCATAAATGGATGCACTCACCTTACCACCAAGCTCTACCCAAGGAGTGCTCATTATAGAACGGCCATACCCACTCGGAAACGTGACGGTATACTCCTCGTCATAGTCGTGTAGAATCACCGTGCCGCTGCCGATATTGGCCACACCTATGAGCGAATTACGACTACTTCCGGACAAAACACGAGACAGATGCTCCTGATAAAACTAACCAATCGATAGTCCTAAAAAGGAGGATTTCGTATAGATGTGAGCGTTGAACGATATCCGCTTGGCCGGATGCTCTGCGTAGAACGCCGACACCGGCGGGTGATGGCTGACCTGAATTGACCTCCATTCCAGTCCACTTCGAAGACAAATAATGGACAAGGCCATCTCAGAAAAGGTATTAGGCGACAATGGAGAAAAGGGAACGCATCAATCAATCAGAGCAACGACCGCGTTCACCGACCTAGAGTCGAATTCATCAGCGACTTACATAACTTTAACAGAGAATTCACAGCGGAAACTCAGATGACGCGGCTTATCGCTCACCATATCACTTGGTAAGCCGCGTTATCTGAGTTTTCCGTTGTGAATTCTCTGTTAAAGTTATGTAAGTCGTTGATGAATCTGGCCCCCAGTCCTTTGGCGGGGTCGACACTCGAGTTGAGCTTTATGACACTTTTTCGAACGAACGAACGAACAAATCGGTTTTCAAATTTTCGAGCAATAGAGCGGACGAAAAACCCGAGTTTTTAAAGTTTGGAATAATCGAGCGAACGCCGAAGACTGCTTCTTCAATTAAAATCGTTCAAAAATTGATTTCTTAGGAGTTGAAGAAGAACTCTGGATGGTCTATGCTTCTATGAAACCGCGATTCCGTTGCTCCTCCACGTCGTTCAGTTGCTTTTTGTCCTGTCTACAGCTTGCATAGTTAGCTACTCTTAAGCGTTCTTCATTATCCTCGTTAGTGTCCTTTTTAAATCAGTACAGTGTCCTGGATGTTCTGTCTATTGTCCTGTCACGACTTTCGAGATCGAATGTTTGAACAATTGGGATTTGCTATTTTCCTGTAATCGAGCAAAAAACAAACAAAACTGATTTAATGGCTCCCCCACCCCCAGTTTCCATTTTTTGCAGTTCTTATTGTCCAGTAGTGCAAAAAACGGCTAGAGGTAAACTATAAGGCAAAAATGGTATAACTCATGCGGAAACAAACTATGACCACGAAATAAAAATACAAAACTAGTAACTACTGTCACCTGCTCAGCAATAAACGTCAGTTGATTTATATCCGAGCCAGGAAACGGACCACTGTCAGTCTTCTCACCGGTAAGCGGAGCATTTGGCAGATTGTACCTTAACATTCACAATTTAGCAACTGCTTGACGCTTCATATGACACCGCAATATGACATGGACATACACATATAAAGGCCCGTTTGTACTTCGACGCGAAGCGACGCGACGCCACGTGTTGTGGCCTCATTCAATTTGCCCGTTATACATGCCGCCACGTCGCTCGGCGAAGGAAGTATAAATGGGGCCTAAGGGAGGAGAGTCTCGACCAAATGATGCAATATAGAATTCCTTGGAAAGGGAAAATTATTCCACTTTGTTCGAACGCTTATGTGCAGTTACTCAAGCCTACTATTCTTCTTGAGCCAATATGCGCCTCAGATACTTAGCTCCTACGTCAGCGTCGCGTAGCGAGAGGTCTATGCTCTGAGGACCACATCATTCATGCTAAAGAGAGAAGGCATTCCACATTGGTTTTTGAGTTTTCAGGCCCTGATGGAAGCGAAAAGCTGAACGTCCGACCAATCACCGAATTGGCTGGTCTGTAACTGGGAGCAAGAGTTCAACCCATTATACCAACATGTAAGCTTAGTAGTAGATCTATCTAACAATCAGGTACCGGAATACCTAGGGCCGATTTTAAGAGCGTGTTTTAGGCGATCTGATTACCATGAAAAATTAGCATTTTGAAAGAGTTTAGCCATTATTATTGCTTAAAATCCAGCTTAGTGCTGCAATATGTAGCTTTCTTTTCTATTTTTTTAATTCGGCAAAACGTTTCCCTTAAAATTTGGCTACCCGACCACATCAAGCATCTCTGCCATCAAAGCACAGTAAACCCCACCCCTTTTCGTTGACCCACAACTGGGTTTTTGAAGGAGGTACTTTTTCCGGTTCAAAAGAAACCAACTAATCAAAAAAGGGCATAATTAAAAGTTCCGACTCCACCGACAAGACTTCGGTCGAAAAAAACTTTTTCGCTGAAACTTCGTCTAGGGGGGAGGGTTATTTGGGGTACTGATCACGAATCTGACATTCGTTTTTCGTTTTACGCTGGAATACGGTAGGTTACGGTAGGTAGGGTAACTAAGCTAATGGTCACCGATTTCGCCCAAACTCCAGCGTAAAACGAAAAACGGATGTCAGATTCGTTATCAGCACCCCAAATAACCCCCTAAACGAAGTTTCAGCGAAAAAATTTTTCGACCGAAGTCTTGTCTGTGGAGTCGGAACTTTTAACTAGTGCCCAAAAAAATTATAGCCTATGATGTGGTAAGTGCCAAGAACGACGCTAAGCACAGCGGTGTACTCGCAGTCAATAAAACATCTCATGGTCAGCAGTCTAGAAAATAATCCAAATCTTATCTATATTAAGCGTTCTACACTGAAACGAAGGAAGCATTAGTAGTATCGGCAGTAGCCGACTACTATGCAGCTCCTATAACTCAGCTCAGGTTGTAACTGCAGCATGGAACCACACAGTATTCTTCGCAACCAATGAAAAAGAAACCAACCTGCATCGAAACGTCTCTCCGAGAATCGGATTGTACGGCTTCTTCGCTACCCCGCTCTTTCGCGCTGCATAGAAGGCGTTCAAGTAGTATCTCACGACAGATCTTGAAGAGAATCAGCGAATTTCATTCACGAATTGTACTGGGCGCTCACTCAATAGACAAGCATTGCAATAGATTGCAGGCGACTTACATGAATCTATCCTGGGGCGACTCCAACTCGACAGTGACCACAAAGGCGTCAGGATGGGCGAAGAAATCCGCGTACATCTCCAACAACGAGCGGCGCTCCAGTATAAACGTCGGCAGTGTAACCTTCGTGAGATCCATTCCGATACTAACCTGAACGGTTCAGATATTTGAAAACCGAGTGAATCTGATTCCAACACTCCATTCTAACACACCATCTTTACAGACCCAGACACTTGAGCAGTTAGGCTTACTTATAGAGAACCTTTGGAAAGGTTACCAGGCTGTCCAATAGTTCCTGTCCGAAAATTTCACCATTTTTAATTTTTTTCAACTTGATTGAAAAACAAGTCTAATCAACAATGTAATCACCACAGTTATCCACAACAGTGGCCCATCGATTGAGTAGCAGGTCGCCGATGCCCTTCGCCCAGAACTCCTGGGGCTGCGACTCAAAGAAGTCCGCGATGTCGGATTTGAGGTTGTCGTGGTTGGTGAATTTTCTTCCGGCCAAATGGTGCTTCAGCGGGCTGAGCAAGTGGTAGTCGGAGGGGGGAGCTCCGAGGAATACGGCGGATGGGTAACCGTCTCCCAGCCGAGCGTCGCCAACTTTTGCTGGGTCTCCTTCGCCACGTGGGGGTGCGTTGTCGTGCAGCAGGTGGACCGAGGCCCGTCGGGGACGCTTTTCTCGGATGGCGGCGGCTAGTTTCTCGAGCTGATCGGTGTAGAGAGCCTTCGGGCTCTCTTGTTAAGAGGGATCTCGGGCCGCTTGTCGCAGGGCCACGTGGCGCGTCCCCGGGTGGTGGATAGGGGAATTAAACGCGAACCAAATGCGACCATGTACTGCCCAGAGACGCAGGTGGGATGCAGGGGATGGACTCCTTGCTCCTGCTGTGTCGGGTCGACGCGTTCCTTGTGCGTGGGAGCGGCATGTTCGTGCACAGTGTGCGTGGATGTGTCCGTGACTGTGCGGATTGTAACTGTGTCGGCCCGGCCAAAAGCTTGCACTCGGTAGACTGGGAGTACATCGTAAGGCGATTCGAGGCCGCCTTAAGTCTCGCCCCGTCCCTTCGGGCAGTCTGGCGGGCTGCCCGGAGTACCCCGCCCGCACGACAGAGCCTGACTAGCTACCCGTGTTGTATTCCAGTCAAACACAGCAGCACTAAAGGGCCTCATTCCCCTGACCCCGAAAGAGCCCCCATTTCTGCAGCGATGGGAAGGACGAGTACGGAGAGGCTGCTAAAATCTCAGGGCTGCGCAAGCTGAGAAGGACTAGGATGACGATCTGTACTTACAACGCCCGCACGCTTGCATCGGAAGCATCCGTCGAGGACCTGATGATGCAAGCCAGGAAGATCAAGTACGACGTCATCGAACTGACCGAGACGAGAAGACACCACCCCCTGCACGCCGCCTACGACTCCGGAGAAGAACTGTTCCTCGGAACATGCGACAGCAGAGGAGTAGGCGGCATTGGTGTCCTCGTCAACACGCACTTGGCCATGAACATCGATTCGTACGAGTCTCTGACAAGCCGAATCGGACGTCTGCGACTGAAGCGATGTGGTTCCGTGCCAGCTTTGACTGTATTCGTCGCGTATGCCCCAACATCCGACTACGATGACGAAGAGGTCGAAGCCTTCTACGTGGAGCTGGAGAAGTTCTATAAGGAAGATCACACCTTCTACAAGGTGATCGTCGGCGACTTCAACGCCAAAATCGGACCGCGAAGGTCGCCGGAAGAACTTCACATCGGAACCCACGGTTTGGAGTGGAACGAGCAAGGTGAAAGGCTGTCTGAGTTTATCATGTCGACCAAGACCATCCATGGAAACTCGCAGTTCCAGAAGCCTCCCTCCCTACGATGGACCTGGGAATCTCCCGGTGGCCAGTTCCACAACGAGATCGACCACATCATCTTCAACCGCAAATGTTGTCTGACCGACGTCTCCGTTGTCCCCAAGTTCTACACGGGATCGGACCACCGCCTCCTTCGCGCAAGGTTCCGCTTTTCGCGCCAAGGAGAGAAGGCCGCGAAGTTCAAGAAGAGGAGTCCCAGAACGACCATCAACTGGGACCTCTACACCTCTCTTGCCGGTCTTTGGGAAGATGCCGTCACGGACAACGTCGACGAGGAATACGACCGCTTCGTGCACCATCTCCACGATAGTGCTAAGGGAGCCGAGAGCTTGAAGACCACCAAGAGACGTCTGTCTCCGGAAACTCTCGAGCTGATACGCCAGCGTGGAGCAGCACGAGCGTCAGGCAACTACCAACTGACGTCCGAGCTTGCGAAGCTATGCAGAGCGGCGATAAAGGAAGATCTGAAGGAGAGAAGGGCGGAAGTGTTGGCTGAAGCTGCAGAGGCAGGGTTGAGCATCCGCAATGCCCGCCGGAACTTCGCCAACTTCAAGACCAAGATGACAGCTCTCCGACGTCCCGACGGAACCGTCACCTCTTCCAGAAGGACCATGGAGAGGGTCATCCACGACTTCTACTCCGATCTCTTCGATAGCCACGTCCACCTGCCCCCATGCCATCTTCCGCAGGATGGATGCGTCGTCCCCTCTGTTCTCCCTTCCGAGATCCGACACGCCATCTCGTCGGTGAAGAAACGTACAGCACCCGGTCCCGACAGGATCAGACCCGAACACCTGAAGAACCTCCCGCCTACGCTCATCAACACCCTGGCGCGGCTCTTCACACGTTACCTGTCGGAGTGCAAGGTTCCATCTCAGTGGAAGACCAGCAGAACCGTCTTGCTGTACAAGAAGGGAGACGTGCACGACATTGGCAACTATCGCCCGATCTGCCTGCTGTCCGTAGTCTACAAGCTGTTCACACGAATGATCTTGAATAGGATTAGCAGAACGTTGGACGAAGGACAGCCATGCGAGCAAGCAGGATTTCGGAGAGGATTCAGCACGATCGACCACATACATACCATTACGAAGCTCATCGAAGTGTCGCGAGAGTACAAGCTGCCGCTGTGCCTTACGTTCATCGACCTGCAGAAGGCATTCGACTCCGTCGAGACTGAAGCGGTCATGGAAGCCCTGTTCACCCAGGGCGTTCCTACTCAGTACATCAGAGTCCTTCGAGAGCTGTACAGTGGATTCACGACCAAGATCTCACCATTCTACAACGACGTCGTCGTCGACGTGAAGAGAGGGGTTCGGCAAGGGGATACCATATCCCCGAAGCTCTTCAGCGCCACTCTCGAAAACGTCATGCGCGAACTAGAATGGGAAGACATGGGAGTGAAGATCGACGGCCGGCAACTACATCATCTTCGCTTCGCTGACGACATCGTACTCATAACGCCGAGCATCAGCCAGGCGGAGCGAATGCTGGCCGACTTCGATCGTGTATGTGGAAGCGTTGGACTGCAGCTGAATCTTACGAAGACGATGTTCATGAGGAACGGATGGGTTTCTGATGCCCCATTCTCGCTCAACGGAACGAACATCTCCGAATGCTCCAGCTATGTGTATCTGGGTCGCGAAGTCAACATGGCCAACGACCTAGCACCAGAGCTAAGCAGGAGGAAAAGAGCGGCTTGGGGAGCTTTCAAGAGCGTCGAAGAAGTCGCGAAGAAGACGAAGAACGTCCGACTCCGTGCCCACCTATTCGACTCTACCGTTCTTCCTGCCCTAACATATGCCTCAGAGACCTGGGCTATACGAAAGCAGGATGAACACGCGATCAGCGTCGCGCAGCGTGGAATCGAGAGGACGATGCTCGGAGTGAAACGACTCACGCAAGTGAGAGAAGGCCTCCGGAGTTCCGAGCTTCGCCGACGCTCGAAGATCAGAGACGCTGTCGCGTGGGCCAAGTTGTCGAAAATTAGGTGGGCCGGCCACATAATGCGCTTCGCAGACACCCGCTGGACGAGAGCCATCACCGACTGGATTCCGCGGGATGTCAAAAGAACACCAGGACGCCCACCAACGCGTTGGTCGGACTTCTTCGTGAAAGCCCTGAACGACCGATATGACGCTCTTCGTGTCCCTCGAGCGAGGAGGATCCATTGGACCACTCTGGCACGCGACAGGGACGAATGGAGACGCTGCTGGCACCCGCTCGAGCAATTCGATGATCAACGGGACGACAGGTGATACAGGTGATACAGGTGATCGGTGTAGATGGAGGCGGTGGCCGTCCTGCCTTGCGGGAGTAGCTCGAAGTACAGCATGCCCTTGGCGTCCCACCAGCAGCAGAGCATGATCTTCAGCGGGTGTTCCCTCTCCTCGAGGCTCGTGTCGCCGCGCTCGAAACGATTGAACTAGCGCCTGACTGTGCGTTGGGACATAGCATCCTCCTTGCACGCTTTGCAGATGTTGGCGACCGCGGTGCCCGTGTCGTTTCCCAGCAGGCACTCGTAGTACACAAACGTACAAAATCGACCTTGGCCCATTTTAGCCTGTACTGGTAGCTAGACGCGGCGACTGCGCCTTATATACCCCCAGCGTGGAACTGTGGAGAACCTTCTAGAAGGTTTTTACACTTGCCTGATATTATAACACTTCTAAGGAAAATTATAGAATTTTGAAAAATTTCGGACAGGAATTATTGGACAGCCTGGTGGATCACAGGAAACATTGGAAGGCCCAGAGAGAAGGGTCCATTTGGAGCCTTTTCCATAAATGTCCACTTCACCCTAGTCGCCGTCAGCTTACACGTCCTTCTGCGGTTTAGCGCATTGACTTTGCCCAACGTCTTCATTTTGAAAGTTTCTGGATCAGGGATGGGCGGAAATTTCCCAGGAAATTTTGAAAATTTTCCCAGAAAACAGAAAATCGCTTTCATCAGAAAACAGAAAATTTCGACATTATCATACGAGCTAAATGTTTTACCAAAAAATCCATTTTCCTGTAGCAAATGCATTTCCATGGTTAAAAATATGGTCGTGGATAAGCGACCATATTTCTAACACTGGAAACTTGCAAGCGTTTATAAAATAAAAAAAATAGTGGGCTCCAAAGTCAATATGACTAGTAAACTGTAAATCTTGATTCATAGATGCCTGGAATCTCTACGACACTATGAAACACTACTCATCAGCTCGATTCCACAGCAACGCTCTAGCGATCACATCAGTAATCGTAATACTAGCGTTTCTGGAAAATAAATGCACTGGTTCACCAAAGATCACAAATGCAAAACACAAGCACCGATAGGCACCGAACCCGCGACCGTTTTTCTTTCTGCAAAACGAGCACAGTAGCACAGCACATCTCGGTCACCACAACTGATGCAAACTCCAATGGTTGCGCTGCTCGCAAGTTAGCGTGGTCGACCGCAGCGCACGTGACATGCGGTCGACCACGCTAACTTTCACCGGCCAGTACTCGCTTAGGAGATCCATTTAGCAAATTCGAAGGGGAGATTTATAACCAACAATTCAAGCTCTTCCACATGGCATAGATCTCTTGCCGAAGTTCCATGGGAGGCTGAAGGTATTCCCTGGTAAGATCCAGGCTTTTCGAAAATGCCATTATTCAGATAATCCGGAATCTGGACAAATTACGGACCCAAAATACCCGAATCGTCGTTGGATTCATTGTATACCGCAGACTGAGCCACACGTGCCCTTACAACCTCATTGATATACAGTGCGTTTCAAAAGTATGTATCCAGATCAAAACTTGTCCATATCTCGTTTCGCGTTTATTTATGCAGGCCCGCACTACAGTACCGCGCATGTCTTTTGGTCAATTCCTGAAAAAGCCGCTTTGGAGCGTTCCAAAGCGGCTTTTTTTATATAACTTTCTTTAAAATCAAGCACTTGTGAAAAGAAACATATATTTGAGCTCAGCAGGTTGAGCTCTATCTTTTGACATATAAACCAATAGAGTTGAACAATGCATATAGGGCGGACATAATTAATCGAGTGGGTGCGAGAGCCTGTAGAGTGACCGTTTGGGAAGTTTTATCGAAATTTCCAGCCGCCCTACTCAGAAATTGCTCTTAAACGGTCCAGCTTGCCTTTGGAGTGCGCCATAAACAATGCGTACACAATCGAACCTATCAATCGAGTGGGCGCGACCGTGTGACACGATTTTTTCCCACTTCAGTCGACCCCTGCAGGAAGACGCAGTGTGCTAACGGCATGCAAACGCGTATGCTAGCAGAACACTGAAGGAACTTTACGATGAGATGCTCACAACTCCTCAGCTGCCTGAACTGCCTTAGCCTCATCTGCCAATTCAGAGCGGCGTAGGATAGAGGTTAGAGTTTCTTGCGCTCTTGCTCACCCAGATTTGAGCTGTCGACTCTCGCAATGGTACCGTTCTCTTCAGCTCGAAGAGCTCTATCAAACGGTGTCACTCTCGACCAATATCAGAAAAATGGATTTTTCGACAATTTTTCATCGAGGACGTGGGCGTCCAGGCTGAGCCCGCGCGCACGATGACATCATATAAATCGATATTTTCGAAATTGGCCAAATTTCCTCGACCAAAATCATCTGGAGCTTATGTTGCGCGCTGATTACGAATCCGACGTCCGTTTTTGAAAATTTGGCCGGTTTCATTAAGTTTTGGATCTTCTTCTGGATAACTGAGGGTGGTCGTGTCAGGGTCACCGATTTTGCTCAAATTTCATCTAATTGCAGGGGTTATTCGGGGTGTCTAACACAATGAAGAAGTTCACTTGGCTGATTATGGCAGAAGACACCCATACTGATGACTGAGGGTGATCGGTGATCCTGACCCGACCATCCTCAAACGGCAGGTACTACCGAAATCGGCGAAGTTTTCAAAAACGGACGTCGGATTCGTAATCAGCGCACAAAATAACCACTAGATGGTTTTGAACGAGAAAATTTGGCCAATTTCAAAAATATCGATTTTCTATGACGTCATCGTCCGCGCACGCTCGGCCCACGTCCTCGGTGGGAAATTGTCAAAAAATCGCTTTCTCCAGAATTGGTTGAGAGTGACACCGTTCGAAAGAGCTTTTTGAGCTAAAGAGAACGGTACCATTGCGAGAGTCGAGAGCTCAAATCTGGGTGAGCAAGAGCGCAAGAAACTCTAACTGCTATCTTACGCCGCTCTGAATTGGCAGATGAGGCTAAGGCAGTTCAGGCAGCTGAGGAGTTGTGAGCATGTCGTCGTAAATTGCCTTCAGTGTTCTGCTAGCATACGCGTTTGCATGCCGTTAGCACACTGCGCCTTCCTGCAGGGGTCGACTGAAGTCGGAAAAAATCGTGTCCCACACGGCTAACCTGCATTTTAGCGCCACTATAATTTCGCTTCTTTCAAAGCTATAACGCTGCACTTTTGCGTACTGCTAAAGCTTTCTGCCGCCTACAAAATCCACAAGCCGCAGCCGGAACGATTCGATCTCTACAGAGTTATTGCGCTC
This sequence comes from Heligmosomoides polygyrus polygyrus, assembly GCA_947396885.1. Classification (NCBI taxonomy): domain Eukaryota; kingdom Metazoa; phylum Nematoda; class Chromadorea; order Rhabditida; family Heligmosomidae; genus Heligmosomoides; species Heligmosomoides polygyrus. The sequence continues at coordinate 37,219,575 of OX377205.1, read as the reverse complement.
CGAACACACTCGCGCGTGCAATTTGCGAGTGGTCGCGCCTACTCGATTGATAGGTTCGATTCTGTATGCATTGTTTGCGGCGCACTCCAAAGGCAAGCTGGACAGGCTTAGAACATTCGCTAAGTAGGACGGCTGGGAATTTCCGATAAAACTCCCGAAACAGTCACTCTACAGGCTCTCGCGCCCACTCGATTGATAGGTTCGATTTTATATGCATTGTTCACGGCGCACTCCAAAGGCAAGCTGGACAGTCCAAGGCAATTTCTGAGTAGGGCGGCTGGGAATTTCCAATAAAACTCCCCAAACTGTCACTCTACAGGCTCTCGCACCCACTCGATTGATTATGTCCGCCCTATATGCATTGTTCAACTCTATTGGTTTATATGTCAAAAGATAGAGCTCAAGCTGCTGAGCTCAAATATATGTTTCTTTTCACAAGTGCTTGATATTAAAGAAAGTTATATAAAAAAGCCGCTTTGGAACGCTCCAAAGCGGCTTTTTCGGGAATTGACCAAAAGACATGCACGGTACTGTACTTCGACTAGGTTCTTCATGGTCGAGAATAAGTAGCCACTAGCTTTCAGAAATTTCAGAAATTTTTTCGTCTCACACGAGAATCAGACTTTTTGAAGAAAATTGGCGATTCAAATGTATTCACTTGTGAGAAACGTTTTACTAAATTCAAAAGTAGATCGGACCACCAATACTTCTAATAACACCGTGCATCGTGTTCGCCCTAGTTTAAACTTGAGCCACTGCGCGGCGCGGCACGATGGTCGGGATAGATATCGACCGGGCAGCGCGAAAAATCGATATCTATGGCGATCGTGGTGCCGCGCGTGGCGGCGCAAGTATAAACTAGGGCTTATTCATGCCACCGACAAGGTTCTGATATGTCGTCGCTGGTGTCCCATGCAACCAAAATTTCCACCACGTCATGGAACTGTCGGCTATTCGCGTAGACTCGTCGAACCACGATCCCTCACATGTTCTCCATTGGATTGCTGTAAAGATATCAGGTCGGCCAGTCTGTTACATGAATGTTGCGATGATGAAGCCAATCTTTGGTCGAGCTAGACACATGGACTGCAGCGCTGCCCTGCTGCAGAACATGCGTCTGCCGTCTTCTGTCTTTCAAGAAAGGCATAGGACTAGACTCCACTACACTTTGACACCTCAGACTGTCCATGCGACACGACGGATGCCTAAGCTTCAGCATTCCGCTGCTGAAGAAGCCGACCACTGTCACCAATGAACCTCGCGGGTCTCTCCAGTAAGTCGGTATCCATCGGGGACATCCAGATTAAATTTCTTTCATCTTTACCAACGGGAAAAAACTAATCTGGATGGCCCCGATGGATGCTGACATTACTGCAGAGACCTGCGAGAAGACCCCGTCGTCGCAACTTTGAAGGCGGTTCATTAGTAAGGCCTCGTGCACACTTCCCGTCGCCGCGATGGAATCGCGGCGATGAGTCTTGCAGAGCGACGCGAAGGAATTTGAACTTCTCAGTGCCCGTCGCATCGCTCATCGCTCTGCAAGGGAGTGCGACGGCGATCCGTCCAGGACCAACGCTAGACACCGCGCGCGGGGCGAAAAAGTATGCCATGCCCGCGATGGGCGCGGGAAGCCATCGCGCATGCCGACCGCCACTGTTGCGGCGGCCGCGGCGAAGTTTCCTTTGACTATTTGACCGCGTGCGGCGGAATGGCCATGAACTGAGCGCCGCGACGGCATCGCGGCGATGGAAGTATGCCCCCGGCCTAACAGTGACCGGCTTCTACAGCAGCAGAATGCTGAAGCTTGGTCTTCCGTTGTGTCGCATGACCAGTCTGGAATGTCAAAGTGTAGTGGAGTCTAGCGCAACCGTTTCTTGAGAGGAAGAAGACGGCAGACACATGTTCTGCAGCAGGGCAGCGCTGCAGTCCATGTGTCTAGCTCGACCAAAGATTAGCTTCACCGTCGCAACATTAACTAATGGACTGACCGACCTGTTCCCCTGACAGCAACCCAAAGGAGACCATGTGGGGACTCTTGGTTGAACGAGCCAACGCGAATAATACGCAGTTCAATGACGCGGTGGCAATTTTGATTACATTGGACACCAGTGAAGACAAAATCATCCAGAACCTTGCTAGTGGCATGAATAATACGATACATGATGTTATAGGAAATAATGTGGTCCGATCTACTTTTGAATTTAGTAAAAAGTTTGTTTTTCACAAGTGGGCACATACTTTTAAAACGCCAATTTTCAACCAATTTTTTCAAAAAAAAAATCCTGAAAGCGAGTGGTTACTTGTTTTCGACAACGAGGAATCTAGTGGAGCTAGTGCGGGCCTGCGGAAATAAACGCGAAACGAGATATGGACAAGTTTTGGAGTGAATACATACTTTTGGAACACACTGTTATACATTGGATCCGATCGAAAATCTTCGGATAGTTGGATGATTCGGATAACGCTAATTTCGCGGACCCCGGATTTTTGGATGATTCGGATAACGGCAATTTCGCGGACCCCGGATTTTTGGATGATTCGGATCGCAATATCCGAATCGGATATCCGAAAATGATTCATTCGGATCCAATGTATACTGTACATTGAAACGGTGAAGCCGGAAATATGTTCATGCCCGTTCAGGGCAACATCACGGCGCGACGCGATATAATGATAATCTCCCATATTGAGCACCGTGATGCTGCTCTGAACGGTCCGTTAAGGCCCGTTTATACTTCCGAGGCCGCGCGACGCGACGGCATGTATAGTGGTGAGATTGATCGATCGCGTCGTTCGATCAAAGTTCAGACCCAGGTCTTTTGAATCCGTATTCCTCTAGTAGACGTAGTAGACGACCATGATGCATGTTTAAATTTACCACACCTGTACTCATCCTAGATTGCTAACTTATGACACATCAGGTCGTGCGGGTTCACCCACCCAGTAGGAACGGGGCCGAGAACAACGACGGTCAGCTGGCAGACTCACCTGACTGAGAAGGTGGACGAGGACGGAGCCGTGCTCTTGCTGCACATTGCCGACGTCATGCTCTTCGGCGTTGTCGTAAATTGCGTCAAAATCCTCGTGAGCATCGCCAAAGTCGAAATTGTCCGCCTGCTCAAATGACATATCCCTCATCGGACCATCAGGGATTGCAACTTCGGTCTGAATTGAGTGCATTCCGCAGCTTCAAGAAGCAACCGAAAGATGCGTGAAGCTCGTAATAAGAAAAGAAAACGCATTGAGTACCCTGAAGAACTAATTGAACAGAAAGAAACAAAATTAGAAGCAAAACGTACGGCAGGTTTTCGCCGTTGTGGAAAACTTTGCTGCGCAAGCTTTTGCTGAAAATGCTTCAGACTTTCTCGTGTTCCACTTAGTAAAATAAAGACCAACAAAGAGTCAGGGCCGTTTGAATCTTCAACTAATGTGTTCAAAAGGCTTATGCATGAGTTTTTCCCGTGCATAACCAGCACTGCAGAATCAAACTAGTGCATGGGAAAGGCCAGAAACAAAAACTCATATCAACCATTCAGACGTGAATATTTAGCATGCTGTAACTGCGCCCAAAGATTGGGAAGAAGCATGCTCATCTTGGAAAATAATTAAGTTTTCACCAAGTTTAGCACGATCTTCGCGTACACTAGGATACCCAAAAGCAGCGGTCAACTCAAACTCTTTGATGCAACACTGAAAATCTGCGAAAAGTTTAAGGAAAACATGTTCGTGCCCAGTGTTCCAAATGTGGCCAATTTTTTAAGCCCTTTGACAAAGCGTTAGAACATATAAACAATTCCGAGGGACATAACCCGTTTTCTTTCCGTACTAAGAACTATATAACGCGGCGCGTAATTCTGTTATGTTCATCTGCCCCATAGTCACAGGTGGTGATGGCAGGTAAATAGCAGTGATCGTTAGTTAAAGTCTTCAAAAATGACCTGCAGTTAGTCGTCAAAATTCTGACCATGGGAGTTACGGATAAAGGATAAAAGATAAAGGACGGCGTTACTCAATCCCTTCTGGGATGCGCCAGCGCATTCTACTTCTACGTGATGGAGGCGACATGAATGCGTATTTGGCCATACAGGGTGCGTAAAAAGTATTGACGCACCTACTTTTTGTTTCAGCTCCAGCTTTCTCTTTCTACCCCTCTAGGTTTTTGTGTGTTATTTTTGTTGTCTGTATTGTGCTCAAAAAATACTGACGAAAAAACTGAAGAAACATGATCGTCATCGCTACGGTGGCCCTTTTTTGTCTGTTACCCAGACAGCTGAATACTTCCTTAACAAGAGAATTAGGCGCTGTTCGAAACAGTTGGTGAGGAAAGAGGTCAGCAACCCAAACGTCAGCCACGGCTCTGTCAAAACAGATAATGATTACAATACGTTCAAGCACAATAACGTTCAAATCCAAAATTATAAATCTCTCTCCGATAACGGCAAACGGATAAGGTGCGCAGATGTGGACAGCTTCTCAGACGAGCACAGCTTAAACGTGAATCCGCTGGATTACTCTTTTTAGGCGATTTTGGAGAATGAGGTCTGGGCTACTTTCAACAGAAGTGACCAGTCGCAGAAGGCTACCCTGTTAAAAGCACGGAACGAAATCCAAGCGAGTACTTGCGGCGCGTGCTCATGAATTTTTCCGTCGTTTTCGCCTCTGTATTCACAGTAAAGGAGCCAATGTCAATCACGAGTTACTCTATCGTGTTCGCAAGATCATTTTCCATATTTCCCAAGTGAATATTTTAAAACTTACTGCGCATTACTATTTCCACAGCCGTCACTTACTGCATCAATACTTTTTACGCACCCTGTACAATGACTTGCGGTGGCCAGCCGATGAACAAATCAGCGCTCTGTCCTTCCCAGACAAGTCTGGTACCAATTCACCGACCCCGGAGGGATGGAAGGCTTGGTTGGCCTGGGCGGGAAATCCGAACCAGGAACCTGGTATCGGGTGCACGCGACAGTCGCGCCTCCTCCGACTGCGCTACACGCGCCCATGGGAGTTATGAATTCTGAGAAATGTTGGCAATTGCTTTTTGACTCAATGAACAGGAGTCCCCAATATCACAAAATTCCTGCGAACAGTGATTCGAATTAAATGGTTGCGTTGTTAAACCAATGAGTCGCCGCCTCGTGCCACCATGCTATATGCGCCACATCTAGTAATAAACAAAAAACCTGACCAAAAATGCATAGAACCATGCGCCAGAATCGACAACCCAAACAAAACCACGACTCCCACACCCGCGAGACTTGGAAAGGCTCTTCTACAGGCTTCGCAGCAACTCAGCACTATGTAATGAGCAACAGCAGTTAAACCGAAACTGCTCCTCACAATAAGTTGATCGAAAACCCGAGCTCAGCTAGGTCGATCCCGGAAGAAATAAACCAGCTGTGCTAATGTCATATCTATCTAAAAATAAACTGACTTTGTCCAGATCGATCAGCTCTTCATCCGCGTCATAAAACTCCTCTTCGTCACTGCTGGAAAGCGAAAAGTTCGTCAAACTTCAGAGAAGGTATGGCAATCATTGCCAACTCCTACGTGTACTAGATTGAGAACGATTCAACCGAACTGTGAGAATAATGACATATAAGATTATAAAACGAAAGAAACTACTGAAACAACTAAATCTCACTATTCACTCGGATCTACCGATGACAACTGTGACGATCTGTAAAATCGAACGGTAAGCTGAAAGGAAATGTTCCGAGAAATATCTTTCAAAACTTTAATTAATTGACGTCTGCAGTCCAATAAAGGTCTCTAGAAAGACTTTCGCCTTTCTGCATAAGCACTTCTCGAGGCAAGCATTAGTAGGAGCCTTGAAACGAACAACATTCAAGCTGGACCTTGCCGACTCGAATGAACAAGCGATTATGAGTACAAGGCGACTATTAGTCCGTTACTATGAAATTTAAGGGCAGGGACATAAGAGCGCTAAAGACATGCTTGCTTCCCCGGATCAGCGCTTCTATTCAACGGAACCTAAGGCACTGAGAGACGCGCTTGTGATCTGTCCCTTTCTTCTCGCATGATTGTATAGCTGAAGCTCGTTGGCTGGAAAACAGCCGCCGCATACGAATGGTGGCCGGCCCCATTTCTGGAGAAGGATCACGGGTTAACATATTGAGTCGAAAAGTAGCCGCCTTAACCGAAACATGCAACAGAGAAACCCTATCGCTACGCTGTCTAACATTTGCTCAAGAAGTGTTGTAAAGCAATGTCGTAGAAAGCAACATGCTGCAGTTAAACCCTCTTTCACGTTCCATCTACACTGCTCTCGAAAACAATAGCCAGATCAAGGTGCTCGTTACATTCCACCTGCTTTTGCGATCCCTTGGTACGGATTTCCGCCTATTTTTCTCGAACACCCCAATGCGTTTTTACCAACTGTTTAGCCGACAGTAAAACCGCATTAGACAAATAGAAACCCTACACTATCCAACCGTTACTAAATCAGTATGGACGTTGCATACAGCGGATTCATTGAACTGATTGCAAATCAGTGTCAATGTAATCAGTATTACTCAAAATTCCAAGACAACAGAAAGAAGGCTCGACTAGGTATAAAGCTCTGCAAAAAAGCAACAGTTCAATAGTGAGGAAAACAAAGACGACCAGATTCAAAAATCCGAATTTCAAACTTTCTGAAGCATGATATCATCCAGGCCAAGCAGCAAGTACTCAATACGTACAAACACTTTTGTGCAACTTCACCTAATCTCAAACAAGTGCAAAACAGCTACAGAAAACAATTCTAAAAGCTAAACCTTACAGTATACTTCGCTCTGCTGCCGATAACTTTGACGATCTAAAAGAAAAGCCTTTTCAGAATTGGACACATAGAGTCACTTCTTAATTTCTTCTCCTTACGCTATATAATCTTTTTTATCACCAGATCATTACAGGAAGCCGACATTAAGATAGAGAATTAATGAGTGTCTATGTTTTGCAGTCTCTGACTGTTTAACCCCTTCGCGACATTGTCAGACAATGTTATCCGACGCCTACTTGCCACATCGGACAACTTGGGGCGATACTGGAAGAAACCGTGAAAAATTTTCTTGAAATAACTCCCTCACCTTCTTTCAATATACGAGTCACCAAGTGGTGTGCCTCTTTGATTTTGTAAGGTTCACAAGGACCAGTAACAATTACGAGTGCGAGGAGCGGGCGAAAAAAAGCAGTGTCGCGAAGGGGTTAAAATATAGAATCTAAGGTTTCTCACATTACCTTTCAACTCCTGACACTCATTTATGCTCCCAAAGTTTTGGATTTTATTTGTGACAGTGAAATATTGAATTGAAATCAATAGAAGAAAGAAGAAAAACTGAAATAAACTGTTTTTTTACACTGCCTACCATGAATGTGAGTCCAGCCAAGGTGGGCATTTTAATAATTTTTTAAAGAAATTCAAATTCAGAAAATCAAGAAATAAAGTTAAATTAAACGAATAATAATTTAAAAATCAAAAAGTCGCTCCTAAAATGAATTCTATTCAGATGCGACAGCAAGAGTACATAAGTTTTCAAAAGTTTTCGACTGTTGACTCCAACATACATTTCAAGCAGCTTAGAACACGTTTCAAATTGAACTAAACCTCTTCCACACCGAGCAGTAACTTCTCAAATGAAATTCTACACAGATCTAAAATAGAAATGCGAAAGAAAAGCGAGCGCACGTTCAAAAAACCTTTTTCTGCATGAAGTCCAGGTTATGATGATGCTATGATGATGCTGATCTATGGCGATGAATAACCTGTGCCCAATGTTCATACAAGGACCATCAGGTGTCATAGCGAACATAAGGGGTGCATGACTTTTGGAGGATAAAACCAACACGCATTCTGAAGAAAATTGCTTATGTGCACAGAATCGAGAAGCAATTCACCGACCTCGGCTGGATGGAAAGCTTGGTTAGTTTGAAAACACTCAAGCAAAGAAACTCGGTTAGGGGTGCGCACGATAGCCAATGCCTCCTACAAAGTGCGCTGCCTCGAGTTGAGCGTTGATTATCCGAAAATAAGCGGCGTCCAATCTAGTTTGAAAACGTTAACCATGGTTGAGCGAGGTGGGTTCAACCTCGCCCACTTTGATTAGAAAACTTCAGAAAACGCTACCTATTGTTCTACAACAAAGAAGAAAGTAAGGTCCATGAAGGGTATGGAGCCGAAGAGAAAGACTGGAGAGGAGTGGAATCAACTGAAATCCATCTTCCTGCGCATTTTGAACGACGAAGAACGGGAAGGGAAATGAATCGAGTGCTGCTATTGCGATTATTGAAAACCACAAACAATACATCATTTGCGTCATTCACCACTGTATCACACTGACAGCCGGCTCTGTCTGACGTATGCATTGACCGGTTAACTAAAACACTATGTGTGGGAGGCTCCAACAGCGAGAACACGTTTTGCACTTCAGAATCTCGAAGAGAATTTCAATTCAACGCCAGAAATTCCCTGAATGAATGACTAGAAACTTGAAACCACATCTTGCTGAAAGACCCACAACTGCCCGATGCGGATTCAGACGGAGGTAAAAACCATAAGCGCAGCTTTGTCAGAATCGATACACGGCCTAGCTGACAAAAGCGGGCCAATTTTCTGGTCCTAGTCAATAGCCTGGAGAGATTGCTCCTATCCAGCATCAGAGTTGCACCTCAATTTCGGATACAGCTTTTTTCGGAGCGACTATTGACCGAGTTTTCGGCAAAGGTTGCTCACTACTCCCGTAGGGCAGTGTCGCTTCCCCCACTGATAAGCAAAACAGCTCCTAGCGCAAAGATCGATCCTACCTAGCCCATGCGGCATAACTCAGAGACTAAATAAAAATACAGGAGAAAAAAACTATAGTGCTTCCTGTACTGCCCCAGCACGATGAGTTATAGGGACCTGCTAAAAGAGTGCTTACTTCGAAATGGAGATGGAAAGGAAACAACAGATAAACTTTGGATAAACTTTTCCTTTGGCCCCGTACCGCTTCTCCATCATTGGAGAAGACATTAAGAAAACTTCCAAACTTAGACTAACCACAACAAGAACGATCGCGAAGCTCGCAAGAATGAATGAGAGCACTTTCAGTATTGCTCTTCTAATATAACAGCAAGAATAACTAACCACTTTGCGCCATCATGAAACAGCTATGCCAAGATACATACAGCTTATTTTTCGTGCAGGTCTTCCTCCAATTAAAAGACCTATAAATGATCCGCAGGAATAAAAAGCTATATGGACAGCTGAACTATAACATATCAAAGCATGATCATTTGCACCGTGCATGAATGCCCCAATTGGACGAAACACTTGAAAATGTCTACTGTGAATGGTTGCTCCGCTGCATGAGTTTATTGCAACAAGTTTTAGGCATCAACAAACTGTTTCAAAGAAGAGAACCCTTTCAAGAAGACATCAAATAAGAAGAGAATGAAGTCCGAAAAGGAGATCGACGACAGCGAGAATCCCTCAAAATCCCTCGATATATAATACTAGTTCAATCAATGGACCGGAAAAGGCACAGCTGTGAATGCAAGAAGAGTCGCAAATCAACATAATTCCGAGAGGGAGTGCAACAACGCCATACATCCTGAAAATCAATAGCGCGGAATAAAAAGGGAAAGGGCACTGTTTGGTGACAACTCCATGAGGAAACTCAGCTCATCTTCTTAATAACGGAACGAGAGCCGTGCAACAGAATGGGATGAGCGAAAACGAACGAAGGCAGTGAAGAGAACACATTTCTGTGTAACGCCGCGACCACTTGGAGCAGCTCTCTCGGTTCACGCCCCGCGATGCGGCAGGCCCGTTAGACCAGGCCAGAGGTTACCACCAGTTCATAGGTTTATTGCATGCACTCGGACGATACAATGCCCAGTTCTTTTTTCGCTCGACACATTTCAACTGAATAGGAGGAACACTCCGAATATGTACACAGCTGGGCTCCGTCGACGTATAACATGAGTTTCAGAGAATCCCCAGTGGTTCAGCAAAGCAGCACGTTTCCAGGAAACGACAAGGATGCCTTCAATCAACTGCTACCTGTGGTGTACCAAGCGTTCTACACCCACGCCATCGTGGAGGCAAATTGTACTACTTCCATGTAAAGTTGGGCAATTTTCACATCAAATTGGGCAACTGTGACGCTTTTCCAATGACCCTGTTCCGTAGATTGACCTTCTTCCACATTACACTTATAGATTCCTCTAAAAAGAATATTTTTATCCAAGGAAATTGATTGTGTAAATGCTGCTTGCTTTAAAAAAGGGTATTTGAAGATATGTGTGTTTTTTATAACCGTTCTCATTGTATCGCTCACAGCTGTGTTAGGCCCGTTTATAGTTCCGACGCCGAGCGACGCGACGCCATGTATAGCGGCCAAATTGATCACTCGCGTCGCTCGATCAATGTGGCCACATTGCGTGGCGCCGCATCGCTCGGCGTCGAAGTATAAACGGGCCCTTATTCAACGCAAACAGACTTTTTCTCATCAATCGAGTAAATCTCGTGACGATTTGGTGGACAGTATGACGCGATCATTTCTTTGGTTACACTACATAATCACTGCCTTCCTGTGCATTAAAACTATAATTCATTATCTTTCCTCAAAAATAGGGTTTTTATAAAATTTCTAATAGTGTGGTAATTACTGCGGCAGGTGAATTATTAAAAATTTCAAAAAAATTATACAAAGTTTCCCTAAAACAAAGAAATATTCTTACCGCGTTGAAGAGAATCTAGTTTTTTCTGGAAGGAATACTTAAAAGTTTGATTTGAAAACTGCCCACTTTGGTTTGAAAAGTGTTGATTTTGACGTGAAAATGGTATATATTTAAACGTGTTTGGCTTACACAGTGACTTGCGAAGGGCACGGTTAACCGACAGGTGAAGACCTTGGACCAGATTTATCAACGATACCGCCGGTATCATCTCACGACGGATTCACCATATCACGTTGAGATACAGAGATACAGATACGACAACCGATGTACCGATACTGGCTGGTAAGCGGTTGGTGAATCCAGCCCCTGTTCAGTGCCGAGGACCCAAACCTCGAGCTAATTCGGGGTATGACCGACAAGTCTTACAAAATTCCAAGCTTGCGTACCACAAAAGGGAGGTTCCCATGAAATCGTAAGGCTAATTATGCCCTTGACTACAATTTTCTCCGCACTTTGTGAAAGTGCAAGCGTTAGCCTTTCACTGTCACGTCACGCGGTTTTTGCAAACACGAGCATAATTTCTTCTTCAAGGCAAGAATTTTACCCTTCAAAGCTTTGGGTAAATTTCGCTTCAAGAAGTAAGAAACGGATCGTACACCGTCCTTCAGTACTCAACAAATACGCATCATGAAATATTTCACAGGCGCAAACCATGACAGCAGAGAGACTACGTCTTGCAGAATGGTGAAACTGGCATGTTCGTTGTGCACCGTAGTGAACCCAACTCAGTGTCTTCATAACCTTCGCAGAAGTAGCACTTGGCATGCGCAACTTAAGGTGACTCCGCCAAACCTTTTTTCGTTCCTGTGGGCTGATATCTCACGCTGAACTTAGCTTCGCCGAGAGACTATAAAGAAAGCAAAACTCGGGGGAACTATAACACAGCCACGAAGGAAACTGCTAAGAGCAAGGACGCACGTAATTTTGCCGCACGTTTTAAACGGGAGACAAGACAATTTCTAACCCAACTTTTGAAAAAAACAATTCAGCTATGATCTGTTGAAAACAGAGCCGTCGTCTTTCAGAAACTCTGAAAGAAAGCAACGAATCATGACGAAGGGTAAGAAAGCAGTTGAGAGCGGGCAAAATGTACAAAATGAGGAGAGCAAGAATAAAGGCGACATGGGGCGCTGATTCGACCACAACCTATCAGAAAAAGGTTGAAATAGCCTTAGCAACAGCACTAATAACGCACTAATGAGAGAGAGAAAAGTTGTGCAGCAACAGTTGAATAAACACACTGAATGTCAGCATTAATCAATCTCTAGGGGTGCCCCACGCAATCTGTTTGTCCACGCTGCCATGCAGGTGTTCCAAGAACGCATCTGCTACGTACAATGACGTGAGATGGATAACCGATAGGTAAGTCGATGCTTCCTCCAAAGAAGACAAGTCTTCCACCAAATCACAACAATGTTCGAAGAGACGAAGGAGCTAAACACTGATATCAGGGATGAGCGGATTAACTGTTATCCGTTATCCGGTTTCCGGCGGGTTTCGGCCTATCCGTTTGTTGTTCGTTATCCGGTGGTTTTTGGCCGGATAACGAACAACAAAATCTGGCACCCTTATGATTACTTATTTGAATATAAGGACAATTTTTAAAAATCGTTTTGTGTTTTTTTTCACTGATAGTCGAGATAGGTTTGCAATGCTAGGTCGGTGTCTTCTTTTAGTTCTCAATGGCCAAACTATCAACCTGCTCATAGCACGTTCTGAAATGCAGAACACTGCCTTGCTCATTTCTATTTGTGGGGTTTTCACCAAAATTCCTTTTAGCATAATGTAGTGCCTGGAAAAAACCTGTCGGTTAGAGGAGAAAGGAATAAACATTCATACGAATCACTTCATTTTAAGGATGTGCCAGATATTCGTCCTCTACGTACACGATCTTTTAGCGCATTGAAACTATTGGGGCATAACTTCTGAGTGGTGGGTGGAACGCCAGTACTTTAATATATTATCCTATCCTACTATATATAAAAGCGTTAGTCCGTCTCTCCGTGTGTGCGTATGTGTGTCTCAAACCTGTGTGAACCAGTAAAACATGTCAAACGTGTAAAGCTGACCCGCACGTGCATGTAAAACGTGTCAAGGCTATCCCATCCCCATATGCTGCAAAAACCACCGGATAACGAGCAACAAAACGGATAAGCCAAAACCCGCCGGAAACCGGATCACGGATAACGGTTAATCCGCTCATCCCGATGAAGCTGCAACAAAGTTTGAAATTACAGAAAAGAAAAGGGTTTATGTCCTATAAAGAGGGCGGCGCTCAAGTGTGACTCAGGGCAACCTCGTTACAGCAAGTCAGGCATAGTGGGCTCCTGCCAGAGAACCAAAAAATGCCCTTCTTGGGACTGCACTGTTATACATATGTCATTAGTGTGAGAACAACCTAAACGACGTGGGAAACCATTGCTGATAAAGAATAATAGATAGGCAAGCAGGAAATAGCAACCAAGATAAGGCAAGGGTAGGTACCAGTCTACAGAACAATAGGGATAGAAAGCTTGGTTCGCCTCGGTGGTGCTCGAGGGTTTGAGTTGATTTGAGGTAAGAGCGAGGAACGAGGCTTCTTCCGACTACCCTATGACCTTCCAAAAACTAAGATAGCACTCACTCAAAAAAAAATATTTTGAGAACTCCCCTTGTCTCAGAATAGCCTTGTTTGAACTTTTCCATGCTCACCGGGACAACTCATCCCATGGAGCACATAAAATGTATAATCTAGCCAATAGCAACAACACTATGTTCAGTTCAACAAGACAATATGTAGAGGACTTGAGATTTCTATCTCAAAATGAGCGCATAGCTACCAACAGCGCAAAGACTTCACGAACGAACTCCAAGACGGTGCTGAATGGTGAACCGCGATGACCCTTCATAGGTCTATGTTATGCCATCGCCCACCCCGAGCGATGGTATAACATAGGCCATAAACGCAGTAGTGCAACATTATTTTTCTTGGAAATATTGTGAATGTTTCTTGGACGATGCTTCGACGCCCTTCTTCCGCAAGCGAAAAAAGGGCACTAATACGGATACAGAGATGCAGGAAATGGAGAGAGATGCTCGGATGCTGACGCACTCTAGGGCAGGGAAATGGGAATGGAAATGACGGCATTCATGGAAATGCTCTTTAGCAATTGAAATTGTTATTGGAAACGAGCGCAAATACCTTCGATATTCAAATTACTCGAGCACCGGGTTTGAGAATACACAACGCGGAGCTGAAATGCTCAGCTTCGACTTGATTGTAGCCTCACCTTAGCGCTGACCATAGGTTCGTTGCTTAGTATTTAGAATGGCCTTGCAGTCCCCTCGAACAGTTCAAATTGATAGGATGGAAGTGAGAAGTGGTTCGCTTGAAAGAATATAGAAAAAATGGATTTATCCTAGTCGCGGGGGGGGGGGGGGAAGGCGCGTTACCAAAAATTATGTAACCGATTGACTTGAGACTGACGGAGCGGCTTCCAGAGAACAAAATAGAACCCAAGGAAAAAAAATCGAGCAGACAAACAAAAAAACCGCCGTGGTTGTAAAAACGTCTCGGCGGGCAAAGTGCATTCAAACACAGATGACCGTCGCCTGACAAGTTATAAGCCGGATCCATCACAGTGAGGTAAGTTTGGTTTTCTTCTATATCAATTTTTGTTAATTTTTAGGTCAAAAAAGGTCAAAAAGGTCTTGAAGGTCAAAAAAAGAAGACTGAACTATCGACAGCCCCTCTGTGCTTTGTCTGTTTACAACCGTAGCGAAATCGAATGTAACTTGTGTGTGTGTGTGTGTGTGTGTGTGTGTGTGTGTGTGTGTGTGTGTGTGTGTGTGTGTGTGTGTGTGTGTGTGTGTGTGTGTGTGTGAATTTTAACAGTATAGGTCCTATTTTGTCCTATAGAAGCCGCTACGCGAGTATTAAATCAATTTGTTACACCATTTTTAGTTCTGTGCCCCCCCCCCCCCGACTAGGATAGATCCCGACAAAACAACACCGGCGGTTTCGCCCTCTACAGGGCTCATACGAGACACTAAAATCAGTCCTCTTTCAACTTCCGTTCAAAAGGGAATCTTTGGGGAGGATGAATCACCTTGATGAGAGAATGGGTATGAGTCAACGCAAGCAAAGTCGAAGGCCAACACATCGGACGCTAGGGGGGTTGGATGGACCGGTAAGGAAGAAGATCTGCTACATCTTTGATGAAAGTCGGTTTTAGTTAAAAGCAAACACCACTATGATAACAAAAAAGCTGAATTACGCACTTTAAGAACACCTTTCAAATTCTGTCTTCCAAATCCGAAGATTCTACACCAAGTTCGCTAGGTAGCTCTGCTTGCCTTACATTTTAATTGACGTTTTTTTTCACTGGCCTCTAAGAAGATCAAAGGAGTTTGGAACGCGGAAGTATATTACAGCGCACTACATTTGTCGGAGGAAATGCACGAAAAGGACAACATTTTTCCGAGAAAAGAATAACAGTTGAGAGGCAGATATCCTTGTTGGCCAATCTGTTGAGTGATTACAGTTTTAACAAAAAAGGATAAACGATACTTCTAAAAACCTTTCATATTAGCCAATCACCCAATAGACTGTCCAGTGAAAGCAGACTGTCCTCACTCGAAATTATCCATTCATTTTCTTGTTAACTACAGATTTGGTAAAGAAAGAAATCTACCATAAATATAAAAGTGCAAAATTCTGCCATCTAAATCGAAGAAATTAAAGTAGGAACTTGCCTCGAGTACGAAATTGGAGGTACGTATTGTGGATGGACCTTGCACGACTCCTCCGGCTGTGACGTAGAGGCGAATCGACTGTCGCTGTCAGGAATCTGTAAGCGGGCAGACCTTCTTGATCTGCGTAACTGAGTTTGAAACACGTGTTCGAAGGCGATCAACGCTTCAACTAGCGTTAAACTTCATTCCATATGCAGCACACCAGTGAGTGTCCACGAGTTCAACCAGGAAATAAACACCTCTTATGACTGAACATCCAAATTCCCTTATCATTTCAGCCACCTAAGACTCAATTCCGCCGAAGGGACACAGCTTACAAAAAAAACATTATTTTACAGCAATGTTCCCGCCTTTATTGGCAGCAAAAACGACGTCACGACGACCAGATCCCCATCAACGCATCACACACCCGTATAGCTCCGCTTCTCGTACGAACGGTGGATGTCACGGCGCAATATTGGAACGGAGGAGACACTCCCACAGAGTCATAGATATTTCCGGAGTAGAGCCTACGGTAGAATATAATGCCTTCTTTTCCCAAAGGTGATCCCACCTCTGCACTAGGACTGCGCTAGAATAGTGAACTCTAGCTGTCAAGAAGCCTCCGTCATAATACTCCCATTTCAGCCGTGCTGATGCCACTTTCCGTCACGTTAGAGAAAGGGGCGAAATCCCAAATTGAGGAGTCCAGTTAGGGAAATGCTTCATTCCACTGTGCCCCATCACATCTGCCCAGAAGCTGATCGAGAGCTTTACACCATAAGGCTGGCTCTCGAGCGAATGCACAGGAGGGAATGGTGAGAAGACCTCCGTTTCCTCCTCCGTCCCCCCCCCCCCCTCAAGCTAGTATTACACGAGAAACGTATCAAAAGGCAGAGGCCACTAAACATGTCGCAGTCTCCCTAGATTTGATCAAAACTGTAGGATCCTCATTTTCTTAATTTATTTTGCAAGTCCAGTCCGTCAGCAAAACGCGGGGTAAGAGCTGTTAACGAAATTGAACGTGAAAATCAGCAACTGTGTACTGCAGCAGCGCACAAAGCAAGTTGTCGAAACCTGGTGCAACTGAGATGAAGAAATTTTCTACAACAGCGGATATGTTGCAGCAGTCATTTCTAAGCGACAGGATTTTGGAATAATGAAAAATGAGCTCATGGACTCTGTCATAGAAAGTCGGGTGCTAAGTGGCTCAGGAGTGGAGTGGGATGGGGTCACAAAGGCATCCCTCCCTATACGGCGTCTTGTGCTGCACGAGATCTAAGATTTCATGCAGTTCTGGTGTGTTCTACCCTTGTGGAGAACTGTGTCAGGCGACTTCTGATGCAATTGGGAATTCGCGTGCCTGTTTAACAAGGAGGACAACCACTGAATATGAGGTGACCTCCACCTGAGTCACATTGCACCGAAATTCTTATTACCTGAAAGCGGATGACCGAAGGTCGACAGCCCTTCTTATTGAACATCTCGTTTGAAGAATTTTGTTGTCATTTCACACCTCATTTTTCATGGAAACTCGGAGTACAAGCGACTGCTTACTAAAGAAATACCGAAGACGAGAAAAGTGGACGTGACGAGGAATGTGGCCGCCTTAGGCCAGCATCAACTGTGAAATGAAAGCCTTCCCGGGAATGAGAACGTGATGGGAATTGGCTAACGATAATGGCCTCCTGATAACTCGAGGTTGGAAGCGTTGGAATATGTACCATTCTCACTTTAAACTGGCCACTTTATAGACTACTAGCGGAAAAATTTAACGGATATTTTGCTAATCGAATTAGACGCACCTGAAGTTAAACATTAATGGTCTAATAAGGTCAAACTGCCTTTTTACATCAATAAATAATCACGTCCGCAGAGTGCTTGAATGACCCACGAGTAGTTTTTCAGCGTAGCCAGGATTAGTACAAGACTTTACTTCGGCTCCCCTTTCGGTGTTATCGCATTCTTCAGAGCGTGAAAAATCGAAGCCACTTGAGAAACAACTCTCACAAATGCCATTTCGCTATCCAGGAATCATCGGTGGTCTTCTAACCCCTTGGATGGTTTCTGCAGAATTAAATGTCACTTGGGAGGGTAGTTTCTCAAGTGGCTTCTTCTCCAGGCTCTGAAGAAGGCGAGAGCGCTGAAACGTAAGTGGAAATAAAGACTTGTACCAATCTTGGCTACGCCGAGGAAACTACTAAGAACGTCTAGAGTCGGACGTGAAAGTGTATATCAATCAACTTCAAACAATATTTCTAAGTTCATCCTATGCTGCAGGAAAGCAGAGAAATTGGTGATGTTTTATATAGAGAGATTGAGCCGTGCATTCTCGCATTGTCTATTGGAATGGTAGTGTGAATACTATTTGAATGCGTATAAATCTAGAAAAAAAGCAATCACAATGGAAGCATTTTAAAATGACTATGGGTTGACTAAGGGACAGGAATTTTACGCTCATTCAGAAAGCGTGCATATTTTTCGACACTGAACAGATGAGTTTTAACACAAATGTTCTTAAAACTGACACTACTCTGACTTTGTTAAAAACTCGAATTTAGATGCACACCTTTGGTGTAAAAAGTGTCTGGTTTAAAATGATATATGTAAAGTTAAAATTATACATAAATGATATTCAGCAGAAGCACTTCAAAATGAACTGGACGCATTTACAATCAAAGCGAACCAGTTCCAAATCAAGATGAACGTCTCAGAAGAAAAGCTTGACACGCTCTAACCGGTTACCGCTACACCTCAAAATTCTTCGTGGCCGTACAATTTATTACTTTCTTGCGCAAGGTGTCTGAATACGCTGTTTGAATGATCGCATGCTTTTTATTCTCCCAGCAACGAGAGCATTCTGAGGTTCATTTTTAATCTGCGGAAAAGCGATAAACATAAAGACGCCTGGAGGAGTGCATGGCGCAACCTCTTCATTCCATGTAAAAGAATTTTCCCGAGCTTTAAAATTAGGCTAAATGTCCCTTAGACTAGCGCCCATGAAGCTACAAGATCAAGAATTATGGCATCCAAACAGTGTATTCACGTTTATGGACTACATGGGTAGGGGATAAACAGATTCGGTCAAAATAAGTGTCCTAGGCCCTTAGCTTCATTTTGACAATTTTAGAGCGTGTCCAGCATAATCTGAAAGACATCGAATTTGAATTGGAAGAAGTTCACTTTAGGTTCAATAGTGCCTGTTTCAACAGTTTAGTCTGAAAGTGGTTCAGACTGACCCGAAGACTTCAGTTTGAGGTCAAAATTATGAAAATTTGTGATGTGCCAGTCGCACAGACAATGATGTTTCATGATGTGAGCGAATGTCCACATGTTTGCTCCCAGAATCCGCTCTCTCTTCCCTCCTCCAATGACTAGTCTTACTGTTTGAATAACGTCTTAAGCAGACATCGAGATCATAACTTCTTTTTGGCGAAGTAGAGAGAACGCCCACATATGCACAATAGATGTACGTCTCCCCGTCAGGCATTCGAGTTACATACAGTATTGTTTAGACGTCGCTTAAGCAGCTGCTAGCCGCGGACTCAGTTCGTTCTAATAGATTATGCTCTACGCATAAGACGCAATTTGCCGTGCAAGAATGAAACAGAGGAAACGTTGTCATAGTCAGTGAATAGTGAATTCTCCACATAGGCATCTGGTTCGCGGCATTGCGTCGGCGCACCCAGGTCATATTCAAGGCAAATGTACTTTTAGCTAACATAGGAAAACAGGAAAAGAAGATCAGCACAAGCAGGATGCAGATGAACACTCCTAAGATTTTAGAACGCTTTACGAATTTGGAAAGGAAGAATTTCAACGTTGAGGTCGATTTCAATTTCTGGAAAAAATGCGACATAACGCCTTTCCACGTTAGTTCTAATAAATCTCCACGTGAGATGGGGAAGTGCAGACGACTGCGACGACGCAGCATGCAGTAGTCACCAGAGCCAAACGACGCTAACTCGGAAATGACAAGAGACGTCTACTACTCCCTAGAAATCCACAAGTCCTAGGTCTCTCGGCATGCAGCAGGAGTAACATTAACAACCAGAAGCTTTTCGCCGTAGGCTACACCGCCACAGATTGACAAATTCAGAAAATCTCTGCTTACCTTATCAGAATGGTCCCCAGCATCAGATCTGTGGTTCAAATTTTCCTTGTCGTCTTTGAGACCATCATCGGGAATTTCAATCTTGTTGCGAGCCATCTGAAAGGAAACATCTTCAGATCACAAAAACCCCATCGCAGCTATTCAGCACAACTTCGATACATTTTACACAGTTCAGCTGATCAATTTCTTTCATTTTTATTTTTTTGACTGCTGTGCCGCGGTGCTTGATTCCTTTTTTTTCCTTTCCTGCAAGATCACGATTTTTTTAGTTATTAGCCTAATTTGGTTGTTTGCTGTTCTTATTGTGTTTGAGTTTTTCTTTTTAACTATTGTACACATGGGTACCCATGTAATAAATATCAATATCAATTTCACAGAGCTCGCCTGATCATATTTTTCACCACGAACTTATCCGCGATCCGTGAACGATTTTTGCAGAGCAACCGCTGATCCTCCTTTCTCTCCAAGCAAATTGATGTCATTTTTTATTCCTTTCTAATGTGCTACTGCAATTTATATTCTTTTTCATCCAACTGTTTCACACGCACAGAGGTGTGGAATAATTGCTAATAAAAAGATTGGTAATTAACTACTTAATAAACAATAATAATAATAAATCTTCAAAGAATCAATCCGGCAGTTTCCTAGACCCATAGCTTCTCTGAAATTATGGAATTTTCTCACAATTAGAACAACTGAAATTCACTGCCGGACCCTCCTATACATGAACGCATGCAAAACAACAAAGGAGCATTTTACTCGGTTGGCAGGTAAGTTCTGGCCGTTTTTGTGCAACCGCGTTTCGTTCATTTATTACTGAATCAATATTCAACTTACTTCGCATTTTTATACAATGTCTAATAGGAATAATAATACTCCGCTCTATCTGAAGGTATAATTTGTGTTTCACATAAGCTTTATACTTGTATTTCTTCGAAAACTTATTGACATAAACATGTCGAAAGAGCAAATCCCGAACGGTATCTTGTTTCAGTTTCAAAGTGGGCCAATCCGAAGTGGAAACGTGATGGGGCGTGATGGAGAAGGGACCTGCAACGACCGTGTTCAAGAAATTTCGTTCTGGACACATCAACCTTGAAGATGCACCCCGAAGCGGCAGACATCAGCAATCCAGGACGACGATTTGAAGGCCTTCGTGGAGGTTACTCCATCGCAAACAGTCCGTGCGGAAGGTCTAGGACTAAGTAAAACTGCTGCTACAGATGGAGTGAAAAGCCTCGAAAAGGGGAAGAGGCTCGAAAAGTGGATGCCCACGATTTGAGTGATCGCCAGAAATTGCCACAAATCTGCTCTTCTTTGTTTCCTCTGAATCAAAGCGACCGGTTTTTGGATCGAGTCATCACATGTGATAAAAAAGGGTTCTGTACGATAACCGAAGACGATTAGGACGGTGGGTTGATGTCAATGAACCCCAGGCACTTCCCAAAGCCGAAATCCCATCAGAAAAAGACGATGGTAAGAGTGTGGTGCTCGGCGTCTGCCGTGATTCACTACAACTTTCTGGAACCAGGCCGATCCATCACAGCAAAGTCCTACTGTGACGAACTCAACGAGATTTGCCGAACATCTCGTGAGCTGTAGCCGGCACTGGTCAACAGAAAGAGTTCCCTTTCTTCTGCACGACAACGCCCGCCCACACGCTTCGGAGATCACCATGCGAAGATTAAACGATCTGGGAGTTGAAGTTCTGCCTCATCCGCCACACTCACCAGATCTTGTGCCAGCAGACTTCCACCTTTTCCACACGTTGACGACGAGAGCGATTTTCGCGTGTCTGGCCCGGGGGCACGAAGCACAGCACACAAATGTGACCCGACATGCCGTGACCCAAACTCCGTGTAAGGGTAACTTTGCGATGCCAAACATGATGCTAATGTTCGTCTCAACAGTTTCGGTCGCTTCACCCTCCCTCCCCCCTTCTATAATTTTTTTTATTTTTTGTATTCGTTATTACTATTTAATTTTTTTATTTTGAGAAAAAATTATAATAAAATAAAATTTGCCTCAAAGCTCAGAAAACAAGCAAGTATATAGCGCATTAGTTGATCAGGTCGCGCCATGCACTCAAAAATTTCGTCGCAACTTTTACTGGCTTGATAGTGTGAATGCCACTTACATTAACCATCAAAGTGAGAATATTGTGTCCTTTACAGTTCTTCTTGTTGTATCGTTAGCAGGTGTCTAACTCCATGTGAACAGAAATTATACTACCAATCGAATCAAAATGTGAGCTCTTGGAAGACGACGTGCCGCAATCTCGTTTTTTTTACACTAAAAAATCGCCGCCTTCCTGCTCTTTAACACAAGTTTTAATCCATTATTTTTCCTCAAAGAACAAATTTTCGTAAATTTCGAACAGTGTGTTCACTTACTGGGTAGCTCAATTAAAATGTCGGTGGGCTTGACACGATACTGTTAAGAAGGAGACCGACCGTAATCGTTCAAAAGGACATCGTCATCGTGTTCAGCATCCCGAGTAACCTCTCTGGACGAAGATTGGAAGGACCGCATATCACTCTTGTTAAAATAATATACCGTCGCACACCATTGAGCGACATTGTCGTCAACGTGTTAAGCAGTTTGAGAACGACCTCGACGTTAAAACCTTCGCAAATCAGGACCACGCAAAAACAGCCTTTCTAGAATTTGTCGCATCTGGACCAGGCAGTTTTTCCGCCGATTGAATTGATCAACTAGTATCCGGTTGTAAAAAAGAGTGTGTTGATTCGACTGGTGCTTATTTGGAGTCAGGGAGTATGAAGGATGTTATGATCGTTTGAAGTGGACCAGTTAAAACCGCCAGAACTTACGACCAACTTACTAAAAGGCAACTATTGGTGCTGGAAGCTTTTCTCCTAAACAAATCCCTTGTTGCGTGAGGCTATGCTGTTAGGATCAGGGCGTTTAGGGAGTTGGGAGAGGGGGTACCAACATCAGAAACCCCGGCATCAGGGTAGCTCCACGTACGCCCTGCAGCTCATGCTCATTGTCTTTCTTTAACTAACGTCATTCATAATACCCCCCAATTCCAAACGGCTCCACCTTGCTTTATGACCGAACTATAGTCGTGGTCAGCTAAAATGCAGTACGCCTTATTACCAAGCTATGAATGCTCTGCAAGAAAAAAGGTTAGTCGCATCGCTTCAAGGTGAGGATTGTCTTTGATGCGCAGGAACGAAAGTGTTTAGAGAATGCAGTTGAGTTTCAGTTCTCACAAGGAAAGGCTCCCAACTCATGGCGAACATTTGCGATGCTATTTTGACAGGATGTAGGGCCTTCTGAGCGGAGACCAGAATTACAGCTAGTTTTTGTTGAGCGCTTTTAAAAGACCTGAAAAAGAGGTGTGAAAACGTGCGCGCAGCATTCATCAACCCCTACGACACCCAAGAGATGTGCCTCGATGGCGCAGCCAGTAGGAATGCCGCCTCATGGGGGCACACCGGCGGGCTTTGGAGTTCGAGTCCGCGTATTGCCAATGTGTTTTCACATATTAGTTCGTCGTTATTACGCTTTTTCATGATCACAGGAGGCAATTATAGGCGATCAATGCTTACAACAAACGAAGGCTGCCTATTTGCGCCTTCATATATGCTGATTTTCAACAATGCCTATCGGAACCAGTACCATATCGTACTATACTACCAATGATGCTGTAACACAAATTGTCATGCCTTAGGTTGAGTATTATGAACTCGGGCCATATCTTTAAATAAGTGTACTAAAAATGTCATTCTAATCTGAACGTACTGTTGGCCGACCACTTCCCACCTTTGCACCAGATTTCAAGGGCAGTATAATGAAAATGGGACCTTGGCGAAGATGGAGAAGATTGCTCCTCACTGACTGTTGTAAGGTGCTGCTGGTGTGACAACCGCTTGTGTTTACTTGTTTCATAGCTTCGTCCCATAGCTGTTAACTAAATACGAAGAGTGATAAGACTTTTTATTTTCAGAGAAAGATATGGTACAAATACGCATCTTTGAAAAGCTAGCACACATGAAAGCGCAAATAGACAGCCTTGGTTTATTGTAAGCATTGATGGCCTAAAATTGACTCCTGTGATCATGAGAGAGCGTAATAACAACAATCTAATATACGCAAAGATATTGGCAGTACGCGAACTCGAACTCAAAAGTCGACCGGTGTGCTTCTATGAGTAAGCACTCCTACGGCTTCGCCACCGAGACACACCTCATTGGGTGTCATAGGGGTCTATGAGCGTTGCGCACACGTTTCACACCTTTTTTCAGGTCTTTAAAAAAGCGTTCAGCAAAGCTAACTGTGACTTCTAGACTCAGCTCATAGGGCCCTACATCCTGTCAAAATAGCATCGCAAAAGCTCACCATGAGTTGGGAAACTTTCCTTGTCAGTTTGCGCGCTCAGTGTTTTATTCACTTCCTCGCTAATCACTTGGAGATGGCATTAATTCAGTCGGTTTTCCTCACCAGGGTTTTAACATTACACTACGTCGTTGGTCAATACTTTTGTGCATCCAGAGTGCATAAAAAAATCAATCCCGATAAACCTATATTTGTTCACATTTTTGACGACCATACTATCAACAGTCACAATGAGAATTGAAGCAGAACTAGTTCCTGAACGACGGCTTAAAATTTCCTGATCCATCAGTTGGATCAGGAAATTTTAAGCCGTCGTTCAGGAACTAGTACAGAATTTACCTGCTTTGCGGATTCAAACTCTTTATCCCTTGTACATATTTACTTATTGAAATCCACGCTCTACCATCACGGTTAACTGCCGCTTAGCAAGAGCAAAAGCGGGAGGTAGCTGCTCCTCGAACAAGCTCTACATAAACGCCTCGACTAAATCCTGCATATCTGTTCAACCCAGCTCGCTTTTTCGGCTGACCTCTTAGCGGTAGGCCTGCGCTATTGAATAGGGGCACCGTCTTCTTTCAAGGAAGAAACACTTCAAGCCCCTGCCGCGAAGATCTCATGCTCAAAGCATTTAGGAAACCCTCTGATCCATGCGAAAATGTAGTACATCCAGGCACGGCACATCGGATGACTGCTGCACAGGTATTCTTTCCTAACTGCTCCGTCTAGCCTCTGAGGAATCGAGTTTCCGACAAGGGCATCACCGTAACCCTGAACGTTTGCATTCCTCCCTAACAAGCTCATTTTCTTGACATGCAACTGCTGACAGACCTACGAATCTAGGATGTTTTAGGAAATACCCGGCAAGCCATGGTCTCAACCATTTTTTGAAATGCGAATTCGCTTTTGAAAGGCATCCATGGGCCTGACATGAACATGTTCCACAGAACAACACGTCCTACGGTAGAGAGTTGCACTAGACACCGCCACACGTAATTTAATATAGACTAGCAATCTTTCACATTATATTCAGACCAGCTTAATTCCAGCTACAACACGGTTTCTAGTGAAAAGTTGCGGGATCTCGGAGCGCTTGTCAACAAGAGTAAACACTCGAGCAGCGTAGCGTTAGCAATGATGTTTACCTATAACCAGGAGACGAAGATGCTCTCCACTGCGAAAATGGGCACGCTGGTCAGTAGTCCAGGATTTTGATTTCCACTACCAAAGACACTTTGCATGGCAAAATTTTCTCTTCTACTCATAAGAATGGAAACTACCGGACATAAGAATACTCAACTAGTGATATTTTACAGTGCACTAAAAGAGAGGCACTTACGACTAGTTCGAAAAATAGTTCCAGCCACGTTCAACAAAGGTAGGCAAAGTCACTCTTGGCACTGGCTAACAAAGAAAAACCCGTGAGAAGCTATTAACCATAAGAAGCGAGCTAAAGCGGCACCAGAGGCACGACACAATGGGAGGCAAGCGAAGAGTATTACCTGCAGGAGGATAATAGCGTGCTTGACAGTGTCCAGTAACCTGGTGCTGGAGGCGATGAGGTCATCGACATTTCTGCGGTCCTTCTCAGTAGCGCGTTCCTTTAGCGACTCAAGTCCTTTCACCTGAAACAGCTGATGTCAGCCACACGTTATGCGATAGTAATGGACATTACACAAAACACCTAGTCAAACACCTAGGCCATCGCATTCGTCCTAGCTTTTGAAAAGACGGTGCCTAGTTGGTGGTCAACATGGAAGAAAATCATCGCCAGGGCGGTCTCAAGCAGTCTTCCAACTTGATCTTCGCATTGCAAATCGTGATCCCAAATTGAACCTACTCGACACGATCTCTGCCGATGATCAGCTTGCAGAGGGGGATGAAGTCCTCACAGAAATTATCCAACTTCGTGTAGAAGGCATCGATCCCTTTCTCGCTGAAGTTTGACTCTGACGTGTGCCGTTGAAGAGCCCAAACTTGAGTGGGGTACCAACACTTCCAGTCCGAAATCTTGCAAGGATGGTTGATATTTGTACAGACCGATGTTCATGGCTGCGTACACGATGTTCAGAGGCAAGGAGCCCATGCGATGATCCCGTATGCCGCCCAGGAACAGCACATCTTGTACACAACATTTCGCCCTTCACAGCGAGGAACGACGCGCACCTCCGACAATGAGCAGAAATCAGTGTGGTGAGAGAGACGTTTATTCAAAAAAGGATTCCTAAACACAGAAGACACTCCTCCACTGACGAACCTGCAGAATAATGTCCGCGAGATGCTGGTCGGCTTCAGTGATTTTTCGTTTCAACGACTCCGCTGCGCTCTCTTTAATCCTCGGCGTTTTACGGTATCCTCCACAGTCCCTAATCACACTCTCCAGTGCGCGCACCCAGTGATTTCGTTCCTTTTCATCGCGGCCCTGAAAAATGATACCTTACGTTGAACAAGGCCGTATAATGGATGCAATTCACACATTTGCAGCTCTCAACTGTTAACAACTGAGACTCAAGTTACAACTAATCAAGCTTAACGAGAATCAGTTTTTGTGAATAGTAAAGAGAAAACATTTGGATTATAGATGATATTTTTGAAGTTCAGCTGGAAAATATCATTAGTTAAAAACGTAA
The DNA here is from genome assembly GCA_947396885.1 of Heligmosomoides polygyrus polygyrus. Classification (NCBI taxonomy): domain Eukaryota; kingdom Metazoa; phylum Nematoda; class Chromadorea; order Rhabditida; family Heligmosomidae; genus Heligmosomoides; species Heligmosomoides polygyrus. The sequence goes on along the minus strand of OX377205.1, from coordinate 37,193,031 downwards.
TCACCAGTTATTAAACGCTGGAAAAATAAGTTTCCTGCGCTACCTTATCCCCCAAGAATTCATGAAACACATCATATACTCAGTAGCAGTCGCTTCAGGATTAAATAAAATAAACTGAACAGATAACATAATAACCTCGTTTTGGCACAATACTAACACTTGAAGAACTTGAAATGCCGAGGTTTTACGAAGGGAGAAGCTTTGATTTAAACTGAACAGACTTTTCTGAACAGCTGCCAAACAGTTTTCTAGTCCACTCGCAATTCATAGTGTGATCCCATATTCCACTCGTTTTTTAGTGCTAGTTTTTAAGATTGGATTGGACATGAATATGTCCAAAACACAATCTATGGTCAACCAGTGGTGTGACACGGGACTCGTAAGGTTAAATGGAGTCGCTCCGCAACAGATCGACTCCTACGTCTATCTGGAAAGAGCTGAACATGGATAACGACCTCGCTCCTGAAATCGCCCGCAGGAGACGCGCAGCATGGGCAGCCTTCAGTTCGATTCGCGAAGTCACCGATCAGGTCAAGGATCCCGGCCTCAGGGCCTCGGTATCCAACGCCTCTGTACTTCCTGCGATGTGTTACGCGACGGAAACCTGGCCCGACAACAAGACAATCGCCAGAGCAATGCAAACTACGCATCGTGCACTGGAGAGATGTCTTCTGAGGACAAGCCTTCGTCAGCAATGGCAAGAAGGCCTACGAAGCTCGGAGCTACGGGAGAAGTCGCAATTAGCAGACCCGCTGCAGCACATGAAGAAGTCCAAATATCGCTGGGCCGGACACCTGCTTCGACGAAAGGACGACAGATGGAGTCTCCGTGTCACAGAATGGCTCCCGAGAGACCATAAGAGACCACTGGGACGACCGCCAACGTGATGGGCAGACTCATTCTCAAGATCTTTCAGAGAGCCGAGTCTGCCTCACTGGATGCAAGCAGCTAGAGATCGAGCGGTCTGGAAGAGTTGTGGTCCCCGCTGAAAAGGCCTCCAGCTGACAAAAGGACCATCAAAGTATCAAAGTAAGTTTTTAGTACGTAGATCGCAACTGCGTTCTTGTTCACAGGGAAACATGGATCAGTCATAAGCAAATAAATAAATAAATGAGATTTCTGAGCGCTGTGATCTCTAACTAAGACCGGTTCGCGTGAAGAACTCCACGATTGAATCCACCAGGCATCTGAGCCCACTTCTACATGCATCGCGTTACGAAAGTAGAACCAGTGTACGTTCTTACAGTACTATTTCAGCAGCATCAGTTTGAGGAAAGGTCACCCTAAACAATTTATTTATGAATAAATAAATAAACAAATAAATGCAAATTCCAATTTCACTTTTCTACACGGAGGAAAGGTTCCTACAAGAGAGCACTAGGAAGAACGTAGCTGCACTCAGCAAACTGACGGCTGAAACGATTTCGCCGGAAAAAAGTGGTCCCGAAGATTGAAGAAATGTAATCGCGCGAAACTAGATGGCTAGCATTTCCAACGGGATGACGTCCGTCCCGTAGTGTCAGCTTCACGTCATGAACAATTTATCGGACATGGTATTGGATTGACCAGCCTCTGTCCTTCCGCACCAACTGGCCCATTTGTCTCTCAGGTTATATTTACAGCTCAGAGAACCCATCACGAAATAGTTCCGTTCAAACTATCTCCAATCAAAATGCTAAACAGAATTAGCAAAATTTCTCCATGGAGCTAAACGGGTCCGGAAAAATTCATTTGCCCAGTGAATCCTAAACCTTCTTAGTCTCAGTTCCAAAAAACGAAGGTACCACACACCCCCCTCTGTGCCATCGTCGCTAACTTGTTGTCTTAAACACAAGCGTGTTGGGTGTGTCCAGCGCTTGCTCTCCTCGTGCACAGATATTCCTCACGCTAGATAAGTGCAACTCTCATAACAAATTTCGTGAGATTACCAAGAATGAGGTTTACCCGAGAATTTAGGTGACCCTATGCTTGCCATCCTTAGCCACAATGAGTGCTTGATTATGAGACTCTTTACCTAACCCGGGAGTATGTTATGTGTAGTGCGCAGTGTGAAGAGCATTAGGCTCCTTTTCAGCCTTCTTAGGTAGCCCGGTAACCCAAAATTTAGGTGAGCCACTCTATTGGAAGTAGATCGATTTACGGGTTTTCTACGTTTTTCAGGATCCCCGTGGTCTTCCGTAGAAATAAACCCGGTCCGGCACGAGCTATTCTTTGAAGGTGTTTCGCAGCGACTCCTTGTCTTAATCGCATCCTATGCTAAACACACAAAATCGATGCTACAGCCTATCCCTCAGAACTTCTTTTCAAACACTCGTAGTACTTGTTGCTCCCATTGCAGTAGCAAATCCGGCTTGCGCGGTGCTGACGTCGACAGGAACCTGTCAGCACACAGTCGCTCCACGATAACGGCAAATGAGACGGCTTCTGGTGTCTACGAACACATTGAAACAGTCCCCTCAACAAAATTGATCCATCTTGCAGCCCCGCCAAACACAAGAGCACTAATCTCCAAATTGCGAGCGTGGTCCCCTGTTCTGCTAAACACGTTCCTGCCTCCTAAACATTCGCGTTACTGTTCCTAACCACAACTGTTTATGGGTCCTGATGGCTTGCCGATGATCGTCGATTTCAAATTGTGAACGAAAATCGCTCACCAAACGAATGGTGAGCTTCAAACAGTTCATCCCTTTTCCCCACGAATAGTTTAACAACCTCGGAACATGCCAACACTGCATAATTCCAGATAAAATAACCAAAAGTTCTCTCGAAAATTAATTCAGCGATATCAATCCGCCGGAAAATTAGGAGAGTACGCAGTCACCTATCAATGGAGAGGTGATTATGGAATTGACGACAAAGAATGACGGAGAGAAATGACAGCTGGCACATCCGACTGAAGAATATCCATAGAAAGTATGTGCCAAAAATAGAGGATAAAAGGATAAAGGACGGCGTTACTCAATCCCTTCTGGGATGCGCCAGCGCATTCTACTTCTACGGGATGTCGTGGAGCCGATTTGAATGCGTATTTGGCCATACAATGACTTGCGGTGACCAGCCGATGTACAAGTCAGCGCTCTATCCTTCCCAGACAAGTCTGGTACCAATTCACCGACCCAGGAGGGATGGAAGGCTTGGTTGGCCTGGGCGGGAAATCCGAACCAAAAACCTGGTATCGGGTGCACGCGACAGTCGCGCCACCTCCGACTGCGCTACACGCGCCCAAAAATAGAGAGAGAACAAAAACTTTTGGCACAAAAGTTGCCAATGGCATTCAAGAGAGCCCGAGCAGTGCAATAGCTCAAACTGGAGACATTCAGAAAAATAAAAGAACTAAAGCAGAGGAGAAAAATGTTCCCAGAACCAGCAGTGGGAGTCTATTACAAACACCTGCCGTACAAATCCCGAATGTGAGCAGTGCGGGTGCGGGAACGGCGAGACCACCGAGCGTACTCTCGCACCGTACGGTAATCGCTCCAGCCAATCAGATACCGAACGCGCACGCCCTTTTCTGTCGCACGGCCAGGGCTCAGCCGCACAGGAAGGACTCATAAGCATCAACGCGGAAGGTTAGCTGGGGAGGGATTCAAACGCGGCACGCGAAGAAGGTTCGCCACGCGACTCATGTATGGCCCTGTTTCCCTGCGCAGACTAAGCATCTTCCCCATGCGGTCCATCCAAGCTATACGTGCCAAAATTGCCAACAACTCGGAGTTCCTTCCCATGCCCAGATTCGTTAACCTGGGCAGGCCAACAAACTGCTACCTTTCGGATACATCGATAGTTCACGTGGCATGCACCTGGTCACTACCAACCTCGAAGACAGTGTCATGCAGGGGAGGTGCGTTCGATCGCTGCCGTGATTGGCTGCCGCGATTACGGTGGAAGCAACAGCGCATTCCCCGCACCCACGCTGCAGCTTCAGCACCCCGCCGTTGCTCACCTCCGCGACATACACCTGCCAAACAGCCAATATTGCCACCAAAACATATCGCGCACCAACAGACAACATATACAATAAGTAAAACCAGCATCTCGCAGGCAGAACTGTCTGTCACGGTTAAGCATAGGTACAGTTCTTATTTAAACCACCCTGAGGTGCGCTATGCATATAACTCCCATATAGTATTGTGAACTCTTCGAACGTAACTTTTACGCGATTGGTGGAGTGGAGCCCAAACATATGTAAACTCATGCTTCACTTCTAGGCGTCTGAAGGCGACAGAAAGTCGAAACGTTAGGCCGCCAAAAACTCCACCAAAAACCTGTGACACAACCTACTGACTCATATATATATATATTATAACTCACAATGCAGAGGCCTCAAGAAGGACGTTAAGAGGATATCTCAGCGTTTTCTATTTCCCAGAAATGTCCAGAGTTATTTCGTCTAGCCTCGATTGGTGAAGGAGGCCTTTCGCTTTCAGGAAAAATGAGACTTAATTAATATGTGAATGAACAAAAGAAACCTCCACATGCGCCCCAAGGACAAGAAAGAATGCCTGTACTAGAAGTACGTGCTCGCCTATCCGATATGGCTACTGCAACACTATTTCGTCTCAAGTTCCGTCGTACCTGCCATTTCTATAGCCCGGAAAAGTTGACGAGACAATTGGGCTACTTAACGCTGCATGCTAAGGGTGGATGAGCCGGTTTCTGATGTCTGCGAACATGTCGAACGTTAGCCCGCTTAATGAGACTGACCCACTTTGCTTTTCGACACATTTCAAGCACTGTTCCCTGTACGGCTAATCATGCTTCCGCCTCTCAGATATTCGTTCTACCCTTCTAAACCACTATTGTTACGGTTTCTGCCGGCTTGCCGATGATCATCGAAAGCCACTCACTAAATGATTGGCGAGCTTCAATTGCAAATCACTGACAGTGCAACTGAATTACTTAACTTTCTGAAACTGGCAACAACGGCGGAATGAAAAAAGCTACGTTGTCAGTCTGAGTGAGAACTGCCCCCATACTCCTTTCGTAATGGTACATCGCCAGTACTTACTGAGACTTGAATATTCATCAGATTATCAAAATTAAAAGTTGGTGCGGCGTGTGCTATTGCAGTCGGGGAAGCGATGCCGGATGTTGAGTGCACTTTCAATCGAGGGTTTTTGGTTGGGAGACCGTCCAAGCCAGCCAAGCATTCTATCTCTCTGAGGCTGAGGAACTCGTGCCAAACTGGTCTCTGAGATGAATGGTAAGCGACCTGCTTGCGGAACCTTCCGGATAGTGCCCACTGCCGATTCATGGGTACTATACGCTCACCTTCGGAAAATCAAAGTCTCCCTCCGGGATCTCGGACCAGGACCAAGGAAGCAGGTAGAGGACTGTCGGCTGCCGATGGGTGTACGTACACTATACATTGGATCCAATTGGAAATCTTCAGATAAATGAATGATTCGGATAACGTCAATTTCGCGAACCCTGGATTTTTTAACGAATCGAATAAAGGCGACTTTGCGTATCCCTAATGTACGGATAATTCGAATCGGTCATAACCGATCAAGCGCGGGTTTTTGGAACAGTAGAAGGATCTTATTTTCCCTGTTGCGATTGCTCCTCCTTAAACTAGGACAGCACCTTTCTTTGGCAACATCGTTTCACCACTTCTATTACCAATCTTCCAAACACTAGGCTACGCGAGAGTTTGAGTCTGTGTTAGAGACACGATGTGAAGAAAAACCCCTCGCGATCAGGCTAAAATATTAAATAGTGGAAAAAACTAATTGATCTAAAATATGGTAATATATTAGGTTGGAAAAAAAGTCTCTTCACACTTCGAATTTTTTTTTACCCTTCCCCTTGTAAACGCACTAGCCAATGTTGATTGCTGATTTCGTAATCCTATCACACTTGTCTACCGTTCGCCCGCAGACACAGGTTAAGACTCTTCTTGTAATTCGTTATCCATCCAATCTTCCGAACTCAATGCCAGATCTACCTCATGGCCGTTTTCAGCACGGCATTCTTCAAGAATTCATTAAAGAATCCACAGCACGTCAGGCAGCAGACCAAATTAACCACATATATGGCTTGGGATCTACTACTCATCGCGCCTGTTATGAGTGGTTCGGAAAGTCTTTAAAGGGAGATTATTCACTGAGGGCAAAGCATGGTCAGGAAGGCCAACTGGATTGGACGACAGTGAACTACACCATCTTCTTCGTACCGATAGTTGGCAGACGACACGTCAGCTAGCAGAGAAGCTCGAAGTGTCTCATAGGATAGTGGGGATCCATCTGAAGAATCTTGGCTTTCATGGAAATTTGGAGCTTGGATTCCACATGCCCTGTCAGACACTCAGAAAGGTCGACGGCTCTTCATCGCTGCTTCTCTTCTGTCCAGATAAGGAAGAAAATCGTTTCTTCCGCGGATTGTGACAGGCGAAGAGTCCTGGGTTCTGTGTGCCAACTTCCGAGGAAAAGGCAATGGGTACAAAAGGGAGAGAACCCTAAGTCTGATCTCAAGCCCAATGTTCACGAACGGAAGATTCTCTTGAGTGTTTGGTGGATATCAGAGGAGTGATTTATCGGCAAACTCTCAGAAGTGAAGAGACACTTACTGCTGCCACATACAGTGGCCAACTCCACAAAGTCGCCGCAGCTTTCCAAGAACAGAGGCCTGAGAAGTCGAAGGTGATGATCCTGCATGACAACGCAATGCGACATGCTGCAAGACTCACAAGAGAAACAATAAAGAAGCTGGGCTGGGAGGTAATGCCACATCCACCGTATAGCCCTGACCTCGGCCCTCCCGAATGCTATTTCTTCCACGCTCTCAAGCAAGAAATTGGAGAGAAATATTTTGAAACGGACGAGGACCTCAAAAATTGGATTCAGCGGCGATTCGACTTCAGAACTGCAGTCTTTTACGCGAGAGGAATTAGAAAAATTACCACGTCTTTGGAGAAGTGTAGTAGAACAAAATAGAGTTTATCTCAATTGATTTGACTTTGTAGTTGTGAAGTAATAAATCTTTGAAAAAAATGAAAAGACTTTTTTTCCAACCTAATATATAGGAGCATGACTGATGAAATGACATTCATATATGCTCCTGAATCAATCCAGCATTCGAGACGAAACAAGTTCGAAGCTCTGAAACAAAACAAACCTTCCTGGAAATCCATCTCATCGTCCCAAAATTGATCACCAGCCGGTGGTCAATGGGTCAACTACGCGAACAGTGCGATTAGGGACGACGACGGCGCGCAGGTGGAACCCGGAAAAAGACGTCGATAGTGTGTCTACGCGCTCGGATGCGGATGGGCGATGACACGATTTCCGCTCGCGTACTTACAGATAAACAAGCGTGAACAATGACGAATGGAGAAGCACGGCCACTCGAACTGCGGTGTTAACAAGACTCGGGGTAATATACTTCGGAACGGACGGCTTCGTCAGCGGGACAGGACCGGACAATCGAGAAATCGATGCTTACATGCTATGCTCAGAAAGTGCTAGGGTAGCGCGCATTCAGCTCCCAAATGAATTCTGGGAATCGATACGAAGGGAAAAACAGGCTGCCCAATTAGGTGCACCGCCAGAAGTGCAATATCACACAGTGAAGCGATAAAAGGAAAGTGCGTCAATAATCCTCTTCTATCGCCGTCTTTCGCACAACATTCATGTTCATAATCTGTAATGGTATCAAGCGAACTAGGTGGTTGGAGCAGTCTTGCTTAACACTTAAAGATAAACTATCATAAAAAGAAAGGGACAAAAACGCGCATTTCCAGACAGTGAGGTGTTCGAACTCAACTAACCAGCATAAGATAGCTCCTCAGGCGAACAGTCGGGATTAATTAGATGACACATAAGGTACATTATCTCAGCCTCTTTTTGCATGACTCGATCCCAGACAAATGAACGAGTAGATAAACATATCCCTTATCCCACCATATCCCCCCATATCTTTTATAAACGCTAAGTATTGCCACAAGTGTAATAGAGTAGGATGCAAGTCGGAACTACATAGGGAGAGCCAACGTTCGTTTCCTTCACGCCAAAAAGTCGTTGCTCCTTCGTTGGTCTCCAGTTCTCAAGTGTATTCTTTCACGTAGAAACAACATACAGCTGCAAGTTAGAGCGGAAACGCCATTCTGAAGGGTCGTATGAAGGCATACAATCTCAACAAAGCTTTCAGCTTAATTGGTTCACCTCCGATGTCTGCACACGATGTGCGCCTCACTTCGATTAATAGCACTATATGAACTTCGCTAAGCGAGGCTTCCTTCTAAGGCTAGTAACCTTTCTGGACTAGCCGCAGCTGAGCTTTAATGCGCCACTGACCGGAAACAGCTGGAATTCTTAGGCTGTAATCCAGAGTTGTTAGGTCTCAAATTAGGCCCAACCTTCTCACCTACCCATTTCTGAAGGGGCTCAACCTAATTATAGGTGAAGATTAGAATGTCGAAAACATGTTTGCGTGTTTACATCTATGCCTCGTTTCCAACACATTGCTCGTAATAACTATTTGTATATTGAGTATTGTTGTAAGACTCCAGAATTTTCTCATGATCATTTCGATAGCCTCTTTACCCTCGTGATGATCTTGTAATCCACGCTTGAAATAAATAAATGAATAATGTCAAACTGTGCACGATTCAAGAATTCAATCGGTAAAATAAACATATGTCACAAAAGCTCCATGCATTTCTGCATTTTCCTCCTCAATGCATTTCTGCACCGTAAAAAGCCTGAAAGCACCTGCGCCTAAGAGAAAAAGAGGTTTACGATTATACGAACAAAGAAATAAATTTTTGATGCACCATGTGCAGGCAATTTCTTAACACAAATTCTTGAATCCAACAATTGTTGTGAATACTTTAAACGCCTTCAGATAGACGCCCACTTTGACTTGTATAGCATCTAGTTTGGAGTGAAAGAGCCGCGAAGCAGGCATTAAATTGGCTAAACACTGGCTTAGTTATGTTTGGAACACATGGCCAGATAACGCAACATTTCGTGTGGAACGCAGAGCGCACCGCATTGAATTTCGACTGTCGGGAAGAATGCGAGCCGCACTGAACTTCTCATCTCGAATCGTGGCACAACACACGCTTAGAAGCGCAGCTGCTGAAGCCGCCGACTGTCGCGTGCGGCCCGAATGTTCCTGGTTTGCGCGTCGCGTGCAGGTCAACCTAATTTATACCTCCTCGGAATTGGTGCTGCCAGACTTGTATGGGAAGGACCATGAATCTTCAAGTTGCTGACAGGTTGTTTAAGGTGCAGTGTCTCGAAATCCTATTCAGTATTGCCGGCAAGAACCCGCGGTGGTCTATGTAAGTTGTCTTATGTCAAGCCTAGATCTAATTTTAGGGCTACATCCTTCACGGTAAGAGCTGCTTCTGCCTATTGCGCGTTAAGGATTGATGTTCCAGCCTCCTCATGCTCGCTTCAAACGTTCAAGCGTATGGTCAAACGTAAATTGCTTGTCTATTGAAGGGTGCATTTGTGTTTCTTTGTTGCCATGTTGTGGCTTCATTTCTGATGTGTTCTGTTTTTTGTGGTTTCTCTCTAACGTGCGTCTTAAACACACGTATACAAATAAAATAAATAAAATAAAACGAGCTTGTCTATCGCCTGCCCCTCAAGTCATTGTTTCGGCGAAAGCCCCCAGAAATAAGATGCGTGGCGCACCCCAAAACAGATTGATTAACACCAACCTTTATTTTTTAACATAGTGAAAGGGTTTTCGCTCTAGGGAGACATAACACGGACACCAGAAACCTTGGGTGTCTTCCTACGACCCAGGTGGGCAAAAGGAACCTTAAGTATTTTTCTGCCACGTAGGCGGAAGAAGAGGTTCGTGTAAACGGGAAGCATAAGAAACCTTATGAAGCTCTGCCGCCTCCTTGAACCGTCAGGTTTGCTTTCGGCTTAGCTTTCGCCAACTGCTCATTTACTCGACACACTGGACGTTACTCTGATCCACTCCAACATGCCAGAACAAAGGCGAGATCTTAAGGCCCCCACAGAGTTCTGGGTCAGCGCCGCGGCCCTATGCTTAACCATAGGGCAGAGACGCAGAGCTCGCCACCGCCGGCCTCCCTGCCCTATGCTTAACCATAGCGGCGAGCGGCGTTGCCGCAGAACTCTGTGGGGGCCTAAACTTCTCAAGTACTACACCGATAGACAGCGGTGACTCTAAAGACTGCAACGAACCCGCATTGTCCGTCTCTGTTTTGACAAGAAGACCGACCTCTAAAGCTACGACGAAAATACAGACACCTCCCGCTACATCGCCTCAGGATAAGATGCAACTTCCGTTTTAACGTAGATTTCTTTGGGAACCCACCGGCTTACCTCTACGTCAATGCAAATAGCGAATACGACGCTTACTGCGTTTGGGATCAGACCTAACCTTCTATTGCCTCGTTCTCAGCCACTGTCGCCACCCGTACGACAATGTATAAGACGCATACTGACGATTTTGTCGCGTGCGCGAGCCACAAAACCGTTCATACTGGGTAGCATATCGAACACAGTATAAAACACGCGGTAGTTAACAGAAGCAGACGAATATTGGAAGATTTCCTCAGCCGGGAAACTAACATACTTTTGGTATTCGCTGCACATCACACATATTCCCCATACTTATGCATAACACATAGGATATCACTGAAGCCAAATTAGCATATTTAATCTGTAAATATTATACTCCTTCACATTTCCTTCAGGGTTACACAATTTATTGCTATTTAGCCATTGCATACGATCTTAAACTAATCTGTGCTTGAAATAGTGTAAAAAAGGCCAGCTTATGATGCGACTCTCGTTATAACGAGGATTTCTTCGGTCCCTTCAAACGTGTTATAACAAGAGGAAACTCCGTGTTTATTCGGGTGCTATTGCAAGGAGCGAAATCAGTTTAACACATTGACGACACTACGCAGCATTTGTGCTGCGTAAGAAAGCAGTCGCATGGGACGACGCGCATCATTTTCGATGGGGAACTTTCAACTCGATTTCTCTTCAACGTGAGGCAGCAGAAAAGAGTGATTCTGCAGGATGCAATACGTAGCACAAATGATGCGTACGCGGCAGCTAGCTGAAAAAGCAACTGTCCCATACGCGCACCGCTGCGAAACGCCCGATGTCGTCAATGTGTTAAGGAATCAATGCCAAATCGTTGAATATACTCAGGGACCATATTCTTCAAATACCAGTAAGGGTGATAAAAGTTAAGAATCCGAACAACATCTCAAAAAATGAGCACAGAGAGATGTCATTAACAGGATGACTGTATGGACGCCAACAAACCAGATGCGTCTAGATGTCCTCCGCACCACCCACCCCCTTTCCCTTAATCTTTATTTCCATCAAATGGCGCTCTTCAGGATGGAATTGGATAGCCGCAGCGCTTCTTATGTCGTGCGGCCGTAAATTATCTTAAACCGGTGCTTGGCTCGATCTTGACCAGAATCTAACTGATGTCAGACCGCAGCAGCACGCATAGAGGTTGCGATACTTCTGGTATTGGGCAACCACTGGGCGAAGCTAAACCCGAGATGACATCCCCGAAACAAAAACTAGACTCCGCACCGACATCCACCTCATTAAACAAACTTCGAGACAAAATTCCACATTCAAACATTTGTAACAACGTAAGTTCTTCCATATATCTCTGCAAAACTAAAGAAATTGTCTGACCTCTGCAGTATCGTCGGAATAAGCATTCGATGCCAAGACTATTATAACGGCTTGGTACACGTTCCCAAACGATTACGTAGCATGAAATCTCTACTTGAACTGCGCCAAGCATTTGACGCCTGCGGAACATCGTGGAGACAATTTGAATACGCTCCGACGCATCAGCCGTAGCTTCTTCCGACCACACTCCTACCTTCTCAGTGTTTATAATACATACAGTTCGAAAAATCGCAACATGAGTTCCCAATTTCGCTCTTCTTGAAACCTCGTCATTGTAAACAGCAATTGTTAGTACCGCGTTACGCCATACGAGGCTTTTAGACGGACCTTTCATCAGGATTCGACGTTCCTTCGCCTTCACAGACGGTACTTAATCGGCGGTTTACATGCCATTTTCACGTCAAATTGAACACTCTTCTAAACAAGCCTAACGCATTTGAAATCAGGGTGAACGCCCTCCAAATCGAAACGAGCTTCTTAAAAGTTAAACTACACAGCGGCTAAGATGGTTAAAATAATTTTTTTTCAAAAAATTGGAATAACTTTCTCTGCAACTTTTCGGTTCAGCTGCTCGAATGAGTGGGATAATTGTATAATTTTCTTTCATTTTTAAACAAAAAATAGTGAATTAAATTTTGCTTCAAGGGGCAACAAGACAGAAACCATTTGGTGCTCCAAAAGACAGGATTGCGCCACACGATCGAAAAGCTCGTTGCGATTTTTTTGACAGTTTAAATGCTGCTTAAATGAAGCCTCAAAGTGAGGATATGTGTGTTCTCTACGATTGGTTTTGTTGCATCGCTTATGGCTCCGAAAATTCATGCCAACAGAAATTTCGCTACCAGTCGGATAAAAATCGTGACTTCGCACGAGGATGCAATCTTCGCTTTTGGCACTCTATCAATCAAATGAAAATCGTGGCAAGCTTTACGAGTGCACGGCGTGGTCTGGTCTTTTAAAGTGCTAAATGACTGCTGTCTTGCTCCGCATTAAAACGAAATTTAAATAATTTTTCTCGAAAAACGGAAAATTTTATAAAGTTATTACATTCACTCGAACAGCTGCACTGAAAAATTGCAAAACGTTATTAAACAAATTCTTGAACAAAACATCACTCTGACCACCTTAGCGAATGTGCAGTTTAACCTGTAAGAAGCTTGTTTCGATTTAGGGGACGTCCACCTAGACTTCAATAACGTTACGCTTCTTCAGAAGAGTGTCCAGTTTGAAATGGTATAAATGAATGATTAATATGTAGTTAGTCTACCACCAAGAGCAGATGCTCCCTCTGTTAGAGGACCAGTAGGGGCCAATATCGGTCCTTAGGAGTGGACCCCTTCTAAAGACGATGGAACGTGAAACGTCAAACGATGATAAATAGAAGATTCGCCTAAAACCTTCGTACCGCAAGATACTATACTTTAGCCAAATAAAGCCCCATAATATATTTCGCTTTGAACTACACGATTTTGACTATCCGTAAAGACACCTCGTTTAGAAAAGCGTTAGAGACTTCGAACTTTTTTCGACATTCACGACTGAACAGCTGAAATAAGTGATCTTTGGTTACAGATGACTTTCCGCCGTTTCCTCCTTAATGTGTGCTACAGAATGAATGGCTACGGCAAGGATATTACGAGTAACGTTTGTAAACACTTTTTTATACATATGCACTTATAAAGGAATGCACGGCGCAATGCGTCTCTGTTGTATATGTAGAATGACAGCGATAGCGACGTAGCTCCGCAAAAGCGATGGATCGTTGGGTGAGTTTATCGATCATAGGTTCAGCTTTTATTTCACGCACCACAACAATAGCCTAAAGGTTCTCGCCGATGAGGGGTTTGGTCGTACAGATAGCAGCATTCGAATCCTCGAGCCACTTTTAGGCTTCCAAAGAGAATGAACGGTTCGAAACGTAAAGCCATTTAATAAACACTGCTCCACTTTGCAACCTCGTTCAGTACCAGAAGAACAAAGCATTTTCAATAGAGGTACACATAAAGCACTTCTATTTCAGTGGTAAGAAATCTGCAGAAAATTCGGAAGATTTTGGGTCCTTCAGTTTCTTCTTTCGTTTTAAACCTTTGCCAAAAATGCACCCACTTGTGTTTCAAGCTCTATTTGAAGCACAAGAAGGAACGCATTTTCCGTCACGTTAACCGTTAAGACGGCGAAATAAATTCGTCCAATAAAAAAGGAGACCTATGCTACGGAAGCCCTGTGAAAAAACCTCGACCAGTCCTTGACAAAACCACGTAAGAGTTTGCAAAACGTGCTGCGATGCGCACCGCAAAGCTACTCCTAACGTACGAAGTCTGTCTTCCAAGAGGAGGGGGCGGGGGCGCCGCTAGGTGTCCTTTGGTGGATGGAAGAAAGAGACGAACCTTTACGTTGTTTCAAATTTTCTCCCTTTTCACTACTGCTGTGCACTTATATACATGTTTTATCTATGAGCTTGAATCAACGTAAGTGTAGAACACAGCAAAAAGAATCCAGCGACTGCGAGCTCATTTCCCATTTAAATCAGCAACCCCTTCTCCTTCCCAGAATGCTTCATTGTCGTTGATGTTTTCTTGTGAATCTCCTGAACAAAAAGCTACAAAAGGCGCCGTATTTCATCAATTTGGTCACAATTTCATGAAAAATCACTCTATATGATAGATAATGCGAATACAAATGATCATAAACATGCGGTACTGGATACGCAATATTTAGTTCACATGAAAATCTCAAAAATTCTAGCCACCATTTAGTCTTGATAACTACTTTTTATAATCGTAGTCACAGAAGACCTAATTAGCATCAGCCTGAACCAGATAAAGCCGACTTATACATATCACCAGTCATCAAGCTTTCCCAACAACTTAGTTTGAATTGTTCACTAGCCACATTGATGGCCAAAGTGATTTTATAAATACAGGAGAGGCAGGATTGATTGACAGCTGGAAGTGAGATCATCCTCGCATTGTCGAACAGTTAAAAGGAGACTTCGCAACAAGCCAAAGCTTGCACGTAAGAATCGTGAAGTTAATACTTTCTGGTGGATTTGTGAGCGTTAGTCCTGACGTGAGGTGATACTATCTCGCAAAACATGAGACTTTTGCCTAGTTTTCCAAAATTTTTGATTCTATTGCGAGTCCGAACATTTGATCATAACGCCCATGTAGGCCAAAGTGGGATTTTATTCACAAGGTATTACACATCAGACAAGAAATGAACGTCCTCAGAAGTCATTGTGTCTCAATGTACAATAGCACAGCACCAGAGAGGTGATATTATTAAAGATAAATACGGTGAGATGTTTGTTGTGAACACTTTGCCGGGCTAGTTGAGACAGTGTTTCTTTTCTTCATTTTCTTCTTCTTTTTTTTAATAAGAAGGACCATGGCCGTCGTGTCGAATTTTCAGCCCATTTCCTTTCATAATTTTCCCGGATTCCAGAATGTACTTCTAGTTTCTGGAGTTTCTGGTCTAGACTAGACGTTAAAAAGCTTTAGGGGAGAAAGCCAACATCTATATTAACACAGAATCCGCATTATGGTCAAACCTACGTTTGTGGTACTTCTGGAGCTACCAATTTCCATTCACCGAATCTCGTACGTTCCCGCCCCATATACTTCAGAAGGTTTCGAATATGGAATCGTATCAAGAGGAATATGTGAGATAATCTACGACACATTAAGAATTGAAAACACGGTATAAGGCACATTAAAAGCGTAATATCAGAAACTGATGAAAACAACGCTCAGGATGCACATGGTATTCGATTCCTTGCGCAGCTACGGGAGCAGCTCAGAAGCTCAGCAAAGTTTAAAAGGTTTGAGAAAACTCTACATTACCTACAACTCGGGCGCGTGCAGCGCAATAGGAGGTGCAAGCGTGCACCCGACATCAGGTTTCTGGTTCGCAATTCCCGTCCAGGCCAACCGACCCTTCTAATCCTCCGAGGAATGTAAATTGGCACATCTTGTCTGGGAAGGATAGAGCGCTGACTTGTTAGTTGGTTAGCCACCGCTGCACACTGTGTGGCCAAACACGCATTCAAATCGCAAAAAAATCCAATCTAAAAAATCCAACTCTTATTGAATATTTGTTTTAAATTTTTGTAATTCCCTTTTGATTGTATTCTCTTTCAAAATGTTATCAAGGCATAGCTTCAAAAAAAAAAGTCAAATAACAAGGTCTTCTCAATTTTGATCTCAGAGGGGAGGATTCACACGACTTCATAAAAAAAGTCCGTCTGTTTGTGCATAAACCCTTGTGGATGAGGAGTGTATGAACCTTGTGTTCATGATGAATCATCTGACATGAGGATCCGTCCACTTGTTGCCTGCATATAAGCCAAGCCAGCCTACATACAGGGCTCTCGAGCTCGCTGTCGCGCTCGCTCTCTCTTCTTCAAGCTAGCCAGATAACAGGCATGCAAACTGCGAGCAATTAAGCTTGCTAGACTGACTGAAGGGTCAGGCAACCGCAGGCTCGTCGGCTCGCTCGGTCAACGGATTCGAGCTTATGCTCATCCGCATACTACCGTCAAAGTGAAAGAGCCAGTCGGCGGACCCGCTGAGATTTCAAGTTCAAGGAA